>CM036620.1:35982414-37182511 GCA_020746105.1 Trogon surrucura
AAGCATTGCTCGTTTGCCTCTAATCTGTTTGGTTTTCATTGAAAGCAGGATGCTCACTGCAGTTGAATGACGAAGCTTTAATCTTCTTCATATAAGGCAAATCTGTTTGGGTATTTCTGTGGGTTTTTTGTTTTTGTTTTTAAAAAAGCTTTAAACAAGAAGATTCCTCCAGTACAGGGCTGATTATCCTTTTCAACCCAGCTAGTAAAGCTATGTGCCCCAAGCATAGGTACAGATTTAATACCATAATCACTACTGCCTCTTCATTGAGCTGTTTTCTCACATCTCTGCCTTGGCTCAGCATTAAGAAACGCCGCAGAAGTTTTGTAGCCCTCCCTACTCACCCAGAAGCATTTCAGGCATCACGGACTTAACACTGAGTTGGGTTTCGCATGCTGCAGTCTGCACGTAAGACGTCACTACATTGCCAGTCGCCTAAGAATTGTATCTACGAAGCTACATAACAACAAGCAGAAACTTTCACCATCACCCGTAATCAACTATCTGACACAACAAAAGACTGTTTTCAAGGGAAAAATAATGACAAAAATAAACCCCATTCTATTTTCCTCTCAAACTAAATTACAGTCTTAAACCATTTTTGGCTTAATATAATTAATAATATTTATTTCCCCTCTGTTTTGCGATTCAGCTGTTTCCAAAGCTGTAAGAAGCACCAACAGTGAATCCTGTGGTGCCAGAAGAGCCTGGGGACGAAAATAATCAGCTTGAAAATAAACAGCATTTTTTTTCAATCAAAGCGCTAAGAGCTATGGTAGGCTGGCAAAAAAAGAGCGCAAGTAAGAAGGGATGGAGAAGAGGAGAAAAAAAGCCTGTCCACTGAAAAAATCTAAAATACAGGGAGAGGCTGGGGAAGAACAACAATTCAGAGTAAAGAAAGTAGAAGATTTTTCAGTAGGACACAATCATACCGTAGCACATCCACCACTGGTTTGTTCTTCATAGTTTCAGGCGTGCTGGTTAATGTTGTGTTGACTGCCTACCTCCCAGTTTAGCATGACATTATTTGCTATGGTGTATCTCACTCTCCGCATGAATTCAATCCCATCATATCCCTGGAAAACTATTTTCTTTGGAGATTAATACAGCAGAAGAGTTTTTACTTTCTCCAAAATAAGAGGTACTTCAAGCATTTCAAGCCTCAGCTGCCTCCATTGGGCTGCTTTGTGGCTTGGTATGACCATGTGGGTCTGAAACACTTGCTTTGCCTGCATGCATAGGTCTGACACACACTGCTCAGCTCCATCGCTGCCAGCACGGAAAATAAAATGAAACAGGGAGGCAGCATCAAGAGCAAGAGCGCGACCTGGCTGGCCAGTGGCTGTTTTGCTATAAAGCCAGGTGATTCCCAGTCTCCCGACAGCAAATGCTCCCTTGCTGAAACCTAGACCTGGCAGGAGGCACAGCTGTGATCAGTTCTTGGTCAGAAATTAAGTTTCCTCACCAAGATGTTTTGGCCTGAGCGCCTGGCTGGAGAAAGGACTCAGGCAACTCAGACCAGACCCTTTGACAGGTCACAAATACCACCACCTCCTGGTTCTCCACCCCAGTGAGCACCTGCTGAGCAGCACCAAGCAGCATCACCCCATGCGAGGACAACCCCAGCACTGAGCGGAGCTGCTCCACCGCTCCAGCACTGAGAATGTCTCATCTAACATGGGAATCACTCTCCTTCTCCAAAGCTTTTGGCTTTCATACCCAGCTTAATGGGAGTTGGATGGAGGCAGCTTGGATGTAAGCAGCATCAGACTTCAAAACCCAAGGCACGGGAGACATTTGTGACAAATCATGTTCCAAAAAATCGGTACCAAGCAGGCCCAGAGGTGGCTATTTTTGCTGCCCACCTTTCTAGTCTGTTTTGTGGTTTTCTAAATCCTGACAATAAACCCTAATTGCTCCTGAGGGATTTGCAGGAGGAGGCTGGAGGAGAGCGGCAAAGCGCCAGCGGGCCAGGAAGGGTGATGTGGCCGAGGATGGCGATGGCGCTTTGCGTGTGTCCGGAGCAAGAAAATAAAGAGACAGCAAACAACAAACCGAGGAGGCCTAATGGGGACTTGTTTTACTCTTTGACATGCTACCAGCAGTTTTTAATCTCAGAAGAACCAAAATTAAAAAAAAAAATAATAATAACAAATCAGTACAATGATTAAAAGGTACGACACATGAAATACTATACTCAAATCATCTGAGTGTTGTTGGCTACTTTATACAGTAGGCACAAAACAGACCTAGAATCACCTGCAACAAACATTGACCGGCGTTGTTCTCACCCTAAACAAGTACCGCTAGCCTGGTATTTCTAGTCAGCCATAGCTGCGTCACTTTTGTGCTTAAATTGCTCAGCTTAGGCCTCCTTTCTTTGGCATTGCTCACCCATGCCATAAAGGAGTGGAGACTTGTACTGAAGACAGTAATGGAGAGAGGAGGAACAACAACAACAAAAAAAGAGAGATTAATCGTACAGTACATACATACAGTATCTTCTAAATCGTGATCAGTTGTTTATTGGTTGGCAAACAAGCTTCACTTTTACAACAAATATTAGTAATGAGGTCATTCAACTGTTGAGACCATACAAAATGGATCATAAATTAAAAAAAAAAAAAAAAGAAAAAAAAAAAGAAGAATTCATACTCCGTGCTGCTAATTTACCTCCAGAAAGCTTATGTTACTTAAAAATCCTGTCAAATAAATAAATTTCCTGTTAGGAAAAATAATGAACAGAAGACTTTTTTTGTGTTTTTTCTTGTTTTTTAAATCACTGCAAAGTACTTTTTAGCTCACTACGCACCAATAAGTTTTCTTCTTACCCACTGCAGTACAAGTGCCTAAACCAGGGACAAGAAGGAGCCGTGAAGGGCCTTTGCTACTCTACGGCAACGGCCGTCTCCTGTAGAAGCCCCACTACAGCTGCAAAAAAACCCCTCTTGGCTCCTGGATGCGACCCTACGGCCCAGCTGAGGGGCTGCTTGTTAAAGATGCTTTGCAGGATTATTGTCACAACCGGTTGTGCACTGTCAACGGGGAAGTTTGTCCTGCTCTAGTCTGCCAAGAGGTCTGCCGGCAATACACCACCAGCTCAAGAAAGTTATACAGCGAGGAAATAAAATGACTGCCTTGGCTGAAAAGAAATGGTGATGGTGTTACTAAAAATGTCCTTAGACTTAGAAAGTGATCTTTTTTAAGTTTTTTTTTGCCCAGTGAGATTTTTTTACCAGAATGGGGAGGGGATAAAGGGGAGGGGCAGTGGAAGAGACAAAACAAAATTAAAAAAAAAAAAATGAACGGAGGAGTTATGAAAAACCTTGCTCCTACTGGTAGACAAACTTACAAGACCAGCACAACAGAAAAAAGTTCCTTTTTTTTTTTTTTCCACTACATTAACAGGGACGCAAGTTCTGGAGGAACAGAAAGCAGACTATATGTGCAATGCTAGTATCTGTACATTACATAGAAATTGTTCACTTCTCTTTTTCTGCCATTAGTTTTTATCATCCGTTAATACAGCAAAACATAAAATATGCCTTTAGCACAGAATTCTAGGATTTCCTTCTGTCTCATTAAATTTGTTTTTGTTTTGTTTGTTCCCGCAGCAAAGAGTGCTGTGGTGAAACCATGTTGTGAGTGACCAAAACCCATGACGTGATCTGGATTGGTAAGAAAGAGTTTTGCTAGCTTGTGTTTGTGCAGCGCTCCCACCTAGATGCGTCATCGCTACTAGTTTCAAATGCACATTTTTGGCCTTTTATTTATTTTTTTTCTTTGCTTTTTTTTTTTTTTTCCCTCTTAAATCAGGTCCTCGGTATTAAGAGCAACACAGCATCAAGGATTGTTTAAAGAAACACGGCATAACTTGAGAAGGCCACGAAGTGTGCCGTTATCTATCTCTTTCATTAACATAATGAAGTCTGTCTGGAAGGAAGGAGGATGGGGGGGACAAGGGGGGGGGCAGCAGTTACTGTCCTCTCCAGGCCGGCCTAAAAATTCCAGTAAAAAAAGTCCGAGAGTTTCCTTTTGAACAGCATGAAGATTTAGGAGTACACACAATATTACCACTGTTTGGATTAACTCAGAACAGTAAACCAAGCATTATGGAGGGGCTTTTCGTTGTCTCTCTGCTTTTTTTTTTTTTCTGAATCTTCTATAGACTAGTGACCAAGTGAGCAGGTCCTTTTGCATTGCCGTCCGGGGGGGTTCCCTCTTTGTTTGGCGGGACTATAAAACCATCGCTGCTGCCTCGACCTAGCTGGTAGTAAGTGTGTAGCTGATGGACGTGGTTCCTGGAGCCGAGGTTGGGCATGCTTTTGTAGTAAACATCGTCGGCATCGCCACCACCGCTTTTGCCCGGCGGGGGATCGGTCTGGGTGCTGGCGGTGACGCTTTCCGTCATGGGCATGCCGGCCAGCGCGGGCATACTGGTGTAGAGAGAATCCCTGTTGGGCGACTGGAGGTCGTCCGTGTGCTCGTTGGTCAGCAAGGGGAAAAAGCTCTCACTGTTGTCTTGCGGGATGCGCCGCCGGCTGTAGAGGTGGGGCTGGTGGTTGTCCGCCGAGTACACCCGGGGGGGCAGCAGCGGGGCGTCCGACTCCTCGTGGATGAGCTCCAGGCCCAGGCTCTCCTCGTGGGTGAAGGAGGTGGCGTCGTCCAGCACGATGGCGTCGTCCTCGCTCCCGCCGCCCACGCTGTTGACGAGTTTGTTCATCAGGTTGCGGCTCTGCTCGCTGGAGCGCTCGTGGTTGTTCAGGTAGGAAGGGATGTAGTTGGAGGTGAGTTCCTTCAGGATCTTTTTCTCGAGGGCATTCTCGGTGTGGTTGTACCCACGATCAAGGATTTGCACGCAGTTGCTGAGGTACTCGCCGCTGGCGATGCTGTAGCTGTTGCCGTGATTACCATTCAGTGGTAGAGTATCCGTGACACTTGTATCCCTGGCATTGTTCAGAAGCCCCTCTGAAAAACATTACACAAGAGAGGGTGACTTGTACAAACAGGACACTCACGCAGGATGTGCACACTCAAACCCCCTTCCTAGGCTGCCGTGGCTGCTGGGGCTTGGCGGCGAGGAGAGTGTCGCGGCCAAAATAGGAGGGTGCAGCTCCGGCTAACTGGCTTAAGGCCTTCCCACCGAAAAAATGGAAAGCACCGTCAAGTATGTGACTGGATGCGGCAGCAAATGGCGGGAAGGAATAACCTCTCCTGGCTGGTACCTCCTTACAGCACTCGCACTTTGCTCTATGTATTCCTGGGGGAACTGAGAAATAGGTGACCCTGGGCTGGTCCCAATTGCTCTAGCTCCAGGTGCTTTGGAGGGAGAGGATAATTCCCTCCAGCTGAGGCTAAAGTATTTGCACCCAGGCTAATCGTTACCCAAACTTTGTTTGGGAACGTATCCTTCCTAGACAAAAAAAATAAAACCTCTCTTCCCTTTTGCAGAGCAGGCTGCCAGGGGAAAGGTGTAAGGCCTGAATGGCAGGATTTGGGGATTAGCAAGGTGGAGGCACAAAGTGCTTCCTGGCTCAGGCTTTTTTGGAATGGCTAAATGCCCTACCCCTACTATCACAAGGCCATGACCAAAATTATTGATTTCACACTGGCTGGGAAGGGATTTTCTAATAAAAAGATGCTGGAGGCAGCTGCTGTGGGGTCTCACGAAGCCTTTTAAAATAGCTTCCATTTCATTTGCAAAGTTAAAGCAGAGGGTTCAGTGCAAGGCACAGCAAGTACCCATCACTATCACGGCAGGGAGGGCTCAGGGGTACCTGCAAGGAGTAACGGGGTCTTGGGGTGCCCTCCAACTAACTGCCTATCACATCTCTGTAGGTGTCTCAACACTGTCAACGTAAGGCTGGAGCTTGGCTCTTTCCCAATGGGAGATGGCAGGGAAGAGCTCTGAGAGCAACACAGCACGAGTGGGCAATGGAGAAGAAAATCAGGCCCAGTAGTTAAGCTGCTATGCTTTTTTTTTGGGGGGGGGAGGTGGTTACTGGCCTCCTTGGAAGAAGTGCAGGTGTAGGGATGCATGAAATAATGTATCAGCCTTTCAGCTAAGGGCTTTGGGCATTGCCAAAAAATGGCAAGTAACTCCCACCAAGCCATGGTGGATTAGAGGAACCATTAGCTGATAATTTCAGATGAACAGTTGCTCATGCCATGCTTGGTACATGGCACGTGTACCTCCCAAAAATAGAGGATTCGGTCTATATCTGCGATGGAGTAGTTGCTGCATGTCAAGGGCTGGAAAGCGCTACTGCAGGCTTTGTTCCTGCTTTTGAGTGAAATGCTCCAAATGTGTTGGTCAATTTTTGGGTTTCTGAAGCTTAGAGGGTGCTGCCATATCCCAGGTTTCCCAACAAACGAGGGAATTATGTCAGAAAACTAACTAGCCATCACAGACATAGAGCAAAGCCGTTGATTTTCACAGTGGAAGCTCTCCAACCGAGTCACGATGCTTGGGGAGAAATGAAAAGTGAGCATTTTGCAGGGAGGACCGTATGTAATGGGTGACGGGTACGACAGAATCTGTCTGATGGTCGCGTTGAGCAACATATGCATTGAGGTGCTGAGCGCTGCGCTTCTGCTGCCAATGCATAGATCCGGGGTTTGGTGGGGAAATAACATGGAGGCATCGCAGGTGAGAACAGAGTGGAGTCTGCAATGAAACACGCCGTATAAAAATGCCATGACCTCGCAAATAAAAACGTGAAGTAAAAAAAAAGAAAAAAATCATACCACAGTTATATGAGAAACTACGCTGTGTAAACGATAGCACAAAACCGAGAAATAAACAAAGAAAGCATCATCTAATCTCATCTATATATATATGTACACATACATATATATATACACATACACACACATACACGTATATATACACATGTATATTCATAGTCTTTTGATTTCGAAACTGTGAGATGAATTTCCTTTATTAACTACATCATCTATATGTGATGCAATAAAAGTGAACTAAAAAAAATTACATTTGATATGCAATGTTTAGCTTTACTCCCATACTTGTCTCTCTGTAGGGCTCTAAACGACAGCATGAAGAAAAGGAAAGAAAAAACAACAAGTAAGCTTACAGCGACAGTAGGAGAAACATGAGTAAAAAGCAAATTGATGATGTGCAGAAAAGAGAGTTAACGGAAATAATTTCCACTGCCCAGAATACATGAATTTGTTACATGGTTTATTTCAGGTTAAAAATATTGACAGAAAAATTATTTTATGCACAATATTCGGTAGACTACAATTTTATTAAAAAATAATATCACATTTAAAACGTTTTCCAATGCCATTATAAAATGTTCAGTGAGCAACACAAATCAAGAAATAATGCCTGGAAATTTAAGAAAAGTCTAAAGCTTTTAACAGTCATGCTTGAAAAGACAGGCACTGTCCGTGTCACTTCCAAAATCTTAAAATGAATGGTTTTACTTACTGTTGGTTATAACAACCCCTGGCAGTTGAAACCAAAATCCGTTTCCTTGCTAAAAATGTTTTGCTGTCCGTCCTTTACAACAGTGCTTTGTAAGAGTATGACTTTGCTCATCACGGGGCTGCTGGCATTTTACAGACTTTGGTAAGTCTGCTCTTTTTTAACTGAACACATGGCAAACTACATGGACTTTGCAAAAAAAAAAGAAGTCTGTAAGAGGAGCGGTAGTTCGAATAATGGTATCACTAAATGAAACTATTGAGAAGAAAGGGTTAAAGCAAGAAGAGCCAGAGATGAAGATGAAGAGCCAGTGATAACTCTCAGCTTCCCACTTCGCAATGGTCTGTGGCACGCTGGGTTTTAACCAGAGCTCGTTAGTGGTATTGCCGCCTTCTCTTAAAATTATCTCTCAGCGAAAGCAGTTAGGTCGTTTCGAGAAACTCCTGCGTCCGAGAGACCGAGCCAGCGTACGTCCGTCAGCTGCCAACAGCGGTGAGCGCTCGGCACGTGCTGAGGGGTGTCAGACCCCTCACCTACCATCTCCTCCTTCCTCTATTCTCGTGTCTCACCAAGAAATTGCTTTCACCATCAGGAGATGGGACTTTGGCCTTTTAGGGTCTGATTACCCGTCTCTTTCCATGGTTTTTTTTTTAGGGTTCCTGGCCCCTGGTGAGTCTCTACAGCAGATGGGGCACCTCCAGCTTCAGCAGAGAGGGTATTTTAAATCACATGATGGGCAGGGAGAAAGGAAGGGGTGAACTAGACCAGGTCTCCCAGGTTTCTTCTAGCATCCTGTCCCTGCCAATGGCCAGAACCAGAAGTGGTAGATGAAGGTGCAAAAGAAAATCACAGCCTTAGTGATGTTGAATGAGTTAGTTGGATGACGTTAGCTAGCAATGCCCTCACCACACGCCGGTCTCAGCCAAGGCACACCCAGAGATGGTGACAGCGTCTACTTTTACAAGGCACTATCAGAGCTTTAGTGTGCCTGCTGGCGCAACATCCTTCAATCCCAAAGAAGCGCAGAGGCCACTAGGGCCGTTTGGTTTTGTTAACCTTTGTAACTTTTGGATTTGCCCAGGAACAGTTACCAGTTGGGAAAGCAATAGCTATACCAGTTCTTACAGGTCTTAAATTGCAGCCTCCTGAAAAGAACAGCTTGGGTTCCACTCCCTCTGAAGTCAATGGCAAAGCTATAGGGGCTTAAATGGGATCAGTACTGGTCCCACTTTCCTCATCTCCCACGGATGAAGCCTGAGTCGGTTTTTCTGTTATCCATCTGTCTGTGTTGCACTGAACAGCACTTGCAAATCAATTCACTATTTTTGTGGAATAAAATGAGGTTAGCTCAGGTAACTATATCAGAATCTAGTCTTAAATTTAGAAGAACATAAGATTATTAAAATGCACGTAAAACCTCTTTGTCGCATTTCCGCCCAAATCACTTGGGTTCAGTCGAGGCACGCAGACCTGAACACCAGGACTTTTCTTAAGCCAAATGCTGACCCAGCATTACCTGCTGCCACTTGATTTAAAATGTTATTATGCAAGAAACTATACAGAACATCAAAGTTCATTTCGATATTCGCGGTACACTGAAGGTCTTAAAATTCAGAGCATTTCATGTTTAACAGTAGCCCTTTTTAAAAGCATTCATGGAAGCAAATGTGTTGCACAAAGTTAGCATAGTTTAGGAAATTAATGAACAGCAAAAAGGTTGAACACGTGTGATTTCCTTGTGCTTTGAATGAACTTACCGCAGTGATAAAATTCAATATCTATTTATATCTTAAAACAATATACTGCCATATAGTACAAAGGTGGTTTTCCTGCTTGCATTATAACCATCATGATTTTCCTTTCCCTAGAGATCCTTTACTGGAACGGAAAGCCTTCACTGGGAGTAGAGAGCTGACAGTGTTGACATACTTGTGCATGAACATAGCGCTACTCTGTAATGATTCAGCCACTTTGAAAGCAAGCCAAAAAAGAAAAGGAAAAAACCAAAAAAGGTCCCATGGAAGTGGCAGAGCAGGACGGAGCCACCACCAGACAGGAGCTGGCAGAGTTTCACACTCCCCAGCTCCTCCTCAGGTCCTGCTTAAAAGCATCTGCCTCTCCCTCACAGAAACACCAGGACATGAGCTTACAAACACAGCCCCTTCCCGCAGCCGGAGCAGAGACAAACACATCGGTGACAAGAGACTGATTTCTACGGCAGAAACCTCTGTTAGGTACAACTGGTTTTCCACTGCCCAAAGGAGGATATGCAAGTGCTTCTAGTTTCCCTACTCCTTTTCCTATTATTCTTTCTCTCTTTTTTTGCTTCCTAATAGCTCATACAAAATGTGTTAATGCAAACAGCAAAACATTTCTTACAATACCTAAGCTCTGCTCTTGGGAGCTGACCTATGCTCCTCACTTCAGCTGTCATTTTTCTGAGAGATCAAGGGCAGTTTTGCTTTATTTTGCATTTTTCCTGCGCAAGCTGTGTGCTGCTGACCACATTTCTCTATGTCATTTCAAACGAGAGTAGCTTTAGTGGCAAAGGCCATTTTAGTTTTTACTTACCTTCAAAGGTGTTCCTGTTTCTGAAATGAATGGTTTAACAAGGAAATGTGCTGACAACAAAGAGAGGAATGGATACGTCTGACAAATTACACACACAAGACCAAAACAATACAAAAGCAAGGAGATTGGAAAAAAAAAAATCAAAATCAAAACCACTATGAACACTTTGAGTAGAACTGACAAAGGACTCTCAAAGTGAATTTCATCGCTTATGGAAAAAAAGCCTCTAGGAAATGGAAAGATGCATTGAAATGAAAGGAAAGGGATCTTTTATTTTTTTTGTGGCCAGTTTCAAAAAACAAAGTGTGTGTGTGTGGGGAGGAAAAACAAAAAGGAAGAAAAAAAAGAAAAAAATGGGCCAAAATAAGCCATAGAAAATGGAATTCTCACTAGAAAAATTAGAGAGAAACTCCAGCACACCTTGTGCGTTGTACATGCTGACAGAAGGGTTGTTATAGACCGCCGATTCCCCGAGCAATGTATTATAAGGGTTGTTAGTGCCATGAGGACGAAGCAGAGCATTGGTTATAAGATGATTAGCCATGGCTCCTGGAGCAGCCCGATAGAAAGACAGAGAAAAAAAACAAACAAAAAAGGTCAATCAGCCAAATGTGGTATTAAAAAAAAGGGAAAAAGAACATTCAGAATGACAACAGTTGAAATAGTCCTGATTACAAGCAGCCAGCTAATTAGACTTGGAAAACTGTATGCCACTAAAGCAGAACAGATGTTACTGACGATGCACAAATCCAAACCAATGCAAAAGAAAATGTATCAGAAAGCGGGTAAGCTACATTTATGGTGGTTTCTCAGTTGCTTAGAGTGGAAGCAAGGCTAAGCCCACATGCTTGCCATAAAGAAAGAAAGGAAGACGGCAGCCTACACAATGTGGGGGGGGAAAAGTCTCCGGAAAGTGCCAAATGGTTTAAAAATAAAGAAATTATAATGACCAACAGAAAACAGCACATTCAACTCCCACTATGGGCTAGGATCTCTCTTACCAGTCTTTCACAACACATCTAAAATCAAAAAAGCAGAATTAAAAAGAAAAGATGAAGAATGTGGCCTCTCTGAAGGAACTTATCAGAAGGCAGCTGTTTCTGACGTCTAAGAGGATGAGTTTCACTTCAGCTACTGCTCTGGTACCACCATCAAACACATTCACAGTCACCCAAATCCAACCCTGAAGACGAGAACACCACGGCTCCAAGGGTGTTTCTATCAGGAGCCGGAGCAGCCATGGAGACACACATTTCAAGGCGCTCTGTTTGCCCTGCAAACAACTTGTTTCCCCTATCCCAGACCTCTTTGCTGTCATTTCTAAGCGCTCAGCCAGCAGTTGTCCTCCCACTTTGGTTTATCCCTTGGAGTTACAGCCTCTGGACTTGTGCTTTTCAGGATCATCACTACTTGGCAGGTGGCTGTCAAGACCTACCTTGATTCCTATTGCAGGCATCAATCCATGAAGCAAAGCCTTCCCCCCACCTTTTAGCTGATCTACAGGACCAAAAAACCCATTAAGCCCTTGCTCTAAATCTCCTCTGGGATCCAAAGAGACAACCGACTCAAAAAATTGTCCCCAGAGCCATTCGCACTCTCATCAGCAGAGCCCTAAAGCAGGAATACTCAAGGATACACCATGGCTTTTACCTCTAGGGCTACACTGTTAAGACAAAACCTTTCACACCAGGAAAGCAAGTCCTTGGTGGAGCAACTTGAGCTAGGCACAAAAGGGTTGTCAGAGGGTTCAGGATACTTGGCTGTCGCCAACATCTGATCGTCCCAAAGCAAACCAGCAACGAAAAGCCAATCCCCAAACCCAGCACCCTGGCAGGCTTGCTTTCATCAACAGCTGGGGCACTCATTTGCCTCTTTCAGGGGTGGAAGTGGGCTCGTGGCATGGCAGAGGCAGTCTTTGCGAGGCATGTGAGGAGCTGGGTACGGTCTCTTCTCTGCAACTCATTACCTAATTTTTCTTTCCTTTACTTTCTTCTTGGATGGAGTTGCTGAGGATATATAAGCCCAAAGGGCCTCTGTCTGGAACAAGCGCTTAGCGGTAAGCTCTCTGAAAGCTAACACGTACTAATTATTTAAAAAAGAAAAAAAATCAAAACCTGGCCAAACCTAAAGTTAGGTGGAGCCTCTAGAGATGCCTTCTGTGGTGCTTGAACGCTGGCCTGGCTCCACTTCTTGGGATGACGTTTCTCCGTGTCTGTGCAGGCAGAGGAGAGAGCAGACGGCTCTCCTGCCTCTCCCTCAGCCTCCCCCAGCCCTTCCCAGCCCCAAGCGCATGGCGTTAGCAGATTACTTAATTGGACAAAGTAGAAGGCGGCGCTGCATGGGGGCTGCATGCCAGGGAGGCTCTTCGACACATGCAGCTGGGAAAAAAAGACTTGTTTTCTCTCACCTGATATTTTTGGCTATGCTGATGGAAAGCAAGATGAGCTGCTGTGTTTGGAAATAAGGAAACAAAGATGTCTCCTGTAAGAAAACATTATATGAAGGCTTAACTAAGCAACCTTGAACGTAACTAATAGGTAAATGAGTCAATTCTTTCTTTGTGGTACTGTATTTTCCATCAATTTCATGTACATCTGTGATGGAGTACTGTCAGTACCACTTTTCTTCTAGCACTAGTTTTATACCAGTGTGAGTACTAAATCCATTAAAATTGTTTCTGCTTTCATCCCGCCTTTAATCAAGCTGGGCCATAAAAGATTCAAAAAGGGATTCACTTTTATACAGGTAACGGGAATATCCAGAGTTAATGCCAGCCATAAAATTTGAAGTGATATAATCCTCCCATTTGAGTTCTAACTCAATCTCCAACTCAGTCCCTATGAGATCTGAATCGGAGAAGAATATATCCATCGCATGGCTTTGAACGCTTTAGCTTGAGGCATCATCTTTAAATGGCAACCGCCAGAAAGAACACCTCTCTCAATATATCCCTGCTCTGACCTTGTCTAGCAATCCATAGCAGGCAGGAACAAGCTGATCCCGCCATGGCTGGGCAGGTTGAGCTGTTTCACATGGGGGATGCTCTCATCCCATGACAAGAGAGGAGAAGGGACCAATCTGTGTCAGCAATTAATGCTTCCCTCGCCTGCATTTGCTGAGGTGGTGGGCTCTGAAGCGAGCTACGTTCACACAAATCTCTCTCTTTTAGGCTCCTACAAGCTAGACAGTTTCTGAGAACTTTTAATGCGCATAAGTGATTCTGACTATAAACTTGGCAAAAAGTTAAAAATACAGAACAAGTCAATTTTGCTCCCTTGGGTGTGGAAAAGAGGGGGCTTGGTATAATAAACCAGTCACCCATTCCTGCATGCAGCTACTAAGCAAAAATACTGCATCTTCTGCCTTCCTGTCCCTTGACTGCTGAGGGAGTTAAGAGTTTTTAATTCACTGATCAAAATGCCACTTTTGATGGCAGTGTGGATGCAAATCCAAATCAAACACGTTCAGCTATATGTCAACACTTTCAGGAACCCAACCGGGCCCTAAGCGCTCTGCAGCGGGTTCCCATCACAGTGGGCTGGCCACAGCAAACTTCACACTCTCCGCAGTTCACAGTAAACGTAATCTTTGGTATCTTAAAAACAAAATGGTATGAATATTGTATTCGGTAATTTGTGCTCTTGCTTCTCCCTAACTGTTTTAGAGATGCAACATTCCCAGCCTCAATGGATGCCGAGAGAGAATGACTGCATTCAGGCTCCAAAAAGCCTACAGTTAAAGCTTTAGATAAAACAATAATATACCAAACAAATCCCCATTATTGGGTTTCTTCTTCCCGGGAGGGAGAAATAAAAAGGTAACACCAGCCATACATTTAAGTATCATCCTGTCTTTTTCATAACACTTTATCATTGCTATGGCAACCAACAGGGCTATTAGGAAGAGCCTTGAGAGCAGATTAGGTCCGCAGACAAGGCACCAGCAGAAGGAGCAGGTAGACTACAAAACTATGACCCTGTTTGCATGAAAATGGCCTTGGTAATAAACAGCCAACAAAAAACGGTAAATTAAGCATGGGAACAAAGCAGTATGCTCTCCCAAAATACCATGACAGAAAGCAAAGAGCCTTATTCTGCAGCCCTGTGTGTGGGTGCACAGCAAAGGCCGGGTGCTGGGGCTGAAATTGCAAAGGGCAATGTGTGTCTGGGGACCTGAAAAGCAGAATGACCAGAGCTGTGGGTGCCCATGGACTGCTCTGGAACTCCTCCCTGGCCAAATGTTTTTGTGACATGACCCTCAGCAGGTGTCTGGTTTGGCGTTGGCAATGTGCCTAATATTCTCAGCAAGCAGCAGTTGTTCTTCGTATATTTTTATTTATTCACTTATGTCTGGATCCTTGGCTCTCAACATCTGTGGTGCAACACCAATTTCTCTCCTCAAATCCCACAGTTCTGTGTCATCCCTGCTTCCCTACATTTCAGCAGTAATGTTCCCTTACACAAATTCCTCCTTTGTCACCTCCCAAAGCACCTGCGTCCAGCACACAGCCACCACTCTTTAGTTGCTTTAGCTAGGGTGACCACCTTCAGTCCAGCTGTGTTGAAACATCTTTGGTCCTGCTTGTCAAAGATACCCTACTGAAGACAAACGCACTCTGTTTTCTAACCCCTAAATGTGGGAGCATGACTTTGGGGTTGGAAAAAAGATGGGGCTTCAAACTCACAGGTTCACCTGGGCATCTCCTTGTTCTGTGCAATGAGATCACCACAACCAGCAAACATATTCAACATCACACCTCTACAAAAATACTCCCTGCAACCACACTGGTATAACTACAGGCCCAAGTCTCCTTGTTTCCAATGATGTTTAACCAAAGATTAAAGCTCCGCTGCCAGACCAGCTCTGATATCCAAAATGACAGTCAAATTCAGGTTTCTGGCAATACTCAGTTCAAGGTTTCCAGATGCTGGATTTCCTCAAGTGAAGGGTTTACAGATTGTGATCATGAGGAGAAAGGAATGATGCTCTTACAGAAGGTAAGTATTAGCTGGGTAACGTGCAGATGCTCCTGTGTCTCTCACACTGTCGGGGATCTTCATGATCCAAGTACCAAAGGATCCAGATTTTCTTACTGGGTTTAAAAGGCTATAAGAATGCATGGCCTGTGCTCAGCGTGCACAGGGACATCTAGGGGGTTGTGTTTTTGACTTGCAAACTGAGAAAATCTGATAGGGAAACCAACCACAACAAAGAAAATGAAAATCCCACAATTTTTACCACCACTAACCACACACAGAGGATTCAGATAGCTACAGTTAGCTGCATTGTGTGTCTATGAAAGTAGGTATTATTTTAATGATAGTATGCAACCAAGCGGTACCTTTTTCTTCCCTTTCTAAGATAGAAATTGATGTTCTTGATTCTAGAAAACACTGAATATAAAAATAATTTTTTGCAAGAGTTTGGTGTTATGGCTGTAAGGGAAAACTGCACCTTGTTAAACACAAGTATGATTTATCCACTCACTGAAAGCAAAGGATGAAAATCATGATGACAAGCACGTGTTGCCAGACTCCAGACTGCACCATTCAGGAACAAAATTCAAATAATTTCTTGTTGGCAGCTGGCTGACAAAGCCACACAAAGGCATTTATGTTAACTTGAATCATCTGCATGGTCTACCCAACAGGAAGGGAAATGGATCCAGCTGCTCCTCCAGATCCTGAAAACCAACGTCATTCAGCGGGGCTATACCAGGCTGAAAGGGCTTGAGCAGCATTGCTTTAGCTGGGAAACATCTGTCCACATAGGTAACAATGCTCTCATGTACCCCTGGCTTCAGGTTTTTTCGGATGCATGCCAAAATCAGGTCTATCCTTGCTACACGCATTTTAGCAGGGTGTGAACTCACTGAGGAGTGGGAGATTTCCCCCAACACCCAACAGACGTTCCTGAAGTGCAGTTTTGCTGAGAAAAGACACCAAACTGGTTAACAAATTTCATCGATCAGTTGCATGCTTCAAAAATGTCCACACAAAAATCAGTATTTTCCAAATGAAATGTTTTCACTTTTTGTTCCAAAACAGTGGTTTGTATGAAAGATGACTTTGGCTTTTTTGTATGATGTCATCTTTTCATTAAAGTAGAAACAAAAATAAATAGCTTAGAAACAGCACATCTGAGTTGTAACAAAACGTTTCATTGCCTCTAACCCAGTAGTCTCAAAATGTAGTTTGTCTTTTTTTTCTCTTTTTGTTTTCAGAAGAAAGAAACAGTAACAAAAGCATGTACTGCTGCGTTTTCAATCAACCTTAATCTTTCTGTTTTCTCCCCATTTTGCCAACCATGCAGCTCCCTTCCTGCAGGGCTACGGTATGGTGCCATACTCCTGCCCACTCTGACTCTGAAGCATCCAACTGATCTTGCTGCTCACAGCCACCATAAATCAAGTCCTCAACTTCTCTCACTTCATATACTTGTCTTCAGACCACCCTGCAGAGGGAAGCAACAGCCAGAGAGAACATGAACCATCCCCTGAAGGCACCACAGTGCCTGAGCTATCAGGGAGCACAGTTTTGCCTGGAACACCAATGATATGGTTAGAAATTAATCCTTTCCTAAGTGTCCATTAAAAAAAACCAATCCACCACATATGCTGCCTTATACTAACCGTAGTAAATAACTCATCTCCTTAACTTGAATGTTACTGAAATAGTCTCTCTGCACTGACTTCAGTTTGTAAATTCTGCCTGGTTCTGTGCAACACTTAGCATTGACTTATTCATGCCACTTTACTCCTAGGGAAAGAAAATACATGCAAGGTAGGGTCATAGGAGTCAATGCTATAGTCATCTTCATGACTTTCCTTGCCAGCATTCAGTAGTATCCTTTTATGTGTTGCAGACAGAGTTTTCAAGTATTTAAAGAATCCTGGTCTTCCACGTGTTCACTTGCAATTTATTCCAACGATGAATGCAATTACAAAAAGTGAAATCACACGTATTTGCTGCAGGACAACAGGTATTTTCAGCGTTTTTCCTGGTTCCCCCCAACAAATGCTCTGATGTTTAGATTTATTGAGCTGTGTTCTTATAATAGCCAACAGGATTCAGTTAATAAACTTCAGTAAACCTCCCTATTAAATTTCTCTCAGATAGGTTTGTTGTCACTTGCAGCATCTAATCTATTCATTGAGAAGCTATTAATACTGACTGCAGCGAAATGGAGTTTCAGCAAATGAGGTTGTTAAGCTCTGGGCCATCTTCTGCCAAGTGAAACATCCCATGCTTTTATGGAGAGACAGGGGAGGGAAAGTATTTCTTTGCCCCTTTTTTTCCTGTCTTTCTTCTGCAATGATTTGCAATGAGAAACCTCTGCTGGATTATAACCTACAAGCCATGTTTGAAACAAAGAGCTAGCTCACATCGATTTATAAATATTTGCCCTTTCACTGATTCCTTCTCAGTTGCCTGGAGCAGAAACAATGTCCCAGGATGAATCAGAATGAATCATAGAATGGCCTGGGCTGGAAGGGACCTCAGAGATCATTCTAATCCAACCTCCCTGTTGTGGGCAGGGACGCCACCTGTCGACTAGGTGAGGCAACACGTGAGAACCGAACAGGAATCGAACCCGTGACCTTTGGTGTTTCAAGCACCACGCTCAACCCACTGAGCTAAACCGGCCCAATGGTATATGTCTTTTTACCACCACTACCCCTTCCAAGGGTTTATACCTCATTGTACCTCAATAACACAAACATGCATTATCCCTAATTGTTCATGCTTATGCTTATTTCTCATTAGACCTGAGCTCTTACCCAAGATGTGCAGAAAGCCCTGCCTATGCTGTAAACAGGATCATACTTACAGGAATCTATATAAGCTGTCACACTTTCTTCCTTCCTCCTTCACAGCCATCATATTAAGATTGCTCTGCAGCAATACTCTGCTGGTTCTAATACTCCCCAAAGCCTGCTCTGATTTCAGAAATTGCCTTGCCCTTACTTTTCCTCTTTAAATCTGATCCACCTAATGACTGAACTTCCAATTATATGGCTGTCAATCCTAAAATCAAAGCCAGTTCATGATATGTCCCAAAGGAAGAATGTCATGTCACTCACTGAAATCACTGCAACAAATCTTAGCTAACTCAGTCCCAGGCAGCAGAGCGGCCAAATAAACCAGAAGACAATCGACAGTGGGATTCATTTTGCACGTAGGCAGAAATAAGAGTTAAAATCCCCAACTTTTGATCCTTGATGCAGAAAATCATAATTTTCCTGGCACAAAATGTAGAGCTGATTGAAAAAAAAAAAAAAAGAGAGAAAAAAAAGACCAGCAGAGGCAATTTGCTAGTCCAAAAGATTCTGCTTTTCCCTTACAAATAGAAAATACTCCTCTACTGTCATCTACATGGAATATCTCTCTACTTCATATGTGATTATCAGAATGGGTCATTTTGAGGCCAGATGCTGACATTTAGCCAAACCAACAGTCAGTCTCTTAACAGGGTTACAGACATTTATGGCTTGCAAACAGCAATCCTGGCTGACTCAGTGCAAATGCATGCGGACTACTCCCTCCAAAAACACCCTCCACCGGGGTAACAGGCCTCAGACCAGGGTATCCATGGGGTCAGGGAAGGATGTGTGCAGTCTCCAAGGGTTACAAGAGGGAACAGAAGAAGCAGAAGGGCATGGGGGATGAAACCAAAGAACTTCATCAGGAAAGTGCTAATGGTGGTGGGATGAGGAGGTCTGATATAAATCGACCATGCTATTTCTTTCGAAGGCTCTCCACGGTGTGGTGAGCGCTGCTACAAGCAGTCATGGTGCTGAGATAGCAAGCATGCTTTAGCACCAATCTGCCAAGTGAAGAGTAGAAGCCACAACACTCAAGAAGCCATGTCAGGATGAGATGCTAGAAAATAGCCCATAGGCTTGCTTTAGATTAGCAGAGAGATGCTGCTAGGGAGTCAAACCCTGCTTCTCACTCCTTGATTTCCACCAAACAGCCAGGGGACACTTACGCACATCCAGAAACCATTGCTCCCTTCTCAAGCGGCAGCCTGGACCAAAAGGGAACAGAAACTGAACTTCTAATCCTACTCCAGAGGCAGTAGGAGAGTGGTGGTGTTGTTGCCATTTGTGGCTAAACCAGAGGCCTCCAGGCTCCAGGATTGATGAACCCCTTGAAACAAAGACTAAATTTTCCAGAACTGAGGGGCTTTGCTAGCCAGTGGGAAGAGATGCTTGAGCATCCTTCAGGTTCATGCAGCACCTTGCCCCTGTTGACTCAGCAATGGTGAGCAAGAGCAGTGTTGAGCACCAAAACCTTTCAGCACTCTGCAAAAAGAACAGGTTCTGGAGAAAAGTGCCGTGTCTGAGCGCAATGATGAAAAGTCGTCTGCATTGACCTCCAGAAACCCCTGAATATCTTTGAAATGATAATGAATAAAAGAAAAAAAAGTGATCTGGCAAACCTGAAAACACGTTTAAAAATTCCAGTGGCCATTAGTAACTTTGCCTGCCAACTTGCATGTTCATACAGCCACAGTCTACTAATTTAAAATAAAAAAAATCCCCCCACCACAAAACCATGTCTCTAAATGGCATGACAAGAAAACTGACTGACTTCACAGGAGAAATGGAGGCAATGTTTGCTGTAGACTGTAAAAAGAAAACAAATGGAGAGAAAGAGAAAGCATTTATTCTCTAATATCTCTAAGCCACAAGAGCCATAGGTGTTACTCAGAGCAGGTAAGAAGTGTTTAGACAGACTGAGATAGATCGGTTGATGGCTCCCTCTGAATATCCTATCAAGATGAGTAGAGGCGTTTCCACCTCTCCCAGAGCTTGGCTGTTTGCTATTTGTTTTATATGCAACATAAATTCAGCAGAAATCTGACTGTCACACCGATCACATCAATCCATCAAGCCGCGAATGAGCATCTTGAGAAAGACTGACGCATGACAACAGTAGTGCCTCCATGGCCTGAATTTCCACTCCACTTTGTCTAGGCACTGGCAGCAAAGGGTCAGCATTGCAAAGGGGCTACAATGAGCAGCAATTGTTCTTTGAAGTGTATTGGGCTAGAGTTTGAGAATCCTGGGGAAACCATGGCTTGATTTTCCTTTTTCCTTTCTGCCCTTTTCTTTCCTTTTTTTCTCCTCCTCTGCTTGTCTCTGCTTTTATTCACACCAGAACTTTACCTGGCTTTCACTGCGGTATCGCCAAGTTATGTCCAGACTATGACACTCACAACCCCTGCAGATGGTTAAACAGAAGCATCTTCATCTTGCAACACAGACATATCCGACAGCCCCCATCTCTGAGCAGAAAGGGAAAATTTGGGGAGAGCAACCCAAATCTGACTCACTGCAGTGCCCCCGTGCTAACCCACAGTTCCTGTCTTCTGGAGGGACAGTCTCCTACCAAAGGAAGCATTTCACCTCCTACTGTGTTTTCTAAATAACTGTTTCTTAAAAATGCAGGTCATTACGGCCACCTCAAGATAATTCAAAACTTCACCCACCCTCCCTGCAACATACACAATCGTCCCTGCTGAGTTAACAGTGCCGGTATGATTTCAGCCTGGAAATCACAGCTTAATTATATTTTTGGGTGGGTGGAAGGAATTGATGGGAGATTTCATTTAGGAAACAATCAGGTCTCGGCTGGGTTAGAAATCAGGATATTAATGTTCTTCATTTTAATTTTCCCCCTCTGACTCAGATTCCCACTGTTTGAATTTGAGCTCAATTTGTTCTGTTCATTATGAAGAAATCCACATGAATTTGACATTAAACTGATTATCTCTGAAAACAGTAGCAATAATTTCCCTTTTTCCTGTGTATGTTTCAGATTAAGTCTTTGTGGTTGATATAAAAACGCAGGGGAGAAATAATAAAGCGAAGGGAAATCAAGTATTTATTCTAGAGTGCTACTTAGAAGATGAGACACGCAATGAAACTTATGCATTTGGGAAGAAAAGGCAAGGGGCAGAGACGAACAATACCCTCATTTCTATTTCCCATTTCAGTCCATTTGCAGGGGAACAAACAGTGGGGAACAAACAGAATAGGGCTTTCCTAGCCGGGAATAATACCTGGTGTGGGTCTTTGGGTTTTGTGATGACTGATCAGTGGTGTTTGCTGGCAAGGGCATGCTCCCTCCTGAATGGACCTTAGGACCACAGGGGTGAATTCACGTTTTAGACTTACCATCCTTCAGTAAAAGCTGCCAGAGGTCCTGGGCCTCAATCCCGCACCAGCTGTCAGTGTTCTGATGACCCCAGTAAGTCTTATTGGCCCTGATGACACCCACCAGGGACCCCACACCCCCTCCTCAGCCCTGGGTACTCAGTCCTTGCGTTGTGTCTGTCTCCTTCCCAGACCTTGGACCTGGGTTGTAGCACAGTTTCAAGCCCTGTTTCTGCCAACATCTCTTGCTGCTCTGGGCTGGACATGGTTCACGGCCTCACTTTGTCCAGGTCCGTGGATGGACCCTACTACAAGCACCCAGCTCCTCCTGCTGGCTTAAGCCCTTGTGGGACCATGTCCTGCCAGTGAGGGCACAGCTTGTGCTTGACTCCCCCTCAGCTTCCAGTTCCTTTCCCTTAAAAAACAGGTCTGCTCTTATAGCTCCCTGACCTTTCTTGTCCTTCAGACAAGTGGAGCAGCAATGCAGGCCACCAAGAAATCCCTCCAGAAGACCTCTGTGGATGAGGGTGGCAGGAATGGTGTGCAGTGCTCTGTGGGTGAGGGTACATAAAGCATATATGCATACAGCCAGAAGACAAGAGATGCACATATTCCCGTTTGTATAGCAAGAATGTTATTGGAACAAACTATTAAACCTGCTGTCTAGTTTGTATAGCTGAGACTCAGAGCATTACAGTAAAGCACTTGACCCAACACAATAGACTTCTGGAGTAGTTTCTATTTCCAAAGAAATCTGGTGGTTTTACCCCAGCTCTTTTATTTCCCAAAGAAGGAAAAACCATTACGATACAGTGAGTGCTTGCAACAAATGAAGATACAGTTCCTCTTATCTGCTAACTTCAATGGATATACCTAGCTCCATCAGTACACTTTCCTATAACAAAGCACTGCCTCATACCAGGGACAAACTCTTCCTTGTATCTGCTGCTCTTGAGCTTCACCAAAACAAGGAAGACTCCTTTCTTTAACAAATAACTTCCATTTTTCCTTTGGAAAAAAAAAAAAGTAGAAAATCTCTTCCCTATAACTCGAAAACCTGAAGAATAACGAAGTATCACATAGTTCATGATGATTTTTTAATTTTTTTTTTCTCTCCCAGTTGTCTCACATCCAAACAGAAATGTAATTACTGTACTACCTTGCACCTAAGACATGAATAAAAATACGCCGGAGTTGCTGTTTTGTGCTATGACTCCTTGTTTGCAAGGCTGTCTGAGCTATCCAAGTGCTTTTTGACAGTAATGTTCTGAAGGTACAACTTTCCCTCATGCTCCTGAGGTGGCCTCTTGGATGTTACTCAAAGCTCAGACCCCTGCTGCATCATCAGAGCCCAGCAGGGCTCATGCTTACATTGCTCCCCTGCAATCTGCGCCTCTTGCCATCAGCACTGCTGATGAGACATCCCAATTTTCCTTGCTGGCTCCATCCATGGGTATAGCACAGGTCCATGATCAGGTTACCAAAGCACAGGTACAGCAGAATTGGAATAACAGTAATGCTGTTAATTGCTTTCAAACCCTATCTCTCTTTAAAAAGTGGCCTTAGCCCAAGTACCAAAAAGCTGCTGTTATAACCAAGCTGTCATCTGCTCTGCTTTCTACTAATGAACCCAACACAAAGAAGAAAAAATCTGTTGCTTTCCATTCGTACCTTCTACTTTTTAGCCTTCAAAGTAGTAAGTTTTATCAAACAGTGCATCCTAGATTTATCCCCTTTGGTCCAGTTTTTCAGCATTGCATCCAAATGCCCGTATCAAGACCACTTAAACACTCTACAAGCAGAGGGAGACTTCTGTTTTCTACTCATGAGGTAATCAGCTTGATTCAGCTTTTACCCCGCTGCAAGTTGTCAGCACTGGGAAAAGAAATGTAGAGCCCAAGGTGGATGTGAAATAGAAGGCAGAAATATACAGCTAGACCCATGGTGAGAAAAACTGAGCAAGGTTGTGGAGTGGGAGTGCAAAGAGTAGGAATTCCCTTGAATCCTTAAAAAGTCCATGGCCATGGGGTGGACTAGCATGCTCCTCATTCAACAGTAGAAGAGGAAGTCCATGGTCAGTTTCTGTTCCATTACTCCTGATCTCAGTGGTACAACAACACCAAATCCACACCATTAATAAGTCGTAACAAGCAGCAAGGAGAAATGAAGCCTGAAAAATATTTGACTAATTCATAATGAGATGTTACCTACAGGAAATATCTGAAATGGTTCATGTACATCTTAGCAGTCAAGAGTGAGTACAGTTTTGATTACAGAACAAATTATGTCAGTTCGGCGTTACGCCTGAAATTCCTGGTATGATAAATGAGAATAAGAAAAATAATTTTGGCCAATTACTTTGTGGAGAGCTGGGAGGGTAGTAGATAAAAGGATCAGGAGCTGAAAAAATACGTAAGCAGTGCAATGTCTGCTAAAACAGAAAAAGACATAGCTACATGTCTAAAGGATGGATGCACTAACACAGACAATGTATTCCAGACCGATGCCTAAGAGCTTCATGGAGGAAGCAGAGGATGGTATAGAGAGATGCTGGTCATCATACAGGGATACGGATAGATAGAACAATCTTCCTTAGGACTTGATATCAAATGGCAGAGGACTGCGAGTACTGTGAATGTGATTGGACAAAAAGGGCTTAAATGAGAAAATATCTCAGCTGGAGGATTTCTCACTGCTTTCTGCTCCCACGACAATGACAAAAACTTACCACTGGCTCAGGACCTGGAGGGATGGGGTGATTCTGGGGAGAATGAATCATTTTCTCTGTGTTTTTTAGAAAGAGGGCTGCTGTCTGAAGGCTCTGGGAAAAAATGTCAGTGCACAAAGAATGTTTGATTTGGGATAATACAGATACTTTCAGGCCAAAGGTGTCTGAGCTGGGTGGGCTGGAAAGAGACTTCTGAACAGGTACATGAGCCTGTTGTATCAACCTTGGGCACTGAAAATTACTAACCATACAATCCAAGGCTTGCACTTGACTCCTCTGAGCTTTTATTACACACTTGTAAATAAAACATTAATGAAACAGCTCCTTTAAAGCTTGATACGTATTAAAATATTAAGAGAAAGAAAAGAACTGTGAAAACCACATTGCCCCACTGGTCTGCTCGGGCTGCATCTCTCTGGAGAGATTGAAGAAACATGCTCTATGCAAAACCCTAAGACCACAAATGTTTCTTTTCAGCTGGAATAAACAGGATAAAGTGTGAAATATCTGGGGCTCCATGTAGTTGATGTCAGCAGTATTTTCCTAGCAGAACTGACCACCTACTGCTTTGGAGATACTAGGTCCCCAAAAAATGTTTTCACCTCCATTTTGCAGACTTCTGTCTACCAGAAAAGAAAAACAACAACAAATATTGTGCCTGCCTGTCCGAAAGAGGGGGAATGCTCCTGTATAATACTACAACTTATTCAAGTCATTAAAGTGTCCCACCTAAAAGGCTTCCCTTCCAAGACAGTTATCAGGCTGCTTCTGTAGTCAAGAGATTCAGGCCCTTAAGGTGATTCATCTCATCCGATATCACACTAGGAAAACAGCTGGACGAAATCTGCTTTGAAGATGCCTCCCCCGGCAGTTCATTTCCCGACTGACCTTTAAATAACAGGCACATCTAGCAACGGGCTCTTGCCACGCTGGGATGACGGCTGCCTACTTGCAACCTCCTCACAACTTTCCCAATTTATGCTCATACTTCCTTCTCCGCATGGGGAAGAAAAAAAAAAAAAAAGCCTTAAAGTGAAAAAGAACAGATGCCCTTCTTTTGCCAATGAGCCCAGAAGATTCTGCGTGCTAAAACATTTCCCTCTGTAGCCAGAGCTGCATCAGAGAGCAAGTCAACTTTTGTGCTAAGCAAAGAAGTGCACATTTCATGTATAACACATTTTGCTTTGCCGCCGAGATGGAGAGTTGGATGGTCAAGGGAAACCAGTTCTTGCTTTGTGCGAGAGCTGATTCCCCTCTAAATTAACCCTGGAGAAGCCTGGCTGTAGCTCTCCAGTCTAATGCAAAGACAGAGATGCGAGGGCACTGTATGTGGGAAAATCAGACATTTGCAGTAATAGCATCTTTTAGCCATCTTTATTAATGAATTTTCAGTGAAAAGTGAAAATATTCTGGCATAAAAACCTTCAGAGCAGGTTGAGGAAGAAAAGTACATCTCCATGTTAACTATATTGCCTTCCCCTTTGCACTGATTTAGATGATATATATAATGTGCAGATAACTGAATTGTATACCCACAGCTCCCCAGCACTCAGTAGGCAATATTACTAGCAGCACAGTCAAAATCCTTCAAGCCTATCCTCAGGTAAAATTCACCCTAAAATCAGTGGGAATTATGTGTGAATAAAAAATGAATAAAAACCGAATAAGAACCAAATAAGAACCGAAATCCCAAATGAATTATCAGCTGAGCTTTGCAGTCCAACCATCAGGACTGGAAATACCTTTGATTTTTACCATCATGAGAGAACAGCTAGGCCCAGTAACCCTAATTCTACCTCCTCTTAATTCCAGCATGAACTGAGCAGATACACAAAACACCTGGTTGCTCAAGACTAAGCCAAAAAGTAATTGCAGTGGAGGAAAAAAAAACCGTCTCTGAGGCTCGTTTTTTTTTTTCTGGTATTCCCTTACTGTCATTTTCCTGCAACTCCCTGAAAAAGACTTTTTAAAAAGCTGTTCAGATTTCCTCCTGTGCTAGACACCACATTTTGTTTGGTATATATGTTTCTGATAGCCTTTCTTCCACAAATGTCTATAAAGTTCACATCAGTCAGTTCTTCAAACTAGGTATATTAACATCAATGCAAAACAATTTTGTTCCAAGCACAGTTTTTGCTTACGTCTATGCTCTGCTGTTCATTTTTGCTTCTGTAAAGATAACAGTATTGCTACACGCTCAGGACAATCAGGACTCCTGTGATGCTTAACACAGGCAGTACAGTGCAGTAACAGCCCATTTTCACCGTCAGCAATGAGGTCTGACACCTCTGCAGCTTCTGGCACTAGCACTTTGCTGAGGGAAAGGGAAGGTTTCTTTTCAGCTTCATTTATCTTTTTTTTGCTTTTTCTAACTCCCTTCCGGAAATGACAAAACTGGAAAATGCATGTGTAAAAATAAAGAAAGAAAAGGAAAAACAGGCAAACCACCACCACCAAACCTACTCCCAGTTATCACTGTAATATTTTCTTATGTGAGAGAATAGGGTACAGTGCCATTCGAGGTCAAGAGGTGGGGGGAGGGTGGGAAAGGGGCAACATATTTCAGACTCCTTAAAGACATCATCAGAGTTAGAGATATGAAAAATAGTTTATAATTACCTCTGTTGAGTGAAGCTGAACTGTTTATATCTCCAGTAATAAAGGAAGACTCGGACTGCTTTCGAACTGTGTCATTCCACATCCTACGAATCCGGCTCTGAAGAGGGATTGAACCACAGCAGGTAATGAATTTTTAGCAGCTGCAGATAGGTTTCTTTCTGCCTCACTAAAGATAGCTATTGGCATGTCTAGCTCAGGATGAGACTTGTTTCTATCTAGATGTAAGCAAGCGGTTGTTGTTTTGCTATAACCCACCTCATGCATGCCAGACCCTGCCTGCCTCACTTCATAACACAAACACCTACTGCAAAGAAGTGCATAATTGGATTGCTTATATCTTAATTTAAAAAACGAACAGAAATCATACACAAGAGAAACCCAGACCCATGTGAGCTACAGATTTACCAATATACCATCAAATAACGGGAAAATAACTCACACAGAAGCATGCGTGTGTCCCGTACTATCTCAGATAGCTTGTGTCTTGTTTTTTGTGAACTGTAACAGAACACTTGGTCTGTGTCTTGGTGTTCCTGAATGAACAGAAGTTTTCTACAGCTACTATGCATCTTGGGGAATATCAGGGGGGAAAAAAAATCCCCCACAAATGAATGATTTCTGTTCCTCTGCTGAAAAATCTGCGATGGGTTTGCCATCTGTGGTATAGCTTCTGCTGCTGGGAAAACAGTGTCCCGAATATGTTTGCCTTCTGTTTTGTTTCTCAAATATGCTGTGGAGTATCTACCTCTATAGCTTTTATGCCACTGTCTTGCTCCTCTGCAACTAGACCCTGCAAAAGATCAAAAAATCATCCAATACACATCTAGTGAGAAGTTCAACCACAATCCCTGTGTGGAGATGACTAGGGAACACAGGTGTGGTTCTAGGAGTTGTGGAGAATTGGGAAGGCTGGTTCCCTCTGTGACAAATTGCTAAAAATGTAGTGCTTCCCGTAGTGGGATCTTAGCTGTGTGAGTCCTTCCAGGGCTTTCTCATGTGATCATGGCTGAAGAATGCCTCCTAGTTTACTCATTAATTCTGTAGTAATGGCATCTCCTAATCATGCATTTGCTCTCTATAAATGCAAGCATGATGTGACATGAGGCTCATGCACTTCTAAAGCAATTATTTTTTACCTGGACATTTAATCTATTGGGCTTCTTTGACATGATCCACTGTGGATGAATTATTCTCTTTCCTAAGTGGTTTTCTGAGAAAAAAGGGATCTTAGGAGTTTTCCTCCTCATGGACTTCTCTATTCAAATGTTAGGAGTTGGATGCTTTCAATAATCCAGACTGATCTCCATCCACTCTGCATCACTTGTGTGAGGTTTCTCCTGCCTGCGATCGGTCTCAGGCACTTTCATCCTTCCAAGGACAAGCTTCCTTTGCACCTCAAACCTCACCTGCCACTAGATTCAGTTCACCTTCAGAAGGGCTTGTTTTCTTGTGCTGAGACTGCCAAGAGGGAGGCCCCATTAAAGTCAACTCTTCTTACCCAGTAGCTAAGTTACGTAAAACCAAAGGCTTTCAAATCAGTTGCCTAAATGTTGCTAGATACAGTGAATTTTGAACATTATTGACTACTGTGGGCTTTGATGGCCTACTGGAGAGAGGGTCCGTATTCTATTGCAGTTATTTGCCCTGCATAACATCCAGGACTATGTAAATGCCAAAGTGGAGCTCTTAGATGACATCTTGGAAACCACTGAAAATGAATAATAATTTGCTCCAAGACATAAATCGCAAATTAGGTTTTCCTGGGAGGTTATAAACTGTTACTCGCTGCACGTCTTTCACAATTTAATAGTGGAACTGTCATGTATAATTACTTCCATTAGTAATAGTGAATAAATTTGTGTTTGGTTTCTATTGATTAAGAAGTAAGCTTCTTCATTTTATATGAACTGTTCCTCCATAAATCTGCATCCATATGTTCAAGTTAGCTTCAAAACTGCTAACTGCACAAACTACACAAAACCTGAATTTTCAGGTGACCAAAGAAAAACAAATCCAGTAATTTAATAATAATAATCTGATCCCAATAGATTCTCACAAGAGGTCTATAAATTAAGGCAAACTAAGTGAGGCAAGGCATTGATCAAACCACTAAATGCCAGAAAGCCAACCCTTTCACTGTGAAGGCTATTGCAAGACACTTGTGGTCTTTTTTCTATTTTTAAGAAAAATACTTATACTGCATCGTTCCTGTACACGGCAGTAGTGATGACAACAACCTTTAGCTTGTGATTAAAAGGTTTGCTAGGACGTAGCACAACTGACAAAATGCTCTTAGCTTCTGATTCCCATGGAGACCGGGCAGGACAGTTCAGGCGATGACCACCCACCCACCTCTGCAAGGCAAATCTGGACTTTTTGTTCTCATTACAATTATTTAGAAGCTTCTTGGAGAGATACTAACTGCTATCACATCCCAAAGGAAGCCACTGTTTGGATTCCCTTTGAAAGAGAGAAATCTCTGCAGGTGCACTGAGGAGAGCCTTAAGGCAGCTCCTTTGGTACCGAGAGGAGCTTCCCTTCCTGCAGAGCCGCGAAGGGTATTGGCACGGTGGTCCAAAGCACCGGGGTATGGACAAGGAGTGCGGGTTACCTGTGAGCCTGTGGAATATCTTCCAGGTGTCCGTGACCCCGAGGTTTTTCCTGAGCCGATAGAGCTCTCTGTACTTTTCCCACTACAGCAATGCGTGCGCAGGCATTTTCCATACTCTTTACGTACCTAGCCAAGGAAAGAGCAGTGGAGATTAGTGGGCGGCTCCTCCTCCAGCCTACCGCCTTGCAATTTTCAGTACGACCCCTGATTTTTCCTTAGTGGTTCATTAAAATGATTGCTGTTGCAGTGTGCGGGGAAGAAGCCTATTGCACCTTGCAGCCTGAATGCTCTTGGTACATGAGTTCACCGTTTATGATGGCGTAAGGGACTTTTTTTATGCATCAAAGCTGTTTGTTGACACCAGTTGGTTGTAGCTTCCTCTGAGGCACATCAAAGGAGCACGGGAGAAACTACAGATACATTATTTATGACGGAAAATTAATAACCTCGTAGATTTGATATAAACTAGCATATTGGCTCATCAAGGTACTAAAAGTTATTGCTTCTGGCAGGGAACTAAGAAGAAAAATTCCAAAAGAAGCATATGAGAGCTATTGATTTTTTTTATTTTTATTTTTTAATTATTTCTTGCAGTCAAATCGAAACTCGAGGAAACTGCAGAGAGATTATAATCCCAGTGCACAGGGCTAGCTGGAGCCTGATTTCCCACAGCATGGTGCAAACCAGTCACGTTTTAGATGGGCATTGCTATCAAACTGGGCCAATTCCTTGCCTGTAGTAAAGCTATGCCACATCCTTTGCTTCAGGGGAACTACACTGACTTGTGCCAGGGCAGGATATAAGAGGTGTCTGAGCTTCAGCTGTGACTTTTTAGAGGTAGCAATACCCAGAAACCAGATGGGACAAAACTGAAAATGAGCAGACTGTACTGAAAAGCCAAAAGCAGGTCATGTTGCCCACTGATAAAAAAAAGTCATAAAAACCCCATGCATATGCCAAGCACTAGTTGAGACTCCTTGGAACACACGACTAGCCATAAAATTTTGCCAGACTATTTCAAAACTCTGTGAAACAACTGTTTAAATAGCAAATTACAGCTTTTTGATTAGACTCGTCCTTAAGCGCTTGAGACAAACACAATACCACGAGTGCCCAATATGCTCGAGTGCCTAATCAATCCTTTGCTGAGAGAAAATAATTCAATTGCTTTAATTAGCCACCCACTGCTTGCCTCTCTGCAGCTTTTTGCTGATTTTCTAGTCCATGATAGACGGGAAAGGTGAAGGTTTTGGGTTCTTTCCTTCTCTTAAATAATTCCTCCCTCGGCTCTTGGTTTAGAGAGATGCATCCACCTCACAGCAAGGTACCACTGCATTCTCCTTCCCTCTCTGCAACTATAATTCAGGGGCAATCCCACAGTCATCAGTGATGGTTTAAAGGTGTAGACTGGCTTGAAGTAAAAAAGAGAATGGTTCTCCCATGCTGAGTGAGCACCTCAATAGCCAAGGAGGCTGTGGTGCCATGGTGGGGTGTCGGGTTAGCGACTAACTGGAGGAGGGAGGATGGACCAATGAGAATGGCACAGAAATTCAAACTCCTCATCAAAAAGGCACCCGTAGATTTAATTAGTGATGGTGATGCTTCCTACATTATTATTATCATCTTGCTTGGAAAATTTCTTGCTGAAAGTTTCAGGATCATCATCAGGCAGTTGCATCTGGATAAGCTTTTTAAACTTTTTAAGATGCTCAAATTTGAAATGAAATTACAAGGATGAAATTCTGAACCCCAGAAGTCTTCTTTTGTTTTCAAGAAAAACCTCAACATGGCCCTGGCTTTACCCAGTAAGCGATTTCACCAAAAGCCACTGGCTACAGTGAGAAACTGGGACCCGGATGTATCCATCTATAAACTCTTCCCTATGTTTAAATTGGATAAAGAAACTGCCCTTTGAAATTTAGCTGTCCATAAAAAAATACCAGCAGTCAAGCACAGCATTGGAGATCTCTGTATTACTGAACCTCAGCGGAGAATAAAACAGTTTTTAAAAATATTTATTACTGATTGTCAAAGGCTGTAAGTTTCATCTATATATGCACACAGAGATTTTTATTTTTACTTTCTTTTTCCCCAGAGTTTCCCTAAGTTATTTCACAGTTATCCTGCAAGTATTAATTGAGGCATACTTCAACTTCCACCAAGAAGCACTTAACTGTGCTTGCTTTGAGGAAGATTTCCAGAAGTCCACATTAGGACCAAGCAGTGCAAAGGCTAATGAAACGTTGCGGAGCACAGGTTCTTCAGTTCTTTAAAAAAAGCAGTGGAAGCAGCCCCTGTTACATACCATCAACTCATATACACTGCTATAGAAAGGAGTGATTTCCTGCAAGGACTGCAAATGAGGATATGAAGCTCCATTTTGTCAAGCACTCAGCCATGCAAGGACCCTCCTGATGCTTGTGGAGCTGCTCCCACCTCACGCTGGCATATGGGAAAGGAGAATCTGGCCGATAGCAGACAAAGCCCTTTTAGAGTTTTGCTACCCTAAAGCCCTGCCAACTGTCAGCTGCTTTTTTTCTTTTGCCTCTAACTGCTAGTCTCCAGTGCCTGGGCAGCTGAAATGCCACCACCACATATCTTCATTATCACCTCATTCCCCTGCATCTTGCCAGTTTCCAGTCTAAATATCACTCTTATTAAGTGCACAGAGATAAATCGAGGAGAGCACGCAGATGATGTTGTGCCGCGGTTGTTAGGCAACAAAACACCCCGTTACCACCTCTTTTGCCACTGGGAACTGTCTTACCTTTTTCTGGAGGACACAATGGAAAATGAATATAAACATTCCCTGCAGAGAATTGAATATGGTGAAGAGATACGCCATGATGACTGTGCTTTCATTAATATACATGAGTCCGAATGCCCAGGTCAGTCCTAATAGGCAGAGTAGGGCTATTGCACCTATAACCCAGGACCTGTTAGGAGAAACAAAAGAAAAGAAAAAAGGAAAGGGATTGGTTTTTCATCTACAAAGAAGGCACATGTCTACAAGCAGGAAGACTTGGTCTGTGGTTTTAGTAAAAAGGAAAAAGCGTATCAAAATGAGTCGTAGGGAGTTTTATCTTCAAGCTGGATGCAGCATACACATCTTCAAGCTTAAGGAAATACACGGAAATGGAAATGCTATGAGCATGGAAATTTATCATAACAAAAGCATAGTTGTAACCACAATGTAGGTTGGTTTTTTTTTAACTTTATGTAAAAGCAGTGTGCATGTAAATGACATGAAGATGCTATTTCTGCAATGGCAGGTAAAGAAAATAAAGCAACCAAAACAACAGCTCCAAATGTCACTTTTTCAGTGTCCACTGGTTTCACTAGGGCAGGAATGCCAGATGGATTAGCTTCTTTACGCTTAACACCAAAACACACATATTGCTGCATTTTAGCTACTGCCTCATATGCCTGTAAGCCAGATAAACAACTACAAGCAGGTGGGCAAGCCCTCATGGCCTGCCAGATCAGCTCCGCACAAGGCGTCTCCTTGTGATGCTGCTTCACACTTTTTCCATTCTGAGATGAAGGGAAATATATATATATACACACGTACAGGCGCTCACACACCACATTTATTCAAGCAGTAGCTGCTGTTGCACTTCTGCTTGGAAAAAAGGAGGAGCAATCCTTCTTCACACTGGCTGCAAAACTAAGACCATTGCTTGCTCCACCCCAGGAGGGAAGCAGGAGTAGGGGTGGCGCCACTGCTCAGCCCAAAGGTTTTTCAAGAAAATCTGGGTAGCCTGCAGTTTCTGCTTGCTTCTGGCAGAACAAGTATTCCATGTTACCCTACTTAATAACATTTAGTCATCTGCTAAATTAACTTCTCAGAGACTGATCTTCCAATACCAGGGCATGAGATGAAGTTGTGACAGCAGGACAGGAACTGCATCCTGCTCCTAGCCATTCCCCTAGTTTCCACATGCTAAATTACCTACAACTTTAGAGGAATTGCTGCTGCACGGGGGAGGGAGTCAACTTCCAGCTGAAAAGCACAGCGGGAAGTGTGTAGCAAACAGCAATGTCAGCATCCCTTTGCCTTTTCCTTGGAGGCCTTGATTTTATTCTCTCTTCCCCTGCTATCATTAGGTGTAACATCATCAAAATGAATGCTTGAATGCTGTGATACCCAATCTTTGTACCCCTTCCTCACCACTTAACCCTACAGTTCCCCAAAACAGACAAGCCTGCAGCCACCCAGCACCTCTGGTTCCTTCTCCGCCCCAAGGCAGCCTGGGGTGCTGCAGAAGGGCTCACAAGGGCAAGGACATGGCTACAGTTCTAAGCTACTTCAGCCTTGTAGAAATTTGGCCAGGGTTTGGGCATATTTGGGCTTCCATCTGCTAAGCCCAGCACGGGCCAAGGGGGAGAAAGATGAAGCAGCAGCAGCTTAGTGGAAAAACCAGTCCTGTGGAGGTCAGGCAGGCAATTTCCACTACAGAGACTCCGTGGCAGCTGCAGCCTTAAATCCTTTTCCTTTTAGTAGGGCTTGTCACAAACAGAAGCACACTGATGTTGTATTTAAGTTTTCTGTTGGTTTTGTTTTGTTTTGTTTTGTTTTCTTTAGGTATTAGAATGAAAATACAACATTAAGTCTTCCACTGAAGTTTATAAAATATGTATCATTTAACCACACGACCAGAAGAGCTCCCTAAGGTAACTGCTTATTAAGGCAGTTCTTTAAAAATCACTATTACGTATCTAGCAGACCAGAACAGCTCTTTTGAAGCATTTCCAGCCAAACCTGCTAATAAATATTTAGCATGATGCAAATTGAAAATGCACTCTCAAAATCCTTCCAAAAGGTAGCCACTAGATAAAGTTTACAGCTTTAGCTGCTCAATATATTTTTCTGCCCGAGATTCCACCATTAGTGAGAGCACATTATCATCCTAATTGCATGTCAATTTAAAAAATACCAATAATCTTTTTTTTTCTTAAAAGAACATCAACAAATGGAAAACACTTTTTTTTTTTTCCCCACTCCCCCTTCTCTTCTCCACGATTAAAAGCTTCCTGCATTTAAAGTCTTTTAAAAATTATTTCCAGGATATCAGAAAACTATTCTGCTATGAAGCACAGCCACTTCTTGAACTCAGTTAAAGAGCCTTTGGCTGCAGAGGTGTGCAGGAGAAAAACATTTAGTGGAAATATGCTACCTTCAGTGACGGAAAGGAATCTGCGGGTTTAGAAGACCCTCAACAGTGCAAACTGCACGCGTTAACAGTGTTGTGCTTCAGAAATCAAGACCTGGAGATACAGAGGGTGTGGAGATTACTTTGAATAGCTCCATCCCATATCCACAGAAAAAGAAAAAAGCAATGGAAGAGGTCATGGGAATGATGCTGCAAGAATGAACACAGAGGACTCTTCACCAGAAGAACAAACTGAAAGTCTACTGCAAAGTTGATTTGCTTCTATTTCGTGCTATTGTGTATCAATTTTTGGTTGCAGGAGAAAAAGCACAGACACCTTAGGCATTTTTGGCTTTCTTTGCAGGTTTTTTTTGGTGCGGCTCGTGTTTTTTGTTTTGCTCTTTGTACAGACTTGCTGTTGCCTTTTTTGTGTGTTTTTCCTTTTCTGCAGTGCAATTATATAGCAATAAAGAAACAAAACTATCCGTGTTTTAGTGCAATTGAAAATCACAGAGATTTATAGTTCAGGAAAATTAGGTATTCCAATGAGTAAGGAGATAGTCTCCAACGCACCAAACACAGATTTGCTTGCACTGCTCCCATTAACTAGAACGAGAAAAATGGGGATTACCACCTATGTACCTTTCTGAAAATTTACGTCTGCATTTATCTTACCATAAAGCACTCAGTGACAGAGCAGAGTGGACCAGAGAGCTGCTATTGGTATAACAAGTCTGTACTGCACAGGATTAACTTGGGAACATTCACCTTGAATTCAAATAATGTCCAATCAAAGAATATAAAACCAATACAGTGAGAGTTGGTTGGCAATACATATGCAGCACATTTATTCTGCATGTTAGCTGTATGCCTGACTGTTTTCCTGCACAGTTTGCTCTTCTGCCTCAAATGCGAATGACAGAAGCTTTAATGATTTTTCAGTATTGATCTGGCAGCTGGTTCATGAGACCACACTGATAAATGAAATTTATCAGCCATTCAGGTCATTCTTACTTGATGAAGGGTCTGTTATCCTCATAGCTAAAGAATGCGTAGACATAAAGACAAGAACACCAACATTAGAAATATGACGACAGAGAGAATATAGCTTACTGCTAGTCCCCCTCCCTTCTCCCACCAGCCAGCACTAAAACTGAAGGTGGACTGGCCTCAGGTGCTTCTGGTACACACCAGCCAGCCTGGCTCACTGCCCGAGGGAATTGAAACACGACCGAGAACACTGGCATCACGCACAGAAGCAGCATCATTAGCTGTGAGCTGCGGCTACTCCTCCTGGCTCCGACCACGTAACTGTCAATTGACTTTGAGATCTCTTTTAAAAATCACGAGGATCTCTGGAGAAGACAAGTTTTGAAACTCCACTGTAGCCACCACAGAAGGCTTTCATGTATTCAGGTGGCAAAACTCCCCCATGCCTCTAGCACTCTCTGTCTGTGGTGCTATACTGTATTACAGGAACCTGTTTATTGCCATTTACTTTTTCATTAGTGTAACTCCCAAGTGGCTAACTTAATGAGCCAGACTGCAGCGTTATCTTCTTTTCGAGATAACAGTATTAGGATCTTCTAAAGCCCTGGGTGACAGAAAGCATTGACCTATTTACTCCCATTTCACAGGGAAGGACAAAGAAAGGACTCTGCCAACTGAGAGTGCAAAGCAGCCTGCTGCACTGAAGAAGCAGCCAAGAAGGACCACTCAAAATGACCTTCTGCCACACCAGATTAGTCGGTGTCATCTTCCTCGGGGAGTCTCCCTGACCTTCTGGGGCAGGCTGTGAACCTAACTCTCCCTGCAAGGGAGGTTAGGGCGGGGAGGGCAGGACAGCTCCCAGGCCTCTTCTCCCTGCTGGTGTGGAGCTTCTGAACCTGTGATCCCTTGCAGCAGGCACCGTAGGTGCCAGAAATGGAGAGTGGCTCAATATGTTCATCTTGTTACCCCTGCCAACATAGCTGGGGCCAGTCCATTCTGTTGAGACCTCCTTCAGTCCATAATGGCAACCCGTCAAGCTATACCCTCTGCTACACAAACTGCTCTGCTTGGAGGATCAGGCTTCAGCCAGAGTTAGAAAGAAACTGTATTAAAGTTAAATGATTTTCAGCAATAATATCTGACTGACAAGGCCACTAAGTATGTCCAAGATGAGACTTTGGGGTGTTTTTTCCTCACAACAGCTAAAATCATGTAGGTGCAACTTCTGCGCCATTCACATGCACCTGAAGCCACAGAGAAGCCATTTGAGTATCAACAAGAGCAGGATTTAGTCCTCGATGGAGGAAGGTGGTTTGACACAGGACATTGTGCAAAACATTCCCATTTTTTTCCCCACCTTGTCCTTGGCTGAGACAGAAAAGGCAGCGATGCTGCCAGTCCCAGCTTTGCCCTGGCATGGCCACCTGGGGTCTTTGGAAAAGGGAGGCAACAGTTGTTGAATGAGCTGGATCTGGCCACACTCGTAACACTTGCCCCAATCTTACTCTGAGCAGCAAGATACAAGTAGAGGGAGGACACACCATGGGGGGACAAGGTAGCTGTCTCCACGTTACTGACAGTAAGCAGTCTATCTCAGCGTAAGCACCTACAGCATCCCTGGGCTGCAGCACTCCATGCCTCTACTCCTACTGCCCTCCTCAGACATCAGCAGCTCCGCTTTAGCATCCAGCCTCCATCCCTGTCTGCCGTCCCTGCAGACATTCCCCCTGGACATCAGCTGCCACCCTATGACAGCTGCTTGCCTTAAATCTTGTGCCACATCTGCCAGCTGCGTGAGGACATCTGAACTACCCAAGGGCACTCAAAAGTGCTAACAACACACAGGGAAAGCACAAAGCATATCAGGAAGGAAGGAGGAAGCACGTGTAGAGGAGGTGTCTTGATGGAGGGACACGAATCCCTGCTTCCAAGACACAGTAAGGAGAGCTCAGCTCCTTTGGTTTCGCAAAACATAGGCTGAGCCAGGGTGACAGTTGCATCTGCAATGTATCTGGGGAGGTACCAGAAAGTAGAAAAATCACTAATATCAAAAGGCAAGTCTTAGCTGCACCAACAGGGATCTCCATCCCACCCCAGCTGTGTAGTATGATGTTTGTCAAATCCCTTTGCTTCTCTTGGCCCTCTCACCCACTCAGCCTGAAAGATCGTTGGGGCAGGTTCCCATTGTGCTTTTGGCATGTCTAGCACTGTAGGACCTGCAGCTCCCCTGTGATGCAATTAAATTAAATGAGGATGTGAGACAGTCTGGTTTGCACCCCAGCAATGTGGGCAGGAGCAGGGCATGAATTTCTATTACTGTATTCACAAGCACTCAGGTTTTATGGTAAAGATTTTACTATTGAAATGTCACTGGTGATAGCTTATAAAAAGAGAGGATCAGGAAAATTTTTTACTCTGTTGCTGCTATCCAGACCCTTGTGAAGTTTTTCAGTGATCCGTAATAGCCTTTCTTCAAGGTAGCTGAAGGCTCCATTTCATCTTTGTGCAGACAAAATGCAAAATCGGTAAACTCGGACTGCCTTTCAGCTTGAGGCTATCATTTCAAAGCATCTCAGGAGAAAACTGTCAAAAAGACCTAAGCAGTTTGTACCCCATTTCCAACCTGCCATGTGCCTAGGACCTACTACGCAAAGCAAGCGCGTGCCTAAAAAGTGAGATTTTCAAAGACGCCTAACTCCCAAACACTTCAAATCTCTATATGTAAGGCTCAAAGGACTTAGTCTGTTATATCCCTCATGAAATACAGATCATTCCTTTTCATTTTACCAACTCAAATGTTGTAAGAAGCTTAACTTTTCTGTTAGGAACAATCCGTGTCTGATAAAAATTACTCCGGAACATGTTTTTTTTCCCCCTTGGTAAAGCCTATGAAACTCACCAGTGCTGCAGTAATAATGTGTCATTATCTGCAATACATATAAACCATCACTTAGGCAAGAGAAAAGCCTTGGAAGAGCCTTAACTCACAGGAAAATGGAGCTGCCAGCTGGAAAACTGAGATTATATTCATTAGTGGTACAAGTAAATAATAGTAGATGCAGAAATCATCGTAAAACCTAGTCTATCACAGCTTGAGATGCTAGATCTAAAGTACTTCCTCCAGATTTGAATAATCTCTTCCAATTCCTGGCAGGAAGGGATACAGCCCATTTAATTTAAACTACGTCACTCTGATACCTCCACAGTTACCTGTACACCCAAAGGGCAATTTATTCCCTACGAGAAGAGGTATTTCAGGTAGGTGAGGCCTTGCCATTCCTTGAAGAAATACCTTTCTCTACTGACTGCAGAGGAAACCTGAATGCTGGCTTAGGTGAGGGCTTCACTTTCAAATACCTGAAGTGAAAAAGCTGATCTTTAGTGGTTGCATTATTCCTTTAACCTGCAAAATCTTACCTCACCTCCCTTGTGTTTCTTCGCAGCCTGGATTATGGATAATAGATGGTCTACCAATCCATATAAATACCTAATTCATTTTCTAATCTTAAAAAAGACCTGACTTTACCTTGGGGCAAAGACTTCTTAAGGTTAATTATACATCATATAAAACTCTTTCAAAATCTTATTTAAGTTAGATGTCTTTCAATTTCCCAGAGTACTTTCTCCCTCAGTGATGAGAATGGATTATGCATATTACCTTCTATATTCCAGTGATAATTCCAGACCAATACTTTTTTTAAAAGTTGCTAAAATTAGCTACTTATATTCTTGTTTAGATGCTTAAGGAATTTCAAAACCAATGTAAACTAAGCTCAGAAACCCTTTTCATGCTACCTATTCTTTTAAAAGTCCAATATAAGGCGACCAAATTGCCAGAATATACACTGACAGCTCAACAGAGAGACACAGACAATCTGCAGCTTCTACTATATGGTGCAAACCACTTCCATATATGTAGATCAGCAAAATCCTGGACTGGTAAAGCCTTAATCTTTGGAGGGTTTTTTTGCAGCAGGAAAAGTAAGGCAAGAATTTACCTTCATGCACAGATTGGTCCCAAAATGCCATTGAACAGAGAAAGCCTATTATCAAAATGCAGTTATTCAGCTCTCATTTAAACAGAATAATGTCTGATATTCTTACATTTTGAAGAGTTTATCTTCTTTCCTTTTTTTTTTTTTTTAAATATTTAACAAAGTGTAGTTCTTGAGCCACATTTAGAGTAAAACTGAGCCTTTAATAAAACTCTATGCAACTAACCCACTTCAGGTGCTATTGTTTTATTCAGCTCTTTATGGTTTAACTTTACCTAACTCAAATTTGTCACTCTTTTGGCAATACAAAGTATTTTCCCATCTCTCCAATAGAAGGAAAAGGCTCAGTAAGCACATGGACGCAGTGCTCAGGCCCCAAAATAACACAGTTTGGCTAGCAAGCAAAAATGCCGAAGTGAGTACACGGGACCTTTACTAGCTGTTACAGGTGATGAAACCCAAATAAAAATAAATAGATGATGTGCCCCCCTCGAAAGCATTCAGAAAGACCGGCGAAACTCATTTTAATACGGTACAAATAAAGCAGAGAGACAGACATTTCCTGCAGGCAAGCATGAGAGAGACACAGAATAAAGCGTGCTATTGTGTCTCCCCATTGCCTGCCAATGTGAGGCAGTAGGGATGTTTGTTTTCTTTTCCCATTTTTTTAAAAAGAAAAAAATTCAGGGATTAGAAAAGATCGATTTATCGAACTGCTGAAAATCTACAGGAAGGAGCTGGAAAGTCCAGCACTCCTCTCATAAAGCAAACGGGTTCATTGCTAATTAGTGAAGGAGCATCTTCATGGTGAGAAAAATCAATTGCAAGCAATAAAAGAGTGCTTAAAGGATTTTGCCTTCACGTTTCGTGACAAAGTTACCACCTTGATGGCAAGGAGCCAAACGTCTTCCTAATCACCTTCCTTAGGCTGCCGGCATTTATCACACGGTTTTTCAATCCATCATTTTCAAGTCTCATCTTCTGGCTGCTGCACCCTCTTGGACAGGAGGTGGCCAGTCCCCTGCAGACCTCTCTAACCATCTCAGGGTTCAGCTTCGGTCTGTCACAGCTTCATTTGCAGAAGGAACCCCTGGCTTTACACGCCTCAGAGATCTGCAAAGGTCAGGGGGCTACCTCCTGGCATAAGGGAAATTTTATGCACACTGAAAGCCACTTCTGACTTTCACCAGTAGCTCTGAAAATTTTATCCAGATAAATGAAGCCAAACATTCCTTGGCCATCCAAAATGCTCAAGCCCAGGATTTGGCGCAACCTACGCCTGATCTTTTCTGCCAAATGCCAAGCATCAACCTTTTCCTCCTCAACTCATCCGGGAAGCCGTGGCCCGCTTTCTGAGATTTTTTCTTAATTATTGAAACTGGAAAGCACAATCCTGTTAAGCTCATCTCATTTTACGCAAGTAATTAATTACCCTCAGAATTGCTCACTCTGTTTATTTCTTTCCTCCTAACTTTGTGAAGGCATGGCACGATTATTCAAACCACACTGATGTGTAACCACATATCTGATTGTTTCCACATGATATGGATTCAACAAAGCCTTTAGACACATTTGTATTATCCAAATAGCACCAGCAGGGCTTGCTGACAAAATACTTAAAATGCATGGCCTTTTAAAACAATAATCATGATTTATGGGTTCACAGAAAGACCTTAGGTATTTAATATCTTCCAGGGCACTCTCTCAAATCAATAACCACTGATTGACTTTTTTATTTATTTATTTTTTTAAATTTGGAAAGGACAACACTTGTCAGTGGGAAAAATAATACTTTACAATCATCATTCAACATTAAAACAGTCATCACAAAAAACATAGATAAGCCAAAGCCAAAGCCAGAACAGTCAGATATTAACCAAGCCTTTCTGTGAAAAAGTCAAACAGCAGCACAAACAAAACTGGATGTTGCCATCAACATCACTGGGTGAAAAAGGCACTCAGACAAAAGTGCAATCTAGGATTTTTTTTCAACATGGGCTGGGTTTCTGTCTGATGTGCTCACAAACTTTGCACTTTGGCAAAATATAAGTATGTCATTATCTTTTCTTGCTAAGAAGCTTGGGAACACTTCATTTTGTGTCAAATCTAGGTGATTTTTCTGGATTTGCTTTAGGTTGCCTGTTCAAAGTTTGCTTATGCAGAGATGCAGGTGAAGGCTACATGGGAGCAGTCCTGAGCTGCCCAGGGGATTAGGAAGCATGCTGCTTCCTTACACGGCATCCAGGGAGATGCTAAGCCAGCCATGAGGCTTGTGAAAGCACAGTACCCTCTCTCAAGGCCATGTGAGACAGAAAGATCACAGCTTGAGCTCCTGTACGAGGAAAGTGAGGCAGACAGTTGCTAATGTCCAGCTCAGTACTCCATGGCTAACATTTAAACATTACATGGGGTAAGGTTTTCCAAGGCAGATAAAAAGTTATTTCTCATTTTCAGAAGTACCCGTATCATTTATTTATCCTTTCAAAACACTCCTGTCAAATTTTCTGGTGATGGAGAATGCGCTGCCTGCACGTCGCAAGCACTGTTAAAACACACACTTCATTTCTCACACAAGTTTATCCAAATCCAAACACTGGCTCGAGGGCTCTCTTTGTTCCCTGGGATCAGAATGGCCTTTCCTGGAGCGGGAATCGAGGGATGATTCCTCTTCAGAAGGCATCCTTGGAGCTGCTGTGCTCTGAGTCTGCTGCCCAAAAGGTCAGCATGTGCTTGCATCTAGCGCAGTCGGCTGGGAAGGAGAGATTTTCAATGCCTTATTCTTGCCCACTCAGTTAACCTTTCTATTTTGTTAGTAGGGCTGTATGAAAATCTTAATAGAAAGTTGACTCTTTACAGGCACTGCTATTTTATTTAACATTTTAAGTTATAGATAACGGTCAATCAGGACTTTGGGTCGTGTTTAGCAGAGGTTCACTGTGACTCCTGTAAGTGTTTGCATTCACTAGCCCGTGTTTCAAACCCTTTGTACATCATCCTTTCCGCCACTCACACCAACACATGCGCCTCCTCGAAGCTGCACGGCTGCACGTAGCCTCCTCTCCCCCTTTGCTGCTCCCAAGAAGGAGTCTGCATGTTGCCAATGCAACATTCAATCCCAAACCCTCTGGCATCACAAACTATTTTCAGGTTGCAGCATCTTGCAATTAAACAAGAAAGATCTGGAAACCAATATATGAGTTTATGTCTCAACAGAAAAAGATGAAATAATCCTTATGGTCTCCCTACTTTGGCTTGTTTCTAAAATGGTTAGAATAAAGCAAAAATTATTCTTCCTCTAGTAAAAGGATACCTGTTACAAATTACTGTTCTGCATAGGTAATGTAAGCTCTTCTTACTGAAGGAGTAGAAATCTTGCATTTTTAAAAGTCTCATTCCTCACTTCACCAAACCGAGGATGTTTAGCTTTTCTGCATTTCAATCAGCTGAGTAAATAAAACTAGACTGGTAAACCCTGTTCCTGCCAGTACAATACCGCTGTGTTAAAGCAAGGATTAAATTTAAACATTTCCGCAGCTGATTTTTGGAAGTTCTATTTAACCTTTGTTTTCAATTTTCTACTAAACTCTGAGGATTTTTTTATGATTTAAGAAAACCCGCAGGACTGAAACAACAAGCTAATCTTGGGGCTGGGATTAGTCACGTCTCTTTAAATAAAATACATATGTTGAAGCAAGAAAATGAGCAGATAATCACTTACGCCCATACAACATATGGGGAGAGCAGGATATGGCAATGGTTTATAAAGGAGGCATATTTTCAAAAGGGGCTTCTCAGTTTTCTGCCTGATGCTCCCTGACCCTTGCCTCTCCCAGCCTAGGCCAGATGCCCTAAAAGAGCTCAGACTTTGCGAGGTTTTATACAGTAATAATCAACATTGAATCTTTGTATTTGGCTCCTACTTTTGGCTTCTGGGTTGCACATTCTCAAAATTTATTTCTGTAAGCCTGTGAGCAAGAGACTCCCATGGAAAAAAAAATTAAAAAATAAAGGAATATGGTGTAAGTTTTGTTTCAAGTCAGAAACTTGGGAGAGTGTATACTTCTATATTAATCCATTAAATCAGGGCTGTGTGCCTTTAGCTCTGGACAATTTGAAGCTCTCATGCCAGCCAGTGAGCTGAGGAGGACTTGCTCTGATCATATGGGGATTTCTGAAGGCTGCAGTGCAGGACATCTCTATATCATCCCTCATTAATGGGATTTCAGTGTGTGTTCTTGTGAATCTGGCCACAATACCTAAAAACATTCTCTCCTGTGTGTTCAGAATAAATATATTTTTTTTCCAGGGAATTCCAGGTTTTTGATATAGTGCTTATTCTATTGTTGCAGAAGATGGGATGGGAGCAGGTTTCCACAAGAGGAAAGAAAGCTGCAACTAAACTACAGTGATTAATGCCAGGATTAAACTATCTCAAGGTTCCTAATTAAAAGTGCCTCTTTAGCAACAAAGAAGCTCCCAGCTAAGACTCTGTGTCTCCCTGTCTGAAAAAAAGAAAATTACATTTCTTGAATGACGTTTAGGAAGGTTTCTATCGCACTGGATGAACTTTTCCAACACACCCAGGACTACAGCCCAACAGGCTCCTTCCTCTTTCAAGAGGTCCTCACAAGTTGTGCTTTATAAAAAGCATCCAAGTGGCCTATGGCACAAGCCAAGCTATACTGCGGCTAAAACAATAACACAATAAAATGAGACAAAAAGAGAACTGATAAAGCCCTTAGCCTCCTACCTTCTTTCTAGCAAATCCACAACTGCGCTTGGCAGCTATGGTTGACGAGTTGCGCTTCCAAAGTAAATAAAATAAAATCTTGTTGCCACATACTGAAGCACAGAAGAATGTCAGGAAGTCTGGTCTGGCTGGGGGAAATGCTAACAAACCCAAGTGCAGCCAAGCAGCGCCAGGGAGGGAGGGGATGGGAGCCCACGGGACCTTCAAAGGCAAGGTTACATCTGTAAGGAAAAGATGGCTTCTGGTCTCTGCTAGGAGAAAGGAGGTTTCACCCTCTCCTCTTTGGCCATCTGGAGATGCCTTGTGTAACTTCAGGCATGGCAGCTGCTTGGCCCTGTCAATCAATCCTCTTATACAACCATTAACTAAATAACTGCTCTCCCCACCCAGTTTTCTACCAGTTTTCCATGTCAGTAACTTATGTGCCCCACATGGTGCACAATAACAGCATACAGCAAAGACAGCGTCTCAGATTTTGGTAGATATGGTGAACAGCACATTTGGATTACCATCAGCGTAGCCCCTCTTTTTTTTCCCCTTACTAACACCACAAATGACTTGAATGAGCAGTATTTAAACGGCTGCAGAACAAGCACTGTACTGCCACACAACGCAAAGAAATTTGGGGAAGGGGTTCATCTGAAACCCTCAGTTTTGCACAGAGAATGGGGATTAAGCATCTGAAAACACCAGGATGGTTTGTCGTGCCACAGCATCTGGCACAGGTCAGATGAAAACCTGGTGTGCGAGGACCAAAAGCAGCCACAGTACACGCCTGACCACCCAGAAAGGAGTTGATGGATGGAAAACTGAAGAACTGTGCTGGAATAGTCACATATAGATGTATTTTTCTTTGTCACATAAGGCCTCTTACAGGAATGTGAATAAAAAAGGTGCAGTGTACTCCTGTCTACGACAGTCTGAGACATTTCTCACATATAACATCTACCCGGCACAATGGAAAAGCGTGAAGGAGAGACTTCAAGCTGCTCGACTCCAGAAATCATTCCACACGGCAGCAACCTCCGGTAAAACAGCCTCACAGCTGCTCTAAAGTATTCCAGCTGGTAACACATCCTCACGAGGAGCCATCTGCTAGCAAGAGTGCATCAATGCTGCACCGATACGCCTACAGTCTCCACCTTGCAGCCTACAGATGCAAGCAGCACCGCAGGCTTTTGCCATCCAAAAAGCCTGAGTAGTCCTTGGCTTGAAAGATGTGACTTCCCTGCAAGCTCATAAGGGCCAGGGGAATCAATCCTCCAAAACAACACCTTCATGGGTACATTTGTTGGCAGTGGATCTGTTTGTGCTCACGAGTGATTTCGTGCACCCTTCACATCCCACTTATGCTCTCAGATGGGCCACGAGCAAGACATAAGTGACGTGGGCAGGGCTACCAAAGACTAAGTGATGTTCATCACTACCCATCTCTGCTCATCTATGTTTGCTGACAAGCCGTGAAGAGATGAAAGAGCAATGGCCACAGCGGACATCGAGAGCCCAGGAACAGCCACTGGAAAAGGCTGAGAAGGAAAATCCCCTCCTGCCCCACATTTGGGGATGCATGGGCAGAAGCTGCACTAACCACCCAAGGGACAGACATTTCGGTGTCCTTCTCTGCATCGCTTTATAGCAGAAGAGATCCACACTCTGGGTGAACTCCTATAACTTTTGTTTAAAACACCGAAGGAAGAAGTCAGACTGAACTTTCTCAAAAAGTCCTAGGTAAAAGCCTGCTACTCTTGGTGACAGTACCTGTTGTGAAATAGGAGCGAGTCTGCCCTCCTAGCGCCAACAGCAGGCACAGAAACTCTTGCAGCTCCAAACAACATATCCCACATACAGAACCTCATATCTCCTCCTGGCTACCTGCCTCAAAAGTAGGACTAGAGCACGAACATCACCATCTCAGCAGGTGCAACCCACTGAATAGGCTTGGTGCCAACCTGCCATGCAGGGAGGATGCTCTCAGCACAGGGGAAGGACCCACATAAGCGGCTACCCTATTTCCCTCTTGAAAGTGCTGGGCTAAGCTAGCAAAGCTAATGTGGATAAAAAATAAACCAGCTCTGTACTCATCAAATCTCTTGCCGGGTAACCCCTGGGTAACCAGTGCTCCGCTGTGGGAATGTCAGATTCTCCCATGCTGGTACAATAATACAAGGACTGTTCCTGAAGGTTAAGGAAGTTTATTTTTACAACTTTGCACAGTGCCTACAAATCTTTCAGCCACACAGCATCTGGTTCAGGCACTGCCCTTTGAATGGCTTTTCTGTTGGTGCGGTAATTAAAGGTATCCCAGGTGACACCTGATCCCTTATCAAGTTCATTAATTTAAGTGGAGTTATTTGGCTCTCTATTTTCTATACTTCATAATGTATTTGTAACCTTTAAAGTGACATAGGCAAGCACCAGATTGCAGGGGCGCTTATTAACAGCCTATTAAAATATTTTATGGCCTTTATTTTTACGTTGCCATAGGGAATCAAGTATTTTGCTGTTGTTGAACAGGCTCGGGATTTATGTTGCGAGAGCTTCACCACAGCCTAACACAGAGCAGCGCTAGGAAATGAAGTGGGAGAACAAACTCCCATTCAGCTCCCTCTGTGCCATAAAGCTGTCACGCGCAGATGGCAGAAAGGGGCCCTCCAATGCAGGCCCTCAGTTTGGTTTGCTTTTTTAAATATAAACCACCAAGACAAGACGCAAGGCTCCAGGACCGCGTTGAGAGCCAGAAAAGGGAGTGCATGTCTTGAGAAAAAGATCTGCGTATCTTTCCACCGACCACATAGACCCAAGGAGGTAAGCTCAGAAAGGATGTTCTTCATCACCTGTGAAATAATGTGGTCTGTGGCTTTTCATTCCAGAGCTGCTGTACCACATCCACATTTTGCAACTGAGTTAGAGCCAACGATTTCGGAAGAAGACCATGATCTTACCTAGGAGATGACTATGATCTTGCCCAGAAGTTTTCCAGAGACTACAAACCCCTCACACCTGTAGGAAAGCTCCCTCAGGGGTGAATTCCCTTCTCTGTTAAACATCTGCACCTTCCACTAATTCAAGTGTATCCAGTACTGAGACAACACATGCTGTGGATTTTGAGATGTAACTTTGTCCTGCTTAGATATTCAGAAGTTACAATCAAGTCCCTTTTGATAAACTTCCCAGGGTGAGCCTGGAGTCTTCTTGGGTTTATATTATGCTTGTCTTATTTTTTCAAGCATAAAAAATTATTTGTAATGAAGCAATATGTTTGGAACGGTATCAGCAACGTACTTAGAAGCATTTTAATTGCTTGTGTTTTCAAAATGTTTTAATGAAGTTAAATCAGGAATAGGCACTCATCTGCCAAAGAACCTATAAAATATTTTACAATGACATTATAATTGACGTAACCGGTTGTATAAATTTCTGGCATTTTAAACAAAGATACTAGAGATTAGCACAAGCAAAATTATTCAGTAGGCAATTATTTCTGCTTTAATTATAAGGGTGTTTTTTTTCCCTTCTCAGTTTTTAATTTAAATGTCATACTGCAAGGCTTTCTAGACAGATTTTGTGTGGGTAACCTTAGAAAGACTGTTCTCAACAAGCAATCCCATAGCACTAAAGCATGACGAGTAGTCATATTAGTAAGTGTTATTAAATGTACCGTTCCTTTAACGCCTCGTCCAAGACTGAAGGAAAGACTATCACACTGGGATCAGTCCTGGCTATCCAGGATGGACTGCTCCTCCAATTTCATCTTACAGCTGAGCGATGGCAGGAGAAACAGAGGTAGCCTGCCCCTAATCTGGGCTGGAGCAGACATGATGAATGAGCACCACGGGCGTCCCAATGCTCACTGGGGTCTCCTGCATTTGTACAGGTTCCAGTCCCCTTTTCTCCCAAGAAACTAAAACACCACCCAAAGGATCATGCCAGGTCATGGCATGCCAGCAGCACCGCAAGCCTTGCCTGCTGACGAAGCTTTAAGGGGCGACTGACCTAGTTTAAATTAATGTTGCATTTTTGAGAGCAGTGCAGTGGTAAGAACGATAACCTTGCGGAGAACTGCCTTGCAACTGTGCAATTGATCAATCGCCTCCTAACGAGCTCCACTTGTGCATCTTCTCCCGCTCCCACCACAGAAGAGAGCAGAGAACCAACTTCCAGCTGTGTCACACAACTCTCTCCTTTCCTGGGTGGGCAGAAAAGTGCTGACTCCAAACAATTTCCTCCTCCTGAAGTTTATTAGATGGTTTTATTAATTAGCAGGCTTTCCATCTTATCACACGCTGCACCTGAAATCCCACTTATGTTTTTGAAGCCAGTAATTAAAGCCAGAGGTACCTGAATAAACAGGCACTGACAGAGACTAATACTCTACCAATATAATGAAGAAGCTTGCTAGACAGTAAGATATGACCAGACTCAGATGTTAAATGAGTCCAAGGGCGAAACATGCCTTGGTTGGCAACCACATCCTCTGACGTGGGCACGCCCAGGTAAAGCCCCTGGTAACTTTCCGGAAGCTAATCAGATTCTGCAGAGAATTTGGGTCATTAAATCCGTCAGGGGCTAAAACAGACAGAAAAGAAGCAAGGTTGCCGCCCTCAGAGCACAAAGAAATAGTAATGATCAACAATTTCAACACCTTCCCTGCAGAGAATGGAATAATTAGCTGGTAATTATTGGGCATGACTTCCTTTTATGTAGAGGGCCTAGGAGGTTACCTGCTTCAAGGACAGCAAACACAACTTCGCTTCCTTCACACACGAATGGAAAATGCCATCACTGGCAGCCAAATCCCAACAAAGACAATGCATCATCATCAGCCACTTGTTGGCACCTATTAGAAACCACTCTGCAGTGCCATATCCCAAGGTATTGCATCTGGTTAACACTGCTGCTGGCAGAGTTGGCTCCCCTGTACGTTCCTCAGGGAGGAATGGGGGCATACTCAGCAAAAGACAGAAACAGGCAGAGAGAATGAAAAAAACCCAGCCACTTACTTGATATTGTCAAGACATCCAGATTCGGGTTTCAGTATGGCAGTATGATGAAACATTTTATAGAGAGCGATCCCAAGGAAGATGACATTAAGCTGCCATGGGGGAAAAGGAAAAAGTTATGTGACAGGGTGCAACATGATGGGGAGAAAGTCAGCTTCACTGTAACAAGTGAGTTGCTCTAGGAGATTAGGTCTTGCTACAGTTTTATAGCGACTGAATCACAGAAAATTGCCAAGCATTTTACAGCGTAAGCTGGCCTGCAGACTGCAGGACTGGTGATGCCACCGCGTTACCAAACGTGTGTTGCTGTGTGTGTTACTGGTATAGGGCTGGTTCCAATATCAATAGTAGTGCTTCAAATGACGCTAAGGAAAACTAATAGTATTTGCTGTAATGGCTTCTCTTTGTCTGAGAGGTGTACAGTTGAGAAAAGTCATTCAAAGCATCTTGCTCAGCCATCCCCATTGTAATGAAGCAAAAAAGCATCTCTTTCTGAGAAGGTATCTTTTAAATGCAGTGTAATGGGGGAAATGGGCAGGGAAATCATGACTGCTGAAGATACTTAGCACAGTACAAAGTTGAAAAATAAAATGGAAAAAGAACTTGATTTGTTCTGCAGAAGATGCACTGGTGTCTTGATGCCTCAGTGTTAACAAGGTTGACAGTTCCTGGAGAAGAGTGCCCCTAAAAGCTGAGGCCAGCATTTGAGACATAGTCAGAAAGGGAAGATATATTTTAATGAACGAATTGCTTAAGGGGAAAAAACCCTAAGAGTTGTATCTGGTGGCGCAGCCCCTTCCCTGATGAGGCAGGCTGCTGAAACGGCCCCCAGGTGTTGCGGGAGAAGTGGGAGAAGCAGGGACAACGTTTGCATTGAAGAGAGAGTGCCTGGTTTGCTGTGTTAGCCAAACTGTAGTCTATTCAAAACAAAGGATGGTTTATTTAAGCCATATTGTAGCGATTAAAGTATAAGAAAACTTCAGCTGCCTCTAAAGTTGGGTTCTCTACCTTGTTGCTGTGTTAGCTGATACGCTGGCAATGTGCTAAACATGAAGTCACACAAGCTTTAACTTCTGCCGGGGAGGAAAAACCCCATCAAACCTCTCTTCCAGTTTGGACTTTATTTCATTTCCCCACCGCAGATTTCCCTTTTTTTGCATGATCAATGCAAAGCTTCACTCTGGAATTCGGAAGGGGGGTGAGAGAGTGGGATGGGCAGTGAGAGGCATTAAAATAGAGTTTGGCACTTCTAAATGTCCAGTGGTAGAAACCAAACTCTCCAAGCACCCTCTCCAAAGCTCCGCGGCCCGTTTTGATCAAGTATTTTGCAATGCCAAGAGCCTCTTATAATGAGGGTCTAATTGCTTGTGCCAGGTGGGGTCAAAGAAGAACATGCCTTTCTCAAATTAATCTGTGTAAATTAAAGATAAAGAGTAAAGGGACAGCAAAAGTTTTATTTCTTGACCTGAGAGATGGAGTAGTTAATTAGGAGTTCTTACCATAATTATCAAGGTCGCTGGTCCTATAAAGCTCCAAATGAAGTAGGTGTCAAGTCGGAGCCAACATCTGTAATGAAACACAGGGGAGAGAATGCATTCAAGGACTGCACCCAGGACATACATCAAGAGTGAGCGAGCGACAGAGAAGAATGTGAGCTGCAAAACACGCCAGTGGGAGACAGGAAATATTACATTGCTTGTTCATTTAAATGCTGAATTATGTGCCCAATTTCTGACAGTGCTATTGATGGAGTAAGATAATTACCTCTGGAGGAAGCAGGGAGAAAATGGCACAAGGCCTAGTTGTTAAGGCTTTCTGCATCTGTCAGAAAAAAAAAAACAACTTAAAAATGTGGGGTTTTTTTAAGGAAAGGGTCTGACGAGCATCCATGGAGATTCTTCTTTGCTTTAAGCTCCTCTTCCCTCTCTGTCTCTGATGCAACACAAGCTGTCTGTCAACCGTCAAGCAAGATGACATCTCTCCAGCAAGCCGATCAGAGCAAATTTGGTGTAAATACGAAGCACGATTTGGATAACAGAAGGCTGAGGTTTAATTAGGTTCAGCAACTTCCTCTTTAGAACATTTTATTTCCCTGAACCTCCAGAGTGTTTTGTTTCCACTAGTGTTTCGAGGGTTGCATATGGTCTGTGCTATCACATGAAGTTGATTCATGGCCTAAAACTAAATTATTAATCGCTTAATTTCAACCGCATTTAATACTCCCCACATTTTTTAAGGCCCCTGGGAAATTACATTTCCATTCCTAGTTCATTCCAGGCGACAGGAAGATAAAATGGAAGTGACTGGTTACAAGACAGATGAATACAAATTCCAAGAAAGTTTCGCACGATGTTTAAAATAATAATATCTTGTCGTGTTTGCAACGCTGCAAATCACAGCTCCGTTTATACACAGAGGACTAAAAAAGCATAAAGTCACTCTTACATGAAACATCCAATGGAACTTCATAATTAAGCAAGTGACAGGAACTGTGTATATGAATTTATCACAGAGGATGGGATGGCTGTTCTCATAAATGACAGGTCTAGTGCATGTGCTGAATGTTTATTTTTCCCTTCCAATGAACTTTACAACAGACAGAAAGGTCTGTGCCAGCAGCCCCATGGAAGAGATCAGCACGAGCCACCAGCTAAGAGAATAAAACATGCCCTGAACCTCTACCATGGGGAGAAGACAAGACATGAATAAATTCAAAGATGCAGAGAAAGCTTCTCACTTCCCTCTCATACCATACAAATTTCAGGTCTTGTCAGTGTTGAAGACGTATCGAGAGAGAGATATATATATGGTCATATAGCTATTTGTCACAAATTAAAATACCCTCACTTCCGTGACCGTCATTCCTGTACTGCCTCTGCAGCTGCTCAGCCAAAATCTTCATGTGACAGCATCAAAATCTTAATGTGAGAGGCAAACAGAGGCTTTCAGAGCAATTGCAGGGAAATCTTGTTTCCTCTGTGGCTGCTGAAGTTCAAGGTGATTTAGATGCAGCTGGTAATGGAAGAAGACGAGTGACTAGAAACTATTTGAGTCTGATTTCCTATAGGAAAGGGTTTATGCGATCATGACATCTGTGTATCACCCATAATAACATCTGAAATGTCACCCAACTGCAACTAGATTTGACAGAGGAATAGAGGCTTTAAGGATAATGAACTTCCTGTAAAAACTCTTCACCCCCATCCCTGAAAAAAAGACGTCTGCGTAGCAGCAGTTCACACATTACACAGCATTTCAGACTTCATACCTACCCCATCTCACAGGAAAAAAGGCATAGTGCTTATGCCTCAGCTGCCACACATAAATCAAGGAACACACTGAAAAACCTTCTACTGGAAGTCAGAGTGCTAGTGTATGAGAGAGGACTTGTGGTTTTGTTTTTCATAATTAAAGCCTTTTGAATTTTTTTGCCAGTTTCATATTCAAAACATCCGCCAGCCCCTGCTGCACAGGATTGGGGAGCACAATGTACTCTCATTGCCAAGCGAGTTGGCTCTTGGAAAGCCCAGGGAAGAGGAAAGGCATAAACCCACTCTTTACTCCTTAAAGTGTGATGGTCAGCCATATGGTCACATCTGATGCAGCTGTTTTTGAATGCATATAGATTAGGACATGGGAAAAATCAGTGAAAGCTGAAATACATCACATACAGCTGGGCTGAACAAAGAAACACAAAGCAACTGGTTTCTTTTCCAGCCAGCCAAATAGATGACATTTTCCACCTCAATCACCTTAAAAATCTGACTTTTTGGTTGTGGAGCACAATTCAGTGACAAGAGATGAATGCTGTGGACGGTAAACAGTTGAGGAGCCAGGTCCTGCCCTCTGGATAAGCGGGCAACAGACATGGAGCAAAAGGGTCCCCTTAAATTGAAACAGGGCTTCAGCTACGCAAGAGCACAGCTTGTGAAAAACAGAAAAGGGGTTTTTTTGGCTTCTCTGCCTGATTTAAAGAATGTGATGTCATTGCCTTTCTATGAAACCATGTATGACGCTCAGCCCTGGGTGACTAAATGGAAAGCTGCAGGATGGCCTCCAGCGTGCAGAGGGACTTTAAACAGAGGGTTTTTTGGGGTCATCAGGAAGAGATGCAACTTTGTACCCACTTAAGTCATACCTCATAAAAAATGCAAATGAAGACCAAAACATCAAAACACAGGCATCCCGCCAATTGCGTTGAGGAGCTGTAAATTGCTAATCAGACAAGTACCACACTGAGCTTTTCTTCCCTTAAAAGACAAAAACCCACATGCACAATGAGCTGCATAAATAAGCTCCTCAAAACAAGGAAGCAATCAGGCAACTCACTTCCCAAAGTTGCTAATCTTGGGCTGCTGAGTGACTTCTGACCCCTCATGCGCAGCTGCGGTCTTGCCGCATTAGAAGTTTAGACTCCGCTACCATGAAGCAAACGAGCTGCTTCAGGGCTCGGCACAAGGTAGAATGGATTATCTGAAAATCTGCGGATGGAGGGAGCGCTGCTCAAAACCCCTTTGCTTCTTCCAAGAGCCACAGCAGTGTACTCAGCGCTCGTAACGAGCTCCGTGGCGCTGCTTTACTTTTTAATTTCCTCCTTTTCCACAGTGACAAGTTGCTATATTCACCTAAAGCTTTTTCCCCAAGTAATAAAGACTACAAAGAGTTTACTCTATTTTCTGCATGAAGAGAAATCAAATACTAAACTATCCCTGGTGTGCATTAAATATAACCAATAAACAATCATTAGCTGCCATTGGACCATAAAATTTGAAGAGCCCTAAACATATCATGTTGTTCATGGGAGCTCAGCGGTTTGTTTCCCGTGGCTATACAGCCTCCTTGTCTGGGTGCAGTAATGGGATATGTATGCACAAGACATGCCTTTCAAGGGTGCAATATAGGTTCTGCTTAATGCAGCCCAGCGTCCACATTGCTCATGCTTCTTCCTCCAAATACCCGGCACAGACACTGAAAATAAAACAGGTTCAGTGGAGCCGCCCAAGACAGACTGCATTGTTAGGAGCTATTTTCTGAGCAACATTAACATGCATTAAATGTTGGCGGCTGGCTGATGGACTTGGAGGCTGTGTACATACAGCGGGCTTTCATTTTGCTTTCTGACAGCTGGATTGCTCACCGTGCACATCCTGCTTTACAGCATACCAAGAGGAGGGAAAGGGCGGGAGAAACAATAGAGAGATTTCTGTCAAAATGAATTTGATCACCAGTGGATGAATATACTCACAAGTACGTTTTTTAAAATATATTGAACTATTCAAAGAATAGCTGCTTTCCTCCAAGATTTGTAAGAGGCATTGATATGAAACCCAGGCCAGTATGGGAATATAGAGTAGCTTCTTGCTGTCAATTTTGGATGGCCGGCTACTCTAGTGAGTCCTCTCAAAGGGAGGCTGCTAATGTCTTAATCCAGCTTTTACTGAATTTCAGGCACAAGTTATTTTCAAACACTAACAACAGCTGCAAATGCTATTTTCCATCTGCATTTCGCAGCATTGCCCACCACAACGCTTAACAACGGATTTGGCCAGGAGATTGTTTGATTTATTTAACAGGCAGGACAATGCAAATGATGTAACTTTTTAAAACTTCAATCCCAGTATCTTCTTTTTTTTTTCAGCAAAACTAGAGACATAACCATTTAAGACTCAGGAGCTGAAGGCCTGTCCTGTAAGAAAGGGTCACTTGGAAATTCACGTGAGCATCACCAGAATTGCTTTAGCAACGTTGGGGTTCCACACTGTCTGCAGTGGGTTTCCTGTTTTTCACCTTTACTTTAGAAATTACAATCAGAAGAAGGTGAGATGCAACATTTCTGATTTATTTGTGGGAAAGGGCCAAACACAGCTCAGCTTGCTCACAATAATACTCTGTGCTGGCCTGAATGGGATGGTCTTTTAAAGGAATCACTACAGTACTGCTTGGTTATAAAAGCAAATTAATCTCCTAATTTGAGTGGCTTGATCTGCTCTTAAACAAAAAATTGTAAAAAGGATCAATTCCAATCCTTAGAATAATTAAGTGTAAGAGTGTACTTTACTAGGGACCTACTGCAAAATGCCAATATGAATACTAGGACATGGGATGATTCAGAAAATCACAAGCACCAAATGATGAGCAAAGAAGCAGAGAGGAACAACTGCCTGTTCCCGGCTATGTAATCTGGGCGTGTGTTACAGGAGGCTTGGATTTAGAAAGGAAAATGAAATCAAGAAAACCTACATTCGGTGTCTAAGCAAATCATTCTGAGATGTATGAATGGTGGCACCAAATGCCAGGCAAAAAACAAATAACACTAACAGCTCCATAAGTCCTGCTTAAATAAATGCAATAAATAATGGAGGGAGGCAAGTAATATATTCCAGAGTATGTTTTACAAAACCCGGCAAAAACAAGCAACTTCTTGCAATCAAATTATGTATGCCTGGCATATAGTTCACTACAAATTCTAATCAGTTCTACCCTTCTAATAACATTACACAGAAAAATACATCATCATCCATCAACCAGATGGAGCATGATAGTTATACAAAACATATTGTATGTTTTTTATTTTCCGCTATGAGAACGTGATAAAATTGTGCACTCTGGAATTAGAGATTATAAATAAATATTTTGGGCTCTGCAAATCTCTGTAAATATTTATTTGCAAAATATTATATATACATGTTCAGTCATTAAAAATACTACTTTATCCTGTGGGGAGGCAGAGAAATTTTACTGGCACAGACACAGGACTGCTGCCTCCTCAACACAAACGTAGCAGAGTTTTGTTGTTTGCCTCCAGCAAATTTCAGCCAAACTTTCTGCCTGTACCTGCCACGCCATGGAAACATTTGGGCACACAAGGCCTGTTGGGAAAAGGCAACGTATCCCATGGAATGTACTTATTTTGCTGTGCTTCAGAAAGGTCCACATATTCATACACTAGGAGCTGAAACATTTTGGCAATACAGAGCTGCCATGGTGCTTTATGGGAGCTGTGGTTAGGTGCCATATGTTCTCACGCTATAGCCAGCCTGCTGATATCTCCCACAACCTACATTGGTATGTGGGTTGTCCCTACAGAGCATCAGAAGGGACTCTGCAAAGATGAAGGTGGATGCAAATTAACATCTGTCTCACGTCCAAAGAGACACCCTGGGCTTGGGGAGGTCTTTTATTATGAAGGAATGAAGTGAGGCATTTTCAACACCCAGCAGTTACCCAGCATTGTAAGAGAACGCAGTTGGTGCTAGCTTTCACTGCAAACAAGCTGCAATGCTGGGTTTTCTCAGCAGACAGCCCAAAACATTGAGAGAGAAGTCCAGAGGATCACTCTGGTGCTATAAGCCCCACAATGGCAACACTGCAGAAGTCACAGGTTGAATAGCGAGGAAGGCAGCCACTAAAACACCAGACTGCAAGCTGGACTGGTGGGGATACAGCTCCACTGATGGCAGATGCGTGGAAATATCTCAGGTGGCTTTCCAGGGAGCCAGACTCTCAGCCCTTCAGGCGTAACATGTCTGAGGCTCAACGTGCCCCATGGAGGCCACTGTGAAGAGATAGGTCCTCTGCAGAAACACTGCAGTAAGAATAGATTTGTCTAAAGGGACAAGGCAGAATGTTTCAATATCTGATTCAGTGGGGGCTTACGTATCACATGAGAGAGGACGTGAACACCTGTGCCAAGGTGGCCAAGAAGGCCAACGGCATCCTGGCCTGTATCAGGAATGGTGCTGTCAGCAGGAGCAGGGAGGTGATCATGCCCCTGTACTCAGCTTTGATGAGGCCCCTCCTTGAGTACTGCATCCACTTTTGGGCCCCTCACTACAAGAGGGACACTGAGGTGCTGGAGAGGGTACAGAGGCGGGCTACCAAGCTGGTAAAGGGCTTAGAACACAAGCCATATGAGGAAAGGCTGAGAGATCTGAGGCTGTTTAGCCTAGAGAAGAGGAGATTGAGGGGACACCTCATCGCTCTCTAGAACGACCTGAAGGGAGGCTGTAGAGAGGTGGGGGTTGGTCTATTCTCCCTCGTGGAGAGTGACAGGATGAGGGGAAGTGGATTTAAATTGCATCGTGGAGGTTCAGGTTAGATATTAGGAAGAATTTCTTTACTGAGAGGGTTGTCAGCCATTGGAACAGGCTGCCCAGGGAGGTGGTTGTGTCACCGTCCGTGGAGGTGTTTAAGAGATGGGTGGATGTTGCATTGGGGAAAATTGTTTAGTAGGTTTATAGGGCTGGGACAAAGGCTGGACTCCATGATCTTCTAGGTCTCCTCCAGCTGATACGATTTTATGATTCTATGATTCTATAAGAGCTGGTTGGGGCAGAAAGCAGGAGGTAGCTGATGGAAATAGTCTTCTCTAGAAACCGCAATCAGCTGTTGTGTTACTTTTTCTTTGCCCCCTAGGCCTGTCAAAGTCAGTCAAACTACTATGGATAAATTGGTAGAGTTCCTTGAAAACTTTCTCCCTCCTATCTTTATCTGTGTGGGCCATTTCCTTTCTGCAAAGTATGACATTTATACAAATCCAGGTTGCTTTTCTCCTACTCAAGGAAGGAACACGACGCAAATATCCAGCTGGGATCCAAGCCTACCTGCTGGCACAGTAATGGATCATGAGCAGCTCCACTGCTCTACAGATTTGCTTCTGCAAGGAATCAGGTTCACATATATCGGTAAGGTTTCAGGAAAAAATGTTGCAGTTAAATTTAACAGAATATCAACTGCTGCCATGGTCTGATCTGACCTATGCTAAGAAGAGCTTTAAAATGCCATCAGTTCTTTGCTATGTATGCCTTCAGACTGAGCCCTTTTCCCAGTTAAAATGACAGGCGAAAGGCAGCCTGAGAAGGTAAATAAATAAAAAAAAAAGTCAATAAACTCACATTGTTAGTGCTACTGTAACTAAGCTAGCAAAGAAAATCAAAGGTTCGACTTTCCTTTTGTTTTCCATTAGACGGTGTTGCATGATCATCTAAATTGTGCTTTGATATCAGCTTCAGCAATGTTGAAAACATTTAAGAATATTCGTAATGAGAAACGATGTAGCTGTTCCGATTTGCAAATTGTCTAACGCACTCCACAGTCACCGCCTATTTTGCTTGCAGGCTCTGTTAATTTGAGAGAACACTTGAAAAAAGAGGAAGAAGAAAGCAGTGTTCATCATCCAAATGCTAAATACTCTTTGGTCAGAGAAGAAGGATGACCTTGTTGACACAGTACTAAGCTGAGACTTTGGGTAGCCACCTCTGCTGATAAAATTTTCCCTGACTTCCCCAAGAAAATACCTTTGTAAATCATTTCATAGTGAGAAATTTGTCATGTATCATCACAGACTGTGTTGGAAATACAGAAACACCTTACACTAGCAAACTGGTCTAATGGAAGGTGTCTCTGCCCACAGCAGAGGGATTCGAACTGGATGATCTTTAACGTCACTTCCAACCCAAACTGTTCTGTGATTCTATGAGTCCATATGGCAAGGCATGACTCCTGGCTTAGCTCTCCCTGCACAAGCCTCCTTTGTCTGCAGGGTCTCTGGGTTCTTCACTTCCCTTGGTCATCCCTGCTCCCATCCCTCCTGACCAGAACCAAACAATGTCAAGCCCCACTCACACTTTGTCTGTGCCGTAGCTCCGGTAGTCCACCGCTGCTGATACGGCCACAATTAGTGCAGGCATGCCATAGCCGACCAAATAGAAGTACTTCCTCCGGGAGTGTTCACTCTCGAAAACCTCCACCAGCATGATGTAGAGCTGCACTCCCTCCAGGAACATCCAGGTGAAAGCTGCCAGGAAGAAGAAGTGCAGGAGGGCAGCAAAGACGGCACAGGCAATCTGCATGCGGATTGAAAAGAGCAAGGGAAGGTGTTTGTACCATGCTGAATTAATGCAACAGTCAGGATTACTCTTACTGGGAGATTTAATAAGAGTGAAGGAGTTCTAATCTTCCTTTCTCCAAAGGAAGGATTTTTTTTTTACACTTCGAAAATGTGCATGAAATATTTTAAAACAGATACACAGCTACATATATAAATAGTAGGTATGTACACAATCTGGCAAATAAACACATAAAGATATACATAGCATAAGTGCATTTTTACAACTTGCTTATTACACATAGAAACACACATTATTTATGAACAATGCACATACAGCCTCTGAAATCACAGCAGGCATCAGCGTTTGACTCCCAGTTAACAACGGGGGTCCAAACCTGTAAGACTCATGCACAGAATTAAGGCATCACTAAAATATATTTCACTGCATGGTGAAACATCCTGTATGCACAGAGATGAGAGCCTGTGGTTGGAGCAAAAAGTGCTTTGCATCTTACCGGCTGGTCAGTCCGGTTGATGCCGATGAGGAAGAGGAGTTCTGCCACAAAGAGGCTGATGCACAAGTTCTTGTGAATTGTGTTGCGGTCACTCTGTAGCCCACGGAAGAAGCAGAAGGTGAAGATGCAGATCAGGAGGCAGACCAGTGAGAGCAGGATGCCAACCCATGTGATAAAGTCCAGGAGAAGGTCATGGACTGCATCACTGTGCTGGAGACAGAACAAAAAAACCCCAAACCATCAGTTGCATGCTCTATGACTTCTAATCCACCCCAGACATAGAATGAGGTTGTGTGAGACTCTTCTCCAAATATTTGTATCCCCTCACCAAGCACTGGCACAAGTAGCAAAAAGACTACATGGACCTATATTTGCATCTTGCATCACAAAAGCTGCAACCTGAAACACAGACTCCAAAGTGTCTGGCAAGTTGCAGGTGCCTTGAGCAGACTCAGACCCAAAAATATCCTAGAAATAATGATGATGTTGTTGAAAATACAGAGATGTCATCACTAGTTTTGCGTGCAGTTCCATCTTTCGCAAACACAGCAAAGGAGGTGACACACAGCATGAAGAAACATTGAATACTGTGATTTGAGCATAAAAAAGTTTCATGCTAACAACATCATGGAGATTACAACCACAAGTCTATTACAACTGTTTACCAAAAAGTTAAAAAAGACTTTCTTTAAATTTTCATGGAGATGCACGAGCTTGGAGGCTTTGGACAGAAAGAAGTCACTTAACAGCCTTGTTGGTTTTGGTTTTTTTTACTTCACTAGAGAGGAGAGAGAAAGTTTCTTTTTTCTTTTTCAAACCTTGGAGCTGCATTTTAAAACTCCTGGGAAGCCAAACTGATCCCTGGAATGCTAGCCAGAAAAAAAAGAGACAAACCTTTTAACACAAACTTGCTTTTAAATTTTAACAGAATAATGACTTTAAAACAACCTGCGAGTGATTCCCTGTGGCGAACTTGTAACATGCTTTTACCCCAAAGCCATGCAAACATGGCCCCTTGCAGTGGCAAAGTTAGGCAACCCAGCAACAAAGTTTTGCAAGGGGCAGCACAGGCATGTCTTGGCTCTGCTGATCATAGAATCATAGAATTGTAGAACAGTTTTGGATGGAAAAGACTTTAAGATCATCAAGTCCAACCATTATCTAACTCTACCAGGCCCAATTCTAAACCATGTCCCTGAGCACCGTATCTAAATGGCTCTTAAATACATCCAAGGATGGCAATTAAACGACTTCCCTTGCCAGCCTGTTTCAGTCTTTGATAACCCTTTCAGTGCGGAAGTTTTTTCTTAATGTCTAACCTAAACCTCCCCGGCATAATATGAGGTCATTTCCTCTTGTCCTATCCATTGTAACTTATAGAGGAGACCAACACCCACCTCTCTACAACCTCCTAAAACATCATTGGTTTCCAACTGGGCTTAGACTGCACATCCCTCCCAGAAAGAGGGGAGGCTGCTGGGACCCTGACATTGAAGGTATCTCACCACCTTATTCCTTATTTAGGCTGTAAAACTTGCCCATAACTCCCCAGGTTTCCACCAGATGTGGTGAAATTACAGATATCACTACTTATACAACATAAATAAGAAACAAGAAATACATGGTGAGTCATGAGACAGCTGCTCAGAGCTAAGTGGTTAGAGTGAATGAGCTGAGGGAAAGATTGGCTGGAAATCTCTGGGGGCTTTTCAAAAAGACTAGAGAGGCTTGAAACTCAGTTTTGTGGCCCACCAGGTTGTGTTGTAAATGGTGTTCACATTCCCCTCCACTTCTGGCATTTTGATGACTTAGGCATTATGTAGGCTGGCAAATACAACAGTGTCACACTTCAAAAAGCCAGGACAAACTGGAAACATTTTCCTCCCCGTGGGATAAAAGCTGATGACAGATGGAGGGAAAAGGTGCTTAATTTACCTATTTTCTTTGCCTGCTTGCCAATGACAAAGCCACATCAAATGTCTGGCCCTTCCTGCTATACACTCTGCTATGTTAGCATCCGTGAGAAACAACTCAAACCTTTCAGTTCTTTGGTTATATCAGCATGAGTGACGGGCATCAAATGGTAATGAAAGATGGAGAGCAACTTTCCTCTCCACCTCTCTTCCGTGCTGGAAGTTTTCTCTCCAGGGAGACTTGGAGGTGGAGATATGAGGGGCTCCTTTTCCCAAACGCTCTTGCAGTTCTTCCTGAGTACTTCCAATATCTAAGGAACTACAGGTTGCATGTCCAACAGTGAGGCAAGAAATTACTGCATGCTTACTGTAGATTATGACAGAAATGCCTATTCCAGCCAGCTCTTCCAGCAGCACCTAGAAAACTGAGAAGATGAAGCGCACATTGCTTTCCTATCAGCTGTGTGTTGCTTTATCCCAGTGTCATTCCAGCCTGGCTGGGGGAAGGCTCTCTGAGGGCTTCTTCACCTACATGAGATCAATCTCACAGGTCTCAGTTCCTGTACCTTTATCATGAAACCATAACTCTGCTGACTTCAGGACACAATGCAGGAATTGGGAGTGTTTTTACTCCTAGAGAGGGATCCTGCCATCCAGGTTCATGGTTTTCCTCAGGGAAGGCTGCTTGCCCACAAACCTCATCATGATTAGCAAGAAATGCAGACTTCATTGCTGTATTATTATCACTCTTACCACTCTTCTTTTTAATATTAATTGTAATGATAATACCAATTTTATGTACATAACATCCATCCCTGGAGTGCTGGGAAACAACCATAAACAACCATAAACAACCATAAAAACAACCCCCCTCCCCAAACTCAACAAACTCACAAAAGAACAAACAAAAAGGAGTGATAACAATAAACTGGAAACAAGAGCAATGTAAAAACACCTCAGAGGAAAAATTATGCACTTGCAGCTTTTCTAGTCAAGTCCATGAGCAGAAGCGAGCTGGATTTCAAAGGCTGGGTGCACTTTGGTCCTCTTCGGGAAGTCCACCTTCAGGTGCTGAGGCAGAGCTGATGGGTCAGGGAGGAGTTTGTAAGCACCAGCATCCTTCCTTTGTCAGTGCCAGTTGACCCCAGGACAGGCACATCCAGAGCTTTTATACCAGCAAGTCCAACAAAATGGAATTTGCCTTTTGCTGGAGACAAACTTGTAAAATACTGTGCTGACACAGGCCACAAACCAGAATAACATGGGAAAAGGAGGAATCATGGTAATCACTCCTCAATGCCATGAGATTATCTTTACCATCACCTGATCACTGTGTGACAAATAAGGGAGCAATGTACCTTGTTTACACAGTTGGTATATGGCATTCAAGGGTTAAGTATGATAAATAGCACACCAAGATTTTGTAGCTGGGCTGCAGGCTCTGAGCCTGGAGAAACATGCAAGAGGAGCAAAGCTTCTCTTTAACCTGCCCAGCACTGTTCAAGCACCCCCTGAACCAAGAATAAAATAGCTTTGACGCACGTACTAATGATATCCTTCCAGCACCCCGCAAGCTCTAGGGAGGAATGCAAAACACATCTGAAACCACCAGTACATCGATAACAGTCAACACTTGATTCTTGATAATCTCCCCAGAGATCCGAGCAACCGGAAGAGCCTGTGGGAGATACCAGACACCAGTCCAAGGGACAATTTCCTGATGGCACCAATCAAATACCTCCTTGCCCAAAGGCACGTGGCTGTCAAGACTGGTGGTACCTGGCCCAGCATACAAGCCACTGAGTTTTGCTACCAATAAGCTTTACAGGTAGCTTTATAGGTAAGCTGACACACCGATTATTTTCAGCAGAGGAACATTTTATTGAGTAATTGAAAGAAATAAATTAATCCACTTCAGCGAAAGGGGTTCTATATTAAGTACATTTTACATTTATGATTTAGGCATGAGCCTGACCCAAAGCCCAGTGAAAGAAGATCTTCCTGGCTTTGGAATAAAGCCCTGCTTTTGCTCTGGTGGGGCCAAGAGCAGCAGGAGGAAAGCGCTGATGGAAAGGTGTTCAGAAGGAGTTACGGGAGCCCTGGTAGCAACCACAGCAGGGTGAGCGGGGCGGCCTAGATATTATCCAGGCTGGGAAAAATCAATGAGCAGCTCTGGCAGCGCCTGTACACCAGAGCTGAGCTGATAAAAACAAATCCCAGGGAATGTCAGCTTATGACAGACTGGCTCTCCCTAAGATGAACAGCCATTACCTCCCATATTAAAAACATCAGTAGAAGAAAACAGCAGCCAAGCCAAGCTGCCAGCAGCAAAGGACACATTCCTTTGCCTAATCTGTCTCTCCAGGAATAGAAGGAGTAATACGTTTGGGGGTGGAGGAATAAGCCAGCAGTAAGTAAAAACACAGTGTCATTGACTAGCTCAGATATGACCACTTGGTGCCCAGTGGGAGCTGGCAATGTGCTGGGCTGGGCAGAGACCCAAGTGGGACAGGTTTGAACTCCTGTGCATTGCTGAGGCTGCTCCTTGGATTTGTAGCTATTTGGGGCTGTGTGGGCTCTCTCTGCTCAGCATCGCTGTTGTCGAGAGAGGATTACTGCTATGACCTGGCTGTAAGGCTTTGTGTTTAAGTGCAAAGGGCTACTTAAAAAACAAGTGTTTTTGTAGGTGTGCCAAAAGCATCAGCTGGGCTACATGGACTGGGAGGAAACCCTTAGGGCTCCTGGAGCATGTCTGGGCTGGCTAATGGCATCACCTGCCACAGCTATGCAGGCATGAGAGGTTTCAAGAGGGCTCGGCCCTCTATGCGGTCAAGAGGGATATGTGATGGGGGGGATTCCACTGCTTCAGCACCCATCCTCTTCCCCAGGGATGCACCGAGGGGAGGGAGGCAGCTCTACTACACATCAGACACAGAACCCCTGGACCTGGTACATAACCTCTCTGTGCTCTGCAAAGGTGATGCTGTCATGGGCACAATTAGGTCCTAACCTAGGAATAAAGAGAGCTTAATTCCCACCCAGAGCCCTTGCGCAACATCACTGTCTTCTATGGCCATTTAAAATCAGGTTCAGGTGTCCAAGCACTCCTGCAAGGTGGTTTAGCCAACATTCCTCTCCTTGCCTTGGTCCTCAAATCTGCCTTTGTACTCTGCAAGGGCCATACAGACCATCTTTCGCTTCCACTTCCTTCCTTGGCAAGACAAAGGCCTCCTAGCAGAACTCTCTCCCATAAACTTATCTCCAAAATGCAAAAGTCTCCCAGTGACTGCCAGAAGCAGCAGTCAGCATAAGCTTCAGAAACATTCATGGCCAGAATAAAGCAATGCAGGAGCAGGTGTGCACAGAGAAATGGGGGCAGACCTCACCTTGCCATGTGTTACAAATGCTAACATGGATATGGCGTGTGGTATATCCATCGTACTCACAGACACTGCAGCAACTGAGATGCAGTTGAGGCGAGATTCAGTTGTGGAGAGGAGGAGAGGCTTGGGACAGGAATTTCATCCATCTTCTTGCCCTCCCATGCTGGCTGGATTTAGCAAACCTGTACAGCATTTCCAACCCGAGAAATGAGCTATGGCGGTTGTGTCAAACTCAACATACACAACTACTCAGCCAAAGCCACCAGCTTGTTTATCTGAGCTCCCAGAAAAAATCTGGTCACAGCATCATCAGCTTCTGCTGTTGCACTGATAGTCTTACCCAGTCCAGTGCCAGGAGACTGCTGTGACGTGGTTCTACCACACCATGGCTACTACCTCCACTTGGGTCCTCGTGCTCACCTTGCTCTCAGCCAGAAGGGGAAGAGGTAGCAAGAAATAGGACAAGGCTTAGCACTTGCCAATGGGGGCTACTTGAATTGTACATTTTAGGACAGAGGTTCATAAAACTCTGCAGGGTGATGCTGTCCCTCTGCTCTGCGGTACAGCTCATAACTGTGCAACTAGCCGTGGTTCACAGATTAGAGAGTCAAGAAGGGTGATTGCAAGCAAATATGTACCCATTGGACTGAGGTGCAAAGGAAGCCGTAACTAAAAACTTCTGTGTGCTCAAATTTCTGACAGCTTTAAGTGCTGAACTAAGAAACTGCAAATTCAATGTCTTGTAGTATATCCTTCTGAAGCCAGGCCCTGGATGTTTCCAGGTTGGACACCCAAAAGTAGATACAGCAAAGTACCAGCAGAACTAGAAACAGTAAGACACAACTAGGGCTCAACCCAAAACGTGTGTCAGATGGAGGGTAGGGAACTCAAGGAAGTCCCTGGAGTGACTTATTGCCCACCTAGACAAAAAGCTGAAGGACTGCTACGAGGTACAGCTCTGAATTGACCTCATAGGCATAGATTACTTGATCTAATAGATATATTTGACTAAAGGTATAACCAAATGTGCTGTTCACAACTCCTTCTTGGAGTTCACTGAAATCACAGATTAGTGTTCCTAGCACAAGCTCAAATACTGTTGTATTTTGAAATCTCGTTGAAGACAAGCACGTTTAAAAACTCCTCTGCTTAATTAAAATAGTTTGTATTTAACAACAGAATAAGTTACCTTTTTTTTTTGGAATTAACTCCTCTGACAGTACAAAATGATTTGTCTTGCAAAATTCATTACATAGGCATTTCAGTAGTTTAATTTTGCAGTTAGGGTGTTTTTGCAATCCTGCACCCACTTCTGCTTTCATTCACTGCTGTTCAGTCCCACAAGTGCTAACACATGGATAAGCCTTGCTCTTTGTATCCAAAATGGCTGCATTGCTTTAGGCAATGGACCACTGAATTCTATTTAGAGTTCATATATTTTTATTCGTTTCTCTCCTTAGTCTCCTTACGCTTCCACTCCTCAAATAATTAGCATGGTATAACGTGTTTGTGGTACAGAATAACTTCTGAAAGCTTCTGATTAATTGCTACAGTTAAAACACCTTTCTTCCCCCCTCCCCCCCCCCTTTCTCTCTTGTTTTATTTATTTAGTTATTTTTAAAAGAAAAGTAAGCTCTGGCATTCACTACATACTGATAAGCAACACTTATCTACCCTGAGGTACCTTTGCTTACTCTGTTTTGGGTGGGTTTTTAATTGCATTTTCCCACCAGCTCTGAATGTGTTTTATGGCTGCATAGTTTTCCCATGGTACATTTAAGATGCATCTGCTATAATTAATACGATGCAAAGCACAAGCTTATATGAAAAACAGCTTGTAAATTTTGAATAATTCTGCAGCAATTACATAGGTAGAATGGCTTATTTAACAATGGGCTTTGTCCCATGACATGGGAACCACCATGTTTTTATACCATCTAATGGTCATAATAAATATCCTACTGATTCAAGCAATAGATACATATTTATCATAGATCTCATCTATGTTAAACATATCTCATCATTTAACAAAATATCTATGAGACTGTAATAATTTTCCCATAACACAGGCCAAATTAATGTCTTAGCTGATGAAAACAGTGATTTGTTTCCAGGTCTTAAAACCTCTCTCCAAAGGGACGTTCTCATTTATCCTGGTAAACTGCCTGAAAGGGCAACAAGCGCTGCAGATCTGTAAAGTCATCCTTTGCCAGGAGGATGCATCAGTGAGGTCCAGCTCACAGGCCATTACAGTCCTGCTGTCCTTTTCCCATGCTAGCTGGGGCTCTGACAGCAGCCAGAGGGGTACCTGTGGGTTTGGGTCTGTTGCTCTTGCCAGCAGCTATGCATCCTGCCCATCTGCACAGCAGGCTCTTGGTCTGGGGAACTTTTATTTACTCCAATGAAATATATGGGTGAATATGAAACTTTGGATCCAACTAATTCTAACAGGCAGAGAGCATCTTTAAATTAAAATCTCCTCCTCTTAATCGAGTACTGTCCTATAAGCACAGGAGCAACTTCTACTCTTGAAGCACGCCAATAAATCCCTGCCTCCATGGTCAGCCAATGTAATTTTCTGCCCCTTCGGACAAAGACATATTGCTGTTTCACACTATGGAGCTAGGTGGCCATCAATCACTTCCTCAGTAGCACTACCTTCCAGCTCCGCCTTGCCGCATACACTCTGCTAATAATTAAATCCCAGCCCGTAACTTGCAGAGCAGCCACCAAGGTCTCTCGTGGAGAACACGCTCATTTGCCACACTACCAGGGACGGAGATCATTCATGACCAGAAGTGACACTTGTCAAATTGTTGCTGGCTTTTGATACCGGAGCAGGACTCTGATGCCCGCTCCCCACGATACCTAGTGTTCGGTCTCATTAGGCAAGGTGCTGTGGATACTCATTACACCAAGAGAGGCTCCCTACGGACCCCAAAATCTCACAAACTGAAGTCAATACACTACAAATCTCAATTATGGAGAAAAGTGCTTCTGTTGCAAAACTCCCAGAATACATTTATTATCGTGTGTAGGGCAGTCCTCTTTAGGGATCCTAGTCACCAGTTAGAACAACACTGTAAGAGGTCCCACACAAGTACACAACATCCTGTCCCCAAGGATCATTCCACCTCCAAGAAGACTAAAAAGTCTTTGGGGCAAGGAATGCCTTCTTGTACCACACATGAGACAACAAAATGGTTCAAAAGTATGTCTATGAGAGATAAATGAATGACATTGGGGAGTGAAGTGCACACTTCACCCATTTATTCTTAAACCTCCACCTTTCCAAATCAGTAGTTATTCTGCTGCCAAGACTTTAAAATCAACTCATTACAACAGCAGAAGAAATGTCATGCAAGCGCACCACCAGATTTGCCAAGAGTCATGTGGCCAGCTCCTCCAGCATCCTCCTCCATGGGATGCTGCCACCAGAAAGAGCAAGGTGATGAGCAGTTGGAGGGAAGAGTTGCAAACGTTTGCAGGGCACACACCTGCCTTGAGCCTCAGATTAGGATGGTCACTGAAGCAGACATGCCAGGAAGCTGTGTGGTTGCACCAGCGTCAATAACATGGAGCCAATTTGGCTCTTACAGCAATAATACTTTGGCTGCAGCCATGTGATAAAACATGACCTGAAAGTCTTCAGGGCACTCGTTAACATCCAGAAACATCTACCAGCTAATAGCACCCTGGCTGGGCACTCAGCAATCTTTCAGCTGTAGCGCTTTCCAACCTGTTGGTTGAGCACGGGCAAGCAAGGGTCTCACATTCTCTTTCTGCAATATGAGATAACACCAGCGCTATTAGTCTAACAAGGTTTGGATGAAATGCCATGTAGACAAGTCTGACCTACTTGCAGTTAGGGAAGAGGCTTGTTTGGTGGTAGCCTGTATCTGCACCACGCAGTAGGGATTGCCCTCATTCACATCAGTGGAGTGGAAAGCTATCTGCATGTCCCAGGTGCAATCTCAGACTTCAATGACTCAGGTATATCTGTTAACTCCAGGCTAGTGATAACGAGCCAAACACATTTCTTTTGAAAATTAAAGCAGTTGTAGGAAACTGGCAAAACAAGACTTGGACTGCAGAATGTCATTAACCTGTAAACATGTGCTTTGAAAAGGCCATTTCTTCAGACATCTCCGAGGATAATGTCACAGCCATTTAACGGCACATCTCCTTCACTCGTGGTGACTCCTGCAGAATACAATGTGTCATCCTGCAGCAGCAGCAGATTTATCTTGCCCCTCTCAGCTGGACCCAGCTGTTGTGGTAAATGTGCTGCCAGGCTCACATTTCTTTTTTTTGCAGAGCTTTGGTCATGCATCACGGTGCTTTAATATATATATTTACTGCAGCTCTTCACATTCCTCTTTAGATTACCAAGTGAAACAAAGATATACAAAGGAGTGATTCTGGAAGACTATTTGAGAAAAGGTCTTTTAAAACTGTAATAGCTTTTGTGGTTATGCAGCCATAGCAGTGGCTCTGAGATGTTCTGCCTGCATGGAAGATGCCAGATCCATATCTAGCTCAGAGCCATGGATTTTGCTGCAGTGCCAGGCACAGGAAATGGCGACACAGCAGCACAGAAAATCACTAGGCCTAAATCTTTTGGGCATCGGAGCCTTCTCCTTTCTACAGCTGCTGAGATTGCTCTTAACTAAGGACAGCCAATACAGCTCAGGAAATGGAGAAGCATCTCAACCATTCTCCTCTTCTTTGAATAAAGTCACAAATGTGCACTTCACTCTCCAAGCCGCTGCTGCCATGAGGAACATCTGCTTTCAGGAGTGACGTCTTTAGCTCCAGTGGGAATAGTCATGTGGGAAGCCAGAATTGCACCGTGGGCCTAAATACGGGTAAGGGAACTAGCTGATCATCTACTGCCCTCAGGTAGGTGTAGAGTCAATGCAGGATGGTATAATGAGCCTCCTTTTTACATGTAGCTTGCTGTCCCATAGTGAGATGCAGAGTATGTATCTTCTTCCTCTAGCTGTAATCTGAAAAATACTTTCAGCTCCACACAGCCGCTTCACACAAACATCTGCAGTAGTGCAGCTGCTGCAAGCAGGACACACAACTTGCTTCCCACAGCGCAGGTTCTGCATGTTTCTGTCCCACCACCCATGGTGCTCCCTGCTCCCTGGTGTACCACAGTGAGGACCCCTGGAGCAAGGATCCAGCCAGAAGATGTTTTGCACCAGTAAGCAAAGGACGTGGCAGCAGCCAACTCTGCTCACTCATCATCCTCAGCTCGGAGATGCCCATGCCAGGAGCTCAAGACAGGCTTTGCATTGGTGTGACTATCTCCTGTTTCACCATATGGCAGAAGGAAGATTTACACCAGATGGTTTCTACCGTTACCGTTACTGTCATACAGCAACTTCCCTGCTCAGCCCCATTTGCAGTAATAAAATGGTTTTAGGTTGGCCACGTTTAGGGCCCGATGTGTTGCCGGCCTGTGAGTCTACAAAGCCTACCTTAACTTCCACGTGTGCCATCAGGACTGCAAAGTTGGTCAGGTGATTGCAGGAACACGTGGTGTGCGTCTTGTTAGTTGTCAGGAGGCGACATCCCTGGGTGGACCAATACCCTGTCATTGTACGCTTTGTATAGCTCCAGAATGAACAGTTTGGATTGAAATTTTCTTCTGACTGCTGCAAGGGAGAAAAGAGTAAATGCAATAAAAATGATAGGGTTTCAGAGATTTCTAAATGCGCTGTTTTTTTCCCCCCAGAGGCACTTTGTAACTCTCACCCTTTAATTTCAGAGAAACAATCAGCAGTGGTTTACACGTCAAGTATTACTTGCCGATACCAGAGAAAGTTAGATTGGTGTGCCTCTCTTTGCTAACGCAAACTTAGTTCTTTGTTCGTGATTAATTTTAGCCATAGACTAAATCCAGCTCTTCAAAACTAGATTGCTTCATTTGCATTGCAGAACAGAGAAATTAATTGCTTTAAGCAATCAACTTTTGCAATGACTGTGCTTGGCTACCAGGAGGACTAGCTGTCCTCTTTCACTGTAATTCCACTTTCCTCTAATATCCCCTGCCACCATGATAAAATAATATTATGGTCTATTCTAATATATTGGTAGTTTTTAATTACAGAACGACGTGTGTCAGCAGTTGAGCCATGGGCATCAGCTCAAAGGAGACTTTTTCTTTACTTTTATTAATGCAACATAAAAGAGATATTCTCCATAAATAACACAAAGTGCAAAGGAACAAATGTATAATTCAAAATCTAATCAAGGGCTGCTGGGGGGTTCACATCAGCCAACTTTTGCATCACTTTGTTTTAGAAATTGAAAAATAAAAGAGGTGCTTTTTGAACTTACTCACCTTGATGTGCTTGACTGTAAACACCACGGGATCAGCTAGGTAAACCTTATTGCTGAACTCTTTGTTTATTGCTGCTGTGATGACAGGCGAGTTGACAATGACGGAGTGATTAGTCGACATTGCCTCTGTTCCCAACTTCATGCTGGCATTCTCCGTGGAAAGATAGGTGCCCAGGTTGTTGTACAGAACAAAAGCCACCCTGATTTCACCTAGAAGAGCAGTAAGAGGTCAGGTATCCAGGTTAGCACGCTGGGTTTTGGTGGTTTGGGTGGGTTTTTCTTTAGATGACAAATCTCTACTCTGAATCAACTTTAAAACTTCTCTGAGTACATGTGAAAGGACCAATAGGTGGTATACGAAAACTCACCTCCTCCTCCCAATTCCAAAGAGCACGAGGTACAACAAGTGGTCTATGGAAAACAAGGGCAGATCTGCCTCCCTCGAAACAAACTTTTATAAGCAAACAGATTGGCGGAAGACAGACAGAGGAGGTGGGCTTATTTTTGGTGTCAGTGGGTGTAACTGGCTCCAGAGAAAAGAGGCCAGGTGGCCCATTTCCCACCTGACATAACACTTTATTCTTCAGGCTATGCTCGGGAAACATGTTTCATTCTGGCCTGACACACAGATTCAGTATAAAGCTGAAATTTAGTCCATTAATAAATTAAGGACACCTAAGTAAAGTGTGGTGATAATCCGGGAGAAGGAATCCAAAACTTTCCAGAACAACTCCAATCTTACATGAAGGGTAAAACAAAATTGCAGAAATTTCAATAAAAAATATATTTTTTTCTGAATTTGCCAATCAGATATTCCCTCTTCCACAAAAAAAAACACCATTAAGGAACCCGCAGAAAACTCAGGCTATCAGCCAACTGTTTTTAACTGAAATAATCCAGTTTGTCTTCTGTTTTGCACATTATTTTACAAGTTATAAATAAGAATTGGCTGTGATTAGTTTGCCTTTATATGTATTGGTTGTAGGGAGGTATTCTTTCTGAACCAACAGGCCAAACTTTTCTCTCAACAGTTGTCAGATTTGTTTTGCAGTTTTAACATATCTGGTCTGGCTGTAATACTGCCCCATCACTCCATGTTTTGCTTGCAGTGACCAAAGCCCACACTAGAGCACTTTGCCCCTGCACACAGGTTAATTTTAAAAGGAACTCAGAAATAGGAGCATATCAGACCCATTAGTAGAAAGCCGGTGAGTTTGAAGTTAGTCTATAGTGGGGCTGTAGAGATCAACAAATGTGTCTGCTCAAATTCTTGATCTGGAAATAAATGGCTTGGCAGCATGAAGACCATTCACATGTAACATCGACTTTAATTTACGCTGTATCAGGAGGTTCATAAGCTTCAGAGAGAAAGGCACTAAAGATTTAGACTCATAACAGTTAGTCAACCTTTTCTGTCATGTTGGCTCATTATTAATATTTGTTACTATCTCTTCCTCCATCTCCCTTTTCAGGTATTTGTATAGTGCCCCACAGTGAAGCAGTTTATTCAAACAAGCCTCTTATCCCTGGAGCCTCCTACTGCAGACAACAGCAGTTAAAAGCACTTCTCTGGACTCAGTGCCGTGCCCCAACCACCGCACCATTTAAGGATCCGATGCATTTTTACCAGCATGCGATACTTTTGAAGGCTGTCAATCACTTAGCAATATAATATATTCCCAGTCAGCCAACTTAGCTTGCAGTCAAAGGCACGAGCAACTGATGCTACCATTAACTTAAATATTAGCATAGCAAGCAATACTGCACTTACAGCTGGTGAAACACAGAATAATGCCTGAAGCTGACTGATTCATGTGACCAGCGTGGCTGGAGGTGCTGGACCTACCGTTTCGGCCGTTTTGTTTCAAGGTATTTGCCGACAGCTGAATGGCGCTCCCATGGCCCATGTTCTGCGGAAACTTCAGATCTTCCAGATTCCCATCTGTGCTTAGTCTCGCTACTTCCAGCTCTGTTTGCAAGAGAGACCGACACTAAGAAAAATCTCTACTGAAATAATCTCTGACACGATACTTCAAAGCTACAGAATGGTGTTCCAGACCATATGAGAGCAGAGGAATCAACTTAAAATGTTTCATGCTAGACTCTGTTTGGGCTCTTATTTCCTTTTAAATCTTTGCCCTGAAGAAGTTTTAAATTTAATTTAAAAAAAAAAAAAAAAGCAAATAAATTCTACTCTCTGTGGAAGACAAAAGACAACCAGTTCTTGTAAACAAGAACCTCAGGATATTAAGGACAACGGTTAAAATGAAAATCTGAAAATGCTAGTTCTTTGCCACTGGCGGATTGGTACTTTCTGTAAATGTTATCAGTGCTCGGGATCTGTATTCATAGAAATAGAAAGAAGAGTTGTTCTCATTTTATGTATGCACAGTGGGAGTGCTGGTGCTTTCCATCACGTTTGTTTTTTAATTAAAATCAACAATCAGCCAAATAAAGACATAAATTTGTATGAAATGAAACACAATTGCATTATGATGAACAATGGCCCTGTGAAGCAGTGCTCTCATCGCTCTAGCGCAGTTATTGCCCTCAAAGTCAGGAGTAATAAAGGCAAGTTAGGTGCTCATTTTCCATGGGATTTCCAGGGTAAAGTGCTGCCTTATTCCTTTTGGCTCTTCTGGAAAGACTTTTAAGTCCTTCAGATGCCGGGCCAAGACACTTCTAACGAATTGTTCTCCAGTTAACCTAGGGGCTAAGGCTGAAGTCAGGTTTCCCAGCCTTTACCCTCCCTCAGGCCACTCTCAGTACTTATGGGATCTGCCCCTTACGGATGTTGTCAGTGTTTTCCCGGACAATGTCTGTCTTCAGCAGGTTATCAGCCAGCACGAAGGCACTGTCCTCCACGGTGTCGAGTAACTTGGTGGCGGCGCGCTGCTGTTCGCTTGCATTCAGGTCCCTCCACGCGTTCAGAGCCTGTGGCTGCAGGAGGTTGTTCACAGTCTCCACCATGGCCTGCAAGGGAGAGGGATCAAGTGAGAAACAGCTCTAGCGAACCTAAAGCACCATTGAGACCTCCAACATATGCTCAATCCCATTCTCCACACACATCAGTTTATAGGGAGAGGACAGCATCTCACTTCCCCACCCACTGGGGCAGCCTGCAGTTGAGCTAGGCATCGTTTATCCCACCAGATGGAAGAGGAAGCAAATGCCGATTTTACTCTAAAGGTGAGCTGGGAATAGCACTTCTCTGCTTCCATGATCAGCAGCTCTGGGCTTGGAGTAAGAAGGAATTTGGAGGAGGGAGGGAAGGGGAAATGAGGAAATCATGAAAGAAACATGGAGGAAAACGGATTTCAAAACGCCTCTGTAAAAGCAGGTTGCTGTAACCTGATGCACCGGAATTCAAAAGTAGGGCTGAGGCATCACAAGGAAGCCATCTAGTTTCTACAAGGCTATCTCCGCAGAGCGTTTCCCACCACATAACCTCTAGAAGGTTGTCATTAGGACACACAGATAGTTGAGTTACGCCACGTCATCCAGAGAAGCAGCAGGTGCCCTAAGAGATTTAGTTAAGACACTACATTTCAAATCACTCCATTCAGAAAGGAGTCCCTCCTGCAGTGCACCTTCTGCCCTGGGCTGTCATGCACAAAGAGCTCTCCCATGGAGAACTTCCCACAGGTTAATCTGGATGCGCATCCAGGATCACACAAAACCGGCTGGCCTCATGACTGTAAAATTACAGCAGTAGCGCCTACTCAACCTGAAGGTTTTGCTCAACCTAAATCCTCCACTTAGTTACTAACCAGAGCTGACTCAACTACCTCTGAGCTAATGTTTTTAATGACACCAGCTGTACCAGTTGGTAGAACTGACTGTGCAGAAGAAAAGATGAAAAAAAGAAAAAAAAAAGTATGTTGTGCTTTCTTCTGCGGTTAGGGTCTAGCCACCAGGCAGGCCTGGTTCACAAAGAAACACCTCCACCGCCAGCTAATGCTGACTGCAGAAACCAACCTTCCCTTTGAGATGAAGTTGCCCGTACTTCGTAAATTTCTGTATGTTGTAAGGCATCAAGCCCACATCTCTGTTCTGCCAGACAAGGACAGTCCCATGGGATTTCAATGAGCTACAAGCTTAAAGGATGCCCCATGGGCTCACTTTCATGGAAATGTTTCAGTGTTTACTCCTGTCAGTGTTTCTAAACCCACCTGCACAACATGATGTGTAAAAAGAAGATATGGCATTCTCCAGCAGAGCCCTCCAGAGGAGCGTTACAACGGCAACATGTGGCACAGAGTGCAAGGCTTCCTGACTCACTCACCAGTCACAGTCAGATACAAACATGCAACAGAAGAATATAATCACATCAAACCTGAGTTTGATTTTATTGCTATATCCAGGTGACCTTCAAAAAATTCTCAATTACAGTCAGGTTCAAGGAGAAGCAAAGACAGCTAGACCTGCCACTGCTGGTGCTTTTAATCCCAGCAGAGACATGGCCATGCACATCTTCATCCTATGTGTCCTTGAAGTCAGAAGGTTTCTCGTATCATCATGGCTCCTATGGGAAGACTGAGCCAGAATTGGGCTGCTCTGACAGTACAAAGCTTCTGCTCTCCAATCTACATTTATTCATAATCAATTAACACATTCATTCTTGTACCAAACCTCTCCCATACCTTAAACAGATCTTCCCCTCTGTGGCAGCTACTGCCCCAGTCCCTTTGATTAACAGAAAATGTTTCTCCTGAGCCTCATAACTTAGTTTCCTGAAGTACAGAGTAACCCATAACTTCAACCACTGAAGCAAATTGAAATGGCTGAAAAACTTGTCCTTTAGTGCTACTGCAAAAATCGTTTTGCTCTCGTTTACAATCCAGATCTTGGAATCCTTTCCTCATTTGTTGTTAAGTGAAATGTATTACCCATAAATCAATTTCCTAAACTGATTATTAAACTGATTTTCCTAAATAGTCTAAAAATCATCTTAGCGCATTTAATGTGTGCACATGAAAAGCTGGTTGACTTTAATAGTCAGGAAGAAATACTAAAAATCCTCATCATTTAAGCATGTTTTTTTCAATGTTTCAAAATCTGGAAGCCTGATCTCTGTAGCTCTTAATAAAATTCTGTAGTTTACTTCGGTAGCTTATCTCTTTACAGGCAAAGAGAAGGCAGTATTCTTTTCCAGTGACCAGAAAGACTGACTATTTTGCTATGCAGGCTCTACATAACATGGTGTTTTCTTGCAAAGATCTTTTATGCACAGAAGGCAGCAAATGAAGATTTTTCTCCTTTTTCAATGTTATCACACAGACTACAATTTGCCTTACTTCCATTTACCTCGGCTACTAATGGTGTCTTTAAACCTCTGCCAAAACAACACCCTGGATATTTTTATCAATCTCTGAATGGTGGGAAGAGTCTTTGCAGCAGATCCAGCTCTTGGCTCTGGATGGAAAGGTAATGCTATGTCAACCCATGAAACAGATGCTGAAATACTTGTGTTACAGTGAAACATCTGCTGCAAAGATTTTTCCCCCCCAAAAATTATTCTCTCTAATGCATTTTTTATTTCTTTATTTTCAAAAAAAATGTGTGTTCAAAGCTTTAGAGACAACATCAATTAGGCCTAAAGTGCTGCACACAGCGTACTCTCCACCCGATGGGTGTGGTGCTGGCGAGCATCAATTCTCTTGAAGTGACCCGAAACCAGCCATTTCACATCACTTTGGATCTGGGGTCTGACGTAAAAGCTCTAGAAAGATTTCCAAGGACTTTGAGTCAAGTCTTTAGCACATATCTGAATAAAGCTGGTAGACTGTCTTCACTGGCATTTCATCCGAGATGAATTTAGTCCATAGCTTTTCCCAAAGGGTCACTCCCCTCACCTGTCTCACTGTATTAATCAAGTGTTCCCCGCATTATATTTCTGAGTGCAGCACTTCATTATGGCTGAGTGCTTCGGGCTGAAGCCAAGGAGATGAGGTGCTAATGAAATGTTTGCATTTTGGACAGGAGCTGAGGTAGGTGTTTAAATGAAACAAAACAGCTGTTAAAGTAACAGTGCCCCTTAAGACAGAGATGCCAACTGGGAAAAGTTGGGCAAGGGAGTGGGAACTGTGGGAAGTCAGGTACACAGGACAAAGATGGGTTTGTGGCTTTGCATTTAAGCTGAGCCATCATGATCTAGGTGGGTTTGGCACCTGTTCCAATGACTTCGAGGTCTGATGAAGCTCCAGAATAGAAGAAAAAGCAGTGTCAAGCTCCCAAGAAAGTCCCTCAGTGACCAGTGGTAGGAGAGTTAGCCCTGAGGTAAGACCTTTGAAATGAAGAAAGCATAAGATAGGTGTGCTTAGGAGCTGCTGGTATGATAGGTTTCACCTGAGAACCCTGGTGATCCTGATGAGGGTGGGGATTTTCAGAGGAAGCTAGGAAAGTTCTCATCTGGTTTCATCCCACCTCACCTCAAGACTTTAATATGCAGTGAAGCCAGACGCCAAGATGCTCTCCAGTTTCTCTCCCCACTGAAAGCAGAAAGACCTGCAGCTAGTATTATTAGGTGCCCAAAGTCACATGAGATTAATCCTGTTCCTGAAGAACCCAATACCTACTAAAGGATGCTGCATGTCTGCCTTGCAGATCCTGTTCTTGCTTCCCAAGCTAAAGGACTTGCTCTGCTGTGGTTTTCATCTCTTTCCCTGCAGGGTCCCTCTTCTAAACGCAGTTCATCTGGGTCAACAACTTCTAAAGCACCCTTGTGAGCTACATGCAAAACAAAACTGTGGGGCTTGGACACTAATCATATCTCAATATCATCCACAGCATGGCATCAAACCATTGCCATGGTTGCTGGGGCTTAATGAATAGACAGCCCAAGCACCTATATGCCCAGGAAGAAAGACAAAAGTAACTCAAATGACATGAAGGGAAAGCTTTCACAAGGCATAGCTTGCTTATTTGTAGGCTTAGATCAAATGAGGGAAGAAGGGCATGGCAGAACAGAGCCAAGAAGGACGATTTTCCATCTGCCTTTCTATCCCAGGACATATAGGTATAGCTATATGCTGCCTGTGGTGTCAGGGTACCTGCACATGCAATGCCAAATCCCCCAAATATAAGCCTGCAAAATGCAACCATCCTGGATCAGAGAATATTAGACTCAGTGGACCTTTCACTTGTCCAGCAGCAGCTACAACTGGATATCAAGACAAGAGCAAGAGCCCGCCAAGCACAGAAGAAAAATCCCATGATTGTGACCCCTTTCATTATGCAATTACACAGCACCAGAGAGTGTACATTCAATGCAAATAAATGCTAACAAATTGCAGAGGGAGATTTTTTCCTCCAATAAGGGCATATGTCCTGGTTTCTTAATTTTCTCCAGGAGTTACAAAACAGACACAAAATGTAAATCTTCCTTCTCAGACACTCACAAACTCGTATTAAACAAGACGTATTGCCAAAAGACAACTAATGAGCAGTATTACAGTAATGATACGTTACTATAAGGCCAATCGTACATATTCCATTGATTTCCTTTGTGACAGCTGCTTGATTCTGCAAAACTGGATTTTGCTTGTTCATTTATTTTTATCTTCACCCCCTCTAGAACTGCCTGGTGAGAATATCTGGCTATGTTACACACACTTTAAACCTAGGAGGGGAGTATATATCCACTGATACCATATCCATTTATTTATCTCTCACTGTACCAACATCCAAGGTTCTGCTCTTTGACAAATGCAGTAAAATCTGTCTTTAATTGTGAGTCAACACTGGAAATCATGAAGAGATGTCAGACAAACCCATCGCATTGCTAAATTTGGCACCAGACTGCATTGTGCTGTGGGGCTTAAGCACAGCAACCCTAACCTTAGAAAACCAGCAGCTGTCCTACAGTTAGGACCTCTCTAAACCTTTATTGTTCATTTTGGCTTCTTGCCAGGTAGCTGATGGAAGAATGAAAACCCCAAGAAACTTATGACTACATCAATACTGTTTCATGGCAAGCAAACTAGCAGGCCCTGCAGGGAATATTGGTTGAATCCTTCTGCTGACTAATTTTCAAATATGCAGTTTGTCCTTCCTTACAAAGGAGCACCTCCTTAAGAGGAGACTGGACACACCGGATACTTTATTTTGCATGGAACCTACATCAAGCTCTCACCTCCTATAGCAGCTTTGGGAGAATGAGGGCAGTGGCACAGGGCATTAAAGTACCACTTCCACAATGACATCTCTAATGAAAATATCTGCATTTCATAAACTTTTAAAGTGCTGTCTCATACTGCTAACACTTGTCTTCCTTGATCTCACAGGAATATGTCATGCGATACACTTTCAAAAATTAGAAGAAGCTACAGCAACAAGGCTGTGCTTTGCATGGGTAGACTAAAATCACAGCTGGTGCACGAAACAAGCAGTTCTTGCACAGATACCCCTGTACCAAAGATGTTTGGTTCAATGATCACGACATTATGCTCTTTTTTTCCTTTTTCCTACTGAAAAGCGGTGGTATTTCAAAAAAACTCACCCGCTTCCTTGCTCAAGGACAATTGGTTTTGCTCTGTAGTCATATGAAACACCCAGTTTCATATGAATGAAACCCTAAACTCCAAACTTTTTCTTAAGCTATCAATATCTGCAAGCCTCCAAACTAACTGCGTTAAAGGCACAATCAATGTCATTGATAGCAAGTTCTGCTGGAAGATGCGTGATTCTTACCTCTGGCCAGAAAAAGCACCGGTACGAGACAAACTCCCTTTAACTCTGAATGCACCTGGTGGAGCCAGAATGGGCCCTTTGGAGAAGAGAATCAGCATGAAAGCATGGATCTGGGCATACAAGGAACTGCTTTTGGCAAGGTTATTGCACTGAAAGGGGCCGGTTCAGGAAATGACATGTCTATTTAGAGTGACAAATGAACAGCACTCCGATCCCACTACACAGGGGTTACCAATCAAACTGAAACAGTCATCTGCTCTGTGTAAATTCAGGTCAAAAACAGATGTACATGTCACTTCTTCAGCCTCTTAAGCAACGAAAACATCATTCTGACTAAATGATGGCATTAAATCCTATTTCTTCGCTGAGAAGTGCCTTCAAATCTGTCTGTCACGGCTCTTCACTCTCAGATGGTTTTTCACTTTGTCATTTATTCTTTTAATTCCAAATTAAAATTTGTCCCTGGTCAAAACATAAGTACACTGGAGACAATTCCATACAGGGAAGCCCAGTCACCGTCTAAGGCTTACAAAGCAATAATGATTATAACATTCAATTAAATGAACAAACACATATTTAGATTTAAATTAGCTGAACCACAACTACTGTTTAAAAAGAAATATATCATTAGAATACCTACTGCCGATCTCCACTTCTGCCTTCAAAACAAAGTCAGAAGCACTAGCCTACATCTAGTACCAGAATGGAGATCTTCCCTCGATCTTGAAGAGAAATTTCTAAACTTGCTCCATAGATTCAGAGCAAAGGCTCTCAGGAAAGAGCATGCAACCTTCTCTTTTCAACTCTACAGCAAATGTTTGTGCTGTGGCTACAGAAACTGTACTGACTCAGAAATAGCCTGAATTTCAGCAGCGTTGAGTACTCACTGCAGTGAGAAGAAAGGCACTGACCTTTATTAAAATTAGGTCATCTACAAAATGCTTAACTACGGAATTAATGGTCTTGCACTAGGCATGCAAGGTTTGCAATCTTGGCCTTGAACCACCAATAATCTCCTAATGGGGGCACAGAAGAAATAGGAGATCTGAGAAACAGAACAAGGTTACAAATTACAGGTTATGGTTTTGTTTTCTTTAGTATACAAGGAAGAATATTTTAAGGTCAGAAGGCATCTGTAGGACTGAAATAAAAGGAATTGATTGGGAAGAAGGAAATAACATACGATCTATTTCATCTAATGAGATCTTCCCCACAGAATAAACTGAGAAGTGCATTTATGAATCATCTGTATTTGCTGCCCTACTGTTTGGGATTTGAGACTATATGAGCAACTGCTACAGTAATTACACCGGGGAAGTGAGTAAAGCTGTAGCAAGAAAGGAAAATGGCTTGCAAACAAGAAATGCCTCTTTGACAGAACATTCATAGCCTTCATGGGAATCTTTTCCTTCAACAGTCCAAATCAAAGGGACATCTCCCACTGACCTCTGTGGCAATTCATACTGAGACTTTTTATTAGTGCCACCAGATTCCAGGACTGATTCAGCCTAAAGCAGAGAGTAAACACACAGCAAAGCAGAATCTACTTTTTTTTTTGTTTCCCCTTAAGTTTTGTTGTTACATGTGGGCACATAACCATAGATGTAAGCCCACTTGTAGGTAGAGGAATATGTGGTCACCTTCTTTTTATTATTTATGCGAAGAATTTCAGAGTCTGGTGACAAACCCACAGCTGCTGCTTTGATCCTCCTCTCCCCTAACAACAGGCTCACCGTGGCAGAAACGTGCAGGGTGGGAATTTCTACTTTCGCTCTTGCTGACACAAATCAAGTGCAGGTTTCTCAAGCTGTGAAGTATATTAAGTTCACAAAGTTTTAACAAAGGGCTACCAAGCCACAGAACCCCACTGCGAGTCACACTTCTTTCAGATGTCCTTTTAATTATATTAAACGAAAGTTTGGGGCACTTTGATGCTGATGGGCAAACATCTCGATCTCTTGGAAAAGCTGCTAAAAGTACTCCCTGTAGCTATAGTTAATATACGACATTGTATGCACACTGCTAGCCAATTTATTCCAGCCACTTTAACAACGATACCTCACCTGACAGGCCGCGCAGAATAGCATCAGGAGTCGAGCAATGCGCAAATCATTAGAGGACTCTCAAAGTTGTCTGACATACACTGCAGAGCTCTTTGTCATACAGCCAATTAAGTGACCAAACAAGGAACTCGAAAATCCTCATTAATTTGCCCCTTTCTAAATGCAGGTTAGAATCCTTCTTGTCACAGGCACAACAAGAACACAAGTAAACGCAGCGTAATTCAATTTACTCTCCCTCTCAGAACTTTCTTTCGTTTATTCTTCACAGAAGTTGGGATCAGCCATGCAAGCAAGAGAGAAGTGGGACAAACAGAATTAATCCACTTTAAATAGTACTGGCTAAGTCCCAGATGCACCTTTTATCTGCTGAGAGCTACTAGGTTAGCAAAGAAAAAAAGAAGTCTCTTCTACTCAGCTCTAAACTTAATGCCTTGAATCCTCCGAGAAAAGCCTTTCATTTTTTGCTTAGTATAGCAATTCAAACAGCCCACGTTATAAGAGTGAAGCATTCAGAAAACTTCCAGAAGAACCAGAAGGACAACTCTGACTGCAATCACCCGCCACCATCCGCTGCTTGGAACCTGGCAATAGCTCGGCTCTGGCTTCATTGGTGGCTCCAATGACACCTGCACCCAGAAGCTCTTGTGATCTTCATGAGGCAGGTGGCACCTCCAAAATCTTCACTATTTGCTGTACAAGATAAGCCCACAATTACAATACAGGGAAAGCAGATTCACAGGACAGCCTAGAGGATGTCAGAAACCAAAGCAGCAAACAGCACTATGCCAGGAAAACGCCACAAAAGAAATGCTCTGCTGCCTCCTTCCACCCTTCCCACAAAGCTGCCACTCAGTCTATCTGTCATATTCACCAGCCTCCAGCTTTGAAGCCACCAAGACTGGCTTCAAAAAACAAATTAAAAAAAAAATAATCACAACATAAAAAACGGGAATCTTGTGAAGATTTTGTCTTCTGAGAGCTGCATCCCAAATGCAGCATGCAAGATCACTTGGGAAGAAGCCGCTGGCTGGGACTGCAGGGAAATTCATTGGCCTCATGATGCCCCAGAGCTCCAGCCCACAAATCCAAGCAAAGCAAGGAGGTGAGCTCAGATTTTGCAATCAGGTGCACATATGTGATACAAATGATCTGAACACCCAGATGTGGTATGAGCCTTTATTAAGAGCATGTGATTCCAGCTACTAAATCTTACAGTAAATCTTCATTTTTTTTCCATGTTTGTTTTCTGTGTTAATATGGCCTTGCTTATTGCAATATCTGAGTACTCAGCCTTTATTTTTTCTTTCCTACCCCATCTCTGTTGCCAGAGGCCAGGGGAATTATACCCATGACATTTGAAGTTGGGGAAATGAGAAACAGTTAGCCCACGTCACTTGCTGAAGGGGCATGGAAGGAATCTGTGACACCAAACCCAGTTTCACACCCCCCAAATGACAAATGTTTCATGCTTTCTACAACTCCAGTGCTTCAGTTTAAGTAGAAATGCCTTTGGAAAATGAACAAATATCAATTCTGAAAAAAAAAAAAACCCTCCAGAAAATTCATACCAGCTTACGTCACACACCAGCCACCACATGAAGCTATTCTAATCAAATATGTCACCCACTGTAACTCATTCTCCCACACGATGACTTTTCTATTCCTTTCCCAAAATAGAGCGCAAGAACAGTGCACTGTAGAAAGGTGGGCATGAGAGATGTAGATCTCTGCTCTGCAAAAAGCCTTGCATCAGGTTCAATCTCTCCTTGGCTCATGGAGCACCCTTCTGAGGCCGCTCACTCCAACTATCTTGAATATTCACCTTGGTCAGCCCAGACTAAGTTGACTCTTAGTATCATGAATTAAAGCCCATGTGGCAATTTCTTAGACATCATCATGACCGAAAAATCTGCCAGCTATTGTCCAGTCTTTATACATATTTATCGTATCACTTGTTGAATTGGTTTTTGTTTGATTTTTGAGACAAGAAAGATCATTTGCTACATTTGCAACTATAGGAGCAGCAACTGTAACCTCTATCTCCAGTAAATAAAATCCCTGAGCTTTAGTTCAACAAATGTTCTGATACTGCACAAATTAAATCAGTATTTTTTTTAATCAGAGAAATGAGATGATAATCTGATATGGCATTCCCAGTCTCATATTTGAGTAAGTCACAAAATTTCCAGATCCATTTTACATATTTATTTATATTTGTTGATTTTGGGCTCAAGAGGACTTTACACTCCAATCGCTAAGTGAGCTCTCTCACGGCTAGTTAAATTTGTCAGTCCAAAGAAAACAGAAGAACTGATTTTAGCAGTTATTATCTTCTCAAGTCACCCTCCTTCTCCCCAAGATCCACCTTTTCTCAATTTTGAAATTTACAGTTGCTGGACATCTCTCACGTAAACTTTGTACTGCAATTTCCTTTGTCTAGGGGGGAGCACAGAACTGAAAGTGAACTTCCAGCCCCGTGAGCCAAATTCAACACGGATGCTTTGCACAATAATGGGATCAGCACAAGGAGACCATGTCAGGAAGGTTGAAAACTCTATTTCGTCTGTCATCAGTGGTATATTTCTCAGTGACTTTGCATCTCCCATTGAATTTGCAAAGTTCAGGATTTCATCATTTAGGTTTTGCCGAAAAATCTCTGCTTAATCCAGCTCAGACATTTCACTGCCTGGTAACAGGAATATCTGCAGGCGCATTTAATTGCTATTACAGACAAACTCTCCCCCACAACATTTTTTGATGACTTTAGCTACAGGATTTTCCAAATGGAAACATCCTGTATGAAAATATGTCCAGATACATTACTTTACCTCCATATTATACAAAGCAGACCTGGAAAGGTTCAGTTAGGTCATCTAATTCATTCTTCAGGCCCTCCATTACAGGACTGCCCTCCTCAATATATTTACCAGCTTTATCCATATTTATATAAACAGCTCAGGCAATGAGCTTTCATCAGTTTTTTTGTCTACTAAAGAGGTAGACACATGATTGATGTTTAAACACACAAGTAGCCTTTTCAAGTGAAAGGGAAGAAGTCCTTGAAATTAAGGGTAAACTGAAGTTTGTGCAGAATATTCAGGCTTTATTCTACCAATGCCAATCTTTCTGTTGAGTATATTAAATTCACTATTCACTACTGTTTGAAAGATGACAAAAAGACCAGAAGCATGCATTGACTTTGTAGAGTATGCCTGTGCAGCCAGTGAGAAGGAGAACTATGGGTCAGTTAGCACCCAAGGTGCCCAACAGGATCCTGCGGTCCATGGTCAAACCACGTTTCCCATGGAGCCGGCAGAGAAGACAGCTAGATTGGGAGTGAGTGTTGCACTGCAAACTTTCCTAAATTCCTTCAAATATTAGTTACTTTCTCTGGAATCTTAAGAGAAGTTACTCCAGACAAGTGATGTGTAACCCCATAACTCATCTTTACCTATTTATGAAAGGGAAAAGGTGACTTTCTTTCATGACCATATCCGAAGGCAAGACAGGCAGCCTCCCAGCACAGAGGGGTACTGTTCTGTTCTATTTTTAATGTCCTGGAAATCTAAACAATCTAATCCCACATGCTAAATGAAATATGCACTCACAAAATAACGTCAGTATCAACTGTAGCAAGTTGAAATTTAGAGGAAAATTCAGGTATAGAGAGCCCCTTCCAGAAACGCGGGGTTCATTTTTACACCTCTGCATGTTACACATACACATATAAATAATGATCAACCAGTCATAAGTACAACATCAATATTCATAAGCACAAGACAGAAATTGGAAGGTAAAACATCCACATTTCTTAAAGCAGCATTAATTCACCCATAGTATACGAACAGGTTTACATAAAAGTCACTGGAGCAAATGCTATAAGGCAAGGTGACAGGATAAACAACATCACTCGAGGCTCCACTCTTGAAAAGTCTACAAGCAGGTCTTTCTAAAAACACTAGGGCTTGACTTTGTTCATGTAAAACACAATGTAAGTCTACAAAAGTTGGGCCACAGCTGGATGAACTTTATGGGGCATTATGTTCCTAATCCTATATTTAGTTTGCAGCATTTTATTCCTTCCTACATCCCTCTGCGAGGACACTCTGCATTTCATTACGATCCTACGTCCTCCCTCATGCTGAGCATTGCCATTTCAAATTGTTTCTAAATTTGCAAGTGTAAGAGGGGAAGACAGAAAACTGAGGAAATGCAGGCGGCAATTATATGAGTGACATGCTGTAAGCAAAACCCAGCTGGTGTGGAGACACCTCTGCAAGCAGGAGTTTTGCATTCTTTACTTGCAGACACCCATATTGTCCTGCTTCCGATGGCCAGATGAGTCTTGTCAGATCTCTCCTGTGTTTTTTTTTTTTCCCCACTTTCTGGCTCAGAGATTTTACCTCAAATTTTTGTCAAGTCTGAGAGCAACTGGGCAGGTGGGGGAGATGAAGAATGAAACTATTATCCTGTAACCTTAACCTTAGAACTTGCTGCCACAAAGACGGGAATAACCACATTATTCACAGAGACAAGACCCACTTCACAGTCATTCAGTCAAACAACTGGACATGTGTATTAAAAACACAAGAAATACCTGGACATAGGCCCTGCAAGAGCGCTCCCTTTTCTGAAGCTGAGTCCATAAAGACAGCAGATTAAAGACAGAATAGAAAAAACAAGTTAGTGACAGAACAAGAGAAAAAAAATTTTGAAGAAAATGCCTGTGAAAAAAACACCTCATTTCCCTCTTAAACAGCTCCTGAAAACCAACCAAACCAAAGGAAGCATGCAAATTAGGCAGCAGTGGAAAGCTGGAAGGACTGGCTCCAGAAATGTGGGTTAGTCCTCTCTCAGTGAAGTAAAGCACAGACTGGCAACTTTGCAAGAGCAGCTGTTAGATGGTAGGAAACACTGAAGTCAAGTAGAGATGCTCATGAGATGACATTTTCCTTAGAGCCTGAAGATCACACATGGTGTTTCCAAATCAAACAAGGCTGGAAAGGATGAGGCTGATGAGTATTTACATAAGAGGAGCGTGGGCTCTGCAGTCAGACAGCACTGACGGCACAGTGAGGCAAAACCAATCTTTGGATGAGCGGGACCGATTACAGGGAGTAAGATGTATGCCGGACTGCATCCTGGTACAGGGTGGAACTGTACGAACCCATCCTGATACAGCTGCTCAGGTCTCTGACTCAAGGCAAAACCTAGAGCTCTTCAGTTTCACTGCTGTGAGCTTTCTTAAAGCCATCTTAGGCACATGTCGAGCGTGGCAACACATTGCACTAACGGAGAGAGTGTTGCCTGGGGGTCCCGACAGCGTAAAGTGCCACTGAAGAGGACGTAATAATGAAATGCGAATCTGGTGTAATATTTCCAGTTGAGGCCATTCTCTCCCCTTTGGATCAAACTGTTTCCTCAGGAATGCATTTGTCAGTCCTCTCATACAGATTTGTGCTTTCCTTTGTAATTCCTGGGTCCAAAAGCTTTGTATGCTGAAAATCTTTCCCACAAAGCATCCCACCTTTTCCACAGAGACTGTGTTTAGGATTGCACTTTGAAAAGCACTTGCATGCCTCCTGTCTGATAACCACACTTTAATGTGTCACAAAATTCAGACAGGCACTCCTTTACCTCCTTGAGACTTTGCAGGCAGCCTGCAGCAGTGAACTAGAATGGTGAGCCCTGCATCAGGGCAACTAAACCAGGCAAAATAAGGCTGCTCAGAGTCACTGGTTTGGCTGGGGTTTTTTTTGGCTGATGTGCTTGGGTTGGAAATTGCATATCAATATAGAGATTTGAGGTAACTTGTGCTCTCAACTCACAGCAGTTCTATCCCATTAGTACAGCTGAGAGCCAAATTTGTCCCCAAGAGTTTTGAGGCTCTGAAATAAACAAAATACACCCAGGTATCAAGCAATGCCTAATTTCAATTTCTAATTCGTCAATTTGTAACAGTAGAAATCTTCCTCTGGGTAAACTTGGCCAGCAAGAAGACTTCACAGAAACAAATGGAGATCAAAGAAAGCCCTGCTGAAAATTACAGAGCTATCCACTTGGGGGTCTTGCCAGTTTGCAATAGAACAATTATTACCTTAATTAAGCCTGATCCAGTGGAAAGCATAAAGCTTTTAGAGACAGGAAAGTGGCTCCAGAAAGATGATGGCTTTTAAAAATTCTGATTATGTCAGTTTATTTCAATTCATTATACATCAGCTTATAAAAAAACCAAAACAAAACACAAAAAAAATCCAGTACAAAACAGCACAGGTGATTACTTTCAGATCCCCAGCACATTTCCTTTAATGATTAAAAGAATATTTAATGGCTAGTGCTTACTTTATTTCTTCTTTCTGACTAAACAGTACTACACAAAACTCTTTGCAAATGACTTTTCTTTTTTTTTCAGAAATACTCTTGATCAGCGAAGGGGAAAATGGAGCAGTAACTCTGCTGCCTTTTGTTTGCCCAATACTACTTCCAAGTTGAATTCATGCATTCTTAAATGAACACAGAGCAGTTGCTCTTCTAAAGAATTAAGTGGGGAATGAGAGCAAGTAAATTACCGAGCCTGTCACTTGGATCACTGACTCGCATCGCTGTTTTGCAGGACTCCACGTGGTCCAGAATTTTAATGTGGAGCGCAATTGATTTGTATGAGCTGCCTGTGCAAAGCTGATGGCAGGGGGCGAAATCTGCAAGGGGGACCCCAGGAATGACAGCTGAGCTGAGGAGCTCTGCCTTGCTGCCTTCCCTTTCCCTCGGTAACTCACACCCGTTCCGTGATACAAACCCATCTCGTGTACCTGAAACAAATATCAGAAAGTGGGATATAAAAAGATGTGCTTGCAAAGCTGTAGTGACAAAACGTTGGGTGTGGCTAGGGCATATTCAGAAGCAAGCAGATCACAACCATGAAACTCGTTAGTAGGTGACATTAATTGCTGATTTTACCTGATAATTGTCAGACATCACTATCATTTCAAACAAAAAATCATGGTATGATTATAACAAATAATGTTATGCTGATGTAACAGTTAATACAATTATTACCTACATTGTTATGAAATAGCTGGAAGCAGCACTAATTAAAAGCATCAGGATAATCCAATTCACAGCACATGCAAAGCACATGAGACATGGGATTTCAATTCCCATGTGGCTCTAATCTTAAACAATCCAGAGGTCCTTTGCATTTAAAACACCGTAAGTCTACTATAATAACTTACAAGAAAAAAGACAATGTTACTTCTCTGAAAAGTATTTCTCTTCAGAAGACACACAAGAAATTTCAGGCTTAGCCCGGATCATTTATTCAACTCATAACCTTGGGATCAAGTTCTGTTCTCAGTTACAGAAGCCAGCTACGTAGCAGAGAACAAAATTATGTATATTATTTTAATTGAGTGGCCAATATAACCATGTGCTCACAGCCACAGGGTTCAGCTGCTCTTTGTTGTGATGACCAGGCCTGCACAATTCACCATCTGAATCCTTTCTAAGACCTATCCCACATGTGTACGTGAGATTCAGTGATGAAGGCAGCCTTGGATCAAGGAAAACCTCAACTTTAAATGCATTCTTATGGATCCCACAGCCTCTATTTCTCCCCACAACTGGCAATTTCTGTCACCTTTAGTATATACCATTTCCGCATAATTCTGGAAATGGCAAAAGGACTAATAAGTCTTCTCAAATAGGGGGCACAGAAACCACACTGTCATCATGCAGTATGGTGCTTCTGGGTTAAGTCATGGATCATCACTAATACTAAACCATCCCAAAATCCTTAAGTGTAAATATGTACCTTTGGAAAATGTATCTCCAGTGTAAAGAAATGTTTCTGTCTGCTTTTGTTTATATCCATGCATAACGGTGTTAATCTGAGCTTCGCATCAGCATTTTGTAACATTGCAAGATAAAAAAAAGCAAAATCCAGACTCTCCCTGTCTCTTGGGGCATTAAATATTCAGATTTTCCTGGATCATATTACCTGGCATTTCACAGACAGATTCAGTGTTGGAAACACTGGACAAAATTCTGGTCTCATTCACGCTGGCACAAGTCCAAAATAATTGCCATGGCATCACTTGAGTTATTCTCACACTGAGCTATGAGAGCTGAGACCACAATGAAGTACCTGGAGTTCATATATCTACACATCTAAGGGTATACATTTCCCAGCACCAATAGTACACTTGGCATTTACAACTGTTTCGTTCCTCAGCAGATTAAAATACACTGTAAACGAAAAACTGCCAGGTACTCTTGTTGACTATGAAAGAATCACTGCCCTAAAATGGCAGTCATTCTGAAAGACATTTTAAGATAGCTCTCCAGGGAGAGCCAAACCCTTTTTCAGTCTCCTGTCCCTTCCCGAGGTCCTTTATTTTTACCTTATTTAAGCTGCGTGCAGCACTGTCCTTCCCGCCCGGAGTCAGGTTTCGGAGCTGCACGTCAAGCAAGTTCACCAGCTGGACCATGGCGGACACAGAGTATGCGATGTCACCAGCGTACAAGTGGTTTTTTGTGTGCTCTGCAAGCTCCCGGGCAATGTTGGCAGCCATCTCCCCTGACTTCATCTGCAATAGAGAAAGCGGAGGAAAAAGTTATCCCCAGCTGTTACTGTGATGTTACTCCAGTCCCTTCCAGCTCCACAGTGTTAAGTCAACTCTCTGATTGAAGAAGAGAAGAAAAGAACAGAAGTTCCCCAGAAGAAAACTACAGGAAGGGTCTTCATGGCTTGATCACGTACAAGGTTTGAGCATGGTTTAAATGCAAGTGTTTTTTCCAGCTACGTGTCACCATGTTCGCTTTAACATGATTTCTGATCTTCTCACAGGGCATTGCTGGAACTGAGGGGCATTTGCTTATTTGCACTACAGCAGACACAACCAATGATGGCATTGTTTTGCATGGAATGCCCATGCTAGGGAGGGCTTCAGTTAGCTTGACCTATTGCCTTATCTATTCAACTTGAAAAAACCCCACAACAAACCAAGTAACTAGTCTTCCCTGTCGAGAATGAGTGGTTTCTGATTTTAGAAGGTTATTTGGCAGTGACGTTTTTGGTTAAAACTCTGGCACAAAAAAACTTACTTCTAAAAGGAACAAAACTAGGTGACACAATCCAGGTGAAGAAGTTAAAAAAAATCACAATTCCCATCACGCGGATTTATAAATGAGGTGTTAATTTACCACACAACATTTTCACGCAGAAGATGTACTCTTTACCACACTAGCCACTTACCACCACTAGCCCCTTACCACCACCGTAATGAGGCTGGTGATTCCCAGCACATAAAAGCATCTTAACTCAGGAGCAAAAGGCTTAAGGCTTCAAGCAGAGGCCTGCTGGGAGGGAAAACCAAGTAGGCTGTTCGGATGAATCTTCTATTAAAAGACTTCTATTGTCTAGTTGAGTCATAAAACTCACGAATCACCTCCAGCAAAATTCAGTGTGTAATTATTTGGGAAACTCTCGCTTTCCCTCTGTGGCTTTTCCCCTCTTTCCTGCTCTGTTTTGTTCTCCCTACACCTGGTGCCTCTTTTCTCTTCCATGTCATGGGGACAGGGGGCAGGGCAGCTGGTCCCATCTCCTTTCTATGTGCAGCTCACTACGAAAATACTGTAGCAGGTTGCTGCTCTTTTCTGTGTTATATACCATACCATGATTTGGAATGCGTATCTATAGGGAATGTGCCACGGATAAGGAGAAACTACATAGGATGACATTTAAAGGAAGCTCCCACTTTTCCGTCGGGCTCAATGCCCAACTCTGATGGGTTCTTCATATGAAATTTCTAATTGTCTTTCAACACTCAGAGATCAGATATTTCTCTTGTTCCCTCAGTTTCTAGTGCTTATTATAAAAGTGAGATTCTACAGAAAGATTGCAGGCTGAGCTTCTACCTCTCCGTAAATCAATTAGCTGAGTTATAAATGAATAACTTACTTCCATCAATTTGACAGCAACAGCTCATCTGATTTAATGAAATCTAACTGAAGATGTTCATAAGCTCATCTTCAGGGAATTAAAGCATATGATGATACAGATAAGATAAATAAAGGAGATAATGTGTTGTTCTTCCCATTAGAGCAATGATAACATATATTCAAAACCCGAATTTTTTCTTCCTTGTTACACACAAGGCTAATGCCATAGAAACCAGATCCTATTCTTACAGCTGCCTGCCCTCTTAAGCAGCTGAAGAAAGCCACACATCACTGTAAAAGCTGAATTTTGACCTCTTCTGCCGGCACCCAGAACTTTAAAGAATGACTGCATCAAATCCCTTTACATAAAGAAATCAATTTCAACATTTTCCTGCAGTTCATCACTGGAGCTTGGCATGTATCATGACACACAGTGTTTCTGTAAGCCTTGCAGAAAACTGCAGAAATGTGTTTTTGTTATAGATACATTAAGAAAAAAACCTGCTATCCCATATTTGATGCATATATTTTCTCTTGGGCCATGCACCTATGCAAACTGCATACTCCGAACAAATTGCTCAGCTGCTACAAAAGCAAACCCAAGAGTTTTATTTCCCCATTCAACTGCCTGCTATTCCTACCTGTCTGCAAAAGTGGTGTGGGTAGGTCACTGATAAATCCTTTTCCTTTTATTTGGGACTCATCCTAAAAACCGCGAACTTGAGAAATTCTAGTGTGACCAAATAAACACCCCAAAACACGCAACAATGGAAAAAAGGCCTGTGAAAAGGCGTATTAAAGCTCAAAATTTGCAAACTCCTAGGGCATAGAAGTATTTACCCAAAGTCATTTCACATACCCAGGTTTCCTGAAAACACAGAGACGTGCCATTCCCTTGTGACAATGTGTCTGTGTCACAGATGATGAAGCTACTTCTCAGCACAGACACTCATTTCCAAACCTATTCATTGCCATCCAGAAAACACTCCCTACAGCAGTGCTGAGACACTCCTTCCATCCTGCTTGTGGGCTTAATGCAAGGGGCATCCAAAACAATGGTCATTTGACATGTTAATGTTAATATTTTTCAAGTCTGTATCACTATCTCGTGTCTTCTTATGACTGAAAAGATTGTGGAAAAAGAGACATTGGAGAGGGTGCATTTTCCTGCCTGTTTCATACATGCCACAGAACAGAAGCTGGGACCTTTGTCTGGAAAGACTAACAACGACCCTTCTGCAGCATCACTTGGCGTTTCAGCCCTGCCTTTCTCAGAGGGAACTGACTGTAGAGAAGAACAGTAGAATAAAAATGAAAGAAGTTTCAGAAAAGAGTATTTAGGGAAGAAAATTCAGAAGGATTATGAAAGATGCTGGGAAGGGAGTCAATGTGCTGTCATAAAGGCAAAAATATTCTTCTGCAGCCTGAGGCTGACCAATACGAAAAAAAAAAGAGACGGTATGAAAGACTGGACCAGGATTTTAAAAACAGCCTCTTTCAGAGGCTTGGAGCTGAGCCTCTCTTCCCAGGAAGCACCCACAACTGCAAGCTTTGGTGAGGAAAAGATATTTTCAGGGAAGTCACACACCGTGCCAAGGACACTACGGATGAAAGCAAGGGGTAAAACAAACAGGCTGAGACTGAATATATGACCTCATGATCAGGATGCAATGTATCTAAAGCTGACCTTTTTGCTTCCTTTTACTGCTCGACTCTAGAAATAACCCAGGTAGCAGTGCATAATTCAATCGCACTGGCAAGTTTATTCTCCTGCTATGTTACGAGGGCATGGTAGGCACCAACAATAAAGTTAAAGTAAATGTCAGGAGGCCAATGAATTGCTGAAGTGGGCATTTGTTCTGATCTTCCATCAAGCACAATAACTCTAATGGAAGCTAATAGAGGATTGTAAAACCTAATACCATGATGCAAGCAGGCAAACACTCAATGTATGGTCTGAGAACAGCAAAAGGAAGAAAAGAAGCAAGTACTTCATTTACTTCACTAGAGAAACATGAAAGCAGGCACAGCATTTCCCTGCCATCCTCTCTGGCTCAGCTGAAATCTCTCAAGAGGACCCATTGCCCTTCTTCCTGAGAAGCTTGGACTCAGCAGGTGACACAAGAGGGATTTTTGGGAGACAAAGTTGTGCTGCAGCTGCTGTGGGATGGGTGCCCAAGGAGGACCCAAGAGTGGGGACACAGAAGAGTTGACCAGCAGGGTGCGACCACCCACTGTCCTCCTGGCACGGCTGGCTTACTGCTTCCTTTAGCCACCCCTAGAGCAGCAAGAAGAGGAGCTGGTTTGGGTTAGAGGAGGAAGGCTCCTTTTTCAGCTTTCAAGAAGAGCTGGAGAAAATCTGCAAGCTTAGGGCAGAGAAGTGTCCTGTCCATGGCAGGGATGTGAGAAACCAGTGCTTGATTTATGGATAAATCAGTCTCGATCTCTAAGTGAAGTGATGACTTCCAAGCCTCTTGCTTGGGCAGGAAAACTAAGCAGCTATCAGTTATTTCGTAAGTAATTTATAATTGTGTTTGCTTTAAGGATCCTACTGAATGCAAACCTCAACACAAGCCTCTAAGCAAGCCTGGCAGGGCTTTCCCCTCAAAAGTAACTCCTGGAAAGTCTTCATGTTTTGTAGCAACTCTCCACAGAGGTTGGGGCACATATCCCAAGATCCTGGTGGACCTGCTGGGCATTTCTGAAAAACCTGGCTCTTCAAATTCAGCCTGCTTTGAAAGCATGTGACAAATTAAATGGGGCTCATTTGTTACGCAAATGATGGCTGGGGTTTCAAATAAAATAAGCTTAACCTTGACTGAGATTTCATCAGTGCAGGCTATTATTTCCCTCTGTTAATGGCTAACGGCCTAGCCATCTTCACTGAGCAGCAAGAGGTCTCTCAGCTGCCTGGGTGAATTATGGCTAGAGTAAGTAATATTAACCCCTCCAGGATAAGTACGTGGGTCATAAAACAAGAGCTGCACAGCTGCTAATGCCAGCAAAGGCAGTCTTTATTAATCAGCTAGCTGAGCGTATGGCAGGAGAGTTGCCGACCCTCCCACGTGGGACAGAAGGACCATGGGCTTTGTAATGGTTGTGCTGTGTCACAGCAGCCCCACATTAATTGATGTCTTCCTTGATCCATGGGGAGGGATGAGTATAAATACAGATGAAGCGAGATAGGGATGATCAGGGGTGTACGTGCAAGCGATTTGTGGGTTGTTGAGCCTCAGTTAAACTGGGAGACAAGGAGGAGAGAGCTGAAGAGTCTAGCCTTTAGGGTCACCCCATCCTGTTCATCAGCAAGCACAGGCTCTCTGGAGTGCAGTAGAACAGCTAGCTCGTAATGCTGGGACTCGCTCACTCTGGCTAAAGGAGTAAATAAATCCCCACAAACTGCAGTAATAAGGATTCAGCCCACAGACTCTGTGGCGTAAACACACATCTGGTCTCTGTTTGTAATGAAATCAGCTGAAAGCACCACTGTGCATTAATAACAAAAATGTTCAACATATTGCTACCAAGTAAGCTCTGCTTGTCTTGAACTTCTATTGTCACATGTTAATGCACTTTTAACACTGACAAATGATGAAGTGCTACAAAACATTCATCAAGGGGCTCATGAGCCAAAAGATACGCATTACCGTGGCATTGTTTTCTATTCCATCGGCTCTTTTACAATTTGGGCAGAAGTTAAAACCAGAAAGTCAGAAGTGCAATGCAAACACTTCAAGTTTCTGTCTTTCTTTGGTAAAGACTTCTCAACTACAGAGTTTATCCTTGTGTGGCATGAGAAAATCCTTGGGCGTGCCTGAAAAAGTTTCCTTTTGCAATAAGCCATATTCCATATGTTTACCGATGTCTTCTTCCTGCTTCCTCCTTTTCTGGCCACAAACAAAAACTACCATTCACTCTAGCTTAATTCCACTCCCCAGTCTCTTTACTTTGCCTTTCCCTCATCATTTTGCTTTAATTTCCATTACGTTTTTAAAGTCTTGCTTTCTCCTTGCAATTCCTGGCTACTATGCATGAATCATCCTTTACGGATAACTGTTGGTCATTTTGGGATCCCTGTTGTGAAAACAACCAGGGGGCCCAGGAAGGTCAGTGCATAGGCATGGTGTGGCCAGTACAAGGGAAGTGTTTTACCTTCTGAGTGATGTGGTTGATCCAGGGAGAAGAACAGTTGCTGAGATCAGGTCCTTGGGGCTCCCAGATTCCATCTGGCGCAAGACACCGGAAAGTTGCAACACCTGGAAGAGGAAAGCCGTCTTGTTCAGTGTTATTGGTTGCATTTTGCCCACAGGACCCCACAGCCTTTTATTTCACAATGACAGACACCTTATGCAAAGCCTAGGAGCTTGTTCATGGCTGGGACCTTGGTAGGACACTTCTGTGTCGTCTCAGTGTCCTAGTCCCCCATCATCTTAGTGCTTAAGAGCCCTAAGACATAACAGACTCATGAGGGCGTATTATCTCCACTTTGCCAAATGGAGACTAAGGACAGAGGGCTTAGCCTTAGGCCAGGCAGGAAAGCTGTGGGGACTAAGAAATGGAAGCCAGATCTCAAATGCCGAGCTGGTCCCTCCTGTGCTCTGCCCCACCCCTCGCACCCTGGGATCAGGCCCTGCTCCTCGACTTCCTTGCTGCTTTACAAAGATTTTATTGCTCTGAACCATCACTCAACCATTTGGGTGGGAACACACAAAAGTTTAAATGTTACAAACACCACGATGCAATGCTGGGCTTTACTGTCCACTGCCAACCATCAAGAGGGACTTTAGAAGAGAGTTTTGTTTGGCGAGGGCCACCCAGCTCCCTGCTGCAAAAGACAGCAAAGCACCTCAGGCCCTTCCACACAAAGAGAAATGTATCTGAAATGGTGCAGTTAAAGATCTTTACAAAGTAAGAAAGCCACTACATGCAGATTAAAGACTCTGCATCCTATAAAGTGTTCTGCCCTGCGGAGTCAAACTTTTCAGCAGAGGAGTGAATTACAGGCTAGGTCTGATGGCAGCGCTGATTAAAAACAGTGAGAGTTTGCTCTTGCCTTCAAAGAGAGTTGGAAGAGGCCCACTGTTAATACACCACAGCTCTTAACAAGTCGCATGAATCACTGAAGTTAGAGATGGAAAAGGCTTATTGCCATCCCCTATCAACAAATTGGGTTGTGTTTTTTTTTCTCCTTAGCTATTTTCAACCAGTCCTCAGCTCTTGTGCTTAGAAAAGGGCTCCCTGCATCTAGCCTTCATTTTCCTTTTTTACCACTTCTTTCCTTTTCACAGCTTCAGTTCAGAATACACTTTCGCCTTTCCAAGAACCACGCGATACTTCTTGCGTTAATTTTACCAAGTGGGGCTGGGAAAGACAGCAAAAATGTTCTTTGCCTATCCTCACGGCTGACATCTTTCCATGCCCCCCATAATTTAACATATATTTTATCAGTGTGACCTCAACAAATTCAAGAGAGAATCGGTATTCGTATACACAGCTGTGAATGGTTCTCCAGGGCAGTGGAGCAGAGAATTAACAGAGTCTCCTCTGCAAGCCAGATTCCTCCAGCCCTTATTTTCAGGCAATTTCCTCCACCTTCTGATTTCTTCTTGGCAAGTCTGTTCTCAGGGGTGGACACCAAGACTAGCTTGAAAAATAAATACTTTCAGAAAACGGCATTTGTTAAAACACAGAAAACTGAACCATAAGTCAAAACCCATTCTTCATTTGACCGTGTTTTAATTTGGACAGAAAATTTCCAAAAAGCAACTTTTCAGAAGAAAACAGTTGGGGGGAGGAGTAGAAGAAAAGGAGCAAAATCAAAAAAAAACCCCACACCAACAATAAACCATTTTGAAAGATCTGGCTTTGTTTTCTCCCCTGCTTTCCCTGCTGATCATACTGGATGCTCGCTGCAGTTTGAAAAATCACTCGCGCTGTTTCAGGAGAGCAATCTGGGAATACCTATACTTCAAAACGCAGGCCATGGACTTTGAAATGCAAACTGTGCAGCACAAAGCTTCAAAAGTTTTGTTCATCTCCACTACTCCCCTGTTCCCCCAAACAAACAAAGCATCAGCCATCAACATATCAGTCCATGAGCCCAGGTGCTACAAATAAAGGCAAAACCAGTGATAACAGGCCCATCACACATAACTTCTGGAGGCAGAGGCTCTTACAGCACATCAAGCTCAACCCCACAAGGTCATTAGTTCATACTCTCCTTCGGCCAGAGCTTGGGATGCCAGAGATTCTCCACAATGTGCTCATTTTTGGCCCCAGCCAGCTGCTTGCCACACCTCACCAAGGCAATGCAGACTGGACAGAAGGCATCAACCACGTCTGCCACACGGGCCCGTGGGCAACCTGGTTGCACACTCCTAATGTCCCATGGGCAAATGGAGATGCCCCGCTGTGTCCTCCCACCCGTCAACTCACCTATCGAGCCCATGGGACAGGGCTGCTTCGCCATCTGGCCCTGTCGAGTGCGAGACCACATAATATCGCGGGCTTCCACGGGGTCGCAGCTCTCTGCGCCAGCTGGTGGCAGCTGGGAGGAGGCAGGCGGGAGGTGTGTGGTCATTTCATCGGGGACATCAGCCATGGGTGACGGCGTGCTGGTGCTCCTGTTCCTCCTGCCTGAGGCTGAGGTGGTGGTGGGGCGGCCGGTGCTGCTGGTGGCCACCCGTGGCGTGGTGCTGGCGGTGGTGCTCCCTGGGCCCAGAGCCCCTGATGTTGATACTCCTGAAACAATGGCAGAGCTAATTAAAGAGAGGAAGGAAAAAAGCCTAGGTCCTGAGGACATCCCCTCTGCTGACTGCAGAGGCCTATGGGGTGTAGTCGGAGCCACAGCCAACGCAAGGCTTGCTGCACAGCCACCTTTCAGATAGAGAAGCTGGAGCACACAGCAAGAGAAGCACACAGTGGGGTAATGACCACTGGAGCACAACTGATTTTCCAAAGGCACTAGCATCTGATGAAACTAAAGCTGCACTTTACGCCCTCACCATTTTTCTTCCTGGCATTTTAATGTAAAAATCTTATTTCCCATCTTTCAGGGAACACCTAGCACAGAAGTGCTTTTAATTTTTTAGTGTTGCAGAAGACCCGGCTGGTTTGGACAGAAAAATATTTTCCATGGTGTATAATGAAATAAAAATACACCACAAATCCATCCCCAAAACAGCAATGCACAGAGGAATGTACGCAAGGCTGTTCTCCAGAGCAAGCTGTTAACTTTCTCTCAGGTTCATGCCTTGCTGCTTCATCCCAACAGCAGCGCCTGGCCCCTTGAGCTGCAGCCCATGTGGCAGATGCAGAGCTGCATGTTAGCCCACCTGAATGTTCCAGAGTTTAACGCTCAACAGGCTATTCCATTTAAAACCTGGAATGAGTGGTCAAGCAGAAAGAAGCGGGCAACCTGCTTTAGAAATGCGTTAACCCATTCTACATCCTGCAATAGGTGTTCTAGGTACTGCCTGTGGTGAATACTGAGGGATGCCCATCTTATATTTCTCCTTTTTAGACCAAGGTGCTTGCACAGACTGGAGCTTCACGTCGATTTCTTTATGGCTTGACCTGAAATCTCAGGTACGGAAACTGAGGCAGACTGCCTCCACTTGCTCCTCCGACGCCTCTGCTGTGCCACCTACAGTTTGTGATGAGGCCTGCTTCTCCCATCTTCTTCACCTCTCCCAAAGATAAGCATCCTCTGCTTCTCTCAACATAACACTTTTACTCCAATTAATTGCCAGATATTCACAGTTGTGCCCTCAGTCTGTGCCTGGAGAAACACTGGGCCTGTCTGGGAAAGGCAGGTAAGGAGTCCATATGAATGGGCTTGTCTGCTTCTTCTCTGATACCATTCTCTCTTTAATTCCCATACCACAACTATTTCCCCAACACCCCACCTCTTCCAGTATCCAGAAATTCTTCAGGGTCCCAGTTGCTCCATATCCAACAATACCAACTGGAGTTTCTACACTAAAGACAGCCACGTGTGAACTCCAGCCTAGCCAGAAATTAAAGTGTGAGAATCACCCTGTCACCCAAAGCAGCAGCCTCTTAACTACCCAGCTGTGTGAGCAGGCTCAGCTTGCAAGCTCCTGAGAGCCGAGACTGTCATCTCCTCTATGTACAGTGAAGCAAACCATGCTCACTATTTGTGCAATATTAGTTATTAATGTATAATGATATTGGTCTCACTGGAATTCACTCAAGTCAACTATTTTCAAGCATAGAAATGCCTGCCTTTAGTGTAAAATAGGAGGTGTTTTTCATTCTGAAAGGTTATTTTGTTATTTAAGTAATTTAAACCCATGGTGTTTTGAGCAATTCTCTTGCCCCAGAGTAATCAATAATGTTGCAGTTGAAGCACACACTTGCTCTGGTTTTAGGTAATTTTACTCCAAGCCTGAGACACCTTCTACTCAAACTTTAAAACTCAGCAGCATCATAAACATAATTTTCTGAGGGATCAGTATTTTTTAAGAAAAGGTTCAGTGTAAAAATTCCAGTCCTACCATCCCTCAGAAAACAGGACTACCTTCTCTCCCAGCCTCCAAAAAGGCAACCAATAGCACAACAGGCACTAAGCCCCATGAACAACAGATTTTTCAGCCTGCTCATGCCACCTCCCTTTCGCTACAAGTTCCGAGTTTGAAGAAACTCCAAAAAATACAATGCAAAATCCTACAGACACTGGCAGATTTCTTCAAGTTTCTGCTCAAATTTGTGCTTGATCATCAAGCAATGATTTTTCACCTCATGTTATAGGGAGGATTAAAATTTGTAGAGGACTTGGGCAAACATTATCTGCTTTCACTAGAGCAGGTCTTGCAATCAGTACATATTTTCTTTCTTCATAATAACAATTAGCCTAGCAGATAACAACCTGCATGAATTTTCCCATTTACTTATGCAATAACAAGTTATTTTCCATTTGCAGAATGGCCTACACCATGCACTACTGGCACAGAGGTACTAAGCAGGTATCACAGATGCAGTTTCAAAGCCAAAACTAGCAACCTCCCCTTGAAATCATTCTTAGAGTCATTAGTGAGCAAACAGAAACATACACTGAATGCCCAGAAGCTCCCCTTGATCCATACTCAGCGGTCCTGCATTTTTAAGCCTAATTTTCATTGACAATCATTGAATATCTCACGGTGTGTTGTTTTTGGAATAGCTCTGGCAGGTTTACTGTAGCAGCTAGGCACAGGGGATTTAATGGCATTTTCCTTGAGCCATAAAAAAAATGAGTTGTTTTATCTTTCATAAACTCCTTGGCACTAGTGTCGAAATCTCTTTGAGGGCTTGTCCTTCCAACTTTTTTCTTGCTCAGCTGAGTTTTCCTGCTGCTTTTAAAAATAAACACCACCGCCTCTTACACAGGACAAATTATAAGATATAAAAGGGTTGCCTTGAAGTGGCCTAACGGAGTGAGATGGATGGGATACCACTGAACTCAGTTCAAAGGTCTGATCATTCAACGAGTCAAGTTGGTAATGAGCTCCAGCGAACATGATCACCATACCAACACCACCCAATCTCACCCAGCCCCAGGCAGCACCACTTGCTGATTTTGCTCACACAACAGTGTGCTTTAAAACAAAGTTAATTGGTAAGAAGGGAAAGAACAAGAGATCAGGATCATTTACATATAAATGATTCTCAAATCCAAGCAAAACCACGAAGAGACTGCAACCTGTGCAAAATTACCTAAATCCTATAGCACAGAACAGAGATCAAACCTCCAGATTAACTCAGGCTGCCAATAAACTACGAATTTTTAACTGCAGCATTGCAGCACTGCTTTAACAGGAGGATTCTTCAGATAAAACTTCATAATATAATCTTTGCTCATAGTCAAGCACTAACCTTTAAAAATCATCAACACTGTTATAACTAAAAATGTATAATCTTCATTATTTTACTTTGCTACTTGTTTTTACCATGCATTGCTGTATCAGGAGTTTAAAGACTCAGTTTTTACTTCCAGGCTTCAAATCCAAGACTTTGCAGATTTTGATTCCACAAAGCACAGCAGTGGGGTAAGTATCTTCACAGGGCTCCCCAGAAACACCCCAAAGTGATACTTCATTTTTTTTCCCCATCTCTATCCATAGAGCTGGCACTAACAGCAGAAGACTAAGTTTTGCCATCATTCAAGCTAGAGCTGCAACTATTAAAAACCACCAAAACATTTCCAGTCGCCACAGGGGAGTAACCACAACTCCCAGAGGAGCCTCTCTATAGTCATAGAATCACAGAATCATTGAGGCTGGAAAAGACCTCTGAGATCATCAAGTCCAGCATATGACCCAACACCACCACATCGGCCAGACCATGGCACTAAGTGCCACATCCAGGCTCTCCTTAAACACCTCCAGGGACTGTGACTCCACCACTTCCCTGGGCAGTGCATTCCAGTGCCTGAGCACCCTCTCAGTGAGTAAGGGCTTCCTGAGATCCAACCTAAATCTCCTCTGATGCAGTTTCAGAACATGCCCGCTCATCCTGTCACTGGTTGCCTGGGAAAAGAGAGAAGAGCCCGACCCCCACCTGACTACAACCTCCCTTCAGGCAGTCGTAGAGAGCGATAAGGTCCCCCCTGAGTATCCTCTTCTCCAGGTTAAACACCCCCAGCTCCCTCAGCCTCTCCTCAGAGGACTTTCCCTCCAGTCCCTTCCCCAGCCTCATTGCTCTCCTCTGGACCCGCTCCAGCCCCTCAACGTCTTTCTTGCAGTGAGGGGCCCAGACCTGCATACAGGGCTCGAGGTGAGGCCTCACCAGTGCCGAACACAGGGGCAGAATCACATCCCTGCATCCTGCTGGCCACACTGTTCCTGATACAAGCCAGGATGCCATTGGCCTTCCGGGCCACCTGGGCACACTGCTCATAGGGAAAAATCTTAAATATATACAGGTCTGTCTTTTTTCTTTTTTTTTTTTTTTTTCCTTCTTTTTCCCTTTCCTGGTATAACATGACAAGTACACAACTGGCCTTAGACCAGTGCTTCTTATCTGCCACCAGGAAAATTCAGCAATTCAGCACGCATATCATCCATTCTGCTCACCTCTACCTGGTCTACATGGGAGACTGCTTTTCTGGATGACTCTGAGTAGTGTTTCCCTATCACAAAAGAGGTTTTGGTTGCAAGCACGGCTATTTATGATCACCTTTTCTCCCTTTTTTTTTTGTTTCCCTTTTGGCACCTAAGTAGCCAGCCTTTGACTGAGTGTACTCAACAGCTGAAACTAGTTTTTTAAGAGATGTCATGTGTTTTCTGTTCTAAGAAAGAAGATAACTGGATGCCCCTTGAGGAGAGATTTCAGACAAGATTTCCTAGGTGAGGTTCACTGGCTTTTGCTAGGTAACAGACCACAGGAGACATCCCCTGGGGCTTGCAATCCAAATCTTGATGGCTTTGTGCTACGAGCCAGCATTCGCTCCCTCCATCAGAAGGGGAGGCTGCACTCCAAATTTCATGCATGAAGTCCAAGCAAACCACAGCGAATTCATTCTCCGGCATTCCCGAACCTGACGCCTGTTCCCTGCACTGCAGCTGGTGCAATGCTCAAGCAACTGAAGTACAACTAATCTGAGGGGTTCAATATCTTCGTGAGGATGCAGCAACCCAAGTGCCGCCTTGAGCACGTCCAGGCTGCGTTCACAATTATTTATGCACATTGCTGTTGTCCTAAGACAAGCGGAGCATTGCTGGTTCCTGAAAAGCTGTGAGAAACACAAAACCTGAAGGTCCCTCCCTCCCTCTCTGCTAGTTTTGCCCTTTTCATATCTGGCAACCACATTCTCCGCTTACAGCATCCCCTTTTATAATTTCTTCTGGCTCAAGTTGTATTTACGTAGCAAATAAGAAGATTTAGGCTCATCTTAAAAGAAGCAGTACAAAAAAACCCCAGACCTAATATAATTGGAGGACTGTATCACAGCTATTTTTCTCTTCCCTGTCATATAAATGCATCTTATGGGAACTAGTTTTCTACAGGCATTTTCAAGTGTATTTCAGAATGTTTTCTGAAACTCCTCAGAAAACTAATATTATTTGAAAATAAACATATTCCCATTTTCTTTGGGACACTTTTTACCAAACTTCCTCTAAGGTGACAGAAAAATATGACTGAAATCAAGGAGCTCCTAGGTTGAGCCTTGCGTAGCTGGTATCACACTTAAGAGCCGCATAAGCATCAACCTAGTTGTTAACACACAGTTAGACTGCAACGTTATACCAAACGACATCACCCCACAAAACCATCTTGTGTTGAACGTCTGCTGGAAGACAAAAAGCCACATGCCAGTGCCACCCAGGAGCTGTGGGCCAGAAAATCAACAAGGTGAGATTGGCCCCTAAACTATCTACAGCTCCTTCCACGTGTTTGAAAGAAACTGATTTATTTTTACTGCAGGCTAAGGCCAAGAAGGCCTCACATCAAACATTTGAGCAGCTCTCCCCTGTGTTCACACACGCCATTATTTGGGGAAGCTGAGCCAGAAACCTGTATGAACATGAAAGTTGACACACTGCTTTTGAAGGGGGTGCGGTTGTGCTTTTGGTTGCTGTAGCTTTATTGGCTGAGACTGACAAAAACCTTGCAAAAACCATTGGTGGGAAGAGAAGATTAGATATGCAATGGCCCCAGAGCGTTCAGCATGGCATGCTGTCTTCAACAGCACAACTGTGTGTAGTCCTGCACCTGGAAAAAGTCATAGGAATTATGATACATAAATCTTCTTCTTCCTCCCTCTTGCCTAATGTCTGAAACAGCAGAGAAGGAGGATGCTGCATCCGAAAGAAGAGAGGTCCATTCCCTTGCGGACTGCTGCCAGATGGAAAAACCCTTTCTGGATTCTTTCTTTTCTACCTCTTCCAGTAGAGGATCAGTTTTTGTGCCCCAGGCTACTCTGCCCACATGTGACTATTCTGCTGGGCCTGGGCAGCTGCTGCGATGGAAATGGGCCAGATGTTGAGTTCCCATACTACGGGGAAATGTACAGCTGTGGTCCAAGACATGGTGCAAACTCAGCTGTTTCAATGCACTTCAAGCTGGAATCACTTAACATGCTGGACTTTTTCCTCTGAATCTCAGTTTGAGCATTTAACATTAAACAATAAAGAATGAGAGCCAGAGTGTGCAAAATCATCACAACAGGTTCAAGTCCAGTTCATCTGCCCCAATTCTTCTTTTCTCACTGCACCACAACTCTGAGCAAGACAATTAATACATTCAAATCAGCCACCACATGGGACCAATTTCAAACAGGCAAAAACTATGCCCACCAAAGCCCTTTTGAATTAGAACTTTACATTTCTGACAATGATCAACTGTTCATTACACGTGCCAGGTTGCTATGGACAGACTATTTTATCAAAAACATTCTAGCCATTATTGCAAACTTCTAGGTCTTGCCTGAACCGTAAACAGCAGCCTGGCTGGTTTTTTTATTTGTGAAATATCAACTTTCATGCTTTTGTGGGATTGTTTTGTTTGTTCACGTGAGCACTTAATACTTTTTCTGGCTCCCAACAGCTCTTAGTGTCAGGTCCCCAACTTAGTTGTCATTTGAATAAAAGAAGTTAATTTCCTCTTTTCCCCTCTGGCCCATTCTTCTCTAGGAAGTTACTGGATCCCACTTAAAATGTGTAACTTCAAAGACATCAGACAATGTTTTTTAACTGTCATTGGCACAGGGTTACAGCACATTGGTGTATCTAGCAACACCAGGAAATTAAGTGGTATAGCAGCACATGAGCACCAGCTGTTGTCTTCACCATGGTCCTCTTCTATCAGTTCCTAAAATCTTAGCTTTGTTTTCCTACCCAGGATCTCTGCCAAATCCACCTTCGTGAACCTCTCTTAGCCTTCAGCGCCCATCCAACTAAGGCATTAATGTCATATTGCTCTCTTCAGAGTTTGCAGTTGATTCTGAGTGATCAGGCAAAAAAAATAACTGGATCATCGTGTACAAGATATAAAAATTGAGCATTTTTTCAAACATCATGCTGTAATGCTTTTAGAAATCCAGATGAACTACACCCATAGGAGGCCTGGTAAACAGGAAAAGATTACAGAAGAACTGATCTAATAGACAGTAGATCAGTATTTATTATAAATGGACTAATCTAATAGGTTTGAGAGTTCAGTTCCAGAGCTATTTTTAGGCAATCTAGCTTCAAATTGCTCTAGTTCTCAAAAATACTGTCAGATGTGGTTGCAGTTATTTTGAATTTCTGGATTTGATCATATAAAGTCTGACTACTATTTTTTTTCAATCCACATGTTATTTCACACGAGGGGGGGAAAAAGCATACAATCTCTTTTTAAGGGCTCACCAGCTGCATATTATTACTGAATGTATAGAGCGAACTTCTAACCTCCTAAACAATCTTTGTCCCCTGGCGTGATTCACATCCATCAGAGTCAGTGGTGCAGATCTTATGCACTGTCTTCCAACCTGAATCCTTGAAACTCTATTAAAGAGAAACCCAGTAGGAATTCCTCAGTATCCCATTGTTAGAGAAATCACTTTTGATTTCAATAACAGGTGCTGTCAGTTTTTCATTCAGACCATGAGTACTATGCTCACAGTTTCAAGAGATTTACTGGAGGCTGAGATTGCCAGATTTGCTTTTTTTTTTTTTTTTAACCTTTTAATTAAACTATGTATGTATTTTACCCATGCAAGCTGAAACACACCTTTTAGTTTCTATGCAGAACAAGCACATGCATAGCTGCTAAGAGGGAAAAACGCATTTTTCTGCTTTATCTAATGTGTGTTTCCTGCCTTTTGCCTGCACTTCTGTATCTTTAAACAAACAACTTGCATACACTCTGCAGAGGCAGTGCTAGATGGAGCCAGTCCTTCTCCAGCAGTTCTCCACCTCTGCATTTGTGTCAAGTGAAAGCAAGTGCAGTGGTCATAAAATGACTACTCATGCCCTAGCGTTTTCTAACATAACCAATCAATGTGATGAGTCCTTCTGAGGGCCTTATACCACTACTTGAAACATTCCTTCAGTCACAAGCTCCAAACACAACTTTAACAAGAGAAACCTATCATCTGCAAATAGTCGCAGTTCATCTGTGTGTATAATATCTCCAATCAAGATGTTAGTCGGCAAGATTGCCAATTGCATTCAGATAAATGCCTTGGCCTCGTTTAAACATATAATCTGCCTGTGAAATGGCTGGATGGTTGCTTTCCAATTTGTGAAATGGTTCAAATGCTGTAAATAAAAAAGAAATTGGACAGCTTTCAAAAGGACAGATTAGACTTTTCAATTCTCAGTGATTCAGTGCTTCCAAGCTACACTGCTGTGATCTTCGTATTAATATTTAAAGCCTGATCGTGTTACGCTGTTATCTTGAGAAAGAGGGCAGAGTACAACCAAACCCAAAGAGACAACCCACTGGAACTACAAGAAATCAGCTCCCTGGCCCCAAAACACACGCATGCAAGAGGTGCAGGGAAAGGGGTGGGTGAAAAGCCACCTGGCCCTGCTTCCTCCCGACTGATTTGGGAAATTAAAATCGCAAAGGCTGCTTTTTGCATTTGCTAGGCATCTCCCCTTATGTTGCGTGCATCGTCCCTCGATCTCAGCTGCTCCACAGCTTGGGCTCTGAGGTCCCTCCTGGTTCCTCGTACTGTTGTTGGGCTTTCAAATCAGCCCTGATGACCAGTGTTTTAAGCCCACTTTCTGGGTGGGCTGGTCAGCTGAAACCAAAGAGAGGAGAGGGAATAAAACACAAAATATCAGAAGTGTAGTTAGGGTTGCTTATACCCTTCTTTCTCTAACTCATGTTAAGCTTGACTTCATTAGCATGCAGGTCATACTGCATTCCCAGACATGAATTGGCGACCTGAAAGCAGGGCCTGCTCTCTCTACAGTAGATGTTATATCCACACTGTACTTTTAGCATCCTCTAGAGCAAAAGAAATAAAAAACCCGCCAGCAAAAACTCATCTTTTGTCTTTCACTAGATCCATCTATTTTCTCCTGTTGCTACAACCCACTGGTTATTTCAAACCTGATTCAGAAAACCAAATCCTTTTCCAAAGCTGTCAAAGTGATTTCTCTCTACAAGGCAGTTGCTCCACTCAGTCTCTGACTGCATTGGTTTCTAAGTTATTTATTTATTCTATTTATTCCTGCTCCTGTGAGAAAACCAGCCTGAACTATGGAGAGAGCTGACCACTGAAACCACCAGAAGTAGGGAAAAGCTGAGAAAGGCTGTTTTTCTCATCCTTCGAGCATGCTTTGGCGCACCTCGGTGTGGATGTGCTGTCAAGACCCCTCCCATAAAGTAGAGGGCAGGTGCAGCCACATCTCATTTTGGAGCTCAAACTAGCTCCAACTTCTCCCCAAATTTGCCAGCAGTTTGCTTTATGCCCCTGGAGCGACAAGATGGACGGTAGGGAGGGAAGCCTGTGCTAAACAGAAAAAAATCTTTCATGTAAGCCAATCCTAAGAAGCTGACAGAACTCCACTCTAGGAATATCAATATTCAGCTACTTTCAGAAATAAAGCAGTTTTCCTGACAAACCATAAAACGCTGTTTAGCTCCCTCTCAAAACTGTTTATACTTATCTAGAAATGTCAATATTTTGTAAAGCTCAATTCTAATAGCTGTACTCATGTTGGCTCAGGGATCTGCCTAAACAATGCTTAACTATAGGACTGGCATCTAAATTTGTTTTATAGACATCTGATGTTCTGCAGAGGGCTTTAACAACGAGAGCACCATTAATATTATGAAAAGGACATTTACTTCAGGGAAGCGGATTTATAACAAATAAACAAACTGTGCAATACACAGGGTGTTCTAAGGTGAAATGAACAGGGTAACACTTTCAAGGATCTTCCATTTTCATAGTAGACTTCAGTACTGATGGATACTATTAAGTCCACACTAACAACCCAGGCGTGCAAACATCTCTCACCCATGCTCTGGAGGCTACTTTTGTGTTGAGGGAAGACACCAGGGTGCTGGTAGCAACGTTGAATATGCATTTGTATGCCTCAGCACCTCAAGGAGATGGCAAAGATCTCCAGCCTGAAGGCTCCTGAGGTGAAGGCATTGCCGTAGTGAGTCGTTTCAGCTGAAAAGTCACAGCAGAAATCTGAGACGCAGGAAAGAACAGCATCCAAAAATCAGAAAAGAAGGTTTAATCTAACTTATTTGGCCCTGCACTATTAAGGGCTACCAGCTCCCATGCAGTCAGCTTTGGTCAATACGCAGTTTCAAACTCTTACCCAAGCAGCTGATGACAAGATGACAATACATATGCTCAAGGCGGAAAAACCTTCAACACTGATTTCTAGCTTTACAACTGTCAGGTTTCAGATTATCTTTGTTAATGGCTAGTTCAGACCAGCAAACTGCAACCTAAGCACGTTCTTTCTTCTGAAGCAGAGAAATATTGACCTTGTAGGACTTTGAATTGGGCCACCAGAAAGGAAAGACATAAAAAAAAACCTACAAGAAAATTAACAGTAGTGTTGAAAAGCAATATATTTTCGGTTGAAGCTGTATGCCTGCCTCTCCAGGTTTGGCATATGGTTTTGCATGCAGTCAGGTGCTAAAGTTTACATGCCCAGGGGAATTACTGGACCAAATCAGAGGCAAGAAATGCACAGAGGAACATCCAGGTCCTGGTGTGCCAGAATAGGGATTTTCCATAATGTATCCTTGGCCTGAAAGTCCAAACTGCATCTGATCCACCTTGGGCTACCAACAAAGGCATTGCAGTTCCCCACAACCATTGGCAAAACCTGAAGAAGTTGGAAACTGTTAAAAAAAGGCAGATAGAATGACACAGATGAAAAAGGAAATTGTATCCTTTAAAGACTTTTAAGATGTGTAATCTCCTTGCCTCTGTATAATATATGCACCCATAAAATTAAGTACCTGCTGTCATTGCGAAGCACAAACTTGGTATTTTGAACAAAAGAATCATGTCTCGTAAGGAGAAAAAAAAAAAAAGATACATAGATTCAATGTGTGAAAAAAGAGAGGAGAGAGAGAAGAGAGATGAGAGGAAGCCTGACCTGGTCCAATGCACATATAGTAAAAATATACTTGCTGTCTAGCTAAAAGTGACTGTATCTTCATATGGCTGTATGACACAAAAGCATAACAGAAAATCAAGAGGAAAAAAAAAAAAATGTAGTCAGTGAGAGTCCATCCGATCCTGAAATAAAGCAGAGACCCTTATATACTCACAGATATTACTTGAAGTATAGGATAAAACTATTGCTACAATACAGGGCTAAATAGTTGCTGTATGCTTCTGCACACGGCCTAAACCTCTTTTTACAGCTCCCACAAGTAACATAAAACAAATATACCAGTCTACAGTGATTACTAATTTTTCCCCTCTTCAGCATCAAATATGTTGGAATGTTTTTGTTTTGCAAATATTTCACAGCAGACCATTTAGTACATGTGCTGAGACCTGTAATGTTATTAGCTTTGAGCCTTTCGTATTCCATGCATGCATCAAGAAGTTTCATCAATTTGCAGGGAATAAGTATATCAGTTTTTTTAGTCATTGCAGTGCTTTACAGGCACTAAAAACCTCAACCCCCTAATATTTTACCTCATTCAGCCAGAACTCTCATTTTATAATAATGCTAACCCAAAATCTAGCTCACTTATGTCATCAGAAGCATCTCTTCTTCCATTATCTTAAATGTAAATGAGAAAAAGCATGCAGCTGAAGCAGACAGAATAATTTATAATGAGAGGAAATCTTCCAGGCCAGGAGTACTAAAAAACAAAAATAAAAAATAATGTAACACTGAACTCACTTAGAACTGAAGGAAATAACAGACTTTCTAGTATGGTGGTCAGACTCAAGATAGGAAGGGAGGAACAAGGACATCTATGAAAGACGCTCATGGCCAGCACTAAGCAAATCAAGAAATGTTTAAACCTTCAAATAAATAATAGACAATTTATTATTTTTTTAAGAGGCTAGAGCCTGACTGATCATTGATCAGAGACACAGAGTTCATTGGCATGCCAGCCTGGAGCCACTCAGCAAAATAGAAATTACAAGCGTAAGCACTGCAGTGACAAGCAGCTCATCCGCTCTGTTTGGCTGCTGTGGAGCTTTTTCCAAGGCTGAGAAAAATGTGACTTTGTTTGAAGAGACAGAAAAAGAGAGAGATTTGATTCAGCCAGTCACGGACATGAAAAGGTATCATCAAAAGCTGTTTAATATGCCCAAGACACAAGGTGCTCGTTGAAGGTGTCTCACAACACTGATGACAGCAGGAGCCTACAGGTTCCTTCAATGCCATGGCTGTCACTGTATCAACATTTCCATGCCCAAGCCTCCTTGGCTGGGAATCGTGCCACTCGGCAGCAAGCAACTTCTGACTTCGTCTCACAAAAAAATGCAAGTGTCCCTTACAGCAAATCTCTGCGGCACAGAAGAAACTGCAAGAGTCTCAACGATTTGCTCACCTTTCCTTGAGGTGTTTGGTTAGTCTTAAGACTTTCCATGGATAACCAGAAAATCCAGAACTAGGCTATGGATACTAAGAAAAGACTAGTGGGGAGAGGCAGGGGAAACTCCGTGCCAACTAAACAACCTGATGTCCTTATTTCCTTCTCCTCCTGCGGAGGACACTGTTCATCACAGGCCACAACACACTCCTGGGAGCCTGGCACGTCCTGCTGAGACGTGTCAAGGATTACAGTAAAACACGAGAGAAGGACAGGGAAGGCTTTGATCCTCCTGTATTACTGTACGAGGAAATTACTGGCTAATGCAAAAGAATAAGCCCTTCTCTCAATCCAGGTTACTCCCTGAGGAATCTCCTGCTGCAAAGTCTGAAGCTCAGACAAGGTATGGGACTGAAGGGACCGCTCTTCCCATCTTCGGCGCCAAGCTCGGCGTGTCCGCAGTACATTTCTGAGTACAACACACAACTCCCTAATCCTCTTGGCAGCAGTCACTCGTACAAGGTCAGTCCCCCTGGCCTACAAGATGCCTTTCCAAATTAAGTTGTTATTTTCCCTTATTAAACTTCATACCTGAGCTAAAACAGTGACACTGATTCAAGTTAAACCATGGCTGTCTGCAGCTTTTGTTCAGAAAGCACAGAAAACTCACAGACACCGAGAAGCCTGGGTAAACAGACTCCAACGAGCCAACGGGCTGTAACTAAGGGAGAGACAACTTTACTTCAGCAACATGCATCGTTCCAGCTCCAGGAGCAGCAATGCAAATTACCGTTCCTGGCTGAGATTTTGTCTTTAGTAACAGCAAAGCACATCCTGTACTGAAGAGACTCAAGAGCATCTCACGAGACAGTGGTACCTATTGAAGCAAGCTGACCTGACACCTATTTGCCACACAGGGCTTTCAGCCCACCAGTGGCTGCTGTTTTGGGTGGGGATGGGGATGTTTGTCCTTGAGAGGAGCTACTATTCAGCTCTCAATCCAGCCAACTCTTAAACACAAGCAAGCACCCACTGGATAACAAATCTCACTAAGCAACTTGGGCTGCATATGGTCTTACAGAAAGGGGTTTTTAAGTGTGTGCAAATGAAACTAAAACATACAAGAAAAGAACTGAATCTAAAAACAGATATTAGATTTCTTTTCTCTCTTGCACTCTGAGTAAATATTGTTCAAGGATGTTTGACAATCTGTTTGCCAGCTGAAGCGTGCAGGACTCCGATAACAACATAACAGAAAATTATGTGTCCCTTTCTGTCAAGCTGAGGCAAGTCCATGCTGTGGTGTTTGCCTAAGTGAAAAACAGAATCATGGAAGAACTGACCCAGGTCAGCCTGAGAGCACCCTGAATGAGATGGGACAGAGCTGGGGAACAAGGGAAAGAGGACACATAGGGTGCAAAATGAGAACGAAGCAGATCGCAAGGACCAACCTGGCTTAACAATTCCTTCCTCCTGCAATTAATATTAAGTTGGGCCTTTCTAGGTTGCTTGTTCATTTTCTATAGTATCTAAGTCTTAAAGCCCAGCCCAGCTGGATGAAAGCAGTATGAGCTAAGCCAGTGTCACTGCACATTTTTCCTTCAGAGACGACTTCTCTGCAGGGATCCTCCAAGTGGGAAATGCGGTGTTAGATTGCCTTCATCAGCCAACAGAAACATTGCGCCAGTGAGGCCAAGCCCTTACAGGTGATAGGAACCCTGCTGAAATTTCAGCATAACATTCAAAAATCTCCCAGTCTCCCTCATATCCAGATTTCTCTCCTTACACACTGAATACAATCTCATTCATGTGGAACCTGCATTACAGCTCTCTGGGCACGGTGCTGGCTCGCCTCCACTAAAGTGGATCTTAAATCACTATTTTTAGCTCTTCTCATTCCAGGTCAGTTCCAAAACTTACCCCTGGCTGTCTCACCTGTCATTGCCTAAAACCACTTCTACATCTGCCCCTTGAGTAACGAGTTGCTCCTTTCAGTTTTATTTCCCCATTGTTTTCCATTTGCTTTTCTTTCCCAGAAGAGCCTCTACTGGCAAACACATACTGACCGGAGCTTTCCTCAGCCTCACACCCACCTCTCAGCCCTCTGTTGCCTTCACTCCAAAACTAACGACACTGCCAATGCCAACAATTTTGGATACTTCCTTGACTTGACATCTGACTCTTCCTCTGTTCCCCCCAAACCCAGTGTCCACATCTCAGAGAGTGGGGTAGTGCCTTCAGTTCTCATTTATAATTTATTTTAAGGATTACCTTGGGATGAAGAATAACTCGGAGATGCAACATGTTACCACTTATGGTTATCCTGCTGGAAAGAGGAATAATTAAACCTGAGAGGAATCTCCTGCTAGCCTTGCAATGACTATGCCCAGAGGACATGATAGCAATGCAACAGACCTGTTCCAGGCGGCAGGAGCTCCCTGACACCATCACTCACCCACCAACTCATTCCTCAGTCCTGCCACAGCTGCAGGGCAGCCCTGGAATCCGGCATAGCCCAAAAAAGCCCCTGTGGTATTCAGTGGTATTTTCTGTTCGAGTCAGGTCTTGCCCCTTGTCTGCTTGCAGATCCGCCCCCGGGTTGCCGAAGCTCGGCTCCTCTGTTAGAGCCACAGGGTTTTATAAATTGCTTTTCTTAGGTGCATCTGTGCAGGAAGGGCACTTACAGGGTCCTTCTGTCCAGGGCTATGGATCCCCAGAACACATCTCAAATTCTCCTGACGAACCTTTTCATGCTCCAGGTAGGGGTCTAATGGAAGCCCGACCAAGCATCAAGCGCAAATTACACTCGCAGTGTCCCAGGCATTTTCTAACATTTATCAACATTTTTCCTTCTGCAGATGTAACACAGCAGGCTATAGGGAGGGGAGAAAAGAAGCCTTCTTTCTGGCTCATGTGCTACATCCCACTGGTAATATTTGCTGAATTACCACTTTCTCCACCTTTGGAGAGCCATAACCAGCAGGATAGTGCTAAAGTCTGATTGCAGGGTGGAAACCACATTAATTTCATCACCCCCAGAATTGTTAGATGAACTAGCTGTGTTTGTGTGTATATATCTGTATATAATCTTCTTCCTCCACAAAACAAATTACAATTAGAGTTAACTGCATCTGATCAAACAGCATATGAAAGAGGATGTGATAGAAGACTTAAACTCAAAACACCTGTCTCAACGTAACTGGTATTCTTTAGAACTATTTTTTCAAAAAGACAGGTGAAACCAAAACTGATACTCATAAAAATTTCTGTAATCTGAGCTTCTTTAAGTTAGGCGTGCTCTACCAGAACGGTGGGCAAAGACCTGGTTTTGCCAACAATACCTTAGCATGCTGGAAAAAAAAGTAAATCATGAGACACTCACTTCTCTCATACACAAACTTGAAGCCAAGGGCATCCTTTACAGGCCAGAATACATTTCATCAAACAAAACTTTCCAATTGATTGCTGACAATGTAATGGCTGCGTCAGCAAAATTTTCCACACTGCCTGTCTCTCCCTGCCATCCCGCCATGCAGCAAAACAGTAGCACAACAAAACCCTGTTTAAACCTTCCGTGTTACAGGGCATCCTCAGTTTTCTTTGTGAAATATGTATTCGGTCCACACAGTCCTTGGTGGTCAAGGTTGGGTGAGCTGTGGCAGATGTGCAGCCGGCATGTGGCGATGGCAAAAATGATGACAGGTAACAATTTTGTGAACACACCCCATCACTTGGGCAGTCAGTGGGAGACACAGATAAGGATTTGTCTTACTGCATCAATGGTTGCAGGAAGAGCAGCTGGATCTTTATTCCAGGGTGATGATGCTGGAGGTAGCATGAGATGATGGGCAAGACGATGCCATCATACACCTGACCTATCAGAGCACCCTCCAAGTGCTCTCAGGTAAAGAAAGGCACATTTGATTCCCATGCTGGTAGTCCAAGGATGGAAAGAGGTATGGAAAGCTAGAAAAATATTTCAGCCCTTTAAAAATGGGTCAGTTACCCAAATGCTGTCCGAGAACATCAACAAGCTGCGAAAAGAGAGAAAGTGCGTACTTCTCAGGCAGCTCCTGCTCCATGAGTCAGCGAAGGAGGTTGTGAAGCAGGCACAAATTTAGGCTCTTTTGCTGCCTGAAACTAGTCCCTTTGAAGTGCTACATTGCTAACCAAGTAAAGCAAATTCTTTGGGTACTCAATATTTAGAAAACAATTTCCCCACTCAGGGCGAAATGGCAAGAGGGCATGCAAGAGGACTGGACTGTTTCTGGCAGTATAGATTGAGTCCTGTGCAGCCTCTGTCCTTATATAAGAGTGGGTCATGCAGGACTTTGCAGAATTCCCTTAATTTTTGCACTTCGTTATTTCTCCCATAGGGAAAAAAAATGCAGACACAATGGGTAAGTGTTCTAAACAGCTAAACAGAACTAATTTTGTTCAGTGATTTTACTGATCAGCTTAGTCTCTTCTAAGAGACTGCATTTTCTGAATTTAGCAGTGTGTTTTTGCAGACAGTGTCTGCTACTAGAAGTGATAGTGCCTGATGTTTATAGTTACTGCCAGGGATTAGGATGCAGAAAGGCTCTTGCTTATACTTACAACCAAGGCCACTGTTAGATCTTGTGTGCCACACTGGGGATGCCGGGAAGTAAAAGGTTGGACCTCTGGGGAGGAATGGACAGGACAGGTGACCAACAAGAGCATTCCATTTCATATGCATTATTTTCAGTATCAAGCTGAGAGATCACAGGGGTGAAGCACCTTTCTTCTTTTTTGTCTTGCTCTAAGGACCAGTGTCTGAAGAGGACTCTGTCCGTTCTTCTGCCTTTGATCCCAATTCTGAGTTCCCAAATCCAGTTCCTGTGTCTGGTTCCCCTCTGCCGCTGAGCCTGGGGCTCCCCTGGTGTCACGTGCTCTGCAGCGTCAGTGGGGATTGCTACTGGTAGGAGGGGCGTTGGGTTCAATATTAGGTTTGTATATATTTCATTATTTCCTTATTAATATTATTATTGTTTTATTAAATCAAGTTAGTTTTCTATTCCAATCTGTAAGTCTCTCTGCCTCATTCCCTTCCCCTTCCTGTTTGAGGAGGGAGAGGGGTGAGAGAGCATCTGTCAGCATTTAGTGACCAGCCAAGCTCTAATCCTCAACAATAAGACATTTAGGTCAAGACTTTCATAAACAGGACCCCAATGTCGGCCTCCAAACAAGCGGCCTGACTTTTAAAAAGTACTAAGAAAGCAGGATCTCCCACTGTCTTAGAGAAGCACTGGCCTTTTGAGTTTCACATTGTTTAGAGGTCTCAGTCTTACTTTTCCTCTGAGTTTCATCTTCCCATAGCACAGGTTCAGTACTGGCTTGGGAGTCTGATCTAATGAAGTTGCACACGTGAAGCCAGATTTAAGAAAATCCTAAAAGAATAAAGCCCCCATTTCCCTCAGGCTAACTGGGAAATCCTGAGTGCACTTTGCCAAGCACTGACTGCTATATTTACATCACATATCAAACACATATAGTTTCCAGTAAATCACAAACACCCTGTTCATGCATCTACAGGAACACTTAATTTTGTCATGGGCTCTTCCAAATATCAGTCTGGAGGTACCCCTCTCCCTTGACAGCAGAGAGAACTTAATGGAGGGTTTAGCCCATCACACTTTAAACAGCTCAAGAGAGCTGAAATCCATCCCTTGGTCTGCTACCTCAATACACATCTCTTCCTTTGCCGGACAGAATTAGAAGCAGGGTCAGCCTTTATTACGGTCAGGTTAGATTAGCGCTCACGGTTAGAGCAATATCTCAGGGCTGAGGCACATCTGCTTCAGATTTGCTCTGAAAAACCTGAAGAGAGCTTGTGCTGCCCTATTTCTGCCCACTCACTGGCAAAGAGCCCCGCGCCAGCCTACGCATACCTTCTGCCTCCCACGTCACTGCTCAAGTTCCAAATCGATTGCCTTTGATGCTTGAAAAAAAGCAAGTATCTCCTTTCTTATCAGCTTTTGAACAAGTTTCACTGCTGGAAATAGACTTTCTATCCATTTATTGCTTTGCAGAATATACTCCATACATCTTCAGAAAATACTGTGTGAAATGGAGCACTGATGGGTTTTGCATCTGGAACTGAAAAGGATTGATAATTTTTGAAGTGTTTTAATTTGCTTTTTTCTATAAAGATTGTGTTAATTATTAGTAAAAATACAAGACATAGCTTAAGGAAACAGACTACTACATACTAAACTTGTTAACCTGGTAGTGCAGGGCGTAGCAGCATGTAGTCACACAGTATCACGGTATAGGGATTGGAAGGGACCTCAAAAGATCATCTAGTCCAATCCCCCTGCCAGAGCAGGAACACCTAGATGATGTTACACAGGAAGGCGTCCAGGCGGGTTTTGAATGTCTCCAGAGAAGGAGACTCCACAACCTCCCTGGGCAGCCTGTTCCAGGGCTCTGTCACCCTCACTGAGAAGAAGTTTCTTTTCAAATTTAAGTGGAACCTCTTGTGTTCCAGCTTGATTCCATTACCCCTTGTCCTATCATTGTTTGCCACCGAGAAGAGCCTGGCTCCATCCTCGTGACACTCTCCCTTTATATATTTATAAACACTAATAAGGTCACCCCTTAGTCTCCTCTTCTCCAAACTAAAGAGACCCAGCTCCCTCAGCCTTTCCTCATAAGGGAGATGTTCCACTCCCTTCATCATCTTTGCGGCTCTGTGCTGGACTCTCTCCAGCAGTTCCCTGTCTTTCTTGAGCTGAGGGGCCCAGAACTGGACACAATATTCCAGATGGGGTCTCACCAGGGCAGAGTAGAGGGGCAGGAGGACCTCTCTCGATCTACTAACCACCCCCCTTCTAATACACCCCAGGATGCCTGCAATTCAGTACAGCTTTTAAGTCCAGGTCTAAGGTTTTTTTAAGCTTAAAGGTCTAGCATGGGCTGAACGCATTTCTCAGTCAGAGGCCCAAACTTTTAAACCCTATTCACTCACATCCTGCCCAAGAGATAAAGCCAGATCAGCACCAAAAGACGAGTCAGGGTTAACACAGATCCAGCATCTCTGCCACGCAGGGCATACCTAGCAACAGAGATTTGCTGAGCCCAGGTTGCATTACAGAGGACGAGAGCATACGAAATGCTATATACTAGAGAACAAATTAAATCATACATAAGGGATCAAATGCTGCAATAGTTCAAGGTAGTTCATTCTCTGTCTCTGCACCCATCAGCTCAGTCCCCACAAGGAGTGAATCAGAAATAATCTTTTGCAGAAACTCTACCACACACTGTTTCAATTGAAAAGGGCTTAAGGTGAGATTTACTTTTTTCCATACAAGTTCCTGCCACAACCACGGTCAATATACTTGCGTGCATTAACACATGACAGATACTAAACCGCGAAAAGTGTTACATTTCTTTTCAAACACGACTAAGTATTTCTTTGAAAAGGACTTGCAACATCCTAAATTTTAATTCAGATTCTGTTTGTCTAAAAGCAGCATCTTCTCCCTCTGCAGTCTCACTGTGCTACAGTTGTTGAGGTAACCATAACATCACGCACTGACAGGCCAATATAAAGCTAAGTGCTTTTTCTAATCCACTTATGAAAAAATGAATCAAGTTTTCTCAAAACTTGTTAGCTGCCCGTGTTTGTCCTCTCCTTGCACCAGGAACAGATCCTGGTGACAAAACGCTAGGCACTGTCGAAGGTTACAACACCACAGACAGCGATAGGAAGGAAATATGTAACAGAAATAAATTAGTCTCTTAGCGCACAAGGACCCTGTTTCCGAACAAATGTCCTCAAGAGAAGGGAAAATATGTAATGAAAACCAACATAGCTAATTTGCTAAATTGCCTCAGAACAGACTGGTTTTTGTTGTGGGTTTTTCTTTTTCCTCCTGAAGATTTCCATGGAGATACCAATGTTCCTCACACAAAGCGCTCTAAAAGCCAATAATATAATATCTGCTGTTTTTACATCTCACCAAGACATCTGACACACAGTACTTTGCAACACACGCTGGCCTTCCAGGTGCTGGAGGTGTCAATTCAACCTTTTGGCTGTTTGATGAGAGGAGATCTGTGTCCAGTTCTTGCTATTTCCAGGTTTGTGATTTTTCTTTCAGCTGCCAACAAATTTTCAAACATATGATATGCCACAGATCTTGTGGTTTGGATTTCCTCCAGCACTTCACTAACATCTGCCAAATTCCTGTTAAATCCAACGCTGGTTGATGAGCACTTTCTGATGGTGTGAAACTTAATGCAAGTAACTAGTGGTAGCTTGGGAGCAATTAAATTTTAATCAGAGATAAGTTCAGTTTTCGGCACTGTAAGTTATCTCTAGTGTCTAAATAGCTAATATCTATAATAATCCTCTTCTCTTGTAATCAGCAGCATCAAGCTACAGAAAGGGAGAAAGTAACAGCTTAGGAAGTCCCCTTCCCAAGAAAGCCACCCACCCTATTAATAATCTATGCAGCCTTTCTCTCTGACATGCCATCTGTATTCCAAATTATTCAGTTGTGTTTTCCAGGCAGATCCAAGCATCTGCCTTCTCTCCCGGCTGCCTCTGCTCAGTCTCCTGCCTGAGGTGGCCCCTCGTGCCTGGCTCTGCTGGCAGGGCTGCTCATCTCACCGCTCTCCAATGCTTTTTAGGCCAAAGGAGCAAGGCTAACACCTCCTTTCAAAATCAGGTACAGCTTCCTTCCACAGCAGGTATCAGCTCCTTGAGTGCAAGCTGGCTTTTGCCTGGGTTCTTGGTTTCTTCCTCCAGCTGCGCCTGTGGCAGTGGGACACCCCCAACTCCCCTCTAAATCCCTTCTCCGCATGGGCTACAAACTTACAGATCTCCCGCCAAAGGCTGCCTAATCCACAGCCTTCCCCATCAAACATGCAGGATGAGCACGATGGCTTCTCATAAAATAAATCAAGCCTTTCTATCTTTCGGTAAGTGATAGATGCAAGTCACGGTGCTCTTACTACGCTGCCACAGTTGACTCAAAGCTTTCCCACGGCTCTTCCGAGTTCAAAAATCCCCTGTCATCAATCTGGAGACTACTTTTGCAAGCTCTTCAGTAGGACCAGTGTGGTAAGCAGAGCTCAGCTCCTCCCAGGCTGTTCTTAATGGAAAACGTATGCTCCAACATAAGCGTTGGTGGTTGAGGTCTGGGAATCATTCGGAGAAGTGGAAGGATCCCTGCGAAAGCCACTCTTTTGATATGAAATCTTTGTTTGAAGGTGGTTGTGCGATCAGAGCTGGGCTTCAGGGAAGCACAAAACGCAGCGGTGGGCTCCCTGGCCTCGAAAGGCTACATTAGAAAGCGGAAGACATAACAAAAGCTGGGGATCTTTTTATTTCTTTGCAAGTGAAAATATCCTAAACACCCTTAACATGTGCAGCTTGGGGAAGTTAGATGAGCAGCTGCCTGGAACTGAGCACTAATTCATCCATTTTTCTCTCTGTTAATGAATACAGACAATGGAAAATCAGTAGACGCAGAAAACCCACGATTTTTATGGTTTTACAGACTGATTTTCTGTACCTCATCTAGTCATTTTTATGCCTGGGCAAAGTGATGGCACAGTTGGTGTAAAGTGCTACCAAATTATCACTGGGATATTTTTACCCTTCATTTCCACTGGTGCAGCAAATGGCTACCGGTGTCAAAGGCAAAAAGAAAACATGTCTTTTAGCAGAGAAAAGGAATATTCAGCAAAACTAAAAATGCTATCTCTCGCTCAGATAATACGCAGGGATATTTATTACTTACTAACCAGTAAACCATGTTTTCCTCTACACCCCTGCCCCAATTTAAATGTTCTCTGCCCACTTTAAATGTTCCCATTTAAAGTGGCATGCAACCACTAAGATCTCTTTAGAGAAAGGTAGGAGAAGCATCAGTTCCAGCTGAAATTCTCTGCTGGAACAGCCTTTTTCTTTCACATTCTTACCTGATAAGACCTGTACACTGTACATTTCTTTTTGGTACATTACAGCTCAAATCCAGCTAGATTAGTGATAAACTGTGCTGGGCTCAAGGAGAAATTGAACACAGGGTGAACAAACCACGGTCTGATCTGCATAGCCTCTTCAGGATCCTAGTTACAAATTTTTCCCCCAGAAAAACACTGTGTAGGGTAAGAGAGACATCTTCATAAAATGTGTGTGCAGCTATGAGACAATCCTCTTTTTTCAAGTTAATGGTAAATTTTAAGACCACAGTCATTATGACAAGCCAGCTATTCCCATCTGCAAATGCAAAATTCCTTTGAAGTCGAATTGATCCACAGTTCAAAAATGCCCAAATCCCAAGTATTGCTAAAAGGAGGAAAGGGGAAATTTCATTCCTACCCAAACCAAAAAGGATAATGCAGCCCAGCATAATGCCACTATAGTACGCACTCTTGAATAAATCAGCCCTCCTCAAAAACACAAACGGAGACTCTACTTTTTGCACTGGTTCGTAGACTTTTAAAGTAAGAAGGCATCATAGCATCATCTGCTCTGACCTCTGTGGGAACCAGCCAGTGCCGTTCCAGCCTCTGTGCCAAAAACTTAGGCTTTGGGGTTTATATCACTGTCAGATGTGTCTTGCTGTGTAGCTGCTGAATCTGCCTGCTGAGAAAGCGGCGACTCTTAGCCAAAAATTGGCTCACTACCCTTTATCTTTGATAAGGGCATTGACTACATTGAGTTACTACAAAGCTGCTCCAGCTAACACCCCAGTATTATTAAGTAGTGCCCAACAGACTCACTATTGATCTTATTCAGTGCCACTTCTGCATACATGCACACAAAACCCATAAGCAAGGAGCCCCACAGAAACTGTAGGTTGAACAACTGACAGACAAAATCTTCACTTTGGAAAGAAAAAACCCACAGTTTTTCCAGGTGAAATTAGCTGTATGTATATTTGCTAACTAGAACACAGTGAATATCACAGTCTCCAAAAACCACGGCAACCAGAAAATGTTAGCAACACCATTTTCTTTGCTTGAATAGTTCTTCACATGGTCAAGACTCCTGCTTTGGTTTTCAAGACCAGAAGTGTGGTGGCTGGGAGGCTCCGACTTGGATCACAGCGGTTGGATGAGCTGTGCAGGATTTCAGGGCTTTGAGAGATCTTACACCACATTTCTTTGGTTTTTTTTTCACTCAGCTGCACTCCGTCAAAGACTTCAGCTATCCCTTGCTCACAGCCAGTATCTCCATCTGTGTGCATCCACCCTTGGAAGTATTTTCTTCTATCTGAGAAGCAACCACATCCAACAATATGAGGTGTTTGGACAGATCCTTTCTGATTTTTTTTCCACAGTGCTATAAAAACTTTCTTTTCCCTATAATTTTTCACCTTTGTCCACTTAAAGAAAAGGTGAAATACCATCAAATAAAGCAGAGCAACAACCTGCATTAGGGCAAGAGCCAAGAGAGAGTAGCAATTTACAGCTTTCTCCCTGAAGCAAGGGTAGAGATTACTGCCATTTAAACCCACTTCCACCTTGCAATTTCCACCATTTCCTCTTACTTTGCAGCCTGGTGTCTTAAAAACCAAGACACAAGAGCCAGGGACTGACCTGAAGAGAAGCCCATCTCCTTTTGCTTGGAAATTACATCATATTTCAAGCCAATGTACATCTTGCTGTGGACAAAATTAAGTCAAATAAAACCAATTTCCGCTCTGACATTATTCAAACAAGGCCACAATCAAATAGGGTAGAAAGCCAAATGAAAAACTGAAGCACTAAAGTCATTTCATAGATGAAGGCTGAAAAGCTCCACAGATTTGAACCCCTCCTGCTAAAGACAGATGCCCTGCAGTATATTACCATTGGTGCCCTGTAAAATTCTGTGACTTTTAGATATACTCATCATTTTAAGTGGATCATGTACTACACTCCCTCCTGCAACAGCTTAAATCCCACTATGTAATTCCCTCTTCCTGTAGTACCACACTTCTCAGAATAGCAGCACACCAGCGTTGGGAACAAACCTCGACAAAAGAAATTTGAGGACAAATGAAGCGCTGAGGGATACAGCCTCAATAGCTTCGTTAGGAATGTCTGTGGTTCACCCTTGCTTGAGGCTGTTGCTGTAAATGCGTGAAGTACCTGTGCCTTTTCAAAAGCGCTGTAATGAAAACTGACACCTATCCAGTCAGTAATATCAGCTTCTTTAAAGATTTCTGACAAACTGCATTGGTTTTTAGTGGACACAGAGAAAAAAAAAACAACAAAACTGTAGCAACTTTGGACTCTGTAGAAGTTCTCTATATATCTTTTTTGTTACTCTCTATATATGTAGCTTTTGGTCAGCTGTCCACAGAAGTCCTGCCCCATCTCCTGAAGCTACAGTAGAGTGGCAGAAGAAATTTATGCTAAATCCTTGCTGATCTGACAGTGACTTGCAGTCCCCAACTCCAGACCCTCTCATCTAACGTGCTATCACAAAAACTGCCACTTTGCAACTCATCCTGGCAGCCCTGACACGGCTTCAGGAAACAAAGCACATGAGCAGATGCATCCAAGTCATTTAAATAAAGGGATGCAGGTTAAACCAAACCTTTAAGCAGCAAATTAAATATATGACGTGGCTCCTCCTCTCCATCAGCCAGCAGGGCATGGGCAAGCAGTAGCTGCACTACCACCCTGAGGACACAAAGAGCAGAGCCAAGGCTGCATCTCAGCCCTGCCTGCAAATTGCAGGGAGTGTTTCCAATGCTCTTCCTTTTTTTTTTTTGCTTTTCCCTGCTATTCCCCACTCCCCTTTTTTGGGAGGGTGTGTGAACAAATGATAACTCTGTGAAAATCAGAGAACAAAGGGAAGATCAAAGAGTACAGGTAGCTAGATCATTAAGTATTCCAGCTGGGGCAAGAGTTTAAACCTCTGGAGCTTACTTGCCAAGTTATTTCAGAGTTATGCCAAGAGAGCTGTGCCCTCTGAAGCTTCCTGGCATTGGAACTGTTGTGAGGCAAAGCAATGAGGTTTCCAGTGCTGCGGGAAGGATGTCAGGCTGCAGGAGCCACCAACTATACAGGCATCAAGTTAATTCAAGTGCAATTACAGTCAATAAAATCTGCTTGTTACTTACATTTCTTTGGCACTGGAGCCCAAGAGACGCTGGTTTAAATACCAGGGCCCTCCAGGGGATAAGAATTTTGGGGCAGAGGCTGGCTTTGCTACACATCCAAATAATAACTTGGAGGATCAGGTGCTCCCAGACCACTCTCTCGCTCATGCTGCATCACTCCAGGGGTGGCCAGTGCCTCTAGGATGGGACTCTACATAAACGGTATGTTGGGGACTGGTTTGGCAGCGTGGATCAGAAAAACAGTCTAGAAATACCACCATATCCTCCAATGGGATTTGGCTAGAGAAAAAACCTAGGGAAAATTACAGGATTCTAACTGTATCTTGAGCTCTTCACTAGGAGACCCTTTTGCTCTGCCTTTTCCAGCAAGCTGTAGATGGATATTTAGTCTTAGCCCACCCTGTTATCCCTGAAACAGGGAGGTGCCAGGTGGTGGATACACTTTACACGCTGCCAGGTGTGCCAGAAACTAAAGCTCGGTCCCTTTGCAAGACGCAGTGGCCAAGCGGCCAGAGTTGAAGCTCACGGGTGCAACCCGTCCTCACCTTGCATCGACCTCTAGACCCCCTGGGCAGTCAGGAGACAGGTATTTGACAAGTGTTTTTACCTGGCACTTCTTGGCTTAAGGAGAGCCCTTCCAGGCATGCTGGGTGCGAGTCTGTACAACCGTTCAAAGTCCACTTGGAGTCCCAAGCAGCAGCGCCTGCAGCAACGCCAGCACTTTGCTTTTTGACCTGAACCTACCCGCAAGTGTTTTGAGCGCAAGCTACCAGAGAGGGATGCTACCACCCTGACCTGTTGAGGCAGGAGGGATAGGCACTGCTATCTCTTAAAGCAGCACTGGCACTGCGAAAGCATTTTGGACAGGAAAGTTGTCTCTGAAAAGCAACATTTATGTTTGGAAATGCTCAAAGACAGAATTTCCGTGGGCGGCAGAAGCTGCCTTGCTCTTGGCGTGCACCTCCATTCCTCCACCCTTGCTACTCACGTAACGTACTCAAGCATCTCCCCAGCACCTCTTGCACAGCTGAATGCGTTCTCTACTCATTAGCCGTTCACACAGCTCTTTGTTTTCTCATGTGTTGCCTTTCCTCCCACATTTTTCTTCTTTTCCACTTGTATTGAATTTTTGCAAGACTTGTAGCTTTGAGCCAGCTACAAATGGGGCTAAAACACTTTGTGCTAATACACTTTCCCTCCTTCCCATGCCAACGTTCTTTTAAAACCCCAAAACACACCTCGGGGAGCATGTTTTCTGGATCTAATTTGTAATCGTCTGCACAAACAAAACAGAAGGAATATGCTAATTTCACTAGCTACTGATTGCAAAAGTCAACATTCCTCTGAGTTGTTCATGCCATTTCTCATCTTGCCAGTTCTTCTAGAAAAAAAGTAATGTCAAAAAAGTACAAAATGTTTTACCCATGTAGGCAGGTTACCAACAATGGTGCCTAGAGAGCCCAGCAAACAAAAAGTATTTTAAATTATAATTCCTTTTTTTTTTCCCTGCATGTAAAGGATAGGACATGTATTTCTACCATTAGCTGCTGATTTCAGAAATATCTGCATATTAATTATGATGTGTCAGCAATAACTGACCAGCTCCACAGTTGCCTTTTCTCTTTTCCTGCAAACTTAGAGCTTCTACAGAACTGAAATAACCATTTCCCATTTCTCAGAATAGTGTGTGAAATAAATAACCACAGGGTTAGAGGGTGCCACAGTTAAAAAACCCCCACTTTCTATAGAAAATAGATATATGTGTGAATGCATCAAATGACTAATCACACAACCTGAACAGGAAACATAACAATAAAATCGTCTCTGGATGACAAGCAATGGCTCCTAGGTCATACTCAACTTTTCCCTTTGTTTGGAGAGAGCGACCCTTTATTAACACCATGCCACGGGGCTGGTGAAGGACTGTGTGAGCAGAGCAGTGTCTGGAGATGTGGATCGCCACATTGCTCCTAACAGGACTATAATGAGTAAGAGGGATCCTGCTTTTAACTATTGAGGCATTTATTACTTCTTTGGGCTTTCCTCTGGCTTTACTCTTCTAAAAGCCGGTTTGGTTCTTGCACTTCCATCTACCAGGGCAAGCACGACACACAAGAGAAACAGACTGACAATACTGTGCTGAGCTGGCCCCTGCACCATCAATGCTGCCTGCTTCTCAGCACTGCAGCTCGGCACAAGAATCTAGTGTTGATACTCCAGTTTCCTGCAATATAAATACTTTTACATGACTAATGTGTGCTCTGCATGTTCTACAAATGCTACACCAAAGCATCACAGACTTCATCGGCATGGCCTGAAACTGTGTCAGGGGAGGTTTAGGTTGGATCTCAGGAAGCGCTTCCTCACGGAGAGGGTGCTCAGGCACTGGGATGCACTGCCCAGGGAAGTGGTGGAGTCACCGTCCCCGGAGGTGTTTAAGGAGAGGCTGGATGTGGCACTTAGTGCCATGGTCTGGCCGATGTGGTGGTGTTGGGTCATAGGCTGGACTGCATGATCTCAAACTCAACAATTCTATGATTCTGGTACTCTGAGCATTGCTATGCCAGCAAGCAGGAGAGCTTACATCGAGCGATGAGGGCACACTGTGGCCATGCATGCAGGAGTTTGCGGCTCCACAGGGACTCCTGAAGATCAAATTGGATCTCATTAAATATTTGGGGTTTAATTTCTTAGTGAGTTCAATGCGCAGGTAAGTATGAAAAGAGAAACCAGTGGTCTCTATGCAGAGTCAGATGGGAGTTTAAGGGTCTTGAGAACACAAAGGGCTCTAGGTGCATTAAGTGAATGGACAAAACAGCACAGACCTGGTGCTACAGCAGAAATTTCAGCTCCATCCCAGGAACAATTTCAGTGAAAACAGAAAGCAGAGGAGAGCTGACACAGAAGCCCTGCAGACAAAAGCAGGGCCCCGAGATTTTGCTGTGAGCGAAATACCCCCTCCCACTAAACGAGGCTCAGCACCTGCCATTCTCTAGTCTCCAGCCTTTGTTCACTTCAGTAATGAACACCTTTGTAAAAACAGCAGTAGATTAGAAAAGGAATTAACCTCCAAACAAAGGAGAAGCTTAATTAAGCATTGCAGTAAAAGAAAACAGAGGGGAAGGATTTTTTTTCTAAAAAGAAAAAAGAAAAAAAAAAGACAAGACAGCTGTACAGACTTAATTCCAATTTCCCTTCTTGTAGGTCATTTTACCCAATGTAATTTCCTTTCCATATTTGGGTGAGTTTGTTACTGAGGCACTGCCCATTAACAGAAGGGTTTTTGTTGCTTTTCGAATATTCACTTGTACCTTTTTTAATGCTTCGCACTACAAGCTCTCCATCAAAAAAAAAAAAGCAAACCAGATTTAAATTAGACTTTGGGAGTATGCCATTTCATAAACTTCTCCCCAGAGAGCTTCAGCTAATTAAACAAATGATTGCAAAATACTCACAATGTCAACCCTGTCAGCTTATATGTGAAATATCTACACCAAGCTGTGGTTATTTAACCAAATACAATGTGAAGGAGCAATGTGCTTTAAAGATAAGCACAAACCTCAGGCCATAGGGGGCACACACTTTTAAAAAAACACAGATGGATTATGGAGGGGCCAAGGACTTTAAGCATCCCTGCCCACTGCCTTGGGAGCCAGCAGGCACAGCTATACTGATCTGAAAAAGACAGAAGCGGAAGATCTGGGTGGTCAGGCTGCGAAGGAGACTTCAACTAATCAAAAAATGGATGAGCACGCTGGGCTGGTCTCAGCATTTGGGTTGAACTCTGGCAAGAGGGCAGGTTAGGAGTGCTTAATGATGCTCAAAGAAAATCTCCAGATTTTTGATGTTAAATTGCAGCAACTTGGTGCAAAAGCTGGGAAGAAGCAAACAGGTGGGAGCGGGTGCCTGGGGTAAGAAACCAGGAGTATAAATGCGATGTGATTAGTCTGCACAGAACTGCTGGAGGCAGTGAAAATCTCAACTGTCCAAAGCTAAAGGATTTTAAATCTCTCTATACGTTACATAAAAACATTCTTTTAAAAAAAAACCCAAATATTTCTTCCTTCCCATCCTTTCCATCTCACCTTGCCCTCCTCTGAGCCACGCAGCTTGCCCAACAAGCCCTCTGTGTCTATCATCCCTGCCCAAACCATGTAGCCTGTTTTTACCCTCTGGTATTACCCTCTCATTGACCTCTACCCGATCCACATCCTGGTAGCTTATCTCTCTTTATTCTTTCCATCTTTCTCTTTACAACACACATCTCTGCCATTAACTACCTGCTGCCTTCCAGGGCTGACTACTTTCCCTCCTACCCGGCTCTTGTGTCACACTATATTTAACTTGTCCAAGCGAGTGACACTTCCCAGGCCAGGCACCTTAGCTTCTTCATGGATTTTACCATCAGGTGACCACAACAAAGTATAACATGAACTATTACATTTTTGACTAGAAAAATGTAACATTAGCTTTCCTGAAGCACTGTTAAGGCTCAAAGAATCCATTTTACAAGGTTTGAGCAAAAAGGACAGTGAGGAGGGAAGGGAGAGAAGAAGGGAGAAAAGTTGGCTCTGCTCATCAGGGCAGGGTCAGAGGCTGAAGCTGATGTTAACAACTGCCATTGAGGTTAGGATGCTGGCAAGCTCCAAAGGGTTTCCCAGCCTTGCTCGGGGGGCCTCTGTCAAACAGGATTGACCTCAGCTGCATGGGCTGCTTGCTCTGTGTCCCCCAATTTAGGAGCCAAGACTAAGAGGGGATAATCCTCACTGTACCCGATCCTGGTCCAAACCCAGCTCCATTGCGTTGAATGTTTGAAAATGGGAGAGGCAGTAGCACAAGGTAAAAATTATCTATTCTCAGGTGCCAGGGCCATAACCCTGGATACTCCTGAGAACACTGTCCTGGTTGAATCAGCTAAGTGCAAGGCACACCAGAATTGAGAGGAGCTCCTACCCATCCAGTTCTCCCTCTCCCAGACTGCTTCATGTGTTGGCAGCAGTATTAATGAGAAAACTGTTTTGAAAGGGGAAACTCGGATCAGAACATTCCTTCAGGAGCAATGCCAAGATCCTTCCTTGTTTATTTTACTTGTTGTGTAAACATTTTTACAATATTCTTCAATACAGTCTGTAGAACGTGGTTTTTTTTTTTTAAATAACCAGCATGGACATCAGTATCTTGCTCATGACTCTGCCCTTTTCTTTGACTCCATACACTGAAGCTAATGCATCATGTGGCCATTTTACTTCACGTATTGCGCTGGCTACCACTTGTTTGTAGGTTCTTAGTGAATCAGCCTAAATAAATCAGAAGTACCGAAATCACACAACAGACACCAGCATTAAAAATGTTCAGGAAAGAGGAATTAATGCTCTGTTTACATGTTCAAAACACATTAAAGTGTGAGAAGGCTTAGAAATTCTTCACTGTGTTTGGTGAAAACATTCAGTGCACTTCTGCCGGATTTCCTGATTCCCTCTTAGCAGCGCTGGTTCCAGATCCCTACTGTTGAGCAATTTTAAAGTTCAGTGAACAAATTCTTTCAATTGGGTTTTTTTTCTCCCATTTTCTGAGTGAATTCTTCTCAAATTCAAGCTTACTTTTTGCCTCTAAATGTGAGGCTCTAATCAAAATGGCACATTAACTTCACTTTCCCCCCCCTTAACTTCTTCAATCTACAGCAGCCAGCTTGCACAGTTATGATCACAAAATATTAACATAATGTACCTCTTCCTTAGAAACAGCTATAGTGTCAGGGGAATGCAGCCCATAATAATGCAGCTTGATCTAGAAGCACAATAAAATATAAATAAGCTTGTTACACTTCAGTGGCGCACAGGATTCCACTGTGAAGGGCCTTCATGAATTTAGAAACCTCATCTTCTTTTTACTTTCCAATACAGATTACTTAGAAGAAGATTTATGGGCACACATTCCCTTTTATTCCAGAAAATGAAACGTAATTGTTTACTCAGTAACAGTATTACTTTGTGGCATGTCTACCACTAAATTTGTGGGCATAATACAGACACGCACACACAGACGCCTGTGCAAAGCAGTGCTTATAACGCAATAAAGAGGAAAGTAGGACTTAGAGAAAATCTAAAGGGGAGACTGCCATGAGAGCATCCGTAATTGTCATCATTTTTTAATGGAGAAAACACAAACAATTTTCTCCCCAAACCAGCTGCAGTGAAACAAGGGCTATATTTGCAACAAATTAACATGTTTCACCTAAAGCCCACTATGAGCCTCCCTGTGTACCGTATCTGCAGAAAGAACAGCATCTTCAGCTGGGTGAAGGTAAAGTCTTCTCCTTGCCACAAGTCCAGCTGGTTCTCTCTACTCCTGAAAGTTCCTTGGTCAACAGCCCCATGGCTGCCACACCCTCACAGTCTCTGTCCTTCTAACCCTTATAATTACATTTAATCAATCTTCTCAAAGGCAATCAAGACCTTTTAAAAACTGCTTCATGTGAGCTTTCAAGGAGAATGAACTACATCGAGCCAATCTGAAGGCAACAACAAACCGTTTGGAGCTAGAGGAGAGCAATCCTTATCTTCCGAGCAAATACGGCAGTTATCAAACCAAATTTACTTGGCTGAAAGACTCACATTGTGAGGCCTCTTATAAGAGAGCCAAGTTACAATTGCAGCAATGGAGCTCTATGATGTTTATCTATAAATCAGTATTTAGTATTCATTTATTAAGGCTGGGACTTCCAAAATCACGTTTCAAGAGTACCTAATTCGTGGGCATAAATTTCCCTCTGAATGCATTGTAACACATCGCTTAAGACAAACGGCACACAGAGGGAATAATCAAAATTCAATAACCCCTTCTGAGGAAATTTAAGGGCCAAAGCAGGCTCTACACTCAACCATTTTAGAAAGGATCAGACCACTGACTCTGGTGGAAGTCTCTCATTTGCAGCAGTTTCTGAGACAACCCAAGATAATTCGAGGAGCCAAGTGCTGTAAGAAATCTGCTTACCTACAGAAAACCCCATTGCACAGCTGAAGAGCCATCAAATGAACACAAAAGTCTTTGACTCAGTGCTGTCAATAGCAGTAGGTCTGAGCATAACATGATTCGTTTGTATGGGAAATAGGCTGCCTGCCTTTTTAGAGATGCACAGAAGATGAACTTCAATGAAGGCATGTTGAACTTACTCATTGACTAGTAAGATACTTTTACACTTCATTGGAAGATAGTCAGACTACACCACTGAATAGCCTGGGTCTTTATCAGCTGCTTTTCCTAACTTATCTTAAATCAGAACTTTCATTTTTCACATTTCTTCTGTAAGGGTGATCTCCTTTCTTTAAATACATTATACACACAGTGAAAAATAGCAACCACCGAAAATGAAAATAATAAAGGATATATTTTCCAAAAGATGCTATAGAGGTAACATGACATTCCACCACTGCAAATATTTTGTCATATGTACTACTCAGAAATCCAAGTTACAAGCCTAGGAAACTTCAATATTTTTTCAGGTAAACATACCATTCATTATCTAGCCCTAAAATTATTTTGCACTGGCAATAGGAAAGTCTATCAGACACTAAGAAGTCACATACTTTTATAAATAGTGTTAACAGTATAATTTTTCATCCAGATTTATACCTGAGGAAGAATAAAAGAAATATCACGCCTGTAGCTGCAACAGAATAAAACACTTTTTCTCATTAAGTAACAATATACAAATAACATACCAACAGTGCTATATCAGAGGCAGCTTCCTAGCTGTATTACTAAAAAATTGCCATCCCAGACACAGATTTAGATTAGTGAGTTACACTCCACCAGGTTTTTAACACTAAAATAAAGGTATATATTAAAATAATCACACAAATGTATAAAAGGCATTTTGCAAAAGGGCCCATACCAACCCAATCTTTTGAATTTGTACCTTTCAAATTCGTGAATATCCACAGGCCCTGCACAGAACAACTGCGATCCTACATCCTGCTCTACCACATAAATATACTTCTGAAACACTCTTCTAGAAAAACGTCGTTATCCCATCCTCCACCCTTTCAGGTGATGATGACATGCTTCACCACATACGTCATGGAGCACTTCTGTGAACAGGCACCATTCAACGTAACACGAGAGAAAATGAAGCACAGCAAAGGATGCAAACAGCGTGGCTGGAGTGGCAGATATAGGCTTTCCAGTGGCTAAGCTCTCACACTGTGGCAGAGGGCTTCCATAAGAAGCGTGACCTCATGTTGTATGCTTTTTTAATGCCTCTAGACAGGTAAAATGAAGGCCAGTTGTCTCTCAGTCAAAGCACTGCAGACCTATCCTGTCCTGTTTTAAACAGGCGCAGGGCTTAGGAAACCAGTGGACCTGAAATTTGATCTCTCCTATGATTTATTTGCCATCTTCTCCCATTACACAAATATAAATATAACAGGCATTTTTCTGTAGCCCTGAAATGATTCAGAATTAATGCCAGATGACAAAATGGACCATGTACCAGGAGGGGAAAAGTTACAGTAAAAGCTCCTTCCCATTAATGGGGCCATTCATTCATATGGCCACTATTCCACAGGGGAGCTGGACATAAATTATCTATTTGACATCTAGTTATAGACGATTATATCTGACATAATGAAGTTATAATGGAAGGAGTTTGCACATTGTTTGGTTATTAAGTGCCCATTTCTTGTCCCTGCACCAGGTGCAATGGTGATAGGCCATACAAATCATCCAGAAGAAATGCCAAAATGGGCTCCCTTACTGATAAAGCACCACACATGTTTATTAATTTAACAGCTTGTCTTATGTCTCCCCCATCTGCTCATTTAAAACAGTTATTTGCCTTATAAATATTTCAGAAAGAGAAGTGTAGCCAAAAATTAGTCTGGCAGAAAAAAAAAGAAAAAAAAAAGTTTGAGAAAGGTCTCATGCTGTGTGCAGCACTGCACTCTTTTCAATGTTGAATTGGTTCAACAGCTTTTTTTCAAGCCAGCAATAGGACATTCACTTTAGATTAGTGATGCTTGAGGGTGCACCGCCATAGCTGACTCTGCTTTGCAGCTGTTGCCACTGTCAGGTGGGTGAAAACTTCCACCAGAGATGGTGAGTGCTACAATTCAGTACAGCAGAAAATGAAACCCACTGTCAAAAGAATCTCTATCAAAAGAATGTCTATGTCCAGTTAGAGCTTATCAGGTTGTATAGTAGCTTCAAACAACCTACAAAGAATAACATTTCAAGGCATCTTTAAATCACAGTTTGTACTGATCTCCATAGCAAAAATCCTTTACACGACAGCAGCTAGTTGGTAAAAAAAGCTAGTTAAAAAGTGTCTTTTTTTTTTTTTTTTAAAAGATGACTAGGAGTAATGGAAAAGGTGTTAAAACATCACTCAGACTTCCTCCCCATTCCAAAATCCTTAATTATTTTCAAGTGTAAATACTTTGAACACTTCCCATCAGCACACAGGATTTAGCACTCCTCCTTGAGAGACTTTGTTAGCTTCAGCTTTCTGCTAGACCAAATGCTGTTATCTTATAAATAAACAGCAATGCCCTGAGGTGCCCCTCTGCAATGAAAACACATTCCATAGAAATAAGAGCAACAGTTCAACACCATAGCAAAAAAGAAAACGGTGAACAGCATGCAATTAACTCTTTCTGAGTCCAGATAGCTACAGGACATAAAGAAGTACTTGGCTGATGATAACAAGCAAACAGGAGTGCAGGTTGGCTGCAAGATTTCCAGGAGCTCTGGTAACTCCAGTTACGATACTAGCTATCGCCACCTAATGAGGAATTAATAAATATGAAGCATGGCTCATGTTCAAAGCAGCTTCTGGCTTCAGGGAAATCCATGTAGTACAGGAGGGTGGATGCTTCTGGTACAAATCTGAGCCACAATGACAGATTTTTTAAGAGTTCTGGGTAAAGAAAATCATCGTATTCATATGTCAGAGGTCACCCCTCCACTGTCTACACAACGCAAACAAGATCTGCATCTGGCAACGTATTCCTGCGCCCGCATCTACCTCAATGTCCAAACGCTCACCCTGTCACTGTGCTGAACTGTCTCAAGACTCATCTCCAGCCTGGAGGCCAAGGGCTTTAAACAAGCGTGGTCATCATGACAAAAAGTAGAGATCGAAAGAAAAAGAAACAAACAGCAAAGCAACCAACACATGAATCTGTACAGACCTCTTCAAAACAAGGCAGATGAAAATTAACAGTATGTGTGAAGCTCGTAGTCATTGCAAAACCTTTCCATTAGCCATCACAGAACCACACAGAACATTAGGGGCTGGAAGGGACCTCAAAAGATCATCTAGTCCAGCCCCCCTGCCAGAGCAGGATCACCTACAGTAGATCGCAAAGGAACGCGTCCTGGCAGGCTTCGAATGTCTCCAGAGAAGGAGACTCCACAATCTCCCTGGGCAGCTTGTTCCAGTGCCCTGTCATCCTCACACTGAAAAAGTTTTTTCTAATATTTTTGTGGAATGTCCTGTGTTCCAGCTTGAACCCATTGCCCCTTGTCCTGTCATTGGACATTTCTGAAAAAAGCCTGGCTCCGTCCTCCTGACACTACCCCTTGACATATTCATAAACATTTATGAGGCCATGTGTGTACGGTGAACAGCCATCTCCCATCCAACCGGTGCAACACCAGCTACCTGCATGTCTATATACTCTGCTTGCCTGAAAAGCCACATGGAACGAGAAAATGTTGCATGTGTTTTGCTGGCTTGCTGCACTGAGCACTCACACGCCGTGCTGGAGGCAGTGAGATCCTCTTGTGGGCTCAGGGGAGTTGTGAAGGGGAAGCTCTGAGACCAGTCATACTCGGAGAAAAGGCCAAACAGAAGAAGAAATTGTTGTACCCGACTGAGCAAGGGCTGCACACAACAGCATCGCATAGAGAAAAAGGGAGTAAGAGTCGTGAGCATGAGAGACCCCAACCAGCATCCTGTGCATGATCCTCCCTTGGCTCAGAGACATTGAATTAGCCTCCTCCCTGGACTCTCCTGCCTGAAGGACAGCAGGAAAATGATATTACCTTAAGAAGCCAGAAACATGTATCTGCAACTAATTCTAAAGGGAAGGAGCAGGATATGTAAAAGTAGGACCTCAGAGAGAAGCTGAGGGATACTGTAAATGACTGTCAAGTTGAGGGAATGGCCTTCCCAGGGGAACTGAAGCAGAAAATGGAGAAGTCTGGAAACAGGAGATGCCTGGCGACCATTAGCTTAGAGCAGGGACTGTTCAACAGCACCTTTCTCACAGCGCTGGACCAGGGGAGGGAGAGGCAGGAGAGATGGTGTCTCAGGGCCTGGCAAGTACAGGATGCGTGACCCCACGTGTCAGCTTGAATTAAGACAAGGAGTGCCACTGGGCCTCGCTGCCCAGTGCTCCCCTTTCTCTGGGACCTGGGAAGGAGGGGCAATGAGCCCAGTTGTCAGATCCTCCCACATCATCCACGAAGCCATCAACTCTCTCTGGGACCTCTGAGAGAGGGGAAAAAAAAAAAACCAACCAAAAAATAGAAGAGGAAAAAAGACCCAGAATGTATGCATCTAAAAACCTGCTCTGTTTCTGGTATTAAGATTTCACAGTGCTTCTGACATTCAAGAACATTTCTCCCTCAGACGCTGTAGATGCAAAGGGGGAGAAAAATGGTAGAATGGATCCAGCTTTTGAAGGAAGAAAGTACAAAGGGACATGCCACTGAATTGGAGAAGAAAGGGAGGAAAACCAGCAAAACCTCTTGCTGTCTCCCTGACACGCTGCCCAAGGGGTAGGGGGAGATTCTGCGTTTACAAAAGCTGAACCTCACAACTGAGATTTGCAGGAAAATACAAACCAAAACACAGTGCCTTAAGTGGGACCAAAACAAGCTCCCTGGCTAGAGAAATCTGCACAGAAGGGTGAGAACCTCCCATCCCTCCTTTATTTCCTATTTATTCCTAGAACTGGGGACCAACACATGGTTTTGCTTATCAATTCATGTTCTGGAAATGTACTGACTTCAAGCATATCAATCTCCAAGACAACTACTCCCTGAGCATCAACTTTGAAGGAAACCTTTGCAAAACTCTAGCTCAACAGGGGAGAAGAGCTCCTGCCTCAGACTGCCTAGGTTTAAACGACAGGCACATATTTCATGTTTAATATGATTCCACATATATGCTTAAATCTGCTTCTATAAAGCTTTATAAATAGGTTTAGCGTGTCGATTCGGTGAGTCTAATTCATTTATTTGCTGTGTTTTAGTGCTTGGCAGAATCTGAGTCCAAAAGCTAAACTTAATTTATTGCTATATACGATAATTCCATAAAATCCCTTTCTAAGCCAGAGTATCAGCATCACCCACACCTGTGAAACTCTTTGCTATTGTCAATAACCAGTGATCCATTTTAAAACACAGGTTTAATCTATGAGATCACAACCTGAGATCTCAGCTAACCCTGGAATTACTCTGCATACGGATGGTGTAAACTGTTGTGTAACATCATGTAATCGTGTCTGAATCGTTAGACTGAGAGAAGGTGTAAAAATAATGGATAGCTACTTTGTATACAGAATTTTACAATGTTCTCAAATTAAAAAGGGGGTGGGGAATAAGAAGCGTCTTGATAAAAAATGCTGATTCAGGGCTTCATTTCTATTAAGTGATTTACAGTGTCATTACTGCGCTACTGTACAGAGCAGTGGCTCAGAGTAATTACCCTGTAATGCACGATGACACTAATGTACTAGTAAACTACTGGAGTTTATACTCTACCCACTAGTAGCATCAGGACTCTGAAAGGCAGGTAAAAATGCTCTGCATGCATAAACAACGTGTGTAAATGTCACCAGTGATAATTTTCTTAAAAATGAGAAGGAAGAGGCAGTTACAAATAAATCTGACAGTTGAGAATTGCAACTGCATAGGCCCACAGGAGCATTAAAGCTGTATCGTTTTTTAATAACATGGGAAGGAAAGATGCTTTTATATCTCTGCCCTGGCTCTACTTCCATTTATTACAATTAAAACTGTATGGTGGCTTTTTATTTTTGCTACTCTAAGTGCAACATTGACCTGCACCTGGTGCTCAGCTCAGTGCCAGGGGAAATGCAGAAAGGAAATGAAAAGCATCAAAGCAACAGCCAAAAGCATTAGTGGTTTATGACAACTGTCATAATGCTGCTCTTTTTTTAGCGTTCCAGCTACTGGAAATGTGGAGAACAAGGAGAGCTTCAGGACAGAGGTGGTTTTAGCTCCTTTGTTTAAAATAGCTCTGGTGGTTACGGGATGAAGCTTGGAACATGACCCGAGCATATCCAAAGGTGTCAGAAAAGGCAGCCAAATAAAAGAAAACCTTCATAACCCTCACATACTTAAAAAAAAAATAAAATCAGAATTTGTACAACAAGTCTAATGGATTTTGGATGCTGAGGCTTGAAACGAGGCAGCAGACATCTAAGTAGACCTACACATCCCAGATCCCAGGACCAGTGGAAAACCTTGCTCTTCCCACCGGAGACAATACCAGTTGTTACGTTTTTAACACGCCACAGTCATCAGCTAATAGATCGGTACCTTCAGAGCTGGCTACCTCCCTGGCCCTCTCCTATTAAGCTACAGAAGGGGATTTGAGTCCTTTTACCAGTGCACAGCAGCAGTAATATCAGACATTCCACCCCGAGCAGCCCTTTCTTTAAGATCTCTCAACTGAGGGAGAAGGAGGCCCTGGTGTGAGCAGTTAAAAGTAGCGGTTTATGTCAGGTAAATTTTATTTTACCTTCCCTGCAAATGCTGCAACTGCTCTGCCTGATCCACTTTGCCCTGCTTCTGGTGGCATGGCCATTCATCTTGCAGAGGCAGCTATTTCCTAATGAATGGTAGATCGCTCAAGATTTGTTAGTCTTTAGCTCTTTTATCTTGCAGAAATCGAGGTGCAGCTTCTTTGGCTGCTGCTGTTCCAGCATTCTTGAGTCTTCCACAGGCTGCTCCAGACCTCAAGTCAAGGATTTAAATTGACTTATTCTATGTTAGCTCTGAACTGTTACATCCAACATCAAATATAGACTTGAGTCAGAAGGTCCTGGAAGTCATAACTGTCTCTGCCCTTACCAGAGTGCTCTGCTAACAAAACAAAGTAGCAAATTTTACCACAGAACCAGAGGGTTTCAAGTGGCTTAGAAGAAAGTGACAATCTCAAATGCATGTGTTAAATCCCAGTGTAACTCAAAACTGAACGGAAGTTGTGGACTGCTAGAAGATTGTGCGTGACCAGCCTGACTCATGACAACACTAGCTTTGGAGAGAGGATTGTGCATCCAGCATCCTCATACCCAAGCTCCACCATCCAACACAGAGATGCAAGAGGAATCACCAAGGAATAACAGCGGTGAGACGGCTTCTGTGCACAGCAACAGTCAATTCCTTAGTTTTTGTTAGTGTATCAGCTAAGAAAATATACATTCACGATCACAAAACGAAAAGAAACAGAAAAGGTTTACTTAATCACATTACAGATCTAACCACATGGATGCTGGTGGAAAAGCTCACTCAAAAGTAAGGAAGCCTTTCACACCAAGAGCACTGACAGTATGCTGTCATTTAGCCCATAAAGTCCTCAGGCAATTTGGAGGAGCAGGGTTTGCAGCTGCAGTTCACTGACACAAAGGTTTTCCTGTCTCCCAGAATATTAGAGATGGATGATGAAGTGAGATTTAGAAGACAGTTTTCCTCATATTACATAATAGTAGCATGCCTATTCCGATCAATCTTGCATTAACACATTGCATTTTTTAGTTGTGAGGGAACACGTGCACACACAAACACATACTCGTAGCCTTACAGTGTTGGGGCAGAATGGTGACAATCACTACACAGGTCAATCCCCTGCTCCTTCTGCCACTGCAGCATCCTTTGGAGAGTAGGAGAGGAGAAAAACCCCAACTCTAAGATATAGTGCATTTCCCTGTTAACACACTTTGGCTGCCCTCTTCCTCCTCTTCTCTTCTTCAACAACATTTCCTATGTTTGATGTCACACACATTTCTGAAGGTGACCAAGAAATCCCTCCATACACCTTTTTGATTTTAGCTTTGCTATTATCCAAGAAGAACAAGTTGGTCACTTTGATATCATACCTGAATACTGAGAGCCTAACTAAAAGGAGCAGAGAGGTGTAAGAAGTCTGCACCGGCCTGAATGCTCGATCTGGGGCCAAGCTCATTTCCCCAGGCCGCAGGGGCAAACACTGGGGGTTCATTACAACACAGCTAGCAAACAATCCTCCATATGGAGCAGAGAAATCAAGGGCTCACACTCATATCCCTTTATTTGTGATCACTTCCAAGAGAAGCACCTATCTTAGCAAGGCTATTCCAGATTCAGTCCACAGGTATGGCATACTAGCGTTGCTCCCAAGGGCAACCAGCTCACCCAAAATTTGAGTCAACTTCTAGAGTGAACATGTCTCCTCATGGACTCTAGAAAAAACCTCAAGCAACAGCAATCCAGATTGAATCCAGGTCCAAACCACCACACAACCACTTCTGTACCTTTATTCACTTAAGGAACAGCTGAAATCTGCCTTTCTGCATCCTGCCACCAGCCCCCTGGTGCCTGTGCGCTGCCATTACGAAGGAAAAAGAGGAAAGCAGAGGGCAGGATTTAAGGTATATCTGTCCCTGCAGAAGCGGGAAAAAACAAAATAGCTTGTCAACGGGATGGTATGTTCAAAGCTAGGTAATGAGGCACATGGGACAAAGCCACCTCTCATACAGCTGTCTCACAGGAATTAATTTGCTCCCAAGAGTGTCCTTGGGTGGAGGGTAGTAACTTACTATGGAGGCTGTATGAACAAATGAATGATACGCACCCACGCCTACGGCTGGTTTGCAATGCACATGCACAGAGGTTGCATCATTGACTCACCCTTGGACGGCGGTCTCTCCAGATCCGAATCGAGGTGGATCGGTGGGGCAATGTATGAAACCTGCCCATGGTGAGCCTGCCCTGTGGACAAATAAGTGTTTTAGTTCCGTTGTTTCCTACAGAGATCTTTCAGGGCTATTTTTGAACATACAGCATTTTTAAAGTATTTTGTTCTACTGTGCATTTTTCACAATGAACTTCCATTTTGTGCAGATACCTGGCGAAAAGTTGAAAAGGCTCCCATTTCTTTTGCTTTTTCCATGCAGCCATGGGTACTGTGATTAATTTCAGTTATACCTGCTTCACCACTACACCATGTGCACTTTGCACAATGTTCTCTTAAAAGGTCATATGCCACAGAAGACAACCTATTCCATGCAAGCCCATTCAATCTGTTAATCTCACTCTAAAAGGGAAGCAAGCATTTCTGTGTCACAGTAATTTTTGAAGAAAGCGTGATATGAAGTACAACTGCATCTGGTTTTTTTCCACCTGCAGAAGAAACAGGTATCTTTTTGCAGAGCTTGGCATTGCTTTCACCTGGGTGGAAGCATTTTAGTTCCTGACACTGCCATGCAGCTTCCCAGTTGCTAAAGACTCAATTCTTGTTCAGTACTTTGGAGGTAACTATATCAAGAAAGTTCTATTTATAACAAAAACATGTTATAATTCATCTATTTACCGTACCAATTTACAGGGTTGTTAATCTCTTTTTCTAAACATAGAAAGTTAATGACACATTGATTACGATAACAGTTAGAGTAACCTTCCCGTTTCAAGTAATATTCGTGCTGCAATAAAAGCAGTTGATTCCTCTTATGAGACACATTCCAAATAATTAATACGGCTCCCTGTTGACACTTGCTGTTGTTGCTCCAAGCAATTTCCAAGCTAGCATCACAGGCAGTGGAGCAGCGGTACAGTCTTCAGGCTTCTTTGTAATGACATCCAGGAATACCATGAGCACAGTATGCTGGTGCACATAATATGTTGAAAACATCTCTTCAGGGGGATAAAATATTAATGGGAAAGGGGGGGAAAAAAGAAGTGTGTCTGAATTGGCAGGATATATTTACTGCCTTGTGCTGAGGCTGACTTAGATATTTGCATTATTAGCCATTACAACAACTGGACATTATTCAGGTTTAAAATCTACCGACACATCATAAATTCTGTATTTGCTTTTAAGTGCTTTAACATGGGAAATCTGCTTCAGGCAAACCCATAGCTAATAACGAGTTACCCTGCTTTCTCCTTCTCATTTACATGTTAAAAACCCATTTGATGTCATTAAGCGAGCACAAGTCATCATTTAATAGCTGCTCGCTTCTGCAGCAGAAACAGGCAGACGGTCTGCTCTCACTCCAAGCTGCTCGGTGTGCAGGATCAGTGCCCTTATAACCACAGGACAGGCTCCTCATTTGCTGCATCAAAGATACCACTGAAAGGCAAAATAGCTGAGGTTGGCAGGGAGCTCTGGAAATCACCTAGCCCAGACCAAGGGCAACAAGAGCCCATGGCAAGTGTCCAGTCTGATTTTTCAGTATCTCCAAGGATGGAGACTCCACAACCTTCCCGGGCAACCTGTACCAGTGCTTGGCCAGTATCACAAGCAAAAAAAAAATAATAAAAAAAAAATCCTTACATTTAAATGTTATTTCCTGTATTTCAGTTTGTGCTTCTTGTCCTGTCACTGGATGCCTCTAAGAAGAGCCTGGCTCCATCTCCTTTATTCCTACCCATCAGGTACTTATACACATTAAAATCCCCTGGATAACATCTGGTCCAGGTTGGACAGTCCCAGCTCTCTCAGCCTCTCCCCACTAAGAGATGCTTCAATTGCTTAATCACCATTGTGACCCTTGGGGTTGGACTGGCTCCAGTAAGACCATGTCTCTCTTGTAACTGGGTAGCTCAGCACTGAATTCAACCCCCAGATACATTTTGCCCCTGCTGAGCAGAGGAGGAGGATTACCTCCCTCAGCCTGCTGGCAATGCTCTTCCTGATGCAGCCCGGGAGGCCAGTGACCTTTTTTTGCCCTATGGGCACATTGCTAGCACTCTTTTATTTTTTTTTATGCTTTGTTTGGTTTGTTTTATCACCTAGTCCTCTTGGGACCAAGCGATCCCAAATACAAAAAGAAGGAATGATTCTGTGCAGTTAAAGGGTTAGGTTAGAATAAAAAAGATACATGCACAGTGTATAAAAGACTACAAAACATTTGTGAGTTTGTTTAGACATTCATTACAATTCAGTAATAACTATGGAAGTTTATGAATGTTTTATAAAAGCTTTTACCTAACATGGAGGAAGCAGTAGCATCAAATGCTCTCTTGCGATAAATGAAACAAGTCGCAGAAAGCTTTTATCTACTTGCTGCTGATGCAAAACACACCACTTCCAAAAAAATATTAAACTTGACTTCTGTTAGACTGTACACTTCTTGCAATGCTAATAAATCCAATTTTGGTTTTTAATATTGTCTCTATAAAAGCAGCCATGCAATCAATCGGTGTGCTTCATGAGTGCCAGCTCAGCTGCTCTTCAGGCTCATCACAGTGTTACTGTACGCACAACAAAGGCTCTCCACTGCTATTTGTGGCCCCAATTACACACTTGGAATCAAGATATCTTGTAAACCTTCTTTTTAATCCACAGAATCCCACTTTTTCTTCAGTGTTACTGTTACTGGTAGCAGTGACATCTGAAAGGATTGGATGAAGGGAGGCAAGGGGTGGATGCCTGAAGCAAGCCCTAGCAACGGGGCTGGTACAGAAGTACACGGCGAAAACTCTGAGTCAGGAGGTCCACTAGAAGATCAGAGCAATGGTCATTCTGGATTTAACACTATCACAAGTTTTGTCAGTGACTCCATTATAAACCACATTTTTAGCCAATGGACCTATGCAAGATTTTGAAGTTGATAGCATCGGTGCAGCTCAAGTCAGTCGCAAAGACAGACAGAACATGTTTTGCCAAGCGATGCCAATTCCAGTCTTTTTTGCATGATTTTTTAAGTTTCACATGCCTACTCCAAGCCCCAGCTCTAGCAACGAGTGACTCCAACCTCCCACGCTCCAGTTCCAGCTACTGCAGAAAAACACTTGCAAAGGGGAACACGAAAGCCTTAACAAAAGAAAATATTGCAGAAACACTAAACACCACCCTCTCCAAATTTCCTGGTCCTTCAGCTGTTTTTTCTGCATGTCGGGTCTGAGCTGACAACAGTGCAGCACTGGGAGGTGGGACATGTCTTTCCTTGCCCGTATGACCATCTCTCCACTTGTCAGGCTTTCATTTCTACCGTTACATTTATTAACCCATAAGCCTGTTTGACTGACTGCTCTTCAACTCGAAGAGCTGCCCATGCTCTAACCAATATTGGCCTCGTACCTGGGCCTAGAGGAGAGGAAACGGCTGGTGTGAGGCCATTCCGAAATTTTGCATGATGCTCCAAAAATAACTGCATCTCTTTAAACAAGTGGCTCAGTTTTCAGAAGAAGAAAAAAAAAAAAGAAGAAGAAAAAAAGCGGTTTTGGGCAAAATATCAAAGGTCAAGATGTCTGTGCTGCTGATGGGAAGCTGAGCATGCCTTGTATCATAACAGCTTGCATGGCCTTCTCTAAATCCCATCCTGCCTATAACCATCTGGTCTTTCCACAGCCAGCTCCCAGGTAAAAAAGTAAACAGCAATCAAACGTAATCATCAAAGTAACATGCGATGAAGCTGCCAATTTCATAACTAATCACTAAGGTTGGGCTGTTTCTCTCATTCCTCTTGCTGGAGAGGTCCAGCCAACAACACGGCTGATGGCCATGGCTCCTCATGAGCAGCAGGAGCAGGGCAGGGAAAGCCACGGGCAACAAGGGCTAGCACTGAAAGACAACCATGTGTCAGTCCATGTCTGCTTTTTTTGTATCATACCACAAGGATTCAAGTCTGGTCAACATCGCATAAATGTCAAAACCAACTCAGATGACATGGGGCAAACAGCAGTTGTGACACAGGTGGCCACAAAATTCCTGTCTTCTGCTTATACCTCTTCTCTCAATGAGGGCAGACATATGGCATCTGTAGTAGTCAGGCCATATGCACGTGCTATGGCAGTGGGAAAAGAAGCATGCCTGGTACCAGTAATTTTAGGAGCAAGACAGATACGACCTTGAAAGTCTACCTGGTGACACGGCCGTCCTTGGCTAGAGGAAATGGGGGAGATATTTACAGATTAGAAAAAGCGCCTGGCTGGCGATTATTCTCAGGCCTGACACATGAGAGACATAACACATTTTAAAAAGCCACTAACTTAGAAGAACAAAGATAATCTTTTGTGAATACTGAAGGAAAAAAAATAGCTTGGCTTAAGGGATTTCTTTTCATTTTTTAAAAGGGATCTGGATGCTCACAGACAGAAAATAAACATTCACACATCTTCAAAAAATCTGCCCCTAAGTGATTTAGTAATCTACAGATGCCATGATATAAAACTACAGAAAAAAATCTGTGAATGCACACTTTAACCAAGGAAAAAGTAGCAACAAAGCAGTCTCATCTGTTTATATATTAAAAACACTCCCCCCACAATTATTTTTGGAAATATATCCACTGTTGGTAGCATCTAACAGGGCAGTCCTCCCTCCCAACTCTATGTCAAGTTTCCAGTGTGTGACATTGGATTTTTCCGGAGCACAATTCCTACTGTCATGTATGCATGTGTGAAAACTTTCTGCCCAGTCCTTGCTCATTTTCTCCCTGAGATTTTACTGGGCACTGTTACAGAGAAAACCTGAACAGAAAACATAAGACTGGGAGATTTAAGCCCCCAAAAGCAAAGAGAAAGAACACCAACATTTACTAGGCTAAAAATAAGTCTTTTTATAACATGTGATGAGACACCTCCTAAACATTTGATGACTTGTTTCCTAAAGCTCCGGTGCTGCAAAGCCACGAAAATAACTAAAATCACTGGAAAGGCTGGTCCTCACTTTTTGCTGCTGCTCGGTTTTTCAGCGTCCATAGTACCGAGGTGGGCACGGGCAGTCGTGCACCTGAATTGCAGTTCTCCCCTACGCCTGACCCAACTCCAACAGCTGCAATGATAAGCCACCAGGGGACACAATTTTTAAATTAACATGCTTCAAACTATTTGTCTCAAGGGTTGAGTCCCCTTTCTTTACTGCCCTCACCCACAGACAATCACTGCCACACATTTTTTGCTGCCATGTCATACCACATCTCTTGCTCAGTTTTCCACCCATTTTCCAGCCTCTTTTGGAATGTTTTTGTCTTATACGGGTTCACCAATTCTCAAGATCCTTCTTACACAGTCTAGCTAGCATTTCATATAGAGGATTTAATCTAATTTTGTGCCGGTACCTCTGATGTCCTGGTGCTCCCATGCACTGCCTCTCCCGCACCCCTTGTTGTCAACATCTCCAACGGCAGCCACCTCCATGGGCTCAATTTGTCCCTTGGTCATTTTGCCCACTCATTTGAATCACTAATGAGTTAAGTTAATAACTGCACATCAATTCCTGAGACTTTGATTGCAGTTTTTCATTTTATTTTTATTTTTTTAGAATAACGGGATTGGCACACACTAGGTGCGCTGGATAACTAAAAAAATCCATTTTTAAAAGCAGTTCTGTTTGTCTGTGATGATCTGCTCTGCAAAAATAACATTACTTTTCTGTAATCTTCTAGTAGTTAATAGGATTTTTTTTCAAAACTCTGATTTATTATTTAACTAAAGACTACATTCCACTTTGTTGGATTGCAATTTCCAGGATCATCACTCTCATCCTTTTTAATTTCCAAAATTAGCACATTTTTCTCTTGTCTTTTTTTCTCCACTCATGAGTCTTTTTGAACTTCATAATATGTAGGCACATACAAAAACATATGGAAAAAGAAATTAAAAAGCTGGTAGGTTTGCTAACAAACTCTTTTGACATGCCATTAAACAAATTTCATTCAGACCTATTAGTCGGCATATATTCAGACTTCTCCTGGCAGCCTTTTTTTCCTGCCTTTCATCAATGACTATCTTTATAAAACATCATTTCCTCACTGCCCACCCTTTTCCATTTTGCATTAAAAGCTTTCTTTTTAAATAAAGCTTTTATAAAGCCATTCCCTACCTCAGACATGTCAGAGTTAGCACTGATTCTGTCCACCGCTTCATTTATTCATGGACTTTTATAGAGTATCTCTCTTTCATCTGTACATCTCTCTTTCATCTTTCATTGCCCTTTTAACTCCTTAGGGTAGCAGCAACTCATCCGCTCTCTCTTCTTCTCTCCCTCCCAGGGTTATTTCCCTGTCCTTCCCTTGAAGCCGTGCATGCCTCTGAATACAAGAAAATCCTCTTTTCCAAAGGGCGCTCTCCGACTACATTATCTCTGCTCTCTTGCCATTTTGCCTCTTGTATTTCATACCAGCAACCATCACAAGCTTAAAGCAACTGCAGCAGGAAAAGTAGGGTACCTGCAAGCATGGCCGCAGCGTGTAGAGGGACTGCTGGCTCCTGGTCACGGCTGCCTTCGAAAAGGGAAGATACTGAAATCAGCAGCCTAAATGGGCATCGACAGAGAGCCTAAAATCCACATCAAGGCTCCTGTGCAAAGCCAGTGTAACAAGCAAATTTTTTACTCTCCCATACCATTCTTGGCAGTTATAATATCATAACTCTGTATGTTGCTTACCTATACATTGCTTCTGAAGCTGTCATAAAATGTATATCACGGCAGCTCTTTCAAATGTCAATATTATGTGCATCTTATGTAACAGGTGTAAAGTCTGAGTGTAGGACATGCAGGACCGCCTTTTTTGTTTTTTTTCACTAAAAGCCTGCTTTCATATGTGCATTTTGCTTCTCTGCCTTCCAAAGAGAGGGATCGAAGGGAAAACTCACAAGGAACCAACCTGTAGATGAGAAGCAAGTGGGTTCTCACCTTCCTAACCCAAGCCGTGGTCAAGTCCCCCGGTTCTGACCAAAGCAAGATGCAGGCGCAGCCACAGGGGCTGCCAAGCGCAAAGAAAACCTTATAGTGGAGGGAGAAAGATCGATAAAGGATGCAGGGAGAGGGGTGAGCAGGGGAGATGTTTGGGTAAGTCCTTGCGTTGTGTTTTAGAGTAAATGCAAAGACAAAAGCAGCTCCTGGCAGCATAGTTGTGTGAGCAGAAAGCATGATAAGATGGACTAGTCTTTTTGGAGGATGTACTATACCTCCTTTGAATCTGTCACAACAAACAATAGTCTTAACTGTGAGAGGAAGGGAATCCAAATGGCCTTTTTCGATGATGAAATGGTCCCTCATGTGACAGCCATTACTTGGGAGGCTTTAAGTTAGGCTTGAACTACAGGCAAAAACAAAGATAAAAATAATGGCAAAGGAATGGGTTAAAAGCTGCCTGAATATTAAAGCAGCTGAAGCAATTGTAGGCTTTCCACAATTGGCAGCTGCACATTTTCAAAGAAGCATTTAGGACTTAGAAAGTTATGTCCCAGCTGAAGTCAGAGGTGAAGAAGCTTCTTCAGCTCACACTGAGATTCCTCATTTTCCTCTGCAAACACTGTAATTTGTGGGTTTTTTTTTTTGTTTAGATGAACCTCACCCCTCTGTTCAGGACTTAAAACATTTGATTTAGCAGCTCATTGGCTCCAGCGATGCTCTGCATCCTCCAGCACACATCCCAGAATTTACCCTGTGGTGTGAGAGCCTGGTATAAGGGCCAGGGAGAAAGAAGAAAAAAACCCTGGAAAATATTTCACATGTGCCATTATAATTAAACAATGTTAGAGCACTTCTATCTTCCCTCCATACGGCTCAGGAAGGAAGGCCACACGAAGGTTTGGCTTTCCCCAGAGCGCAAGGCAGGGAGTTGACCTGCAGGGCTGCACGTTTTCTGAGCTTTGCTCCCTGAAAGCTTGCCTGGCAGGCTAAAGAAACACGACACATCGTATTACTCTTCCATACCCAGATATGCTCGCTGTGCTATGAAATACAATTTACCAGTCACCTGCACTGGAAAACAGGGAGGATGAAGAGAGGTATTTTGGTGCAGAGGAGACTGAGGGATCAGGAGCAATGCAGGTCTCAGAGCCCTGGGGCAGATGACAAATACTGGTAACCACAAACCACCCAGAGAGGGTTTAGCAATAGTGAATACACCGAAGCCCAGAGAGATTATTTTGGCCACCTCCCAAGGATTTAATCTGATATGAATAGCACTGTGCCAGCTCTTGCTGTCCTTACTCTGCTCTTGTTCCAGAAGTCAAACAGGACGTTTGCAACTGCCTTAGTGGGTCAGGCCCAATTTGTTCCACCTCAGATGAGGCTGAAAAGACTCGGGATGGAGAAGTCAGGAAGAACTTTCGAGAGGAAACCTAGCCAAAGCCATCCAGTCTATCTCCTGCAAGGTAAAAATTGCTCCTTACGTTGTTTTGAAAAGTATCCCCCCGGTGCTGCCAACTGCTCCCTCCCAGACACTGAGCAGCAACTTCAGCATCAAAAGATTTAATTTTGCTTTCCCTTTCTTGCGGCAGGAGGAAGGAATCCTGCTGCCTCCCTGCCTGAAATGTTTCTGCCTTATTTTTTCCCAGGTGCTTGCTCTCTTCCCCCTACCTGTGCTCCTTTAAGGGTCAGCCCTTTGCTGCTGTGCTCTCACTATCGCCCACATTTTTTGTCTCTCCCATCTCTCTCAGCCAGACACTCTTAACAAAGGGTGCAGCTTCGTGTTATAGCTAACCCATTTCACAGCAGTCTTCCCTCCCCTGGGACACGGCCAGGCATTTCCATCCCCTCCCTTGCAGTAAATCTGGCCATTAATACAAGCACAGAGCAGACTAGAGATGGTCTGCTGCAAAATGACCCATCGAAAACAATAATTACTAGTTTTCCACTGGCTCCATGAGCAGAACCAATTCGAGTTGCTGTAATGGCAGTGCCAGATCTGATGCAAAGGAAAGGGCAAGAATAAAAGAGCCTGGAGCGGGATGGGGACGGCTATCAGTTTAACCGTAACATAAGACCGCACCTGGAAACAGTAGTGGCATTGTATCCGGACGTCCCCTCCATCCCCACACCAGAGTCTCTCCTTGCCTCGGGGAGACTCTCACCAGTTGCATCCTTTCTTCATTGCCTTTCAGACAGCTTTTAATCCACCTGCCAGCATAATTTAGAGAGCTACGTCTCACAACTCCAGGTCAAGGGAGTTACAGCACGCTCTCTCCTCACAGGCAGAGCTTGGGACACAGCCCTGTCTTCTTGTGTCGCTCTTGTTCATGAAGAAAGGGGAGCAGTGAGAGAAAAGACCAGGTCAGATAGTAGCTCTTGCCAAATTAAGCTTAAATTTCAGTGGCAAAGCATCCAGGGGGTTGTCAGAGAAATCAGCTGAGGTACAGGATTATGTGGTAGGAGACACGTCCGAAACAGACAGGTAGATCCATGAGTCACCAGCCTGGAGACGGTAATTGAAGTGTCTTGTGGTTTCAAATATTGTGAGATGTGGTCCAAGAACTTGTCACTCTCGCTCTCCTCCATTTCTGACAGCCTATAGCAGATGTCCCCACCAATTCTGCCTTTATTTTCCAGCCTGTATCTCTATGCATGTGTAGCACGGTCTCCATCCCCATGTCGCACCTCCCTGGTACTGCCTATTATCTTTACTGCAATCCTCTCTCCTTCTCCTCTGCCACCTCCTGAGCAGGTGAGACCTTCCCTTCACTCACCTACTACATCAGACAAGCCTCTCTTCAGGAATTCGAGATTGTAAGCCTTCAGGAAACAATTTCAGTGCGTGGGCATGCTTCCCTGGCTCCTGACGTGCATTCTCTTGTCCAGAATAATGAATTCCATCTTCCATAGCTACACGACCACATCTAACACAAACCTTAACTCCTATCTTCCACTGTTTTTTGTGACTACTCCTTGCTGTGACCGCAGCCCAGAAAGGACTGCCAGACAATATAGCATTAAAGCAGTTCTCCTCTTCACAGGTATTTTTATCAACTGCTCTCATTAAGAAGTGCAAAGAGATGAGTAATTTGTTTTCCGAGCGGGTCAGTGCACCCTAACTTCATTAATCGCTGCTTCTGATCTGCAATGGGAGCCTTGAGACAGGCAGCACAGTCTGCCTGGCTTTGCTTGCAGCTTGCTGCCAGGCTTCAGCTATGGTGCAGAGCTCCTGCAAGAGCAGGTAAACTCCAGCCCAGAGAGAGTGATCAAGCAGTAAATGAGATTAACACTATGTTATTTGATGAAGAAATGAAACAAGCACAGATATTTTCTCCATGACCTAAAAGAATAGTAACCTAAGCCACCTCATTTTCTTCCTTTTTTGTTCTTCTTCTTTTTTTTTTTGAGATAATATGAGGTATGTCTCAGCAGGAAAGACATGGCTGCCTGTAGAGAGATTTTGACAACTCCCCTCTGAGTGCTAAAATGCTGTCAGCCGAAAAACTGAGCTGTTTGGGCAAATTGATCCAACTCTGACAGACTTCCTCTCTGTTTTCATGTTTTCTCTCTCAATCAAAAGCCTCCTAATGGATCCATGTTTTCAGTTCGATCTCAGAGAAGAGGGAGAAGAGGGGAGATCACCTACTTTGCACTGTTCACCATTAACCTAGCTAGACAGAGAAACTTGTGAGAGGAAGAGGAAGGTCTCAAAAGTCTCTCGCATCTCCCCATTGCATACAGACAGAGGATCTGAATACAAGAGTTTCCTTAACTCGCATACAGCAACTGCACACGGGCTTTGTGACAGCCAGCGAGGGCAGTCAGTAAGTTTTGTGTGCAGACAGTAACAGCACAGGAAGCAGAGCTTTTAAGCCTGAGCTCATCTCCAATGCCAATAACCGGCAAGCTACTGAATCAGCCATCAAAAGAAAGCCTTACCAGGTTTTTTTTCACTAACCATTAGGAATCATCTCCCCCTTCCTCAGCCCAAAGAAAACGAAATCTAAGCATTTTTAAACTTTTTCCCTAGCTGTGAATATATCTGTTAACCTTTCTGCATCAGTGACAATTTTGAATACATTTTTTTGATGGTCAAATCCTGGGAGCACTCTTACTGCTTTATAGCAAAGATTAAGCATGCTCCTGTCACAGTCAGTAAAACAGTATTTCTATTGCCTCAGTTGGGTACTCCAGAAATCCCCATTTCTATAAGGTGAAGCAGTGCCAAGCAGCCCAAAAGTGCCTTGCAAAGACAATTTGTGTTATTTTTGCAGTCTTTTCACCTTTGCATGTAACACAGCTTTGCAACTCCATGACTACTGTCTTGCTTGTTGTGTCTTTCTCCACAGTTTTTCTAGTTAGAGTATCAAAATATGGTGATATTTGTTTATTTTTCCTCTTTATCTACCTGCTGTAAACTCAGCAGGAGGAACGCATAGTCAGCGTGGCCAATTCTTTTTAATTTTTTTTAAAGATCCATGCAGCAGAATTGCTGATTTATAGATTCAAAGAGATCTGAAGTATGTAGTTTACCAATTTTAATTTTGGTAAAGTCAACCACAGACTTTATAAACTTCATTGTGTCCCTTTTCATAGCTTCATGAAGCCAGGAACAACAAAGGAGGCTTCACCATCTGTTCCCTTCATGCTGCTGTCCTACACTTATTTCTTTCTACACGGTCAGGGCTGAGGAGTTCACAATAGGTCAGAAACTACACAAGCACAGTGACTCCCAAATAACTGTGTACTGAACACAGGTCCATACATTAAACACCATGCTACACACCAGATGCTTCATACAAGGTCAAATATAATTTTTTTAGTACCAAATATTCTGTACTTGGAGCCTAAATTCTTTAAGGCCCTTCAAGCGTGTCCCTGGATTATTCTTATCTTGGTTCCCATGATGTTACTGTAGGCTTTTGGATGACAGTTTTGATTATAAGTCTGCACACTGCCTAGAACAATAAGATCTTGAATAAGATTCTCCTGCCTGAGCCTCCTTCGCACTCTATGAGTCACGCTGGATGTCTGTCCTCCGCAAGGGGAGCAGACAGGTCTGCAAGGGCACTGCTCTGTCTTGCCAGCGCTGGGGCAATGGTCCTGAGGCACCACCCAGTTTCGTGATCCCATCGATCTACCTGCATACATGCAGGAAGAAGAGGCATGTACACTACATCGTTTCTGATGCGTCTGTCTGGCCTCAAAAAGGATTATGTGAGACATAGGGCATGACTGAAAATGAGAGCACAGAGTCTCAACAGTACAACCAAAAGGCGTTGTTTTTCAGTCCAGCCTAAAACTCTTTCAGCTCCTTCTGCCTCAGGCTCCTGCTCTTTGCAGTGAAATATGCTGCTGTAAAAATGCAGAGACTGCTTCAGTGGTGAATATTTTCCTTTGCAACAGACAATATTCAATTTGTCCTTAGTCATATATTCCATTCCCTCTGAAACACAACCACCCAACACCTCAATGCAAGAGAATTCCTTTTAGAGCCACAACCCCTTAGTTGCTTTAATGAACTTACAGATCTACATATTCATGTATGTCAGCCCTGATCATCATCTCAAGCTAAGCTTCCTCTTACAGGTTAACCCTTAACCTTGCATTTGTGTTTCTTAAATGATCTTTTGTTTAAAGAACTAACAAGCTCAAGCTTCAGTTCTCCGGCCAGTCTGGTCTCTGTCAGTGACACGAAGGTCCTCCTTTCACCATCTCACAACCAAAGTAAGGAAGAAGAAATGCCAGTATTTCTACCTAGGTTTCTGAACAACATGCAATTCAAAACTTAGAAAGAATTAGCTTCACACTTAACAATGGTAATGACTATCTCATTGATGAGGAGCCCAGGATGGATACATGTTTGTCTTCCCTGGATCAGGGAAAGGTCAGAACATTCTATTTAATCCTTCTTGTTTAGGGTTATATCTAATACAGCAGATTTGGTGCCACTCAAAGGGAGGTATGATTTTGGGGTTGGCTCCTTGGGATGGAATATGCAGTCTCAGTAATATTGGCCGTTCCAGCTCTGATTGACATGATAGTTTCAAATGAAGTAACACTGGTTGAATGGCTCAGTGACCACTACAGCAAGAACTGCATGTACAGAACAGTTTGACAGAAGGCAGTATTTCGCTTTCAGCAACCTGTATTACAAATGAGCCCACTCACTGCAGAGGGATTCTTAGAGTAGCACAATCTGCTTAAAGAAAAGAAAAAAAAAAAAGAGATTAAAAAAAATAAATCCAACGTGAAAGTAGTTGTGACCCCACCATGCAGGTGACACCTTCAAAGCAGCATCAACTTGTCTAAAACCAGTCATCAGTCCTTAAGCAAATCAGCTGAACCCTGGGCAAGCCTCAGCCACAAGTCCATCTCCTTTCTACAGCTCCTGCAGATGGAGGGGAACATCACCGAGGAAGGTGGCTGCTCTGCCCTCTGTGCCAGTCTACCATCTCAAAGTGAGTTTAAGCTTCTCTGCACAGACAACTTATTTGTGGGGGAGTTCAAGCTTTCATTGTCCTTCCCTCCAGAGATGACCTAATTAGAGATGGGGTTTCAATCTTGAGTTAATGGATTTGAGGAATCATGCTGTTGTTATTTCCAGGCAATAACAACAAGGAGGGGGGAGGGGATTCTCTAAAAACAGAGATAAACCCTGACGTGTTTATGAAAAGGACAAGACTTGCTCACCTTCGCAGCAGTTTGGAGACCCAGGCATCTGATCGTATCGCTATGTTCAGGGAACAAGTCCTCTGAAAGCTTTTCCTTTGCAAGAAGCCAGCCAAAAATCTCCAATTAGCTTCGTACAGATGAGAGGCCTGATTGCAGGCTGCCTCTTATTTGACACAAAGGCGGCTTTCTGCTCAGGATAAGCATTTGGAAGACTTTTATTAAGGAGCAAGACGAAAAGAAGAGAAGGATTGCAAGAAAAAACAGAGGGCAACAAAATATCTGTGCTATGGATTGAGGGCAAATACCCACACTTTCTGCTTTACAAGGTGGATAAGCAGGGAAGTAGGTTTTCCCCAGGTACCTCAGTCAATCTGATTACAAAGGTTACAAATGACTGGAACAAGCTTAGAGCTCCCAGGACAACAAAAAAAAAAATCAACCAACCAATCTGTGTAAAACCCTCAGTTTGTCAGGTGCTTGAAATAACATTGCTCAAAAGCTGGTGCTGGGAAGACATTTCACTGCCAACCTCAAACATGTACAAATCAGGAGAGACACCCCCAAATTCTGACATTATATTCTAGGATTTTTAAGAAAAAAAAAAAGCAAATAGAATGCACAAGAAAAAATAAATATTATGGATTTAGGTTTTTCTTCGCTGTGCCTCAAAGTCCTCAGGAACTGTGTTTTAAAGGTTCTTGCTCCACCTAGAAATGTAAGAAGACTTTTGTACTTTTAAACAGAACTGAAAATCCTGCAATCAGAGAGGCTGAGGCTCTAGAAAAAACATCACTGAGTTCAAACAGCACAGTCACTAGAGTTGACAGCCCTGTGAAGTTTAACTTCAGAGCGCAAAACATAGAGCCTGTCTTTGTGAAAATTTGTATTTGGAGGGGGGGTCATTTAGAAAATGAAGAAAGCAGAATATAGCCCCAGAGACATGATCCTCTGGTCACCTAGTAACAAAAGCAAGCTGCCGGACTTTGCACCGGAGCAGACGAGCACTGGTGTGCTCTGTCCTACCAGCTCCACTGGGGATAACCTCCCACCAGGAGGTTAATGATTAAGTTGGAAATGGGAATGTTGTTAAGCATCCACAGTGCCTGGGCAACTCAAGTCTGCTCAGATTCATGGCACCACGAATTAGAGCCATACGTTTTAGCTGTTCATGGTGTACATGAGACACATGCACAGAAACGCCGTGACAGCTTGAGTTGTTCAGCGGGAGGAATCATATTTGAAACAGCACATCAGGTTTTGATTAAAACGGCAATTAAGCAAGAAAGGAGCAACATGCCCTGGGGTTGCAGAGATGATAAGCCAGTTTCAAGACAAATGGCCAAGTCTTTAGGTGGTGCAAGCAGCTGCAACTGGGTTACTCCGATGCTGAGATAATGGGGCCGATACCATAGACTTGGATGGCAGAGAAGCCAGACGGGATCCCTGGCCAAAAATGCAGGCACTGACAGCACTTGCAAGAAAGAGAAACAGTCTTACCCTCTGGAAGTGACTCTTCTCAGCTGTAAAAAGCAGGTTTCCTTTTAAGGAAGATAGCAGATGCTGCTCAAGCAAACGGACCACTACAGAAAAAGGCACTGAGTGCTTGAGAGAATTAGTCTGCCTTCTGCAGGGCTGCACCCTTCCACGCGAGCTGTGGATTCAGCCCTCTCCAGCGTGGCACAGGACTGGTGATAGAAATGGTAATGAACTGCATTCAGCAGGGAAGAAGCCATTGCATAGGGGGGCGAAAATTGACACTTGATAGTGATTTCTAAAGCACCACAGGGATTTGCAGCACAGTGATGAGCCACCAGCAACAATCTTCATCCACATCGGCCTCCTCTCTTGGTTGTCAGTAGGCTTCTTTACTAGCAGGCAGCTGGTCCAAGAGGGAGAGATGGGAAGATGAGCAGATACCTGGCATCACCCTCTGCCCACTAGAAGCTGGTAAGGGTCTTCAACGCTGTTTATAAAGTTTGGCCCCTTCAGTTGCTTTTCTGAACTAAAAAGTATAGTTCAGTGAACTGATGCATCTTAAATTTTCAGTGGGTGCAGGACAAAGGGGAACTTGGCAACTATATCATAATCCCCTCAAATTGATGATCATCTACCCAAATTTCATTGATCTCATCCATAATGACTTCCTATTGAGAAGGATATTTCCAAGTTGAAAAACTTACGGGCACTTGAGGTCAGCAGTTCTACTGCTCAAGTTTTAACTATGAAAATGGCCACAGACAAATTAATGCACTGGAGACATCAGAACTGATCAGTATGTATAACCAAAAGACAGGCTGCTGTCAGGTAGCGATTATGTAGACACACATTGATGTCAGTAAACCCTTTTTGATATGGTCCACATCTCTTAGTTGCAGACTAAAGGTCCAAAATTCAATTTAAAATACTATTAATACCACACTAACATGGACAAAAAAAGAGCAGGTGATAAGCTTACTGTGGGGTGCAATGAAGTGAGAAAATACCATGACTGTCTGAGGATGCAAACGATGGCACAGCTAGAAAACAATGAGCACCCAAGCACTCAGGAGAGACTGCACTTGGAGAAGGAGGGCCCCGTGACATCAAGTAGAAAAGCAGGTCTGTGCTCCTAGGAAAGCAGGAAATTTAGAAAGAAATTCAGCCCCGCTCAGGAAGATGCAGACCTGGATTCATCCCTGCCTCTCATTCAGAGAGATACCGTGGAAAGGCACCAAGGCTAAATTTTAAACCAAAGTCATCTGTGCTTAGCTCTACAACAAACGATGGCCTCATAAAAAAGGCCATATTCACAGTTAGCTCTGCTGGCCACCTCTCTGGAATGCCTCTAATTCCTGGCATTTGACATTTTCAACCACATCATGCACGTCTCAGCTCCACTTGATTGTTTGCTGTTAGTGCGATGCACCCAACCATCACAAAATCTGGCACACGATGCACCCCCTGCTAAATGCCAGTCCCTCTATGGAAGCCTGAAGCTGAATTTCAGCCCTTACATCCAGCAATGCAGATGAAACACGTAGCTTCATCTTAGCACGTAATTAAACACTGGACAATCCCAGTTAACTTCGGATATCAAATGTGGCTAGGGTGAAGCACTAAGGTTTTCTCCCTGTGCACAGTTAAGGTGTTAATTTTTATAGAAACAAATATATCACCACTGGGCATAGTTACAATCCCTATCCTAACATGAGATTTTATAAAGATAAAAGATTCCATCCCAGAATTACAAATAAATAAATCACCCAGTAATTTGCTTGGAGTGCTTGCTCCTTTTTCCCCAAAGCAAAATGCAGGAAGCGCGACTCATCTTCCTACCCAGTGATCAGCAAACTTAAAACTCTCCCTCGTCAGTTCAGCAAGAACCGCCAAGATTTTTCCAACATTTACCACTTGCAGAGGAAAGTTATGAGCTACGGAAAAAAAAGGGCAAAGTACCAAAATAGCTACCAGGACAGCTGGAAAGGACAGGGAATATTCCTTGTTAGACCTCCTCCAGATAGCTAAACCACGGTTTCTCTACTTGGTCTAAAAATGCAATGAGTCCAGGGTACAAGGCTCAAATCAAAAAGGGCTGTACGTTGCTCTGGCAGGGCTGAATGGCCATAATGTGAGTCCAGACCAGTGCTGGTCAGAAAAATCTGCCCTCTGAAAGAAATTGTGATGTGCGAGGATCTATTTTTATTATGACCTGGAACAAAAAGCTGACATTTATAAAGGACTGTGACTTCCAAACAATGTTGACTCAAGGGTCACCAAATCTTTCTTTTCCACAGAGCTATTTTTTCCCCCTTGAGTAATACTGAAATGTTCCATGTTAAACCTAACAATAAAACAATAATATAACAACAATTTAACATTACTGATGACAACGGCAGCATCCAAAAGGCTTGTTTTGATACTTTTCTGCCAAAAAAGGACAAGTTCCCACAAAATATTTTGATTTCATATCAGTGGAACATTTTCCAACCATAAGATCATTCTATTGACAGTTATTTAGTATGCTGTAGTGTAAACGTAGAGTCTTCTACATCTAAGCCCCGGGGTGGTATAAAAAAACCTTCAAACGTAATAGAGGAGGAGGCTGAAAGCAGCGGTGTCCCAACTGTCCCCATTTGCCACCTGGATAACTCCTCTCCTGCCTGCGAAAATCTGTCTCTGAATTTCCAAACAGGCTGATGCTCTCTCCTCCTCCAAGTAGTGACTGTACTTGGGAACATCAAAGGCTGGAAGCCACGGCCTAACGAATCAAGACAGTCTAACGGTGTCAGCGTTGGGACTGAGTCTTTGCTACACTGCAAACCACAGGAAAACTGCCTAATTCAGGAAACCTGCCCAGTCTTGCTCACACTCTTGCTGCCCAACTTTGGTTTGGTTTAGGCCTTTTCACCTTCCTGTTAGGCTCAGTATTGGCCATCTGACACTGTCCAATGGAGCCAAGGACCTTCACTAATCTACCAAATCCCAACTAGCCTTGTCTACAGGATCCCATAGGAGACAAAATAGGTAAAGGGATAGAAATGTATCAATTACCTATATTGTATTTGGACTGATGTGTAGAATCAAATTAATTAGATCTATATAATATCTTGACGTCCAAGTCAGGGAAACCTAACAAATACTTCTGTCTGTAAGAACACGTGCATTGGTTGGGACAGCTTCATTCAAGGAGAAAAAATCCTAACCCTCCTGTCTGTAAAGCTACCAAGTACATCCCTTTCTTCCACAAGAATAAAGGTATATTTAGTTAAATCACCTTGGCAACTGAGCCAGCTTGCAAATCCTACTTTTTCAAATATATCTAATAAATGTGCAAATATTTCTCTATATATACACACACGCACATCCACATACATATATATATCCAAAATGTGCATGACTTACTGTCGATAGTACTTCCTCCAGCAGTAGCTTCAGACAACTTTATGCTCAGTGTTTGATTTCAGCTGCTAAAAGATGAAGTCTGAATACCAAATAGGCCTAAATAAATATCTCTGAGATGCAGATATGGCTTTTATCAAGCAGCACTCATCTCGTGGGCCCTCCAGATGCCTGTGCATGAGAATCTCCCTAAAGAAGTGAGACAGGGTCTTTCTGGAGAAGAGCCACTTCCCTGGGACATGGCCATTGACTTCCAGTAGGGTTTTTAATCTGCTGAAATTCAGAAATGGGCCTGTCTAACTTTGACCTTGAAGCACTGCCCATACAAAAAGCACCAGCGCTTTTCAATAGATAATGAAACCAGGTATAGAAAAATCCAGATAGACAAGATGATTTTTTTTTTTCTGAATGCTTTGAAATTGCCTGAAAGATATCCTTTTCTAGCGACTTGATCCAGTTTTCCGGTATTCAGTACAACAGTTTTTATGCTGTTAATAAACATATTTGTCTAATGAATATCTCTTGGTAATCTTGCCTGTAATTCAGGAAACCCAAGCGTAGCAGAGATAAAAATATGCACATACTAAAAGCTCAAACTGAAGAAAAAAAAATCAATTCAAAGTTAAATTACCCATCTTAAATTTCAGTATAAAGGCTACTAGAAATACCGAGTTCTTGAACTTCAATTAATCTTCAGCTATTAAGCCAGAAGGGAAAAAGATTCTTCAGAGTATCAGATGGGAAGCTGCAAAGAGCTCAGATCAGCTTGCAGACAGACATCACTATTGCTTAAATTCCCATTCACAGCTCTGTTGGGCTGGTTAACTCAGGCCTGTCTTAGACTCCATCGGTTTTCTTGTTTTGAAGCATCTGTCTGTGACTGCCCGCATGCGTGTGGCATATATTTTACAGCTTCCTGTCTCAGGGATTAATTGGCAGAAGTGCTTGTCATGGTGACATAATTTTATTTAATTTGCACCGTGTGAAGATATTTGGGCAAAAGGGAAAAATAATTAAAATTTAATTACTTTTTCCCCTTTAAAATGAGAAACAGTTGCATTCCCTGGAGACTCAGCTGGGAATAGAACATCACTCGATTTTACTGCTAAACATGTAATAATAAAAACAAAATAAAAATCAACAATCAATCTCTTATAGTAGAAGAGAGACAAGTCCAAGATAGGTAAAACAGATCTCTAGAATCAACAACGACTGAAGTTTAAAAAAAATACTGAGAGGACAAGACAACATCAACATCCTGTATGGAAATATATTTCTAAACAAACAAATCCTTTTACTAAATAACTCAAAGATGTCTCTTCAATGAGTCATACCAGCTATGGGAAGTGCCACCTTTAGTGATAGGCCTGAGTCTCTGCCATGCATGTTAAGGGATTTTATAAAACCTGACAACTTCTTCTTTTTTTTTCCAATTTCAGGGGAAAAAAACGGTTTGCTTTCTGTGGTTTCCAAGTGGAAAAAACGGCTGCCTAAGCCCTCCCCTCCTCATGGTGTCATCTCTCCTTATATGTGGCCATCAGCAAAAAATTACTTGGAAAGGGGCAGAGGAGATAAACTGAGGATCTAACAGAGATACGACATTATTAATGGCAGCTCCATGATACACAGAGCCTCTTCTCCTGGAGTCCCTGGCTCTTTGCTAGGTCCACCTGAAAACTACTATTATTTAAAGACCCCACCTGCAGCCAGCCATGAGCCTCGCACTTTCTCCAGTTCCTGGTTCAGTATCAACAGCCTCGGGTATTTTTTTACATGACTCACGATATCTAACAGGTAGCCTGTGTGGCAAGATGCACCCACAGAGGTCTGTGGGCACTTTTGGCCAGCCCTGGGCTGCATGGTAGCACATAACCTCCCAGAACGTCAGTGCCTCCACTCCTTCAGTAGATCCTCACCTCCATGATGAAGAAGGTGCAACAGGCTCCTCCAAGCTTTACCCACAAGGAAAAAGGTCACATCACAAAGTGACTTTGAAGAAATCAGGTCAGCAGCATGATACATTTTGCTCTCGAGCCCAGCTTCAGAGCAGGTAAGACTGCACTGGGGAAGGAATCTAAGCAAAAAAAAAAGGCTGGCAAAAAGCTTTTGGGGGGCTTTTTTTAAGCCGGCTACAGCAGCCACACCTGAGGCCGCACCGGCAGCTCCAGGGCGGACACCCGAGATAGCGTGGGCGGAGTCACCCTCAGCGGCGCGGCGATTTTAAACACGGTGATCAGCTGTTAACTGTGCCCTCAGGGTATAAGAAGCCTTGGGGAGGGCGGGGACTAGTCCCTGCCCACCGAACAAAAGGCCTAGAAGAGTAAGTCTTTGTTAAAAGGCAAGTACTCGAAAGGCCTGTAAACTATTCCGTGCATAGCTTTCCGGAGAGTCTTTGTATTGTAGAGCCAACTATGGTTGCCACCAGGTCAATGGTTGTTAGAAAAACTGTGGGCACCCAGACAGAGGCCCCAGGTAAGCATGTGGGTGTTCAGGCCTCGGGCTGCAGAGAATGCCGGAGCCTGGCACTGGCCATGGAGGGTAGTGGAAGTGACACTTGTGTCCGATGTGACCAGGTGAGCGATCTGCTCAGCCTGGTGGCTGAGCTGAAGGAGGAGGTAGAAAGGCTGAGGAGCATTAGGGAGTCTGAGAGAGAGACAGATCGGTGGAGTCACATCCTGAATGGCAAGCGGCAAGCTCCGCAAAGAGCTGAATATCCCCCCACCTCTGGCCATCAGGCAAAAGGGGGGGACCTAAAGGATAGGGAAGAGTGGAAGCAGGTGCCTGCCAGGAGAGGAAGGAAAATCCCTGCCTGGCCTCCCTCACCTGCCCGGTTGCCCCTGCAAAACAGGTGTGGGGCTCTAGACAATGAGAGCCAGGCAAAGGAAGAGTCAGTGGAGGGTTCACCCATAGGGCTGTCTAGGGTGAGTTGCTCAGATACACGCATTAGGACTTCTTCATCTAAGAAAAAAAGGAGGGTAATTGTAATTGGAGACTCCCTCCTGAGGGGAACAGAGGGCCCTGTCTGCCGCCCCGATCCGACCCACAGGGAAGTCTGCTGCCTCCCTGGGGCCCGAGTTAAGGATGTTATCAAGAAGCTTCCTGGTCTGGTCAAACCCACGGACTATTACCCGCTTTTGGTTATGCAGATCGGTAATGATGAGCTAGTAGAGAGACGGCCAGAAGCAATCAAAAGGGACTTTAGGGCACTGGGGCAGATGCTAGAAGGATCAGGTGCACAGGTTGTGTTTGCCTCTATTCCTTCAATTATGAGGGAAAATAGTGGTAGGTTTGACAAAGTGCAGCAGATTAATACTTGGCTAAAGGGGTGTTGCCAGCGGTCTAGCTTTGGATTTTTTAACCATGGGGAGATCTACAGGGCACCTGATCTACTGAAACAAGCTGGGGTTCAAATGACACAAAGGGAAAAAAGGATCCTTGGTCATGAGCTGGCGGGACTCAGAGCATTCTTTAAACTAGATATGAAGGGGGATGGGGTTATAGCTGGGATTGCAGCGGGGCAATGCTCTAGAAATTATGAGGACCGGGTGGCCTCCCATCCCCCTAGGGTGAGATCAGTGTGCTCAGCTTGCTCCCTGAAATGCTTATACACCAATGCACGCAGCATGGGGAATAAGCAGGAGGAGCTAGAAACCTGGGTTCGGGCAGGAGATTATGATCTGGTGGCAATTACAGAGACATGGTGGGACAGCTCACATGACTGGAATGTGGTCATGGGTGGCTATGTCCTTTTCAGGAAAGACAGGCCAGCCAGGCGAGGTGGTGGAGTCGCTCTTTACATGAAAGAGCAACTACAATGTCTTGAATACCATCCAGGCATGGATGAGGAGCAAGTTGAGAGTGTATGGGTTAGAATTAAGGGGCAGGCTGGCAGGAGAGATACTGTTGTGGGTGTCCATTACAGGCCACCAGATCAGGGTGAGGAAGTTGATGAGGCCTTCTACAGGCAGCTGAGAGCGGTCTCACAATCACAGGCCCTGGTTGTTGTGGGGGATTTTAACTTCCCTGATATTTGCTGGAAGGACAACTCAGTCAGTCAGCCACAGTCCAGGAGGTTCCTCCAGTGCATCGATGATAATTTTCTGATGCAAATGGTGGAGGAGCCGACTAGGAGAGGAGCACTGCTGGACCTCATCCTCGCTAACAAGGAGGATCTGGTTGAAGCAGTAAAGGTTGAGGGCTGCCTTGGCTGCAGTGACCATGAAATGGTGGAGTTCAGGATCTCATGTAGCAGAAACAAAATAGCAAGCAGAATTGCAATCCTGGACTTTGCCAAGGCAAACTTTGGATTTTTCAAGCAATTACTAGAGAAAATCCCATGGGCAAGGCTGTTTGAAGGTAAAGGGGCCCAAGATAGTTGGTTAGCGTTCAGGGACTGCTTCTACCGTGCTCAAGATCAGAGCATCCCGACACGTAGGAAGTCAAGGAAGGGAGCCAGGAGACCTGCGTGGCTAAACAGGGATCTGCTGGGTAAGCTCAAGGGCAAGAGGAGAATTTACAGATCTTGGAAGGCAGGGCTGGCCACTTGGGAAGAATATAAGGCTGTTGTCCAAGGATGTAGGGAGGCAACTAGGAAAGCAAAGGCCTCCCTAGAATTGAACCTGGCGAGAGGGGTCAAGGACAACAGGAAGAGCTTTTTCAAATACGTGGCAGATAAAACTAACACCAGAGGCAATGTAGGCCCACTGATGAATGAGGTGGGTGCCTTGGTGACAGATGATACAGAGAGTGCCTTCTTTGCCTCTGTCTACTCTGCCGGCGGCTGTCCTGAGGAGCCCTGTTCCCCTGAGGCCCCAGAGGAAGTCAGGGCAGTGGAGGAGTTTGCTTTAGTCGATGAGGACTGGGTTAGGGACCAATTAAGCAATCTGGACATCCATAAATCCATGGGTCCAGATGGGATGCATCCACGGGTGCTGAGGGAGCTGGCTGATGTCATTGCTAGACCAATCTCCATCATCTTTGCCAAGTCTTGGGAGACGGGAGAGGTGCCTGAGGATTGGAGGGAAGCAAATGTCACTCCAGTCTTCAAAAAGGGCAAGAAGGAGGACCTGAGTAACTATAGACCGGTCAGCCTCACCTCCATCCCTGGGAAAGTGATGGAACGACTTATCCTTGGTGCCATCTCAAGGCATATCAGGGATAAGAGGGTCATTAGAGACAGTCAGCATGGCTTCACCAAAGGGAAGTCGTGCTTGACTAACCTCATAGCCTTTTATGAGGATATAACAAGGTGGATAGATGATGGCAGAGCGGTGGATGTGGTCTACCTTGACTTCAGTAAAGCATTTGACACAGTCTCCCACAGCATCCTTGCTGCTAAACTGCAGAAGTGTGGTCTAGACTCTCGGGTAGTGAGGTGGACTGTGAACTGGCTAAGGGGAAGAAGCCAAAGAGTTGTTATCAATGGGGCGGAGTCTGGTTGGAGGCCTGTATCCAGTGGAGTGCCTCAAGGGTCGGTACTGGGACCAGTATTATTCAATATATTCATCGATGACTTGGATGAGGGACTAGAGAGTACTATCAGCAAGTTTGCTGATGACACCAAGCTGGGCGGAGTGGCTGACACGCCAGAAGGCTGTGCTGCCATTCAGCGAGACCTGGACAGGCTGGAGGGTTGGGCGGGGAAAAATTTAATGAAATATAACAAGGGTAAATGTAGGGTCTTGCATCTGGGTAGGAACAACCCCAGGTTCCAGTATAAGTTACGGAATGACTTATTAGAGAGCAGTGTAGGGGAAAGGGACCTGGGAGTCTTGGTGGACAGCAGGATGACCATGAGCCAGCACTGTGCCCTTGTGGCCAGGAAGGCCAATGGCATCCTGGGGTGTATTAGAAGGGGGGTGGTTAGTAGGTCGAGAGAGGTTCTCCTTCCCCTCTACTCTGCCCTGGTAGAGTACTCTCTCTACTCTGAGACCCCATCTGGAATACTGTGTCCAGTTCTGGGCCCCTCAGTTCAAGAAAGACAGGGAACTGCTGGAGAGAGTCCAGCACAGGGCAACTAGGATGATTAAGGGAGTGGAGCATCTCCCTTATGAGAAAAGACTGAGGGAGCTGGGGCTCTTTAGTTTGGAGAAGAGGAGGCTGAGGGGTGACCTCATTAATGTTTACAAATATATCAAGGGTGAGTGTCACGAGGATGGAGCCAGGCTCTTCTCGGTGACAACCACTGATAGGACAAGGGGTAATGGGCTGAAACTGGAACATAAGAGGTTCCGCTTAAACTCGAGAAGAAACTTCTTCTCAGTGAGGGTGACGGAGCCCTGGAACGGGCTGCCCAGAGAGGTTGTGGAGTCTCCTTCTCTGGAGGCATTCAAGACCTGCCTGGACACGTTCCTGTGGGTCATAATCTAGGCATTCCTGCTCTGGCAGGGGGATTGGACTTGATGATCTTTCGAGGTCCCTTCCAATCCCTAACATTCTATGATTCTATGATTCTATGATACTAAACAGATGTCCACAGTCCATGCACAGAAGCACGGCAGCAAATTGTGGCAAAACCTCAGATATGCATCAGCCCATGCCTGCTGCTTCTGTATCCACAAGGCTTCCAGGGAAGATGACTTAAAGAAATGCACTGATGCATAGTGTATTTTTAATGATAATTCCTTTTGCAGATTAAAATCAGCTTTCAGAGTAGGAAGAGGACAGTAACAAAACCTTCATATGGAGAAGACCAGCTTTTACAGCTCTGGATCTACTCACTAAATCAGAGACATTCATCATTGATATTTGTCAACCAACTGTAGAAAGAATTTTCACATAATTTGCCCCAACCTAGGAATCATCATAAGGGGGAAATTCAACTAAATATGTGAAGGCCATGGTTCAGCAAGGCAATGGTTATCACCTTCAACATACAAATTGGGTTGCATGGACATCAGCAGCGCAGAACTCCCATTAGCACTAACTTACATCAGCCAACCCCAAAGACATTTTGGAGTCATTCAGGCTAATATGAATGTTTTTTCTTTGGGTATAGCTATGCATACACTGACAACTGTGCTGAGGCGATGACTTCCGAACATGCACAAGATCACTGTGGTCACAAATTACACTGTTAAGCAAAGAGAGAACTTCCCTAGCCTTCCTTGAAACATGCCCATTTTAAGGTTTCTTGTCTCCAATGGTAAAGTTGGAAAAATGAGTAAGAGGGGGTAACATGTCTACAGTCCTTAATCTAATGAAGCCACAGTCTTGATAAAGCCTCTCTCAGGTGGTCAATAATTAAAAAGAAATGCCTGAAGGTGAAGTATCACAATGCATGGTGTTAGAAGGAAAAAAAAGGTTTTGACAGCATAGTATTTAAATTTCAATCTAGATGTTTTTCTGCGCAGTCAACTTACATTTTCATGTTAAGAAAAAGACCTCTTTCCACCGGAATTTTCCAGTGCATTTTGATATGAAAAAAAATGGCATAAGAACACTCTTAACATAATTGATTACTACTTACGAAAGTGCTTCTTGTATCTTTTACAGTTCACTTACTTGCATCATCATCTTTTCTTACCCAGTGTAAATAAAAGCTCCTTCAAAACAAGGGTGGGAAACAACAGGCAGAAAAAAAAACCCTAACCAACAATCAGAAAATCCATCTGGAATTAAATCTTTCAAGACCTTATGGAAAAATTGCTGTAATGAGTTTTTGCCTTTTCCAATGGACAGATGTTCTCATCAATGAGAAAATTAGAACTTGATGACAAACTCTGAGGTTTAAATGTCACTCCCTACCACGCTGGTTCAAATAAAAATGGAAACAGCATTAAGAGAGCAGTATGCAAGCTCTGCAGACTGGTAATTTCTTCTAATTAAAAAGCAGAGTTTACAGACACATTTAGTGATGCTCATCATAAAGGACACATCTGAAGGTAGAAGGCTTTCTTTTCTTAGTTGTAATTCCCAGAAAACTTTTTTCTCATTATTTGTTTTCTTCGTCTATTCAGGAATTTCCCACCCTGTGTAACAAGTTTCTAATATCTTAAAAAAAAAAAAAAAAATCTCAGACCTACTAGTAACTCCCACAGAAGGCAACCTCCTGAGCACTCTATGAGCAAGGTGGGAAGAGTGCAATGCAAGAAGCACATTTATGACTTTTTATGTATAATGCAAAAAGACAAAAAGAGGAATCAGTGACCAGGAAGTACAACCAAAACTTTCATAATGTGTATATTATTTTACCTCTTTAACACTAGGAGAGAATATCCACCCAAGAAAATCACTCCAAGAAGTGACGTGCTGACTGTCAGGGTGCCTTTCTGGAAGGTACACTTCGGTTAAAGTCAAGTCATTAGGCTCAGTACAAGAGGAAGCAGATGAAATCCAATCGAATGCATTACAGAGGTCAGACTAAATGAGCTAATGGTCCCTTCTGGTCTTAAAAAATCTATTAATCTAATTTAATTCTCTGTTCTACTCTTCATACCAGAGTCAATTTAAACTCATTTATATGAAAAGAATGCATTACAGCAGCTTTAAACAACACACAATATTCTGACTATGCAGTTTTAGGCTACCCAAAAGCTTCATTTACTTCCCACTGACCTCAGGAGGAGGTTTTGTTCATCCATAAAGAGAACCTATATCTATGAGCAAGGTACCAGGCATAGGCACCTCTCCCAACACAATGTGGGATGAATCTGGACCTTAATTTATATGAATCGACCAGAAACTTGCCAGAGCACTTTCCACCTTGGCTTGGTTTTTGGGTGTTGGTGTTCCTCACTCATCCTGATATTTGCCGTGGTGAAGAGCACAACGCTTTTATCAATAAAATCTGTTCCAGTCACTCCAAAGATATTTGTTGCGAATAACTTGTAACACACTCAATATTGCACCAAGAAAATACTTGGCAGTCACTGTCCAGTGAGAAAAGCAAGAACTTACATGGAGAAGGCCAAAAATATTAATTGCTGCTAGTCTCTCTGGTATATACATATGCTCCCATCAAGCAATTATATTTTATTCTCTCTCCTTAAAAAATAATAATAAAAAAAAAAATCCCCTTTTTTTCTTCTCCATGTAGCCTTCCCTCAGTATTCCCCTCCTCCTGGAGCCTCAGTGTTCACATTAACATTACCAGTCATTTGCTTAATTCAGGAGTGCAAGAGCACAAAACATCACATGAATTCAGGCTGATTGACCTTAGCGAACCACAGCATCCTTCATGCATGCCTTGGGTAGAGGGAATAATTTAACACAGTCGGAGAGGGAACTGAGTTTGAGGCCAACACAGAGGAGCTCTGAGGAGCTCTCAAAAGCTCTTCTTCACATGGTATGTTGGAAAGACTCTACGAATGGACTAAAGACTTCTCCTCTGCTGGCGTATCTATACTTGATGCTGCCTTTACTTTTTGTCTCTGCCTGCTGCACACAGACGGCCCTTTCCTCGTCTCTGTCCTAAACACTGACTGATGAAAAAGAATTGCAGAGTTGCCTAATGCCTCATCTCTCCAGTGGCTGTGTTAATTTATTCCAGCTATTTCAGGGAAGCATGAATGGCACCCCAGTAAGCCAGCTCAGACTGGAATAAAGGCAGCTGATTTTCCCATCTTCTGTCATGGCCAGTGTATCACTTCTAGGGTTTTCAGCTCTGATGTTTCTTTGCTTTTTTTCTCCCCTTCCTTTTGAGACTCGGGCAGCTTGTACTTTGTGAGAACACAGAATCCAGGAGCTACATAACATGAAACACGCAGTTTGCTTATTCGGTGCCAGTGTTTTTAAACCAAATCCTATATTTCAGTGAAATTTGCCTTTAGTCTCGTGTCTCAGCACATTTTAATCAAGCAAAAATCCTATTTACAGTGAAGAAATCCCATTAGAGCAAACAATAACTACCTTGTTTTAATGGACACATTTCTTTCACTTAAGCCTTCACCATCTGCTTTGCCCTCCAATCATGAGCACACTCTTAAAAAGAAAAAGTCTTTTCAACATAAAAATGTAGGGCAGATGCTACAACTCAAATTCATATAGATATTCACTATTTGTTCCAGATTACAATTTATATTTATATATCCTCTTGGATGCTTTAGAAACAAATCAGGAGGTCAAAAAGTCTCTCACAAACAAAATGTAATTCCTTCCAGGGCAAACAGAAATTCACTGCAGACTCATTCCTGAAGCTCCTTGTCCAAACTCCCACTAACTTCAGAGGATGTGTCTGAAAAATGTCTGAGTTGAAAGTCTCCAGGAACTTTGGGATTTTGACCCAGGAATTTTTTCATTATATCAATTTTTACCCATGCACGCTTGGCAGATTCATACAAAAGAAACAGACACCGTTTTATTTTTTTTCACAACCCAACTCTTTTGATTTAGCATTGTTACCAGCACCAAAATGCACTTTGAGAAGATGGGATTCAAAGTATGTATTATCTCTTTTTGGGGAGATCTACCTATCTTCCCCTGTCTGGTTTCTGAGAGCATCACCAAGCAGCATTTCACAGCCCTTCAAGCCTGGTTGCATTTCTCTCAGACCATGGAGATCTTCAAACTAGCTACCAAGATTCTTTTTATACCTCCAACCTAAAATTTTCTCCTATCAGAAACTCACCAAATCCAACCCTATCATGAGAGTTCAGCTGGATTTCCAAGGATAAGTTTGACCTCTCCACTCCTCACGTATACCTTGGGTACTTTTTATCAGCACTGTTATACCTTAGGTGTCTGGAAAGTTGACTTGTTGCCACGTCTGAAGGATGGGGAGGTGCTAAAGGGCATCACCACAACTTTCTGAAGTCAAGGGAAGGCTCTGTAAAGCCTCCCTGTAAGGTTCAGTAATTTTGTAGCTCACTCCTAAAGACCTTATTACTCCTCTTTAACCTGAGTTTCATGGCTAGTGGCATGCAGGGTGCCCAATACATCCTTGGCTTGTTTTGACAATAAAGCAGAATACAGCAGGGCATCCACATCTGCTTTCTTTGCTGTACTGGTTAAAAAAAAAAAAGAAGGAAAACCTGGCATGGTAGCACTGCAGAGAGCTGGTGGCATTGAAGAAGTTAATTAGCAACATTGAACTAGGCTTCAGGAGACGAGTCTTAATAAGTGCTGCTAAAAATATGACAGTAGTCATTTCCAGAACAAACACAATCAGTGGCAGACAAGTGAGGAGAGAAACCCAGACCCGTGAGCTGCCACGGCGGAGGTATTTTCAGCTGGGAGCAGGAATAAAGGCTGCTCATTTTAAAAACACAGCAGCAAAAAACCAGTCTGGTACACGAGGAAAGCATTTGAGAGCCCACACCCCAAGCCAGGTTAGTGGCTCTGCAGCCAGGCCAGAGCAAAGCTGCAGGCAGGAGAAGGTGTTTTGCACCAGACAGGGCTAGTCTTGAGGAATCAGGTGCACAAACGCAATCTGAGATGAGAGCTTTGAGAAGAGAAGAGGTTATAAGCCTGTTTTGGGGTGGGAGGAGAGGAGCGGGCAGAGGCAAGAGCTCAAAAATAGAACATCCCGTAGTCAGTTGCCTGGCTAAATCCTCAACTCCGTGCAGACCCCCACTGCTGCACAGAAGCCAGCAAAATCTGCTGGCCAAGGGCTAAACAATGCATTCCATTCATCACGAAAACCCACATGTAAAAATCCAATGTGCAAACGCTCTCTAGCATGTGACGCAGCCCCTTCCTCCTGCAAAAGGCAGCCTCAGACATTTGTGATGTGTCACCTTTCCCTCCCTGCCTCCTGCAAACAGCTCAGACCCAAAGGGGTGGCCCACTCATAGCTGGGCTCCCTGCAAAGTATTTGCATCAGACTGATAAGCTGTGCTGGATGTCAGCACGACAACCCAGTGGTCTTGAACTTAATGAAATGACAATTAATCAGAACTCCAGGCTGATTCCTCAAGTCAAAGAGCTTGCTGCAGAAGAGGAAAAGCCGCTATCCTTCATAAGCAGTTAATGCTTTTTTTTCCCCTAAGCAATCACCCCGCTATCTTCAGGAGTACATCCCATGCTTGCTGCCAGGAACAGCCGCCTCAGCTTTTCAGACATGTTCTTGGCAAGGTGCTTTCCCCTCCTGGCGTTTGACAGGATTATGAAGTGCCGAAGCCTCCGGTCTCCTTTTGTTTTGAACCTTGAAAGTGAAGTTTAGCTTAATCATTTCGTCTCTTTCTGCCCTTCCCCTATGACAACCATCCTGGCTAACCAGCAGCCCAGTACCCAAGCACTCCCAGTTGCAAACTCATGGGAAGAAGACCCCAGCCCATGGATATTGGCTGTGACTTCATGACACGCAGGTCTTACACCAGATTCCCGTTTAGTTTGCAATGGTAACAACCAGTCTCCAAAGAGGACACAGCAGCATTCGGCTTTAGCTCTCGGATGGGTTAGGTCTGCTCTAGCATTTTCTCAGGCCGGCTCAAATAGGTGTCTCATAGTAGGAGCAGTGACTCAAGGAGAAGGAGGGCTCCTCCATCTCCATTTTGTAAGGCTGTCTCCTGTTCCATGGTCCTACTGAGAGAAGTATATTTTTATTTAGGAGGAGAGAGCAACCACATATTTATTCGTATGGGAGAGGCACTGAAGATACTCCTGCTGTGCTAACCAAACAGTATTAATATTTATGAAATGCTCCACAAAAGGACTGTTTCGAAGCTGAGGAATCTTGCACTTTTAAAGGATTTTCTTTGTAAGGAGGTAGAGGAAAGACCTCAAGCTTCAGCTTTCCTGACAAAAAAAGAAGAAATTCCTATTAAGAAAAGTGCCCAGTGCTATTATACTTTTAAATAATTTTTTAACCAAACACTGCTTTATAAAGAGGGAAAACTTAAAATGAAATAAAAATGAAGAGACGGATCAGGCCTCAAAATGGGGAACAACTCCAATTCTGGGTCCCAGCATACCCCAAATAGGTGAATTATCCTCCTGTCCTTTTGAGCATAAGGTACCATCTGGCTAGGAGATGCAGGCTGAGATGCCAGTTTTGTCATAAAAGATGAAGAGTCTTTGTGCTGCTTTTTTCACCTTCAAACTTAGACATGTCTTTCTATCTTAAATAGCAAAAAAGAACTGAAATATTTATAGAATAAATAGGGCACACATATATGTGCAAATACTAGAGGATAAAAGCCAAGGCCCCAGTCACGATATGTGTTTAGCCGAGGCTGCTGAAAGCAAGTGGTGATCTCTCCGAAAACCTCCAGCAACACTGTGCAACCAGCAGCTGTCACTATAAGCAGCGAAGAGGAACAGGAGTGAGAGTGCTAGGGATGCTCTGAGATGGGAGGAAAGCAACTGGAAAATAAAAACACAGGAGAAGCCACAATTAAACACTCAGCAGCTCCCTAAAAATGGCCCTTGTCCTCCAGGAGAAGCTGCTCATCAAAAAGGCTCAGCTGGCCTTTTAAAACGCAGCCCAAACTCAACTTCAGAGATACTAAGCGTGACTTATCACAACGGGATCTTGAAGTGATGGCAACTCATATCCTGTGCACAAGCGGGACTGAAGATTCGGCAGCCCTTTCGACGGATTTCCCAGGCAAGGATGCAGGGCGCTAAGGCGAGCAGCACAGGAAGCCACTTCCAGCTACCTATTAGCACGTGACAGCTTTGAAACATTCAAGATCCTCTGCCCACTATCCACATTACTCAGCTGTCAAAGGCAAGGCTTCAGATTTATGATGTGAAAATTACATTTTAACGAGGTGTCATATGTGTTTAAAGTTCTTATTCATCACTGTACTGCCACATCTTTTACCCAAGACACAAATGCACTTTATTAGCATATTATAAGGACAGAGGGTTCACCTTATCTGCATTGTAAAACTGCCTTCGGAAAAAGAAAAAAAAAAAAACCAACAAAACCCAAATCCAGCCACCTTTACTGAATAAAATGGTCGCAATCACATGTCAAGAGAGCATCCCACAATGTTTAACAGAATGTGGAAGATAGAAGTTTGACATGCACCCTCTGAGGCTTTTAAAATATCATAGATACGGGTGGAAGCTTCATATCATATTTGATTACTGGACCAGCAGTCCACAGTGTTAATATGCAGGCTATAGAAGCCATTCAAGCACAATGAAGCCGTATTAGAAGTCCTGTATCATATAACTGTCTTCCTTAGTTATTAGTTATATTTATTACCTTAACACATCTGTTAAACACCCAATATTGTAATGCTTGGGTCTCTTGGACATAATTTAAAATATCTCTTCAGAAGTAGGAGGTCTGTATTACCCACGTCACTAAGAAGAGCTGTCAGGACATCCAAGTCCCAGACATGTGCAGAGGGATCCTTATCTTGGTTCAAGTCCTTCTCTGGACTTCTTCATTGCAGAGCGACGGGACAGTCTCCAGTCCCTACCCCTAATCTAAAACACTCAACCAGCACCTCCTGAACCCTTGCGTGAGAGCCGCCTGCACTGGCGTGGGGCACCTTGGGCATTTAAAAGATGCAATTTTCTCCTTCTGGTCTCCCTGCTGCCTGGGAACCCCTGCGTGGTGGCCAGCCAGGAGCCAGGACCAGCTGGGGAGGTGCAGAGCCTGGAGACGTGTTTGTATGCAGCACCATGCTGGGAAGCGGGATGGGAGCACTTTACCTTTTTGGAGAGGAGGATTTGTTGATATTTTCTTGAATTTGTTTACGCAGACTGTATCACAAGTGGGTGATGATTAAAACAGGTAACTCTGGTGAATATTAAGACTGATTAGGTTGCGGCAAATTTTTCATTCTGTTGATAAAGCCTTTCATTTCCCTCCCTGCACATGTCTAGCAGAGTGCATAAAAAATTACCTGAACATTATTCTAGGTTCGACTTCTTGAGGAAGGCAATGCAAAACACTGCTAGAATTGCAGAGCTGTTCTCACTACGCCTTCAAATTTGCAAAATCAAAAGCAGATATGAAGAAATAATTCAAAAGCTCGGGAGCATTTATGAAGAAGCATTCTCCAAAAAACCAATTTTAAGGCTAAACAGCTTAAAGAAAAATATGCTCCAAAGGCTTTTTGTATCTTCAAGTTCACTTCTTGAAGGTAGACATTAACGACAGGTTTCCTGGGAGTTGCAGGCACTGAGGAGTGTTTGCTTTCAAAACTGCTTTTGGGATAAATGAAAACAGCCCCAGACAAAAGGGGGAAAAAAAAAAAAAACAACACACCAAAATTAAGCAAAACAAATCCTTAAAATTCAGCTTTTCTCATTTCTGGGGAAAATGAATCACTGGTTTTAATTTATTCAAGAGCCCTGATTTGCTTCTAGATCAGTTGAATCCAGGTTGAATCCTCACTTTAAGACCTCAGAATATTTTGTCTTCTTTGTACCTTCAGCTGCTACAGAAGCTGAGCACGGAAACTCCAGGTTTTGATGCTCCTTTATTCTGAGGAGTAAAAGCCCATTTTTTTTATACAGCAGGCGAGAGACAGTGAAGATCTCAAATACATTTTAAATCTATATGCACAAAAGACCCTTAATTAAAACTCACAGAAACTGTTCAATCACTGTGAAGGGCGAGAGCATGTGGATCTCTGCCTCTCCTACAAGTTAAGCAACTCCTGCCTTCCCCCATTTCCCCTGGTTAGTTTGCCAGAAGACTGGAAATGTTTGATTCTAAGTGAGCTGGAGTCTCTAGCTTCTGAGTTTTTTTATTTTAGATATCCTTGAAATGTATGATAAGAGAGATTTCAAGTATGTTTCAAACATGTTACTGGCTATTTAGGTAGCTAAATATATCATTTTTCTTATTATGATCAAGTTTCGGTTTTAAGCTTCTAAATCTTTACTCAATTGTTTTTTTAACTACCAATTTGCTTGACCCATCAATTTTATAATCATACTTTTATTTCCTAATTAAGCAGATATTGTTTACATATTTTGCTACTCAAACTGTAACCCTATGGAAAATGGATGTATTGAACGTTGCATCGGCTCCCATTCTGCTCTTTGGTGGAGGAGTTGAGTTCGAGTTGGCCATATATTTAGTATTATACATAAAGCAATGCAGCATGAAATTTTGTGCTAACCAGAAAATGTGTTGCAGTGAACTTGGAAGAGAAAGAGTCACGCAGACCTGGTCTCCTGGCTCCTCTCTGGGAAAAAAAGCCTGATGTCAAGCGTGTGTTTGCTCACCTATTCAATTCAAAATCAATGCTTCTGTTTGACTGACTCGTAAAATAACATTCCCAGTAATCAGGCTGTGCAGGTAATGAAGCAGTAAACTCCCTTTCCAAAGGTATTTTTCTTCGCTTTGAAACGCCTTGGCCCATTCGATCTGTCTCATCGAAGATTTCACTTGCTGTCAGAGCAACCCTCCCAAAAGTCCTCCAAACCCATAAAATAGTGAAGTAATGGGATCCTTATGCCTTTCTGCCAAAAGGAAATCCTGGCAATTTTCTGAGAACTGGAATGCATGTAAAATGCAGCTTTGTGCCCACACTACAAAGCTATAAAAAACTGCACAAAAGGAACACCAGAGAAGGCTCACCACATTCCTTGACACCAGAGCAACCCTCTCGTGACCACGACTGAAAGGCAAAAACTGCTTCAGCTTTCCATCTGAGGCACTGGGGGATTTTAAATTCTCGCCCAAACAGTGAAATTAAAGGTGCTTCAAACCAGAGAGACAAAAGGAGAAACCAAATCCTTGCACCTAACAGACTTTCAATCCCTTGCGGCGTTTTTATCTGCTCTCCCATCTCAGCAGCTTAGGCTGGGAAAAAGGGGAGAACTATTTCCTTTTTTAGGAAAATACAAAATTTGGAGCTTTTTCATTGATTATGTTATTAATGATGCTATCACTGACAACCGTCACCACATGAAAAAGCAGCAGCTGGGAGTCCGCTGCAATACCTGGAAATAATTCACTGAAAAGGAGAGAAACTCCATGAAATAGAAGGGATGCAATTGATTTTCACTCTTCGGGGATAACGAATAGCTCACAAATTGCTCTGCTTCACTCCACTACTCGGAATGTACATGCTCATCATTAAGTTGGGAGAATGAGAAATAATACTTCATTTTTAGCTCATCTGAGATCTTGCAGAGGTCAACATCACTGAAAGCATCCCTGCTCCTCTCTTAACATTCACTTGGTTTTGTTCATCTGCCTCTTCAAGGTTTCTTTCTCTTTCCTTCCATTTTTGTGCCAAAAATGATAATTTCGCCACCATTTTACAACTTTTATTCCACCCCTCCCCAGATTTGCATATCCATCGTGTCTTTTAGCATCATCTCTTTTGCAATCTGAAGCCCTGAACCCACTCATTCACTTCCGAATTTCTTACTAACAAAAAAGAATGTTTTGGGAATAGCCATGTTATAAATCAAATAGTTTACTGTCCAAATTGCATTAATTCTCCCTTTCCTCTTACTTTTTCAGCCTTTCTGAAGTACACAGTCCACAATAGGATGATAAATATGACTACATTGTATACAGCAGTAACCATTTGAAAATGATTACACAGACACTGCTTTGAAATTCTTGCACCATTGTATGAGTTGGACCACAGTCTCGGCTAAGTTATGTTACTAATAAAGTGTCAAAGGTGAAGATAATACTTGCCAAACGATGAAGATGTTGGTAAAGTTAAGAAAATTTAACCTAAGTAATTAGTAATTAAGTAATTAGTAGCATAATTTCTAACAGGAAAAAAACATGGAAAAACCATGAATTTCCTGGGGGCCAGATGCTCTTCTCTCATAGTAAGCCATAGTTAAGACATGAAATGCTGCTTAAAAATAAAAACTAAAAAATGAGAGAACTTTAAAGAAAACAAACCAACAATTTATAGGATTTTGTTGTCGATTTCCCTTTTGACTCTAGATACAAACTTGTGGGTGCAGGTTCTTGCATGTAATTAGAGGCACCTTCCCTAAACAGCCCAAACTCCCCCAGATTAATGCAACAAAGTCATTTAAACTGGTTGTTTTCAGCGACAGTATCTTTCACAGTTTGTTTTGCCAAAATTCCTGCAGAAGGGAAGATGATCTGATACATGGAGGAAAATTCAATTAAGGAGAAAAGAGCACCACCCCTGTGATGTGAACAGGAGTGGACATTTGGAGACTGTTTCAGGTTTGTTACGGGTAGCACACTCCTTTCTCCATTTCCTTTCGAACTAAGATTAATAAAGAGATATCCTGCACCTATTAATGTCTTAATATCTATCATAGGTCTTCTGGTGGGGCTTCATTCACAGAAACACAGGCAGATCAGTAAGGCAGGAGAGTACTTCAATTTTAGACTCTATTTGCAAGAAAATTAAAACTTTTACCTGCTCTGCTGTCCAGCGGGCCAAAATCCAAGGAATACTTCACGACGTGATAGTTGTTCCACACGTAAAGGAGGTTGTCCCGGGGATTATAATCCACAGCAGCAATGTACTGGTAGGAGTTTGGAAAGGGCACATCCACCATGCTATCCTTGCTTTGGTCAGTGTTATATATGTAGTCTATTTTATTCCCTGTGGCTTCATTGTCGTCATCTTCGTACACAGACTTCACCACGTATAAAATCCCACATATCATGAAGGCGTTAGACGCTGACCTCTTGTCATAGGCCGTATCCCACGTCCCTTCAATCCTTAACGTGTAAGGGTTTAACTGGCTAATGACTATTTTGCCATTATTTTGTTCTGTTGCATAGATTACCCACAGCCCGTTCTCATCCACAGCCAGGTCTATATCAGATTTGCCTCCCCAGCGGTAGGGAGAGGTGTCATGGTAATTTGCGTTAGCTATGATAGCCTCCCCGCTTTTTATCCTTGTCCGCAAGTCAAACTTGACTATGTTCCTGGTTCGCTCCTTGTTGAAGAACAAAGCCCCGTCATACACCACGAACCCTGTGCCATCTACCCGGTGTGGGAGCTTGTAGGTCGTGGTTGGCCTCCCAGCAATGAAGTCATCCTTGGAGGAGTACTCCGTCAGCGTGTCGGTCCGGTACGGAGTCCAGGGCATGTAGTAGATCTTGTCAGACGCCTGCAGAGGGTCCTTGCACCAGGCACCGGATTGATGGTCGGATTCGAATAAGTGTTCGCTCTGGTATACCCCTTTCAGCAGTCCAGGGCAAAGAAAAACTGTCAGAGGGGAAAAAATTTTAAGACAAAAAAAGAACAACACCAAAGTTAATGACAGTCTGGTGGTGGTTGGCCCAAACATCTCAACAGCTTCTAGTTCTTCAACAGTGGACACTTGAGATCAGAGGAAACCCAAGAGCAATGCCTTAGAGCTGGAGACTTCCCACCGGCCATGTCTCTAGAACAAGATTGGCTCCACCAAACAGAATTTTCTTTCCCCCCCTGTTTTTTCTAGCAACTGTGGCTCATTTTCTTATTGCTTTTCAAATTTATTTTTACAGGTGTACTTACTTGGACCACTCGCCTTTGTAAACTCTGAAATGAATATGTGTCCCCAAAGGATTTCTGGGTTTGTATTTCCAGATTATAGTCTGCAGTGAATTTGTACCTACTAGGTGAAGGGGTAAACTCTTGGGGAATTGATCCACATATTTATTTGAACAGCCCACAGAAGAGTGGCCTAGAAACGGAAATAAGAGAAAGAAATTCCCATCCTTACAGCCCAAGCGACATTAAATATGTAAAGGGTACCAACGGCAAAGCAGAGGCGAATCCCTCAGCAATTCAGAAGAGCGTCTAAAGCAAAGGGAGCGGGGGGGAACACCCATCTACAGATCTGGAGTATAACTAGAAATGAGTCTTTCAAAGCTGCTACAGGACACACGAAACATGCAGTCCACACAATTAAAAACGAATGACGTATGGATGCTGAAAGGAAACGACAAGGAAGGAAGGAAGGAAGGAAAGAAGGAAGGAAGGAAAGAAGGAAGGAAAAGAATAAAGTTCACTGGAGAGGAACCCAAGGTCTAGATTTTAATCAGTTAAAAAATGTCCTGTTAAATACAGTAGTAATTCAAACTTAAAAACATATACCTTCTATTGTTACATGAGAGGAGCACAGAGGAGTGGTTCGACTAACCGGGGTGCTTTGCTGCTCAGACTTCGGGGGGGCTGAGAGGGGCCAGGGCCTGCCCAGCACCTGGGAAGGGGCTCAGCTGGTGCCTGGCCCACCTGGGCATCACTGGAACGCCGATGCCAAGAGGCCGGACGGGGAGACAAAAGCAGGGGCGGTGTGGAGCAAAACTGATTTGCTCGGCCCTTGTTAACCCCAGTAACACCATCCTGACCCGGATGCACCACACACGCCTTGGCGGGTGGGGAGAATATTTGCTGGTTATTTGGAACGCTGGTCTCCGTGAGGATGAGTAGTATGATAACCATGACGCTGGGATGGGCAGCAGGGAGGCGTGAAGAGGTATCCCACCTCACGCTTCTGATGGGATCCCGTACTTGCACTCCCTGCTTGGAGAGCAACCAATTATTTTTTGAAATGCAGAGATTGGTAATATCCTCTGAAGAGCGAGACAGGAGGAAAATCAGATTTAGTAGCTGGTGTAAAAGTACATTGCTCTACTGGAGTCTAAGTAACCACCCAGAGTTGCTGATAAAGGGGTGCCATTTCCAAGAGGTTTTTATGACATAATTAGATATACTTATGCACATACGTATGTATGCACACTTTCCAAATTCTTTGGGACAGAAAAGCAAGTTATCTAAACCTTTGAACAGAAGTTTAATGAAAAAAAGTGGCACTGATAAAAACTTTTCAGCAAAAAATGAGTTATCTGGTGAAGTTGAGCAGCAGAGATACTAAATAAACTTTAACAAAAAAGTAGTGAGAATTAATGACAAAGTATTTCAACTAAAACGTTAAACTGTTAAATAACTTAGCCTATGCATAAGTAATATATATATATATATATAATTTGAAAGGTATTTAATTACCTTTTTGTTCCACTTCTATTGTAGAGAGAGAGGTAAAGAGAGAAAGGAGAAAAGAGAATAGATTAATGGTACTGTATTGGCCAGGTACTTTTCTTTACCTCTTTCATATGAAAAGGAAGCTTTATTGATTTACCTTAGTATGTGAACATTTTATATTTATATAAAGCCTTTCCTCTGACATACACTGGAAAATATGCAGGCAAGCTGAACAAAATACAGGTAAATTCTAACTTTACAAAAATCCTTAAGAAGGAAAAAAACCCCACAATATTTGGGACATACCAAGCCCCATGAACTATTTGAGATACCTTGTCAGCAGCAGTCTTGGACTAGTTTCACAGAGCAAAACGATATACCCATATACTGAAATACGACTGATATAGATTTATGTATAGAATAAAAACTCCAGGGAGAAGCTTTATAGAATATATATCTTCATATATTTCTCCAAAATCCTGTAAAACAGAGATCCCCATTTTAAGCAGGAGAACATTCCCTTATAACACAAATGAGCTGAGGAGAGTCAAATGAAGCACATCAGTGGATGTTCGCAGAATCTTGTCCTATGTCTTGGAGAAACAAGCTTTACTAGGACTTGGAAGAAAAGCATTTAAAAGACTGTAATACTTATAATATGTTTTATAAGATCCCAAAGACTTACAGTGTTAACGAGTTAAAAATATCTAAGCACTATTTAAATAGCCCAGCCCCAGAGCTTGCTGCACATTTTTATGTGAATTATTCACTGCGCATAATAATGCTGCTGAAGAGGCTCGGTCCCTTCGGACAAAGCCCCTTGCAGTCAGAACAAATAAATGCAGTGCACTTACTAATTGCTAATCACTTAGTAACAGTTTCTTTAGTTAACAACCTCGTGCAAGAGGCTTTGGGGGCCCTCATCCAAAAGCCACCTGCAGTCATGGTACAGACCCTTTCTTCTTCCAGCATGGTGGGGCTCCAAACAGCTTTTGCACCCCCAGCCCTGGTGTTTGCTGGTTCTGCAGGGCCTCTTCCCTGAAGGTGTAGAAGACAGGCCCCATAAAGTATCACTGAGGGAGAAGTGAGAACTTGCCAGCAAAACAGTATGGTTTTGACAGCTGAGAGATCTCTGTTCAGAGAAGCGAGACAGGAATGCAAAGGTATGCAGGCATGCTTTGTTTTTGCTTGCCCGGAGTTCATTCTGGCCCCTTCCAGACAGAGACACTTGCCAAATGACTGTCCTCCGGTGCTGGGACTGCAAGCCCCTTTGCATTCAAAAGTCTCATTCATTTGGATGGGAAACTGCAGGCTCAATGGAAGAACGATTTCAGGGTACGACTGCAAATGCATTGGCTAGACATGTGGATCTGCGCTTTGCCGTGTGGGGAGGCGTACATCTGGAGCCAACTGCAGCTTCCAAAATGAACGTTTCCAAACTTAAACAGCCTTTTTTTTTCACCTGGACTTTGAGTCAGGCTTCTTTCTGCCTCATAGCAAGCTAAGGTTAAAGGCAAATGTTTTCACCATGTGGCTGTCAGGGCTCTAGGGAGCAGAGGTGACACGTTTCAGCACAAGCGCCTGTTTTTGCAAGGGAAAGAGCCAGCGAGATCAGGCATCAGACCCAAGAGAAACCTGCACAGCAATCGCCGTCCCAATCTATGGCTGGCACAGTTAAGAAAGGTATTCAGAAAAAAACATTAAATGTCCCTGGCAAAAGCAAGAAAGTAACATGACAGATCCCCAAATGTATGGCTTCACACTGATTCTTCTGGCTGACGGTATAGTGTACCTCTGGCAGCAGAGCAGGGAGTAATTTATGTTTCCAAACAAGCAAAAGCTTTTGTAATGTACTCGAGCAACAGTGTGATATTGTAAAGCAGGAAGAGAGAAGCTTCTACAGGAGATAATACATTCACAACTGAGCTGAGTAACCTGAAGCATTGATTACCCTTATCCTGAATAGCTTGTATGTGTTATTAGTGGTCTGCACCATATCCAGCTCTTTTAGAATTGCAGACACGGTACATGTTTTGGTGACCTCCTGCATAGTGCTTCCCATTGTATATATCCCAAATAGGTACTTTCCTCCTGCTGATTTAAGACTTAATGCTTCTGAATTTCAGTAATCACTCAGCTTATACTGGGACATCGTCTTATTCAAACAGGTTGCATGGGAAGCTTAGAGGATTTAGTTCATCAAGAAATATTAAAAGGAAGAGTCTAATTAGGGTCTGACTGTCCCTTCAATTCTGCAACATATCACTGCAAAATTGTTTTCATAAACTATTGGAAGAATTTTAAAAATTTTGCCCACTTACAGACAGTTTAACATCTATGCAATGCCTGTACCAGTCTACAGAATTTAAACACTGCTTATAGCTCAGGATGCACTTACCTTCCTATAGGGATCTACAGAAAAAGCAGGCGTACACAGTTATCTCTCTTACAGTCAGATCTTCCACTCCTGCTATTGCTGCACTGGACCAGTACAAGGCTACTTCACCTCAATCTCCTATGCCAACTGCAGGCCACTACCATTGGCCTCAACAGTGTCAGAGGCCTGAAAGAAGTCAAGAACCACTTGCTAGGTCTGAGGAAAGTTACAAGCAAGACTTTCCACATACCCTGACTTTCTCCCATTTCTTTGGATGGAAGGAAAACCGAGGCCGATGTGCGATCATTGGCCTCTACGACCTGGCCCTGCTGTGTGTGGAGTAGAGCGATCAGGCAGATTCCTGCCACCCGTTCAGAGAAATTGCACAAACAAATTAATTAAATGCTCGTAGTACTGCTGGGTTGAGGCTCTGAAAATACGTTCTCAATTTCTGGCACAATTAACACTTGAACAACATTAACTGCTCATTTTCTTACCACCGTGTTGGGTTACACTCAACTATTTAAGGAATAAGCATGCAGTGGTAGAGTCCTGTAGGGAGCTCTCTCCCTGGCACTGCTTCAAACCCACAACAGGAACACAAAATTTCTGGGAAAAAGAGATCTGAGTAGAGGGTATGTTAAGAGACAATTGTGAAATTAAGTAAAAATTTGTGTCCTGTACTTTGGCCATAGTTTCTAGGTTTTTTTCCACAACAGATGTCTAAAAGCAGAATAAGTGACACCTGCTCCTTGTTCCCGTCCTTCACAGGTCAAACTGATTTAATATACAGACTCAGTGTTAAACACATAGTCAATGACAAAATACAAGGACCAAGAAAACAAGTTTGAGGCTGACCTTAGTAGCACAAGGCGCAACGTCTTGGACATACTTGGGGTGCTTCATGGCTAACCACTGCATCTCATCTCCAACAACCAGCTTAAGCAGATGCGTGGGGAGGTGAAGCTGAAAGGTGGTCATGGCACTATGGAACCAACTGGGGAACCAAATTCCTTCCCCAGAAGGCACAGCACCAGTCTTGTGCTCTGCTCTGACACATGATCCATGGTGCAAGGCGGTGACCGACACACAGCTGACTCACCACTTGGCTCTGAGCCCTGTTATGCTGCCCTCAAGCATTGAGCTCCCCCTCTAACAATAAAACAAAGTCCGGAAGGTGCCTTGTGCCAGGACTCCTCATACGAGGTCTGGGATCTACAGCCTTTTCTTTCTTTCCTTTCTCTAATCCCTAGACCTCAAACTCCTTGGCCAGCCTTCTGCCAACAGCAAAGCACCCACAGCTGGCTCAGTTTCTGACTTGAGGGCTTTCCTAGAGCACCCACAGAGAGTTCTCCCAATTTACTTGTTTCTCCCTGACACACACACCCCACCTGTAGGTTTTAGGTTGAACTGGAACATGTTTGGGAAGCTGCAAACCTAGCAAAGCAGTGCAGATAGAGTCTCCTTGGAGATGAAAGTGCTCCTCTTTATTGAAGGAAAAGTTGATTTGGGTGCTGGAGTCTTAGTGTTCCTCTTCTAAAAGAAGGTTAAAGAAAACAAGAGATGTGCACCAAGGCATATGCCAATAACAGACTTCCTTTTAGCTATTACAATAGAAAGCAGTAGTCTAAGCAACTAGGCAACATATAGGTGAGGGCGGTGTCAGATTCACAGCACGTCCAGCTCAACAGATCATTGACAACAGGACCCTGTAGTCATTGCTAGAGAAACTCTCTCCTCTATGGTGCAGGAAAATCTGCTGTTGGGTAGAATGTATTCACTAACAGTAGTAGAGCACATGAGGTCCTGAGTACTTTCTCTTCCCAACATCTAAAATTTAAAAAAGTGGTTGAGGTTCCTGAGGAAAGGCAGCAGTTGACAGATGAGAGGCAATATGAGAGTGGGACACAGACACTGCAGGAGGGTCATCAGCATCTCGCTCATCCCTCTGGTTCCCCATCCCATCACCCAGGCAGCGGGGCTGAAGAGGACCACATCTGTATGTGTTTCAAAGCCACGGTGCTCTACCATCAGGAAACACTGGTGGTACACAGGCAGATCCCGATGGGGAAGCACAGTTGGAGGAAAGCTGAACTCTGCAGCAGCAGATCTAAATAAATATATTTAAACCCAGGAAAGAAAATCATAGAATGGTTTGGGTTGGAAGGAACCTTAAAGATCATCTAGCTTCAGGCCCTCTCTCACGGGCTGGGACACCTCCCACTAGACCAGGTTGCTCAAAGCACCATTAAAATATGAAACACATGAAAATACTCTTAATGAATTGTACTTGAAACACCCTCAAACCCCTACATGTGGTTTGCCAGAATAATAGTCAGCTAGCTCAGCACTTATATGACTGAGCTGCTTTTTGGCAACCTAAAGTTCAAAACGCTGCAGAAGTACCCATCTCCGCTTCGCTTTCTTCTCCTGACACATAACTAAAATGACAAAAGAGATCACACAGCCAAGCTCAGCACTTACTGCCTGCAGCACCCAGGCAAACCAAAGCACATGCCACCATTTCTCTCATCCACCTGCTCCTTCTACGAAAGCCTGGTGTCCCACTGCAGCGCAACTGGGTGGATGCTGGACTCCGAACGCCCTGATAACGGGAACACAGGCGCATCCACTGCAGCAAGCTGTAGCCAGCAGAAAGTCAGATGACACCGCCTCTAGGCAAAGGAAAAGAGCGATACAGTGGCCTCCAGTCTCAGTCTCTTCATTGCACCTGTCCTCACTACAGAACACACTGTGACCAATCCCCATCCACATCCTCCACATCAAGCTGTCTCCAAGACAGAACTTAGTTCTAGTCCTGTTAGCCCCAGTGAAGCACTCATTTTATGAGCTTTTAATATGAAAAGTTTTAACATGCAACAGATGAAGCACTCTTAGGTCTTGGCTCAGGAGCAAGCCCAGAGAATGGACGAATTTGCTTTTCTAAGACTACTTTGCAAATATATACTGTTGTTATATTTTGATTTTGCCACCTAATCCCTCTTTACTGTGATTCTTAATTTTTTTTTCCCCTCAACATGACAGGTTTTCTAGAAATCATTTCTTTTTTTTCAGAGCAAGAACAATGCCAGCTTCCTTTGTCAAGGTACAACAAATAAATACACAAGAGATTGCACTTTGTGCCCTGCCACAGCTTTACCCGGGGGATCCTCCCTCGTGCCAATGGCAAGCGCATACGTGCATTGAAACAGGGAACAGATCCCATTAGCATTACCTGGCTTTACAGTCCAAGAGCAACCTGATACTTGAATGTAAAGCACTCAGGCTTTCATTCTCCAGCCAGAGGAATGAAGAAATCATTCTTATCAATTACATTGCCATGAACTAATTTTCTCACAGCCACTAACTTCTGTTATGAAGGAACTACACACAACTCTGAGCCTCTCCATTTCAGTTCTCCGCCAGATCAACTGTTCTGCAAGCGAAGTTCCAAAGTGGGTTTTCTGTTCTTTTTTTTTGGTTGTGTTTTTTTCTTTTCTTTTTATTTTTAGGTTTAAAGGACTATAATGGTGGGTCCTTCTATTTCCAAGAAAACTTAATGTTTCAGTAAACAGAGTACTTTCCTCTTCTTGACTGCACATACCTGTGTGTGGATATTATATTCCCTCCCATAAGGCTGAGAAAAAAAAATCTTGATTTATTGCACAGGAGAAATGCTTGCCTTTTACAGCAAATGAAGTGCTAATCCTTTATTTAATAAAAGGGAGGAATAATCTCACTTGTTCCATTTCCAAATTACATTTTTCATATAATACCCAGGCATCAGCGAAGGAAGGTGCTCAACAAGTACCTTGTGTTACAATGGCTTCATGCAACACATTCCCAAAATTATCACTTCCTAATTAATTTCTCTGTGAAGTACAGAGATTGGAAATGTCAATAATCCATAAACGCTTTCACAAACTGCAACCTAAATTAGATCCTTAAATATGGTATCTGTAGATTTGCAGAAATCAAAGCTGTCATTTTTCATAAGTGGGTTTTTTCTTCCGTTAGATTTCCATTCATCTGATAAATTTGTGAAACCTTTCAAACCATTAATTTGGGCTTCCTTAAAATGTCAGTGCTTTCAGTCTGTTTTTAAGGCGCAACAACTAAATAGATGTTCACTAAAATAATACTAAGGATTATTAGTGTTAAAATACCCATCAGTGTAACTTACAATCATCAGGACCTAGGAAACCACTGATCTACCTTAACTCTTGTCCACTAGAGGTTTCTGTGAGATGACAAGACTTACGGTCTCCTACAAAACTGCCTTTTGCATTATAGATCAAACTTCAGACTATTTTGGGAGGAAGCCATCTTTTTTTGTTAGACATTTGGATAATGAATGACAGGAATCAGAGGCCTGAGTCCTCACAGGGCCTCTCCCTCAAACCCAAAAAATAACAAATGCTTTTCCATGGCACTGTCCCCTTGAGGCCATTTTTCTAGGAGCTTAAAGATTACGACCTCCTTTCCTAATTTCATGTAGAAAAGCACACACACAAAATTCTACCTTTAAATATTCTGTTAAGGGGGAAAGAAAACCCCAAAAGAACCATCAGCCCTGCAGGAAGCCAATGAAACTTTAGGATTCTGAGTTTTGGGGTTAAACAGTAAAATCCCTGCTGCATGCCTAGCCCTGCAAGAGCTGATGCTGTTGTGCAGAGCAGATACCAGCAAGATGGTTCTCAAAGGTTTTGCAAACATTCTGATTTCCCGAAATTCCGTGAATAATTCCTATTCTTTCTTTGCCTCTCTCCTCTTGTTATTATTCCAGGTAGCAGTCACAGTGACTGGCTTCTCTGAAGAAGCAGACACTTCATCAGCTTCAGCAGATACTGAATGTGATTGCACAGCACTCCTAAATGTATTATTCGGAGAGATAAATATTTTTTGCTCAAGTAAAGATAATTCACTTAAGGTATAATGAGTTCTGAAATATACTGCACTGGATAAGAAAGAAGCAGCAAGTATTACTGTATTCAAAGTTCATCTTCAGAAGAAACATCTGATTTTTCTAATGTGTATCAATCTCTTCTGTAGATGAGATTTTATGTTTAGAGTACCATTCCAGAGAAAAAACAACCTGAAAAATCCATTCATCCCTGAATTTGGGGGAAAAAAAAAGTTATTTATGCTAGTTATAGCGTTCATCAGAGCACTGACCACTGCTCACCACCGTCACAGGCAGAAAAAGGAGCTGGGCTGGATGCTGTGACCCTACAGCCAGTAGCGTATCCCCCTGTTGTCATCAGCTTATGCAGAATAAACCAGCAGTAACTTCTTAATTTACTACAACTCTCTTGACTTCTGCACCAGAATTTTCCTTTCAAATTTGTCAATTAAAAAGAAGAAGCAAGATGACTTAGTATAAGAGGGGAAAAAAAATAAGGACCGTACAAGTACTGTGTGAAATTCAATTATGGCTACAAGTCATTCATCCAAACTTTCCTTGGCAGTTGGCCTCTTATTGTTTCCAGCACAACAGCAGATGAGTGAGCTGCCATTAAATTACAGCAAAATCAGCCACCTGGTCATCATTCACCCATAATAAAAATAAAATACAATAAATTTAAAAAAAAAAAAAAAAGAAAGCCCAGATCCAGAAAGGAAAGAAAGCTCTGCAGGGCTGATCGTCTGCAGCACTTTTGCTGTAGTTGGCTCCTGCTGGTAACAAAGAGCATCCCACCAGCCTTTCGCAACACAGCCCTGTGGGCGAGGACCAGCGAGATGTGGAGATCTGGTCCGTCTAATGGAGGTGTGAATTAAATGTCATGCGGGCTGTGAGCTCCTTTTATACAAAGGCAGAGAGGCATTACTGTGCACTGCTTCCAGCGCCACTACTAATGAGAAAAAAAGAAAGATAGCCAAGAACTTTCCAAGAAAGTTTACTTGATGGTGCCTCTCTGGGAAAGGTCTGGGCACAAAATGCGTACCGAGATGTTGCTTCCTTCCATCAAGAAAGGAGCTTCTGTGCATGTGGGGGTGGACAAGAGGTGCTGGCAGCAGCGTTTGATCCTTGAGGGATGCTGAGTGCAGCTTTCCAGGGCAAGAAGCTACGTTACATCCAACTCCCAGTGCTGCCAGCTCAGCCCAGGAGCGCTCAGAGATGGGACACAAGCAGACAGACTGACAGCATGGTTAGAAACACCACAACAAAACAGCTGTTTGGGAAACAACCTTGCTTGGTAAAATCTAAGCCCAGAGAGCTCTTGTAAACAAGTTTGAGTCTAGGTCTTACTCTCCTTGGTCATTCAGTCCACGTGTAACTGGGTCAGGTAGACAGATGTGGATAACCACTCCATTTCTTCCTCCTCCTGGAGGAAGCACGAAAAGATCACTTGGCAACTAGGCAAATATAGCTAATTAAGAATAATTATTATTTGCATAGCTCTTTATATATTCCTTGACAGATGAATTGTAAACTCTCCTTGCCTGACTTTAAAAGGAACAAAAGCCTGAAGTTCATTACAGATTTGTCCTCATCCAGCCATGAGATAAATTTGGGATGTCAAGAGCCTGACAGAGCCATCAAGGCAAGCATTAGGTGTCTTGCCTTAAGCAATAAGGGAAAAATTTCTTAGCTGGGGGAACGCTGAATTAAAGCTCTGTGTCTTTTGGTCTGATTTCTCTCCAAAGAGGAATAAACTGTTTGTCATCCTGCCAGCTATGAGACTAGCTATAAAATAATGGATTCCACAGGCCCAAATGAGGCTAATCATGATTGCCAAGGCATGTCTGTGCTGTGAGAAGTGAGTGAAATCTGATGCTCTTCAGAGAAAACATTTTTTGAAAAGCTCTTTGCTCTGCAATAAGCCTTGGCAGTTATCTCATGTCTTGGAGTATCTACCATATTTCTTGTTTGATTGCAAGGCATATTGCTGACACCGGCTGCTATGGCTGAGTTTCCTTTAATAACGCTTTGGTAGGTAAAACACCGCTTCTTTTTAGCTATTGAGAAAACAGTAAGGAAGGATTTTGCATCAATTGCCTCTCTCAGTAGTACTTATTCTTAAGTGTATCCAACTCAATGATGTAGTAAAATGCCCATCAAAATCAGAAAAGGATTTCTGCAAAGCCGAACAACAAACCAACACACTTGTCTTCTCTCTGAATTGGGGCAAAACCTACAAAGTAGCTGGAGAGGTGGGATTTTACTGCAACCACTTTGGAGAGCAAGAAAGAACAGGGGAAAGATTCATTAGACTTCTTCAGGAACTGGTCCTTTGGAACAAGATCTTACAATCTGGTGTAAATTTTAACATCTGCTATTTAAAAAAAAAGGAGGAAAAAAAAAGAATCAAGGCGTGACTTCTACCATTTTTAGGTTTAAGTAATTAATGCAAGTGTGCTGTATGTGTGTGTGCGCACATATGCACACTCAGATGCAGAGGAGTGACTTCCAGCATTTCAAGATTTACATAATTAACTCAAGCGTGTGTCACACGCACATAAGCTCACATGTGTATCACAAAGGTATGGCACAGCTTACGCTTTGATGTACACTCCCAAAACAATCCATGAAACGATTCCGTGGTAGTCTGACACTCACATCCCATCGACAACCTGCTAAAGCAAGCAGCAAGGAAAACCACTCGGGAGTCTTCATTTTGTCTTCTCTTTGCTCTGGCTCTCAGCACTCAGAGTCAACAGAATCTCAGTTGAGCTGCAGATGTTTCAGAGGAGATCATGCCCGGCTGAATTGTGAAAGGCTCCCGTGCCTTTTTCCCAGTTCATGCTCCAGACGTGCTGGGGATGGCATGCATGCCCGTGGAGTGCAAGACAGATCGGCGGATCTGCCTCCTCGAGAGGTACAGACCAGAAGGGATCATCAAACATGCTGGTTTCGCACGATGTTAGCGTGTCTGCAAACCCTGGCAGAGCAAAATTCTCTCTGCTGTGCACAAGCATCTTCCTCACCTCTGTTTTGCCTGTCTCCCTGCCACACCGAGCACCCATTAATCACCGCTGACCAAACAGCGCAGAAAACCCTCGGATATTTGCAGAGCTGACAGAGGGGCAGAAATGGAGCCGGGAGTTCCTGCGGTGCTCTCGGCAAGGCTGTGGCAAGCTGGTCTGCCACCAGCCGAGGCTGCTGCACGAGCAGACCCTTGACAGGTCGGTGCTGGGTTGCATTTACTTAACCAGGCACGCAGGTAAATGCACTAAGGGAGAGCAGCTTGCGACAAACGCATGCTCGGAGCCGAAGTGTGAATAGAGAGCACATTATGGGGTTTGAGATTTGGCTCCCCACTGTTTGAATCTGGGACTAAGAAGAATGACATTATATTTTACACTTTTTTTTTTTTTTTTTAATGAATAAGTACTGATATAAGGCAGGGACCAAGCTGGAATGAACTGTCACTTTAAAGGAATACATCTGAGACCTTTAACTTGCACTGGTATATTCAGTGAAGTAAAAATATTATTCTGCTTGGGAGAACCACAAATTACAGCAATAAAATACATGCAGTGAATATGTAGAAATTTGCTACTATTTGTAACGAACTGGATATTAGGCACCACTAGGACCTGTCATTTTTGCCATTAATGAAAAAGAGACTATTTTATTTCTAATTTAAAGCATATGAATTTATGAAGGTTCAAAAAAGTCTTTCGTGTGCTTTCTCAACAGCTTAACTTCCAATATATTATATATTTAAGAATTAGGATCTTTGAGCTCTTGCACAACATTTACTGGTGCACAGCATTGGAGTGGTCAGTGTGTGGTGCCCTCTCTCTATTTCATAGCCAATGCAGCATTTTCCCTATGGCATCAACAGATTAAAAAGCTAAAAAAATATTGCTAGGGAAAAAAAAAGTGACAATGCAATAGACACATTTTGCTATGAGGTAATTCAATAAATCTGTCTCCTTTGCTATGGCTTAGTTTTTATGTAAAACAACACTTATTAATCTTGCTAACTTAAAAATGGAAAAAGAATTAAGGGTAAGGTTCAGTTTTCAGTGTAGCTTTTAGTAATCTGAAAATAGGATGTAAAGCTAAGAGGGACCCTGAGAGGTCTAGGGAACGGAACCAGATGCCAAGGCTATACCTGCTTCACATAAATGTTTGCTCTCTTGAAATCTCTTTTGGACAATTTAGATGGGGGAAAACCATAAGAATTGAATGATCACATTGCCAGAGGTTCCCAGAGGGACATCGATTCAACCATGCCTATATGGTGGTGCGGATGGCTTGGCCTTTTCCCTTCATTACGTGTTATTCTCTTCTGCATTCAGAAGGCTTCATCTAACAGACCTGATGGGAGCGTGCCATGGCCTAAGCCTGTGAACAGCACAAGCATAGCTTACAACGTCTCCTGGGGAGGCTTTTGAAGATTCATCTTCCCACCAAATTACTAAATAACCTTGGTGGTATGAGGGAAGGGTTTCTGAGAAGAGTTGGACCACAAATAATCAGAATTAGGTGAACTAAGGCTGGTAAGAAGAGGCTAGAATTGAAGTGAAACAGTTTAAGAAGCATCGCCATTAAGACTTGCTATGGAAACACAACCTGAAGACCACCCAACACCAGGCACCTCAACTAGTAGCCACCATAGCCCACTGCTAACCCAGCCTGCTTTTAAAACATTCACCTCTCAGAGGGAAGCAGCAGCTTCTGATGACTAGCAAAACACCATATGATAATACGTTCCTGGCAGTGACAGCACATAAACTCAGATCACATTTAGGCACAACCCAACAAAGATATAATCAACTGTTTGGCTTCAACAGGCTAATGAAAGCCTAGGATGCTGCGCATCTCTGCCACACCTTGAAGGCAAGAGAAGTGCCTCGAGTGAGGGATTGTAGGTAGCCCACCCTACTGTGAGAAGGAGCTTGTGTGGCATGGGATTTCACAAGTGCATACACCTATAAAAAATAAACAGCTTCCAGTGCATTACTACGCTCTCATTGAGCTCATGCACAAAACAAGAAACAAGAAGAAAGTCCCCACGATGGCTCTACCTGAGCTGACTGGGGTGGAAGGCCTGATCTCCAGACATTAGTCTAAATGAGCAGAAGATCAACCCATTTTTTTAAAAAGGGCTTTGATTTAAAAAGAGCAGGTGCTCAGCAGTTTCAGAAAGATAATGGCCCGTACCTCGGTTCAACATCCATGTTCTTAATAATAGCAGATACTGGGTGTGACCTGAGACAGAAAGGAGGAATGGAAATGTAGATATTACTTCATCTTAGAGACCACCCTTCTCTGAAAGCTAAAGGAGGGGGTGCTGGGGGCTCTTGGCAGCTGGTGCTGGTTGTTCTGGTGAGACATTCAAACAGGGGAAAGAGAAAACGTGGATGGATGGGAGTCTCCAGCGCTGCATGCTCACAGTTAGCTGGGACACAGAGCTGACACTGCAGTGGGGAAGAAGAAGGAAGCAGCGGCAGAGCTGTCCTGCCCTTTGGCATGCACCGAAATTCTGATGACCCGCCCCACGGCCAGGCTCCCAGCAAAGGAACCCATCGCTGGACTGCAGCGTCTAGGCTGGTCTAGCTCATGGACTAGGACCTTTTTCATGATTCGTGATTTCATCCAGCAGAACACGCGTCCTTGAAGTATGTCATTGGAAAGGAATACAAAATGGGCACAGAAATGTCACTTCACGTGGCATTTCAAGGTACATATGAACAAAGAAAAGCCATCCCTACCCCTGCAAAAATTGCGAAATCCCTCTTGCGTGAAGGCATATCCGGAAAAGCTCATGCTTTCTTGTCCTCTCCTGACATGACCACACATCCATCTCTTCCAGGCAACATATCTGCCTCTCTCATTCCCACAGCTGTGCAGCAAAGAGAGCATTCCTCACAACAGCTGCAAAATCTACAGGTAAAGACAGATCTGATCGATTTACAGGAACCCCTGTTGCTGAGCCAAGCTGCTAAGCAGTTCATAACCCCAGCAGATGCCTCTGTTTTTCAGCCATGGGGAACCTTCTGGGCAAGGCGACGATGTTGCTCTTGTCATGGCCAACGGGCACCAACCACAAGCTGGAAGCAGCCCATTTTGTTGGCTTCCAGATCTTTCAGCGGACCTTTCTGGCATTTTGCACAATACACCTTCAACTGATGGCTTCTGGACTCTTTGCTCAATGCAAAGAGCAGGTATTACACAGCTATTCCCTCCAAACTGCACCTGAGCAAGTAATATCTCCATTTTACACGTAAGGAAGCCAACACAAAAGCCAAAAGCCTGAAACCCTGGCAGGGCAAGATTCAGCGACCTGGCACAGCTGTCCAGGTATTTACTTCACTGTCCATTAGCTTAGAGCAATCCTCAGTTCACAAACTCTCTAGGAATATTATTACTCCTGTTTTCAGGATGGCAAAAGGAAAACAGAAAAACCCAGGGATTTTACAATTTGCTCTAAGTCACGCAACGTAGCCAGAGGAAAATGGACCAGGTGCTCATGGCACGATCTGTAGTGAATTAAGCAAAATGAAACTATGTTTGACATACAGAAAACCGTGCACGAACACAAGGGCAGGAGAAATATGTTCAATGTAAAGCTGAGAAGACAAGTCTAGTACGTCAGAGTTCTTCAGAAATCTGGGTGTCCCACAACAAACCTCCATTTGCTAAACATGTCTTGTTTCTTCCTGAAGCACAAGTGGAGCCAGGAGAAAGCACCCACAGCATAAATAGCAAGAGCACATTAAAACCTCCCCTTATTCTCTTAATATGTTTTTTTTGGGATGGAGGCAGAGGTTGTAAGAGAACTATACTTAAGTTCAAAAAAAGACCCCACAAAACCCCAATATTTAAATAGGTATTTTAAAATTATCTGTAATTTTCATCCAAAGCCATATGCCACTTTGGATAGGAATTGCAATTTTAAGTTCTTCTTAGAAAACTTATCTACAATTACAATTCTTGTCATCTCCGGATGCATCATAACCAAATATATAGAGAAAACACCAGTCAAAATGACCAAGGCTCATTTTACTACACAAAGGGATGAAACAATCACTTCACAACTCATATTCACAGGAAAAAAACCCAATCAACTACCTTTAAAACGATATACATATTCTCAACTTGTCATGCTCATTTTCTTAAGCAAATGCCTTCAGAAACAAAAAAAAAAATCATTTTGTTTATACTTGCTCAAAGTTATAAAATAAGAATGCTAGGTCAAATGTAAAACAAAACCAAATAAAAAAACCCACAAACCACTAAAACACTGGGTTTAAGCCAAGAAGAAAGCTGCCTTTTTCAAGGATGTACCTTTTCGTTTTCCTGTTGACCCTATTTTATACACAAGCCTCACAGATGTTGTGAAATTGCTTCTCTGAACTCTCCTGTAAGGCACGCTGGGATTCAAAACTTGGTCAAAATTCTGGATCAACAAGCTAATGATAGCATTTCTGCTGTGGGTGTAACTGCCATGATGGTAAAGATACCAGAAGAGGAAATGTCCTGCCTTTTTTGATGGTACTTATCCTATAGCAATATCCAAGAGCCAGAGCAGAAACAGGCAGCGGTTCACTGCTACTGTGATAACAGGGCTCTCTCTCAATAGCTTGAAAACTAAACAAACAAAATAGTCAGGGTTAATTAAAGATTAAGATTCCCATTTGGGAAGAGTGACAGGAAAATACTACCTGCTTCACTGAAGGTTGCCTAAGAAGCTGTGGCAGAGCTGGAAAATGGTGCCACATCTAGATTCCAGCACTTAAACCATAGCCCAAAATCAAATATGAAAACCTTCAAGTGTAAGGAGCAAACACGGATGCTTTCCTCAAGGGATAATGACCACAAATGCAGCTGTAAGCATCCTTCCAGTGCACTGTGTGTGGTCTGGCAAGGACACCTTGCCCGGCTCTTGTTAAGAGTGGTTGGGGGATCACAGCATAGTGGCCTCTCTTTAGAGAGGCACCAAGAAGGTGTAAGTGCTAATTTTTCTGTTCCTCTAGTCCCACAGGTTCAATGCTATGAACTCCCGTGGATCACATTTGTTCAAAAGAGAGGATGCAGTGGTCATATGTGGACATTAATGTCTCTTCTATGAACTCAGAGCTATTTTCTCTCAAGTCTTGCTACCTGCCTGGATGCCTGTCGGCTGCTTTCAGCAGTCTGGCTGAAAGTGGGAAATGTCTGGTCATGAGGAGATCTGCTCTAAGGAACTGAGAAGGTTTGTCACCTTAAAGTGCCATTTTCAGGTGCTGGCCTGCCAACTGGCCAAGCCCTTTCTAGTGACAGGCTCTCCATAGATGCAATTCTCTGCTTGGATTCACTGAGGAACTGGAGGGAGAAAAGCCTGTAAGAAATGCTCTTCTGCCCTCCTCAGCATGCAAAAAGCCTGTTTCTTGTACTCTGAGAGCTAGGCCTGGCCTCAGCCATTACAAGGTTAAACTCCCAGAATTGGCTGTACTTTGGAAAGCCACCAGGAGATTAAAGCTGGTGCAAAACACAGCTGCTCCTCTTTTACACCAGTCTGCTCCCAAAAGGAAGGGCCATGGTCTGTGCTCTGGACAAAGTGCCAACTGCCTTCTGGATGCACTTCAACCCACCATGATGCTGGCAAAGGCTCAGAAACAGCTCCCCCCAGTACCCTGTTGTCAGGGCAGCTGTCTTTGCATGAACCTGCTGGCATTGCCTATCCCAGAAGTGGGGATGGCCAACGAGGTGACAGCCATCATCTTCAACAGCCAAAGCTGCTGGAATGCGACCAGCATGGTCACCACTGGTGACCTACTGTGAATGAGGTCTGAGGCACCTGGGGATGAGATCAGAGATGCTGTTCAATGGGCACCGAACACAAGGAAACAATATGGCACTGGAGTCACAGACCCTTTGGGAAATGGTCCAAGGGCACCACCATCCTTGCTGTCTCCAAGAACAGAGCATCAGGGCATATGGTGCTCTCACTGATGTTCCTTCTCCTCCATACCTGATGTCTGCACAGCAGAAGACTCTTAGGTTGCAAGGTGAAGCCAAACTGGAAGTGGCTTTGCATGTGCACACATGCTGGAGAGCTACACTAGACTGAGGATGCCGATTTGGTCATGGAGAAGGGTACACCACCCAGAGCTACACCAGTTTGCAGTGGCTTTAGATAAAGGCCTTACTGTCTTCTTTCTTAGTAATGCCAAAGGAGGCCAAGGATCACCAAGACGCAACTTGAAAAAACACAGACCAGAATCATAAGAAAGTAGAAAACATGACAGCAGGATCTGGAGTTAAGAATCACTGTGAGACCATGTGGGGGGTGGTATTCATAGCAGGGGAGACCAAAGTGAGATGTTTAGGTGCTTCAGGTAAACTGATGTCAAGATAGACAGGAACCAGTGGGGCACAGCCAGTTAGGCCCTCTGTTATGTTGTCAGCTTTGCTGGACCACGACTTCAAGGGCAGCTGACATCTGTAACAGGCACACAGTCGGGAAACCACATGACCTTCGACTCTGAATTCCCCTGCTGTAACAGCAGGAATCTGCCTATTAAATTATACAAAAAGTCATTCAGTGTATGCATACTGTAAGGCAATGGGTTCAAGCTGGAACATAAGAGCTTCCACAAAAATATTAGAAAAAGCTGTTTCACTGTGAGGGTGACAGGGCACTGGAACAGGCTGCCCAGGGAGGTTGTGGAGTCTCCTGCTCTGGAGACATTCAAAACCCTCCTGGATGCGTTTCTGCGTGACCTACTGTAGGTGATCCTGCTCTGGCAGGGGGGCTGGACTAGATGATCTTTTGAGGTCCCTTCCAGCCCTTAACGTTCTGTGATACTGCGAGAGGAAACACGCCCTCCCCCCTGAGATACAGCTCCTTCCAGGAAAGGGTTAAGTGGCTTCGCAAAGCACATTGCTGCCCCTGCTCCAAGGGGGGATAAATGGTGAGCACTTGGTGTGCAGAGAGGACTTCAGCTCTGAACAGTACAGTCCTTGGGGAGGAGCCCTAGGAGCTGCTCAGCACGATATTTATTGTTGCTTTCTTTGTTAATAAATCTAAAGGGGACTTTGGGCTTTGCATGCAACGTGGACTTTATTTATAGAGCAGGTCAGGGAAGGCTCCTGCTCGCAAAGCCGATAGTGGAAAATGGCACTGCTGTACACAGTGTCATCAGACCAGGGACCTGAGTGTGCAGAATGCTGAGCTTGTTGACTACAATCAGAATTTGTGCTCTGTCTTCCAGCCTTCAGCCACATAATGACTACGTTTCACAAGCGAAAAACTGTCATGGAAAATAGCAGCCAACAGGTTAGGGCATAGCTGGGTCTGCTTCTCGACCATCAGGATTCATCCAAGTCACACCCAGTCAACACAGCATTTGCAGTCATGCCCTTCTCTGGCAATTACAGCTTCTCTGCCGTTAAAATGTTTTATCCAGCAATGATTTCGCAGCTCCATGAAGCATCCCTGATTAGATTTTCAACACTGTTACACATGAGGTCTCTTGTACAGAATAGTTTCCACACAGAGAATGTGAGAATCACCATTCAGCAGTTTTCAGTGCACATTTTGAAGGAAAATAGAAAAAGAAAAATATTATTTTATATAAAAAAATATTTTTGAGTGCTTGAAAATTCTTAAAAACAAGGCTATTTTCATTTTCATGTGTGCATTTAAGCAAACATGTATAAATGAAGAGTCGTTAAGAACAAAAAGTTAAAACTTCCTAGAACCACACACATTCAGGAACTGTAGGCCAAAATTAAATTATCTATAGCACAATCACAGGCTATTACCCCGCAGTTTTAGGACAACGGAGAAACACAAGAGTTTTCAATCTGCCCGAGATTAATTCCACTTACTACAGTTGGAGATGGGAAAGAACAGTATGATATCCAACAGTCTGTAAAAAACCTTCAGTTCATGTCAGACAAAGCCCTGTGCTGGATGTTTTAAAGAAAGAAAAGGCAAGGGGAGAGGAAAGAGACATATTATGACCAAACTAATTTAAGTAGGAAGAATGTTGAGTACATCTTTGAGTTTGTCTAAAAGAAATATCCAGCAGACTGAGGAATGGAGAGGGAGATCTCATACCTATGGAATAGAAATGCAGTCTGTAGCACCGAGATCATGCTGTAAGGCCAAGACTGTTTCCTTCCAGACAGATAGAAAAAACACAGGTCAGGTCATAGCAAGAGCAAAACAGGAATGATGAAAAACACTGCACGTCTTGTCCTCCCTACACGGCAACACTCCCAATTGAAGGGTAAAGCATGTAGACAAAACTGGCACAAATTATCTTAATAATCATGGAGAGCTTGTTTTCCCCTAGGATGCTATATGGCATCCCTTGAAGCAGGATCATCTTCATCAAGAAATTCAATATTTTGCAGAGAACACAAAATGAAGTGAAAGAAACAATGACAGACAAACAGCAATCAGATTCTATTTGGTTACTCCTGTGTCTTCCATTCCAGCTGGCAGAATTCCAACTTCTTAAAAGCAATTTACCGTGAGAATTTCAGAATTTTGTCTTACGTCTTCTACACTTATGCACAGGTCTGCAATCAATAGACTTTTTATTATTTTATTTGGTCAATTTACTTAATTAAATCCTAACATCAAGACATTTGGTAAAATTCCACTCCAAGTAAAAAAACACAGGATTTTTAAGTGCTGCACTATTAGTAGTGAAACAGTTGAGGATTAGCTCTTCTGGATAAGAAGTGTATCCAAAAAATCTAAATAATTGTGACTTCATGATAAATGGAGGATTTTTTTTTTTAATCTATTATTTCGCTCATAAAGTTCAGCTGCCAAGCTTGCTATTTTTCTCACTCATCTTTTTACAATTACACAGTTGCCTGAGCAGTCAGGAATAGTGCAGGCTGTATGCAATGTCCACTGCAAAGCACCTTTATAGCAGGATAACCGTCAAATAAGGTTGCATTAATCATTTCTTGCAGACTAAACCTTTCAGAAACACAATAGAGTCTTTAAAAGCACTTTACTTTTGAGTGCCTAGCCCAAAACTTTAGGAGCTTTTAGTTCAATTTCATGCTGTAGGTACACACAACAGAGTGTTTATATTCCCAGTAATTCCTCAGTATCAATTTTTAAGTCCAGGCCAATTAGGTTTAGAGTCTGGTAGACAATGAAGTTGGAAAAGCTCTTCCACTAAGTACTGGACTACTCTACTAAGGAAGCTTTGCCTCTGCATAAGTATGACAGATCAAGCATCTCCCCAGAAAACTAAAACATTTTGTTTGGATTTAAGCTAAAAGGGTGGCTTGAAGGTTGAAGCACCAGTGCTGAAATTCTGTTTTCAGTTCCATCCTCATTTCCATCCCCAACAGCCCAATGGGAGCATTGTCCAGTCTAAAACCCAGGCCCACACATTGCACCCTTTTCTCACTAGAAAGACAAATGATGAATAAAGCCAGAGCTCTCTCTGCATGTTGTCCAGAGCATCAACCCGTTTGCCAGACTCCTCTACAGACCTGCCACATATCATCATGGAAATCTCTTCACTGCAGCAGTGGGTGAAATGAGACATCAGGATGCTGCTATATTTTAATTAATGTGTGAAAGATTTTCTGGTTTTTTAAAATAAAATGTGTTTCAGAGCAAAAGATATTTGCGTATTAATTTCTTTAAATGGAACTAACAAGCCAGGCACATAACAAAACCCAGAATCAAAGGGAAAAAAAAAAAAAAAAACCACAACAAGAATTTTCTCTTTGGTTCCTCCAATTCATCATTTTCTACTACACATCATTCTTTGGAGCTTTAAGGTCTATGCTTTTATAGGTCAAAACCAATCATTGCTATTTTGCTTGAAAGAAAACCTGCAGGCTGTGAAAAGAAGTCTCTAATTGACATATTTTTATGAAAAACTGTGCCCCAAAATTCTTTTTGCAGTAAATTGAATTTTCAAACTGATATTTATCATATGTGCAATTGTTTCCAAAAATGAATTTTTAGAACAGTGATACCGTACAGACCGCTCGGGTAAAGAGCTTGCCTGATGTTTTTAAAAAGAATGGCTGCAGTAAAAATGGCTGTCTGAAGAGGAAGTAACAATTTTGGCCTCTACTGCTAATTTCATGGGTTTCAAAATTGTATTAGGACATTCATTTACGGCCAGCGTTAATCAGGAGTCATATAGCTGTAGGTCAGAGCCATTATGCGCATTTAGAAGCAAGTCCATCATTTCTGCATATGACTTTTCTTTGTAGGTTAAGAACAGATTTATTGTGAATATATCCTGTTGGACTCCAATAAAAGCATATTTCTCCTTATTTTTAGGTCCGTTACACACAATTCATTCTGGAAACTTCTGAAATTCAGCACGTTGTCCTATATTTAGAAACATAAGTTGTTCTTAGTTTGATGCTTTCTTAGTGATCATTAAGTATCACACAGCTGGCAATGAAATCAACCCCCCAATTGTCTTCTAAATGCAATAAACACATAACTGGGTCATATTATTGCTGTGAATCATCTTTAGCCACTTTTACATCATGTAATTTAATATCCATTTGTAGAAGAGCTGACACTACCACTCTATTCTTGTTCAATATTGGAAAATTTAATTGGCTACCTATTTGACTTCAGGCAAACACTGATATAAACCAGACAGACTCTTGCCTCTTGACCCTATTGATTGACCAAAGTAAAACACACTGCTGGTACCACAAAAGTCATGCGAGCATTAAGTTAAAATAATTTTGAATTCCTGGGAGCAAAGAGATTTTGGGACTCTGGTGGTCTGGCGAGAAAAACTTGAAAAAAAAAAAAGTCCAATTTGACTGATTAATAGTAAATAGAGTGCTCTACAAGCCAATATCCTTCCAGAGCCCTGTCTTCTAGGAGACCCTCTGCTCCCAAAAGGCGAGGTCAACTGCAAAGAAAAGCATTTGAATTTAAAAGGCTGAAGCTTGTAAAGCCACAGTCACAGCTGTGGAGGTATATTTACGACAGACTAAGCGGTAACGTGAGAAATGAAGTGGAAACCGAATAGGAGGGGAGAGGAAAGGTGAGTTTTCAATAAAACCTCCCTGAATTCAGGCAGAGGGAAAGCAAAGTGATAAATAATCTCTGTGAAGATAGCTCTCCTCTCTATGTTGTTTAATGGTATTCATACACCTAATTTCCATGGATTCTGATATCATGAGAAAGACTGCAAATCTTGGGTACTCAGGGCTCCTTCCCACACATCCTGATTTGCAGTAAGTCTGTCAACCTTCATTCAGATTTATGCAGACCACAAACTGCATCGCAAAGATAACCATCTTCGTATTAAACACAGTAGCTTAGGGAGGATGATCGCAAGTGAGAGAGCAGGAGGAGGAAGATGCATCTCTTGTGCATCTTCAAGCAGCAAGATATGAATAGCTGGAGGTGCAGCTCTTGCCAGGGTGGCCATCAGTATCTAAGTCAGTCTCTTCTTGCGCTGAGCTCGAGGGAAAATAAATCCTTTAGCCTTTTCCTGACTCTCACCAGAGTCTCCCAGAGGATCAGGCAGGACCCACAGAACATTGAATCCCACCACAAAAAAGGAGACTTTTATATTGGAAATCCAGTCTATCCAGACCTGACCCAGGGCACGATACAAGGAGTTTGTCCCACTGTTAGCAGAACACTACAGAATTACTCTAATTTAGTATGATAAAAGTGAAATAAAATGGATTTTTCCCCCATTAAAATACCAAAAGTAGCACTTAAGAAACTTCTTAGTTAACTACAGAGCTTTGTTTTGATTTACTTTTTTTTTTCTTTTCCTGAAGAGAGGGCTGTGTAAATGCTCTGCTCTTAATGGAAAGAAGTTCAAACTTTACATAAGGGCTTTTTGCCCAGTGTCTCTTGGCATGCTTCCTTGGGTTTTAGATCGGTTTGTATGGTGAAGCATTACAGAATAAGATAACACTCTGTTATCTAGGCACTAAGGAAGGGCTTTGTGCTAAATAAATTGAGCCAAAATTTCTTTTCAAGGAGAGCAGAGAGTACATTTGAATAAGCACTAAATTCAGCAGGGGAATAACTAATATGATTGGTTTTAAAGACACAAAAGTGAATATTTTGCTGTATTATGAATATTAAGTGTGGATTTTAAAAGGCCAGAGGAAGAACATACACATTTTCTACTCCCAGTTTCAGCCAAGATGCTGTAGCTATTTTATAAATCAGAAAGCAAGCAAATGATTGTGATTTTATTTTTGAATGGCTACTATCACAAAATACCTTTGGCTCATTTGTTCTGGCAATGTGTGCCTTAATGATGTATTTTCCATCATAGCCAGCAAATGTTTTTGCAGCATATTTTCTAAAAGCAATGAAGATTTTTAATGGCCTGTTCTCCACCAAATTAGGCACCGAACCTGCAGATGCTTACACAGTTTATTTGTTTCCAGATAAGGGATGTGCATAGACTTTTATGTCTGTAGTAGAAATTCGCACATGCTCAGAGAATGTAGTCTCTGAGATTGTTGGTCCAGTGTCTGATGACTGCTGGGCTCCAGTCATCTGGATGCAAATGAATTACAGCATTGCTGTCATCTGGATTGCTCTTCGAGAGCCAGGTTTTTACTCTGCAACAACCTTTCACCTGCTGTATTTAGATCAATTGTTTTCTTTTTAAAAGAAAGCAACGTGACAGATATAGACTGAAAGGAAAACTGGCTTATGGAACGAATGTATGGTATTCTCTGCAAAGCCAGGCACCTGACAAAGCACCCATCAATATCATTGTGGTACACCTTGCTCTCAGGTTACCAGCTGGCCCCTTGAAGTAACATTGAACAAACTTCTTGCAACTTCAGGTAAGAAGCTTTGCAAATTTTCCCTGTCCCAAATACCCTCAGGAAAGGATGATCAATACTGGTGCTGCAAACACTAATTTAACCCTTGCTCAGACAGGTGCAGCTCCCACCAAGCTGAGAAGGAGCAGGATCCTCTTACACCCGAATTGATGTTTGCTCACAGTTTTCCATCATCCAGTATTTCATGGTCTTCATTTTTGGGTTATTAAAATAGGATGTTATTCAACAAGTAGAGGGGAAAAACGGGTCAGGGAGTTGGTTCCTGTCTCAGAAGTGGCAGCTAAAGCTGCTGAGCAACATGTGTTTCTCATTTGAAACGTATCACTCATTCTTAAAAACAATAATACATACCATCTGTTGCAGCCATTCATAATTGATAAGATTTGGGCTGAGTTTGACTGTGAAAACCTATTTCAACATGAGTATCGACGTGCAAATGAAGAAGTGTTGCAAAGCAATTCGATGGAGCTCTCCTTGCCATACATTACAGCCAACAATGGCCAATTGTCTTCAGGGACACACTGTCACTCTGGAAGCCCCATTTATCAAGTCACTGCAAAGCATCAGCATCTTCCCATGGCAAAAATAGTTTAATAATTTGGCACCGTTTCCCTCAAAGAGTTAATAAACAAATTGCTAAACGTTTGTGTGATAGTGCAGAGTCATTGACTGTGTCAACAAAGCTACCAAAATTAAAGTATACACAAGGCATATTTTAGAATAGAGCAGAGTAGAGCAGAACAGAACATTTTCGGTGGGAGGGGGCCTACAAGGATCATCTCATTCAATTCCCTGACTAATTCAGGGCTGACCACAAGTTAAAGTACATTATTATGGGCATTGCTGAAGCACTGACAGTCTTGGGGCATTGACCACCTCTCTAGGAAGCCTGTTCCAACATTTAACCACTCTCTCAGTAAAGAAATACTTCCTAATGCCTACTCTTAATCTCTCTTGGTGCAGCTTTGAACCATTCCCACACGTCACAGAATGTTAGCGGTTGAAATGGACCTCTGGAGATTTTCTAGTCCAACCCTCCTGCCAGAGCAGGTTCACCTAGAGCAGGTTGTACAGAATGCTATCTGGGCGGGTTTTGCATGTCTCCAGAGATGGAGACTCCACCACCTCTTTGGGCAGCCTGTTCCAGTGCTCTGTCACCCTCATAGTGAAAAAGTTCCTCCTCATGTTTAGATTGAGCTTCCTATGTTCAAGTTTGTGCCCATTACCTCTTGTCCTGTCACTGGGCACCACTGAAAAAAGCCTGACTCCATCCTCCTGACACCTACCCTTTAAGTATATATAAGCATTGATAAGATCCCCCCTCAGTCTTTTCTTATCTAGACTAAAAAAGCCCCAAGTCCCTCAGCCTTTCTTCATAAGAGGGATGTTCTACCCCCCTAATCATCTTCATAGCCTTTTTCTGTACCATCTCCAGCAGTTCCCTGTCCTTTTTGAACCAGGACTGGACATAGCACTCCAGGTGAGGCCTCAACAGGGCAGAGTGGAAGAGCAGGACAACCTCCCTCGACCTGCTTGCCACATTCTTCTTGATGCACCCCAGGATGCCACTGGCTTTCTTGTCCACAAGAGCACATTGCTGTTAGATGATCAAGAGAGGTCCTGCCGTAACATCCATTAGCTTCTTCAGTACTGAGGCACGAAACCTATCAAGCACCATAAATGCGTGAAGTTTCAGCTGATACAGCTGGTCCCTTCCAATTTCAGTATCACAAATGGAAAATCACTGCTGCCACACTTGTGGTCCTCTGACTCAGGGACAGTTTGAGGTGTGACAGTATTATTAAAGACTGAGGCAAAAAAACCACCCCACGTTGAATACCTCTGATTTTTCTTCATCTCTTCAGGTGACTATCTTCAACAAGTATTGGTCCAATGTTTTCCCTGGAGCTCCTCTAGCTGTTAATGTACTTTAAGAAGCCCTTGTTATCTGACATAACACTGGTCAGTTTCAATTTTAACTGAGCTTTTGCCTCTCACGTCTTCTTCCTGCATACATGAGCCACAGCTCTATAATCACAGAATCATAGAATGGTTTGGGTTGGAAAGGACCTTAAACATCATCTAGTTCCAACTCCCCTGACATAGGCAGGGACACCTTCCACCAGACCAGATTGCTCAAAGTCCCGTCCAACCTGGCCTTAAACACTTCCAGGGAGGGGGTGTCCACAACCTCTCTGGGCAACCTTTTGCAGTGCCTTACCACCCTCACAGTGAAGACCATCTTCCTTACATTTAATTTAAATCTACCCACTTTCAATTTAAAGCCATTACCTCTTGTGCTATCGCTACATGCCCTTGTAAAAAGCCCCTCTCCAGCTTTTTTTATAGGCCCCCTTCAGGAACTGGAAGGCTACTGTAAGGTCTCCCCAGAACCTTCTCTTCTCCAGGCTGAACAATCCCAACTCTCTATAGAAGCTTTTCTTGCCCTTGATGTCCCTGGCCACATTTAATTCTATCAGGGCTTTGGCTTTCTTAGCCTGATCCTTGGCTGCTCCGACAATTTTCCTGAATTCTTCCCAGGCTACCTCTCCTTGCTTCTGCCCTCTGTAGGCTTCTTTTTTGTTCCTGAGTTTCTCCAGGAGCATCCTGTTCATCCATGCAGGCCTCCTAGTATGGAGACAGGAGGATGGAGCAGTCCTCTTTGAGAAATAAATCCCTTTCCTTTGCTCTGGAGATATGTCTCCCTATTATCATTGCTGTACTACAAACTTCTCCACTCAAAAATCTGAAGGCCTAGACTCACTTTGTTTAATAACCAAGGCTGGACTCATTTTAATACTGGCCCATTTCACTCCATGCAAATTCCCTCCAAGTCAATGAGAAAACTCCCATGGTTGCAGCGGGCTCTGTCATCAAAAGCATGGGCTCAAAGACAACTACTATACCTTTATCAAGCCTGTTTTAAAAACTGTCAAAAAACCCAACCCAACCCAACCAATATGTTCAAAACTTAGGACATTAACTTAAATATGACGATTGACCCAGCATGTATTTTTAACGGATTCTATTTGAAACACTGACTTTTTGTTTTCAAGGTACCAGCCACAGAATGTAGATTTGTCACTTTACGATAATTACTAATATCCTCCCCAATTAAAGTCATCTGGAACATATTTAATTATTGACTTCACTGAAAATGTACGTGGCACATGCTCACTCTTCCAGGCGAGTCTTTGAATGGACAAAAGCCTATTTATTCCTTCTTTGAAAATCCAGCCTCAGCACGTAAAGTGACCCCCAAATCAGGCTTCTGATATTTGCGTGTAGCATACATAAAATGTAAACATGCAAGCTGACATTCATCAAGCATTTAAGCACATACATACCAGGGTACGAGTGTCCCGGTGGTCTCAGTGGGAAAAGCCCTAGTGAAATCAGGGGCACAACTGTGCCTCATGCAAATATTCACGTGGTAAACTTATTCCTTGTGTTACAGCTCATGCCTCTGCATCTCGTCTCTTGGTCTGTAGCTGCAGCCACTCCCCAGACACAGACCCCACCGTGCCAAACCTGTGGCAGTACTCAGACACACCCATCTCTTCCCTGATGCATTTTAATGTCTGATGCCTCCATACTTTCAGCCCTATATTGAGTACTAACTAACATCCTTTCCTTTTTCAGGCACTGCCAACCCAAGTACAACTACCCAAAGCAGCAACAGGATACAAATGCAATTATACTTGAAGCAGGACTACTTCAGCCTACGAGAAGAGAAAGACCACCAGGAGCGATACAGCGTAATTTTGTACCAAAGAGAGCCACTAGCCACTCTTTTCTGCTTTCCCAAGCAAGGCTATAATATCCAAGTCATTTATCTTACAGCTTCATTGTTTTGTGCCAAGTTTGACCCATAAAAAATATCTCCAACATCACCAATGTGTTATTTCCTTATTTTTCTTCTCCCCGGGGTCAAATTTTCAAACTCGAGTCTGAATTTGCTACGTGGACTTTACAATCTCCCCATTCCTTCAGTTCTGCTGCAGAAACATGGAACTGTCTTTTAAGGTCACATTCAGAATAGCACTTAAATGCACAAATTTTTGCTTTAAATAGTAACATCGGTAGAATAACTCCAGTGTTTCATATACAGACATTAAAGGCAGATTTCCAGGCGAACTTAGCTTTCCTCAGAGCACCTAAATACAATGGACTCATTTTCAAAACCCCCCAGAGTGCAATAGCTCCTGTTCTGTTTAGCAGGACCATTATTTTGCAGAACTGAACATCTGAGGTCTTGGAAGCTTTCAGGTGTGCGACTGCGCATCTGTGTGGTCCCACAAGCTGTTGCAAAAGCTTAAATTGAAAGATGTGTTATTACTAAATTTTAAAGCATAAAGGACAAAGTCGTGATGCTGGATATCTTGTGGGATAAAAATAAAGGACTCAGACGGATTACACGGTGTTGTGCTAGCCCCAGTCTCTGCTGAAGTCGCCCGTACTCTCCAGCAAGGGACAAGACAAGAGTTTCACTCAGATACCATTCAATACACACAAGAGAGGAAAAAAAAAACAACAGAGAGTTAACGAGGTGCAGCTGAATAATACCTTCATAGAAGCAGAGAGAGAAATCAGGTAGATGTCATCTGCAAGGTAAATTAAAATTATACATCCCTGAGGATTATCAGTGAAAATTGAGACCTGGAAGGAAATTTGCTTTTGATATTGGAAGGGATAAATACCCAATGTAAATCCTTTTATGTGAGCCTGTAGAGCGGAACAGAAAAATTAAAGATAAATGAGATTAAGGCATTTTTTAAAACTACATTAGACATATTTAAGTTACCCATGGAGGGGAAAAAGACTTTGGAGGAGGAGATTAGTTTAGACCTTCAGCAATACATTCATCTGGGAAATCAATTGGAATAAATCTTTTCTAATCAACTCGTCAGCACTATCCCCCCTTCCCCCCAAAGCCAGACATACCTCAAAAAAAACCATTAAGAACATTTCTGCATAGCCTGGCAATCAGCCCAGGTAAATGACATGCCATGGCTTTTTTTTTTTTTTTCTGGTGATGTTTGGGATAGGAAATCTGCATGCATAAGTTGTTTCTGGGTTGGGTTTTTTTTGGGTTTTTTTTTGGCAAAAGGATGCCCTGGGGAGGGTCCCTTTGCCTTAGCCTCCCACAAATCCTCCTCCCATTTAATTCCTCTTGGAAACAGAGACAGCAGCTAACCAAAATCAAATGTTACACAGTCTGTGTTTCTGTCTCCTTTGCCAGAGTTTGAGGTACATACAACTACTTGTGGTTTCATGGAGGCCTATATTGTTATTAAAAGTCAACTGGAAATGTGGTTAGCAAGGAAAGTGGAGGAAATGAGTAAAAAAGTAATACATTCAGATGCATTTGGCCGTCTTCCTGGGAGCCCTTTTAATATAAAGAAACTCAACAAAGTTGTATTTTTAGATCTGGAAAGATGCGGTTTTTGTATTTCACACACTAAAGGGATTTGCCTTAATACACTCAAATTTCCCCCTCCCTCCTCCTCTCCCTCATGTGCTAGAAGAAATGAACTTCAATCCTCAACTTAACCACTGGATACCCATATTCTGTCCTCCCCATTGGCCCGAATAAAAACCAATAAATGTATTTCATTTCTTTTGTGGATTTATAATAGCACCTGGCAAGGATGGTCTTAATCTTCTTACACTGCTCGCACCAATGAAAGAAACCTTTGCAGTACTTCTTGGGAGAGAAATGAAAGGATAATAGGAATAAAATCTGGAAATATAAATATTATATCCATGAAGATCTGTTATAAAATGTATGAAATCCATATCAATGTCTCCGGAGGGTGCTTGGCATAATAGTGCAATTTAGACAATAGGTTATTAAAGATGGAAAGAAATATATTTCTCTTAATGATGACAAAATTGTTCAGAGACAACTGGGAAGTACGGGGTCGTGTTTAGACTACAAATTGGTGGCAGATATCAAGTAGTAGACCTGTCAGAAAGAGACAAAAAATATGACTTGGTACAAATGACCTAAAGCCAGTGGTTTCTTCTCATTAGTACTCCAGACAAGCATGTTTGCAGGGGGGCTTGCTGCTATGGTTTGTCAACACCTTTAAGTAAACACAAATCTATTTCAGACATTAGAAAGATGCTCCATTATTTGTGTGTGGAACCATCAGCCACCAAGGCGGGGGGATTGTAACTTCTATTATATTGAGGAAGTCACCAGAGTTCCATCCTTTTTTTCTGCCCAGTATTGGTCACAATTTTCTCTTTAGTTGAGACGATATCAGTTATTTATTATGCTAGAGAAGGGTGTGACGAAGACAAATTTCTCAAAAAATGCTAATGACTTCAGATAGCCTCAGGTTACCAGGAACCTGACCCAGAATTTGCTGACGCTGAAAGAAAGTTCCTCTGTGATTTAATGACCTTTGATTTAGACTCCAAAGCCAAAGGCATTCAGGCAACAGATTGAAAGATTTTAAGCAACTTCTAGTTTAAATGGCTAAACCCAAACCAACAATACACACTTAGTAAAAATTCACCTGCTGTGGGACAAGACTGGAAAGAAATAACTGGTGCGCAGAAGTCGCACAGGGAATTAAGTCGCTCCTTCTTATTCATAATCTTCATAAAAAAATTTACACTACTCATCACAGTTTTCCACCTTCAGCTTCCATAGTAAACCAATTACAGATGCCCTAGAGAGAACTGACAGGGTTCTGCATCAAGAAAAACATCAAATGAGAGAAACACATAATATACCTATGGTAAAGTCTTTGATTTATTTAAAGTCTGGATATCCACACTGCAAACTTTGTGAGTGTGAGATAATGGTAGGGATAGAGATGTGAATTTTGTTTCTCTTGATCTACCAGAGAAACCTTTTTATTCTTTCTAAAGAGAGAAAGAAACCTCTCAGCTGTACTTGGTTTAAAAAAACCCAAACCAATTAAAAAAACAAAACCACATTGAACTACCGTCATGCTTTCCATGCTCCCCACATTCCCATCAGTGTGAATTTTACTTTTGCAAACTTGCCACTGGTATCCATTTAACTTTCCACCTACTTAAGTATTGATTGGAAGAGAGAAAAGCTGATCTCCTTAATTACATCTATCAACAGAATACCCAAACTTTCACACCAGAAGAATCGTGCCATTCCTGCTGTTTCTCTCACCTATGTTCAATGTGTTAAACACCTCCAAAAGATGCTCAGCAATTTTCAAATTAACGGAAACAGAAGTTGTGAATTTGCCTCAAAAACAAAAAAAGCAAGTAAAAATACACCTTTCTTCCCCTAAGACTTGGTGTTCAGACTGTGGGTGTTTAATTTGTACCTTGTGTAGCCCGACATGCTGTGCCATTCAGACGGCTGTCGGAAGAGCACACTGCTGGCTGCTCCGCTTGTAGTTCATCATGTTATGGGTTAGTTCAGCGTCCAGTTAAAAAAAGGCATTTTCTAATGTTGCAAAAGAAGTATTTTTCTTCGGAGTGAAAAATTGAAAATCTGATGGTAATGAAATTCTTATAATGGAAAAAGGAGTGTACAGAGACGTGGGGTATCCTTCTGCTTACTTCTCCCCACCCACCTCCTGCAACACTTCGTTTTTCACTGTGCTTAAGTGCAAGATCTTCAACAACTATGAAGCTATTAGATCTCCAGCTTAAATGTCAGACTTCATTTTAAGGCCTACCTCACTTCCATGATTAATTGGGAGTGCAACGGGCAGAGAAGTGACTCTGAAACATTGAAGTGACTGAAGCTGTACTCAGTGCAATGACTCTTCCATAACAACCTGTTCAGCTGGTAAGCTACCAAGTTATTTTTCTAAGTTGTATTAATGCATGTCCAGCTAATCGTGCATAGCAAATGTGTAATAAAACACCTCATTATCAGCTGACAAGTTCATAGGTGCCCAGGCTGCAACCGACTGCAACTCTTTCCCCCTGCATCCTTTCAGATTGGTGACTTTTCTGATAAAGACAGCGCGTGTGACCCAAAGACACATGGGAGCACAACCCATTGCACATGGAGATACGATTTTCAGAACCAAAACAGGGGGGAAAGATCAAATGTATCAGTGAATAGAGGCATTTCAGTATTTAAGACTGAAAAGTGGTGAGCTGGTTCATGAGGTGATCAGCAAAACACTCAGAAGAGAGAAACAGAGAAGAGAAAATACTACTTTTCATACAAAGGCTTATACTGGCTCAAGTGGGAGACATGAATAAGTGTCCCACAACCTAGATGAAAGGACTGAGATGACAACAGAAATCACCAGGAGCTTGCTTTTCACAGGAGCATGCTGGAAATTATAGATGGAGCACGTAGTGGTAGCTTCCATACTACGAAGACTGCCTAACATTTATCTAACTTCTCCTCACAAGAAAATCCATAGTGCTCCATCCGAAAGAAGATCTTTAAACAAGTATTTATTATGGGCACATGTACTTGAAATCACCCTGTTCCTTTAATTTAAACTAAACTTATCTCAGATTCAAAAATTAATTCATATATTTCATCGTATCTCATAAAAATGCCCTTTCACCTCATCTCAGGCTACTTTCGAGTTTTTGAACACCTTTATTTCCCCTGGCTCTCAGCACTCAATTTTCTTCCCCTTCTTGAAAACTATGCACACACCTACGCAGACAGCTCAGCCTCCAGGTTTGCCAATATCAGGTTATTTTACTTAAGGGTGCTTTCCAAGTGGCTGTCGTACGGGTGCACCCTCTCCACAAACACATGGTGAAAGGAGACTGATAGTGGAAGTAACACATCCTTCATTTCTGCCTCTGCAGATAAAGAACCAACAAGCAAAGCTGGGAATTCCAGCAAACACAAAAAGAAAAGGTCTTTTGGCTGCAATGCCCAGGAAGTCGCATGCCTTGGAAAAAAGGCAATTTGTCAGCAGGATACAAAGTAAAGTTTCTTTGCTCAGAAATAATCACAACGGGTAGTTAGGTCTTGGTGTTTTGTTGTGATGTTGTTTGTTTGTGGGGTTTTTTTGGGGAGGGTCAGTTTTGGTTTCAATTATTATTCCTAGCTGGTGCACACAAATAATTTATTTAACTAAATGAAACAAATGACACCTGGCTCCAGAGGGTAATTCCCTCTACTGACCAAAGCGCCAATAGCTGGGTTTAACCCCTTGGGAACGCTTGCTGCTTTCACTGGTGGGTCCCTGGGGACCAAGTTCTCTTGAGAAAAGAAAAACAAAACAGAACAAACAAATAAAAAAACCCCAAACAAACAAAAACCCTGAGTGAAAGAAAATTATAGAAGTCACAAGTCCATTTGTTTAACAAAACACAGCACTGCTCTCGGTAGGCAAACACTGCTTCACAACTGATGGGGAAGGTGGCGAGAGAAAGCACACAGAGAAATCCTGGAGGCCGCACAATGCTCTTGGAGCACTCCAGAAATAATTAAGAACGGGATTCTTGGGAAAAGTGGTCTCATGAAATTGTTTTCAGATTGCAATTTTCTCCCAGCCTCTCCCCCTTCTTTCCCTTTCCACCAGCAATCTTGAAGGAATGAAAATATCAGTTTGCTTTCTAGAGCTTGTATTCTCTTAAAAATGTCATTATTCAATTATCTGTCTATTCACTGGCCCTAAGGTCCAGTGGAGCCGATATTGTGAGTCTTCATTTAATGGTTTTAAATGCACTTCAGTCCACTTGTGATACAATAAAACTTTATTGAATTCTGTTCCCACATCACACTTGCCATCCCTCACTTTTATTGATACGTGAGCCCATCTACTCTTCTGTCAGCAATAAAAGGAATATTTCTAGCAAAGAAATGACCTTTCCTTCCATCAATACAGCAAGTGGGAAATGTGATTTCAGGTTCCATGTTTAAAAGAAAAAAAGTCTTAAGAAAAGATGAAGGATGCTCAAAGCATTGTTTTCCTTTCCCTTATTAGCATTAAAGAAGCAGGAAAATCTCTGCAAGCAGCAAAGACATTTATTAGCTCGCTTACCCAGATGTATGGAAAAGAAGGACGATTCATCCTTTCTCAGAAGCCACAAACATTTTTCCCTTGCAAGAAACAGCCCTTTGAATAGATCTCTGCAATACTAAAAGTTGATGGAAGACTTGTTTGCCTGGGTGTGAGGCAAGTAACTATGGCAGAGGGATAATGCCATGCCTCGCACCCTCCTGCTGCTGCCATCCTTGCCATCAGTGCAGCAACGGGCGTCTCCTCATTGAGCCCCCACCTTTTTTCTCCACTTTGCTCTGCCCTATACATTAAATTTTCCAAGTCTCTGTTAAAAACCAGACTGTTTCTGAAGGATGACAATGCACAAGTTGTTCTGTGAACTCCAAAAACTAGAACCTAAGGGTTGAAACTTCAGGAAAAAAGTGAAGATAAACTTGACTTAGTGAGCTAAACCCTGTTTCCAACACCACGTTGGATCCTTGGGAGCCTCAACAGTCAGTCTCTAGTGGGAAAACAAACAGAAGCAGTACTCCAAAATACCTCCATGCTTTGAACTCGCAGCTTTTTCAAAACCAAAATAAAAATCTAAATGCAGCCAGTGCCTAAATTTCAGTCAAAGTCAGGGGAAGAGAGCTGCTGGCATGTAGGAAAATCCCCCCCGTTCTAACTTGGGGTGTCACCCTCAAAGGGCAGCACTGTGGCCCACGGAGGACACATGCTTGGGAGAGCGAAGGGAAGGAGACTCATCAGTCTAGAGTGGGTTGTTCTTGCTCTTCATTCATCTCACAAATACATGCAAGACCACTAGAACAGGGATGGTGTGAGCTGTAAAGTGTTACATGCATAGAAAGGCTGTATTTGCAGAGGGAAAACCAACACTTTGGTTCGGATATATCAGATTATCAATAGAAAATCTGTCTCCTTACAATGACGACTAGCTCAGCAACTCTCCCACCACCACTGCATCTTGCAAAATTAGACTCTCTTGCTTGTCACCAGTCTCGTGTCAGCACTGGATAAATCACTCATCTGCTTTTTGCGCTGGCTCATGAGTAAAATGGGAAGTCCCTTAACACAGTACAATGGTGAAATCAGAAAAATTACACTCCTAGATGTACTGGCACCATGACAACAGGTCTGTACAAACACCAGAAAATACTGAAGTGTTTCTGCAATGAGAGTGTTGACCTAGCTTCATGAAACCACCTCTACCGCTGTTGTTCCCATTATCTGTTTAACACTGCTCTGCAAGGAACAAGGGGAGAGGGAAGAGATGCACTAGAAAATAACAACACAGTACTGGATCAAAAGGACCCTCGCAAAGTGAGGTTCCTCATACTTACAGTATAATGCAGCCCAAAATGCAGTTCCAGGCATCCTTCTACAATGTGCCGTGTGTCCACAGCGCTGGCAATGGCAAACTGCAGGTCTGCAGTAGTACATCTGGTTTAGTAGTACAGATGGTTTAGGGGTGAGCTTTGTAGAGCAGGGTTAATGGTTGGACTCAATGATCCCAAGGGTCTTTTCCAACAGGAATGGTTCTATGATTCTATGATATTTAATAAAACACCACGGAAAAGCTCTCTTGGTCAGCAAAGAATAAATGAAAATTCAATTTAAGAAAATTGGAGTAGTAGTTTTGGTATTTCAAGAAAAAAGGGGGCATCAGAGAAATAACCACCACCTGCCAAGGTCTGCTTTGAGAACGACAAAATTAATTTGGTGACTTTTTCTGAAACCAGAAAAACAGGACAACTGATGCCACTGCAGCCTGTCAAATTAGGCCTGGTATCTTTTCACCTGTTGAAATAACCTGCTTTTCACTTGCTTTTTATGGTCACAGGGCAACAGAAAAAGCTCAAAGGTCCTTGGAATGACTGTCCATTTTTTGTAGACAGCACCTCCCATCAAATAAATGGACTACAGCATCAGGACAAATGAGTAGAGTACCAAGCTTATCTGCATAATGGTGTGTTGTCTCCCCCATGTCTCATGAAACTCTTCTTGTCAGGGGATCTCTAGTGAACACACAGGCATGCAGTGTGGAGGGTAATCTAAAGGACACTGTAAAAATATATGAGCTACTGAAGTTAGAAGAGGTTTGTTCTTTCGCCTCCTGAGAGGAAAGGGGGATGTTTTCCTCTTGAAAATGATACAAATTAATGGTGCAAGAGTTAAAACAAATAGATAAATATATCACAAGAGGACTAGGGTACCCAATGGAGTTTTAAATCTTCCAGAATTTTTCTCCAAGGGAGTGTATACACTAGCACTATATTGAGCACGAGCACCTAAGGTCAGTTCTAACAACATCTGTTAAAGATGACTCCTAAACGCTGCTCTCTTGAGATGCACACATGCTCCCCTCTGCTGCTGAGCCAGCACTTGGGTAAACTGTCTCTCTCTGTCCATAAGGAATAATTTAAAACCAAAAGGAGTAACCCATCCAACTAGATGAAGCAAGCTGGAATTGCACGCAAGGATTAATGAAGTATTAATTCCTTTGTTATCCAACTGCTGTGTTTCTTAAGGAGATAGCCATATGGCAGACACAACTGTTCACCAAGGGCTCGGTGCACGACACCACTGAGGAAGTGTCAGCGGCCGAGAAAAGGATTTCCCCAGCAGTGAGCAGCACTGGGGAGCCTGTAGAGCTGGCTCCCCTCCTATGGTGAAGCACCACACAAGGTGTCTGCCTGTGGGTAGCAATGCTAAGGAAGCTGGACGTGAAAGGACTTGGGCAACACTCCAAATCTGGCTAGAGGAGCTGAAGCACGTGGGTTCAGTGACAAGAACCCAAGGGCACCAACTGACCCACAGCAAATGGCAGTGGCATCATTGAGGACATCGAGGGGGAAACAGATTTCATTCACCAAGCATAGCTTTGGTCCAACCACACCCTTGCTGACCTCCTTGTCCAGAGCTGACACTTTCCCCATCGCTTGGATGGCTTTCACTCATGGGGTACTCCTGTGGCCCAGACAAGGAACATCTGTAAAATTGAGCTGAGCATTTTCAGAGGGAAGAAACGGAGGTGGTAAGAAAGACAGACAGAGAGTATGTTAGAAGAAGAATAAAAAGAGCCCCGGGTTTCCCACTCCCTGTCTGCAAACAGAGGGACACAGTTTGCCCAAACAGAACCAACTTCCCTAGTGCTACACTAAATAACAGTGCATGAAGATTTGACCCAAGTTTCCTAGGCAATGCAGAACAACAAGCCCAGGACATGGGACTCTATTTCATAATGTCCTTGCCCCTCATTCCTCTCCCTCCTCCCCAATAATTCTACTCACAGAGGCACTATATTTGACTCAGAAACCAACGGAGGAAAGAGCCATCAAAGCAACTAATTTAATTGCAAAGGCAGCATGACTTGTTGTCATTTTCCTCCCCACCTTCAGATTATTAAAGCTTACTCAATGACTGCTGTACATTTGGTACTGAGAAACCTCACACAGGAGTTATTTTACATCTTGTACACAGGGCCGATTAACACCTCGGGGCATAATATTCACATATTACCTTTCTCACAAGGCACCACTATTCCTCTTTGTTTTATATGCAACAAAGGCTGTGGAGGGGTACTATGTAATGACTCTTGCTTTACCAGCCCAGTCTCAGGAGGGAACAGCATACCTCATGCAAATCACAAATCACAAGGAAATACAACCCGCTCTGATAAGTAGAAACCAATCTCCCCTCACTCTCCTCATGCACAGTGTCATAAAATGAAAGGCCTCATTTAGAGCCAAATAACTCCAAACTAGTAACTTGGTACGAGCTCGCTCAGGCAGACCCTAAGCCCCTGATGTCACCCTTTCCATGGGTTTAATAGCTTACCCCATTAAAAAATTCCATCACTGCATTTAGAAACTTCACGTTTTTGTTTAGAAAAAATCAAATATGGACATGCTAAGTTCCCTGCCAGCAGAGAGACAAAGTCCCTCAGGAAAGAGGGTGCCCTTTGCTTGGAGAGGTGGTCTTAGTTGCATCCCTCACCTTGAGGTTTCACAACAAGCAAGACCCCACACAGCTGTTCCACATCACGATGGCAGGAGGTGACCACCTCCTGCACAAAGGACAGGGACCACCTGAGGGGTTGTGAGTTCTTGCTTCCCCTCTCGCCAGCGTGCCTGCCATTTCTCAGCCACCTTTGCTCTCCTGTAGCCCGTGCTTAAAGCAACAAAGAAGATGCTCTTAGTCCTTGAGCCAAATCCCAGGTTTCAGCAAACTGAAGTCTCCCGCTGCTCTCTCAATACAACTCTGTGGCTCGAAAGCATCGACTCTCATACCTGCTTTATTATTTTGAGAGATGTACTACAAGATTTGGCCTACTCAAACTGAAAACCTTGAAATAGTGTTGTTATTCACCACTCAGCCCTTTACAACTGCTAATAAAAAGTGCACTCCTAGTATTACTGTTGCTACTTCTTTTTTTGAGGCATGCCGTTTTTTGACAGTAGGACTGTAACTGTGTCTAACAAATTTGGTTTCTACTGAAAGTAAATTCTGAGGTGTGTTTAACTTTTTGTAGCTCTGACATTTCCCGTTCAGCATACAGAGCTGTAATCCTAGATGACTGTCTTTCTACCCTCAAAAAATCAGGTTAAATGTCTTGCCTATGATGTGCCTTCATAACTTTGGAATCTTACAGATTAATATTTTCTACGATCAAACACCAAATTTCTCAAAACATTAGCTTTCTAACTCCCTAGTGATAAAGTACTGTAGTCAAAGCATTTATCAAATATCACCAATTACACGGGCATAGGTCAGTCAAAGCACACTGCTATATGATTACAAACATAAAACTCCGGAAAGAGAAGCTATAAGGCAGCAATAGCGCTTCAATCTTCTGGTCTGCTTTCACTAACGAGGCTTCCCAAGTGCTTTCCAAAAGGTGATATGTCACTGTTACATTGTACAACAAGGAAAACATGAGGCACTTGGGATATTTTTAACCTAAGCACAAACCTTGCACAGAAGACAATTCTTCATACCTTATCAGCTCAGTCTTACATGATGATGCACATGGTTTGTCACTGAGAGTTTACTTGTCCTTGGGCAACAAGACACAAGCTCAAGGCTGGCCCAGTCTCCACAATAAATCATATGTCTACCAAAGAAACAAATGCAAATATATCAAGATACATACTGTAAGGGACACATTCATACTGCACTTCCAGGTACTTGTAGGTCCCAGGGCAAGGGTCTGGAAACACATCAGGGCCAGCAACAACTGCACATTGGGTCCGATTACTGCATCTGAAAAGCAAGAAAAAAGAAAGTCAGAGAACAGTCCAGAGAGAAGGACAGGCCAAGACGTGGAGCGGCTCCCCCAGCATCAACAGGAGTGAAGATGCAGAAGCCAGGAGTTCAGCATCAGCTGGGGAAGCTCGCCAGCAAAGGCTGATGGCAAACACCGATGCCTTGATCACCTTATTGCCAAAAGAGAAGAGGCTTGATAGCACAATCCCCTCTCCTCTAAGAGCACCAGGAGGTAGTTCTTTAAAACCAAACTGAGAGGAAGTTCTTAAGAAAAAACATATAATTACACATACATGGCCCTCAACTAACCTTAAATACCAGCATAGCCACCAAACAAAATACAAAGACTAAATCAACAACAGTTGTGGCAAAAATAATCATTGTGTATTTTAAAGCAGGTATAACAAATATATTTTGCAAAATATTTATAAAGTGCTTCCACAAAAAAACAAGTCATCTTAAATAATGTTCTTTAATGCAAAGCAACATTTGAGTGGAAGGAAAAAAATCACCAAATAAGCTGTCTAAAACCCCAAGTAGTAGTTTTTCTTACGCAGCCAATATGCTTGCATTAGTTATAATTAGCTTAGTTTTATTCAATCATTCTGCCTAGCACAGATGCATCTCCTGAGACAACATATTTTTTCCAAAAGTAAACATTATTCTCGCTAAAGATCTTGCTGAACAACCACACGGAGAAGAAAGTGACCCTGCCCACTGCAGCCAGCATCTTGCAGGTTAAGATGCACACGCACACACACACGGGTTGGAGCTTGCGAGATGCTTCTCCTGCAGCTCATATGACTCACGGCCATGGGTGACTGATCTGTGCATGTGTAGAAACCCACATTTGCCCCTGCTTTTGTGGTACAAGCACCCCTATGTACCTTCTGTGTATTTTGGGGATGCAAAACCACTTAAACAACAGTTCAATGGAGAGAAATCCTCCGCTTATTTGTTGGTTTTTTTTAAAAAAATAAAAGAAGAGAGAAATATAATTAGTCTTTGATTTTTATGCTTCTGCATGCCAGAAAGAGACCTCCTAAGGGTTAGACCACTGCATTTACTTTCTCTAAGATGCTGCCTCCTCTGATGTGACATGGGACCCCTGACCCTCCCGCTCTTCTGGCAGAAGCCACAACATCCAGCGCAGAACTCATTTAGGTCTGTAGTGGAAATGCTTTGTGTTTACCTGAGGCTATAGTTTGTCAGCCTCAACGAGGATTTTATTTGAGCCCATAAATTAAAATTGATTCATTAGTGACTGCCTTAAGCTCCATAATTTCTTTAATTTTATGGAAAGATTAATAAGAGCTGATACGCTTGCTCATTGGGCTGTTTTGCTGGATAACAGATAATCCAGAGGGCTGGGATATTCTCGTGTTTTGTACTTGAAAGACAACAGTTATCGTAGCAAGTGACTCGTTTTATCATATACACAGAGAAACAAAAAGCATAACTTTGTTGTCCTCATCCATGCTACTGATAGACAGGTGCCTTGGCTGGGATATCACAGGTAGCTTGGGCCATGAGAGTGGGCAGCCTTCCAGGAGAGGCATTGAACATCATCCAAAACTTCACTTTCAACCAAAATCCTTTATGGGGTTCAATGTGCCTTTCAGAAAGCAATCACATTGGCCTAATCAATAGTCTCTATGGCTGTAGGGACAACCCTGGCCGTGTTACATAGAACACGAGCAACTGATCAAAGAGATGCTTCAAAATCATGCCTCAGGATCCAAAATTATGTGGAATTGGAAGTGGGGGGAGGAATTGATACATTTAGTCTTCATATCTGTATATTTTCTTTCAGTCTATAAAGAAGCACTTGCTTTGAATGGCCAAGAGTTTCGTTGCAGCCATTTCTTTTTTATGCAAGAACTGGGACACAAAAACTAGAAGAATCTAGAAAGTGCCAGGTTCATAGACAGTATTTCAGAACTTGGTTCGGGAGCTGAAGGCTCTGAATACCAGCTTTAACCTCCTCAAATGCATGCTGCTCCCTGGACCAGGGGATGGCAAAGCACTGAGCCTACCAAGCACAGACACTTCAAAAGAAGGCGAGATCAAATTTTCAGTACCACCTTGGGGGCAAAACAGCAGAAAACCAAATTAAAAACTCCCAAATAAAAGCTCAAATACAATGTGGTGTCAGTACCTCAAACAATTTGCAAAAAGGACTTGTACAAAAAAATCCCACCCAAACCAAAAAAACTCAACACCCTCTCTTTTTCACACTCATTTCATATGGGCAGCAAAGCTGTGTCTGGCATTTGGCATTTCGAGTCTCCGTTTATCACCACAGGGTGAAACATGCAGGCTTCCTTTCCAGCACACTTAAGTGATGAGGGCAATTTGGACTAAAAACCTTAGCAAAAAAAAAGTACCTGTTCAACCAACTATTACTGTCAGACATCAGTCTACGAAAATGTTAAGGAAAGAGGTAAAAACCACTCATCGTTAAAGCTTTGGTTGCTGCGATTTTGCTCATGCTTTTTTTCCCCACTTTCACAACAGCTTCTTGGTCCCCTCAGTTTTGTCCTGTTTTTTTCCAGGCAGATTAAAGGCCCAGGTGACACCAAGTGACACATAACGAGTGGCACAGAAAAGGAGATGTGTGAAAGAAGGTACATCTGTAGCCTTGAAAATGGAGGGGGTGAAAAAAAAACCCAGACATGTAATCGTGCCTTACTTCATTCCCAGCAAACCAGCCCACGAGCTCTTCTTTGTAAATCACAATTATACATTGAATCGTGGGATTTCTTGGCATTTGGCTCTTGGTAATACTCGTTTCAAACTCCTGTGAGTTGGGAGGCTCAATGCTGGGTATTGACCTTCTCAGTCAAAGCAACAAGGATCATTTGTTTTTCTTTCTTTTTTTTTTTTAATTTTCTTTTTAAAATAATTTTCCCTTTTCTTTTTTTCCTTATTTCTTGGAGGAAGACCTTTACTAACTCATGGAGTTACAATCAGCACTGCATCATCTGAAAAATAAATCTGTTTCTTCTACAGGGCAATCACAGAAACACTACCCAGGTCCCTTAGTTTTACAGTAGTAGCAGCAGCTCCACATCTTGCTAGATTCCCTTCCAACAGGGCAGGAACCGTTTGCATCACTGTCTCTGGCATAATTGTATTTGGGAAAACTATGGACATCTTTTTTACACCCATTTATACCTCTTACTACCATCTTTTGACAAGCATCTTTTATTTTTAGCACTGATTCATCAGCTCCTTCAAACAAAACTACTTCTCTTCGCCCTGCGTTGCCCTCGTGCCACAACTTTCTTAAGAGACTCCTGGACTCTTGGGGTATTTTCCCAGTCAACATATGCTCTGACACCAAGAAAACAAGAGAAATGTGGAAGGAATCCATGAATTTGAGGGACCAGATAGACAATTTCAGGTCTATTAAAAAAACACATTTCGTTTTATCAGTTTATACATTTTAAGGTGAATGTTCTCGAGATATGGAAGAATTAAAGTAGAACTTTGAATAATTTTAGTCCTATATTGCCATTTATCATGAAATCTGATGAAGGATTTGTAGCCATCCTGTTGCTTGGGGTTGGGTTGGGGTTTTTTTTTCAGTCCCTATTTCTACCTGCAATCATTTCTCTCTCCCTGTTGCTTCTTGAAGTGCAAGGTGGGCATGCAAAGATAAAGCCTGCTTCTTAGAGACGCTGCATGTCTCGGGCCACCTCGGTAATTACTGCTGGGATTCATGGACACCTTGCCTGGGCCAAGCACGTCCACACAGCTCACCAGATATTACTCATCATGCTGCCACAACACTCAGGCCAGCAAGGTAAAAAGTCTGCTGCATTTTCAGCTTTACAAGACATGGAAAATATGGCTTGCCAGTGTCCAGGTTCTTCTGTAAACGCTTAAGTTGGTGTAAAGTGTGCTCAAATGAAAAGGTTGACACATGACATCCACTTTGCCAAGGTGCCAACCAAGACCAACCAAGAGATCAGAAACCAAAGCACGACCCAAGATCTGTACTTTCACCCCAACTTGAGAAACTGATGGCGACATACATTCCTGTATGTTCAGGAAAAAAGAACCCCCCAACCCTCCTACGAACCATTCTGAGGTACTCAACAGCAGATATGTTAAGCACTCAGCATCTCATAAAACCAGAAGTCCACATTACTCACATATAGATTTTGGAGAGGAAAAATTACCTCCTGAGAAAAGCATAAATTGTCCCAGTCACAAGGGAGGGGGGTGTCTTTACGCCATCTTTCCGGGTACATTTATTCCCACTTATTAAGGCACCTGTTTTGTCTTTCAGATGTGAAAAAATATTTATCCTAGAAGAGAGGTGTCAATCCAATGTAACACATATACCGTAACAGAGAACATGGATTATTTTTGCAGAACTTCTCCCTGTTCCAGTGGAAAATGACTTTCAAGAGTTTTAATGTGAAACAGTAATAATAATTCATGTGGCATTTGTTTTGCATTTATAGCAGTGGGACTGAAGGAAGCATTTGAGTTCAGAACCAGCTGCAGGGCTCAACTCTGCTTGCAACTTTCAGGTCAGACTTGAAAAAAAACAAACCAAAAACAACACCAAAACTTCATTTCCCTTCAGCAAGCTTCCATTCCTTCTCCCTGGCAACACTTTTATGATATTTAAATGACAAGGTCATCTTGTGATAGTGAGGCAGAAATACTTTAAGACATAAACAGCTGCTTATTCCTGTTCTGACATCCTTTATTTTTTCCAGTGCTGACATTGTTGATATATTTACCAAAAGAGAAAGAAAGGGAAAAAAAAAATAGTTTGGCAGGTTATGTTTATTTTTGGCCTTTCCAGAAACTTTAATAGCACAGACATGTCAACAGCATCAGGCGAGACATGTCTGGGGAGATTTGCTTGCCAGAACAAAAATGCAAAGGCAGCACAAAATGGAAGATCAATCCCAAACAAAAGCCTTTCAGCATTAATCATTGCGGGAGCAACGCCAGGAAATCCTCCAGCAACCCATCCAGGTAGAGTCAATTTGCCCCACACAAGGAAAATGGGTGCCAAAACCACTGGGGCAGGTGCCTGGTGTGCTGGGGAGGCCAGGGGAAAAGCAACCAGAAATCTGTGCACAGGTCCACAACAAGCTCAGAGGCTCAAATATCCATTTCGTCCCCAACACACCCTCCTTCTCCTGGTTCTTGTCTTCTAGAGACAAGCCCTTCCAAGGTGAAGTAACACTTTCTGTGACACTGTGGCCAGGAGTTCCTGTGAATAGCGGGTACTGAACGACTAGAAATGGGGAAGCCACCCTCTCCCTTGGAATCTGCAACCAGACCATCGGAGTCTAAGGCTACGCTCTTGAACATCCTGAAGATCAGAAAATTATGGGCTACGTGACCATGAACTTGGATTTATACAGAAAACACTGAGTTGCCATATCCGTCTCTTGCTTATGTTAAAAACCCTGCTCGTAGCTGCTGCCACCCGTCCACCCACAGCGACTTGTAACAAGGGATTCTTAACACTCAAGTGTGCCGAACAAACGGGCTTGCCCGCATTCATGAGCACCAGTTGCCAAAATACAAAGATACTCTTTCCCCTCAACTGAAACACCTACTTTACATAGAGTTTTGCTTTTTTTTTCTGAAAAGACAAGGCAGACATCATGTACCTAGGCATGCTTATAGCCAAGACATCAATATCTTAAGCCTCTTTCTCAAGGTCTATTATACTTTTCTAATGGTTTTACAGTAAGAGGCAGACTTAATTCATTATCCTTCATGGTAATGCTGCAAGACATCCTTTTCCTTCTATGGAACACAAAAATCTCCTCTCTGGATGACTGCTTTAAGAAAGAGGCTGTCACAGCAAATAAGTCATCAAGAGTGTGTTCTCCCCTGTCAATACGTGGTATTTCCAAATCAACCCTTTAGGAAAGGCCAAGAGAAAAAAATAATAATAAAAAATAATGCCTTGGAGAAAGAAAACGGGAAGTGAAGAGGAATTTCACTCGTAAGTGGAGTTAACATGATGCTGTGCAAATAAGGGGAGAACAAAAAAAAAAGAAAAAAAAAGGCAAGCAGAGAAGAGAGGCAGCAGAGGGTGGAGAGGGGAGAACAGAACTGCAAACCCCGAGAAAAGCCTTTGGTTCACCACATTTAATTTCAATAACGTACTGCACAAAAGCAAAGCCAAATCCTCCACCTGTTTAGCTTCCAGAAACAAAGAATTCCTCAACAGAATCTTTTTCGGTCTCTGCAAAACCTTAAAAGCAAAGGATCTAATGACAGGGAGATGAAAATCCAGCTTCTCTAACATTTTCTTCATTATGAATGGGCCTTTTTATTGATCTTTCAGAGCACGGAGAAGCTGGCTTTCCAACCTCTGCTGCGATATAATTATCTGCGGTGTTTAATGCTAGCACAGATGAGTCCCACTACACACTGCATTTTGTTGTTTTATTGACGGGTTTTAATTATCTATCCAGGTGCTAGAGCTGTCAGATAGGCTGCTTCTTATGTGATCAAACTAATACAAGGAGAGGCAGAGCACTCTAATTGCAGCCTCGCCAAGCACCTTTGTGGAGATATGCCAATGAGACACATTTAAACTGAGCTGGTTACTGTAAAAATCTTATGATGTTGGATGCAAAAAAAAAAAAAAAAAAGAATTCTCTTTCTACAGCCTCAACACATTTTGTTCCTCTGATTATTATTTTATATTTAACAAAGGAAAGCCGAAGAACAACAAACCACCAAAACCCCAGTCAGCCAAAGAGCAGAAAAATCCTGCAGAGCCAAACCAAAACCAAGCTATAAAGGTCACTGAGGGGACTACCTTGATATATTTTAGAGAGCCTGGGAGCAAGATGGAAAACAGGTCCTGGAAATAACTTAAATACCAGTTTTATGTAGGAGAAAAAAAAAAAAGTAAAAAGTAATTATGCTGTTTCAACTCATTGATAAGACCCTTAAAATGTAACAACCAGCATTTAACAGCAAATTCACACATGGTGCATCTGCTCTGCTGCCAGGGTCTCCCCAGCCTGGGAATCTGAGGTCTGGGCAGGACTCACTAGCAGGGATGCCCCGGCTTGTCATCACCCTCCAAAGGAGGGTCCCCCCAGGCAATGAAAGCTTTTTCCTCCATGCTTCGTCATGTAATGTCTCTTATATTTTATAGTTTCCCTGGATTTCTTTCGGTCCCATCTCTTTGTGAGTAACACAGTGAGGAGGGAAGATGAAATCCCCAAAGGCAATGAACGTGTCCTCCAGCAGGAAAACCTGCCAAGTGCCTTGTGCTAATTTGCCTGGCTAAGGCATCCCTGTGGCAACAAGGAACACAAGGTTGGTGGAAAAAACACTCATTGTTAGCGCAAGGGTGACAAAACAACGACCTGTCCAAGCCCTTGGGTATATTTGGACAAAAGGTTTGGGTCAGTGTGGAAAACAGGTCTGCACCTAGTACAGCTAAAGCAGTCACAGTGTAGCTCCAGCTGCAAGGAGCTGCAGACATGGCGAGGGGAGGTTTGTAATGTAGGCTAATGCCTTTTATTGGATGCCGGTCTGAAAGGCTGAAAACCAAACCAGGCAAGCTTAAGGCTGTAAAGCTCATCTTTTAAAGAACTACATCTGCCCTTTTACAGGTACTCTACTTCTTCCAACTCCATAAACTTCTGTAGCACTCTAATAAAAATCCACTTTACAAAACACTGACAGGATATCTGGAGAGGAGAGTAAACGCCTAAAACAAACCAACCAATAAAAGGCTTGTCGGTTTAGCCAGAGTTAACACTAGTTAAAATAACTGTGAACAGAAAACAATCTGGCTTTTAATTTGGGTTAGGAGGTCAAATTAAAGGCTAGAGGAGGCCTGGGCTGAATTTCAGCTGGCTCCCCATTACTTTGTCTTCGTTGCCTTTTTAACGCAAGTCAATGTGAGTTAAAGACCAGTTTTTCCTCTTTAGTGCAGCTACCCAGAGCTGGGATAGCCAGAGCAAGTGGCAAAAGATAATTTTCTCTACAAAAGTTCTTAATCACATTCAGACCCTCAGTCTACCCTGGCCTACCTATCCACTGAGTTCGCAGCACAGGGAGTTGAAGCTGTGCTGGGCACCAAGGCGCTGCAGCGCTGTAGCACCATGAGGGACAAAACCTGCTGCTCAGCACTGGCTGAGCAAAAAGCAAATCTGAACACAAACTTTTAGAAACCTTTTAGATATATTTTTTTTAAAAAAAAAAAAAAGAAAACATACTCTGTCTTGTTGTTAAAGGAAAATCTGAGATGACTTCCATTGCATCCCCCTTCATTATTTGTCACGTTTTCTTGAAGTACAAGGAATTACGCAACCCATAACAACGGTAAAGCTGCCGTTTACTGTCACCACCCAATGACCCCATCCCAGCCACTGACTGATTCCGGCAAAAGCAAAAACTGAGATTAGAAAGTATTGCTTCTAAATGGGCTAAGAGTAATCTGTATTCATGGGCTGGTAGGTTTAATGTATTAGCCTTTCACCTCTGTGAAAAGGGTTAAAGAAAGGTTTGGGGCCAAAATAATTTGTACTGCACTCCATCTCAAATTTGACATAGTAATTGAATGACTGAATAAACCAAAAATGAATGCGTCCAAACAGCACGGGAGGTCAAAGCGGGGCAACTCCCTGATGAACTCAGGAGCGAACTGAAAGCATCCATGTAGCACAACTTCATAAACCCAGAGCAACCTCTCTCTTCATCACTCTTGCCAATGGCATGATACTGAGGTGATTTTTAAGTAAAGGTCCATGGATACTAACTAAGGAAGCAATCGCCCCTCAGCCTTTTGGAGGGGGGGAGCTTCCCAACCGAGTGAGACGTAGCATCAACATGTGGCAGGTTATGCCTTTGGCATTGTGGATAAATCAGTTCAGACAGAAAGAGAATATTAGTGAGTAAAACAAACAGCCTGCCAGGGTCATGCGTTATTAATGCAGCATCTGGTAATGGCACCCAATTTTTTACAGCACCTTGTGCAAATGAGTCTTGGCCCCTGTCTGTCTCTCAGGCATTAAAGCAGTACAAATAATAATCAGAAACAAACTTTTGAGAAAAATAATCCTGAAATGAACTAAATATGGTTTTGATATTCTAAAGGGATTTTTTTTTTTATTCCAATGTAGCCAACTCTGCCTCTTTGATCTTCAGCCCAAAGCTTGAAAAAAGGCAGCCTGCACTTTGATTTTAAGCTCAAGAGAAAGCACGCCACAAAACCTTCATACACTTCCCAGCCCAGCATTGCCCAGCCAAAGCATATATGGAAGCAAGTGGTAAAGAAAAAGAAAAGTCTAAACTTGGATATATTACTTGAAAACGCCATCGTGAAGTTCCTCAAAATGTCTAAACATAGCGCTGAACTTTCTGTGGCTGCATGAAGCACCATGGGCGGGGCTGGCGGGATGCATTTTTGAGAACATCTGACCTGCAGCTCCAGCGAGGCTTTCTCATGCTGAGCTTAGCACTAAGCTGGGCAAAGTCAGGGATCACACACTCCTGCTCTCCCACCACCCCGTTCCCTCCTCCCTTTCTGGGCCAGTTTTCAGCATGTATGTATGTCTGTCTGTATGTCTGTCTGTCTGTCTATCTATCTCAGTTTTCAGCTATAAATGCACACCAACTATCCTCTGGCCCCACGCTATCTGATCACCATCCTGAAAGGGACCCTACTTGCTCATTACATATCTGCCTTTAAAATATGTTTAAAATACATATGGGTTTGTCTAAAAGGGCTCTCCTGATGAATACGTTTGATAGGAAAACAGCCTCCAAACATCTGTGGGACAACAACTGTAAGGAACAGAGGAACAGGATTTCTGCAAAACCTCAAGTCTTCTTTGCGAAGATACGGAAAATACTTGGTTAGTGGAGGACTGGCTATTGCATACTCAAAGCCTGCCTAATGATGTACTCAAAGAATTAAACTTGCTGTATGTAAGAAAGCTTCCTTTGAGGAAATTAAACTCAAAGGCCAAGTTTTCCAGAAAGGCTCTGCCTCCCACCAGAGCTGAATTTTTCCAAAAAGCTTGGTGGCTCTTGAAGCTACAAAAAGGCCCAGCTGTTTGAGAATGGTCTGGGACTCCTCAGTTCTCATGGCGAGCAGTGAAGCTGCCGGTTATTAAGCATTTTTCAGGCAGCAGTCTAACTACTTTGGTAATCCAACCCAGACAGCTGTTCGGAAAAAAAACCCGCCTGCTTGGGATTGCCCAGGAGCCTTAGGTGGGGCAGAAACTGGGAAATCCACATTCCAGAGCATGGAGCATGTCTCTGGCAAGTCAACTTTAAAATATGTGACTGATGCTGATCAGACATACTAGCTGAAGTCCACGGAGATGGATGAAAGGGTAAAGATGCAGGATAAATTCATCAGATGTCTCCATAAATCATTTCTATAGTTCATATTTGTTCAGTGCCTTTCATTACTTATATTTCTAAAGCCACTGGGTGCCTTGGTGCAGTGGATCTAATAAAAAGGAAGATAAATTTTAACATCCTTTTTTGAAACATCTTAAAATGATCTAGCTTTCTTTTTGAATGTTAATGGCAAGCATTACAAGAAACACACTGTCTCCAAACAATTCACTGGGGCTGGAAGCAAAAGCAGCGTCCTGCCGCAGCCCAGAAACGCGCAGTCCCGGTTCTCCCCCCGCAACTGGTACGGAAGATCTTATTTCTGGCCCTAACGTTTTGGCAGCCTTAACTTTGTCACTGAATCCTGCCATCGCTCTGCACAGACCCTCTGACTCAGGGGTGAAATTCCATACTCGAGAAGAGAAGGAAATATTTTTGGAGATTGGCAGCTTGGAAAAGAATCTGAACTGCCTGACAGCTGGTCGGAGATGTGGGATGCCGGAGGGGTCCCAGCAGAGCATACAGTATTACACACACACACACGCACAGAAAATCATTAAAGTTTCTGTCTCTAAAGTTTCACATTTAATGAAAGAAAGTGAAAGAGATAGCTGGAGAATTCTTGGGTTATATTAACAGCTAACGATATTCCCTTTGCCAAGGTTGCAGCCCTGGGAAGATTGCTGACAGCAATGGGCAGGGGGGACCCACAGAAACATCAGCGGGCCCAAGCAGTGCGGCGAGGGGGAGCAGGGAGAGCCACCCTCGTCCTTCTCTTCCTCCCTGCCATGTCCCCAGGGGGCACCAAACGGAGCAAAGAGCCCGCCACCGCACGGCTGCAGTTGTTCTACCACGGAACTGAGGACCTCTGTAACAGGAGTTTAATCCGTCACAGGTTAAACAAAACAAATGACTGCACAAGTGAACAATTAAAGAGCATTCCACAGCCAGTACTCGAAGAGCCTGACCATCGATTAATTAGGTTCAAAGGGCCAAGGCTAACCTCACAGTCCCCTGAGAAAGAGACCACTTAGCCCCTTAAAAAACGAAAAAAAAGTATTTAAAAAAATTAGGAAAAAATCAGCATCTTATTTAACACTTGAGCATTAGTTAAACAGCTGCTAAAGCAGTTTAACAATTACTTGGGTCTGACCTACATTCAGCCATACTGCTTTATTACATTCAGGAGAAACTTAATTAAGCTTCTGTTACTTAATAAAAGCAAATAAAATCCTCCATTTTATGACAAGGAGCTGCAATGCCACAGCCATGTGAAGCTTTCAAATCTGGCAGTGGGCTTTCCCAAGAGAGCATGACTCCCACTATCACACTCCTCCTCATTTGATTTGAGGCATAAGAAGATGCAGGATATTTTCATGTATTAATGCTCCTCGAAGTGGGCTCACTCACTAGAGCTACCACCAAGGTTGAGAGGACTGTAGCCTCTGATATCTGACCATTTATCTTGAGACCTACTGTATGGTCTGCTCCCAGCCACTTCATGGGCTAGGTCATGAGTACTTCAGCCTTGCCAGGAGGAAAGCATCAATTATTCACTGCAGGAAGCAAAAATGCAACCTGTTCCCGGAAAAAAAAACACACAATACCCTTACTGCTGGCCGTATAATGGCTCTTCTCTGTGGGCCTGATCCTCACCCCAGGGAATTCAGTGGGTGAACACTCATTTACAGGCACCATTGACCATTAACAGGGTCTGAGCTGGGTAGGGGGAGTGTACAGTCAAGGATACTCCTCTATGACAAAAATTCATCAGTTTACGTGACCAAACCATCCACCCAAAGCCTCCCTTGAATATTATGATTTTAAAACATTGTTAATAACACAGGCCAGTCCATACATGTGTCCCAAACTCAGCTACACTCATCCATTGTAACTGTACCCAACTTCTTTACAGGATAATCGGACACATACTACATCCTCACCATCCTCCTCCCTAAAATGCTCATCTTGCCCTTGTCCTTCTCTCACACAAACAGCTCCCCTGCTTTGATTTGCCAAAAGATTCAGTTTTGGAGAGAAATATCTATCCCCAGCTTCGTACAAGTAATCAAAGCAAATGCTTAAACTGCAAACAGCTGGACAAAACCACTCACCAGCTGCCCAGATTCTCTGGACTTTCACTGAACTGACCGCAGATGCTCAGACAAACCCTGCAACCTTTGGTAATATCACAGGAAAATTTCTTCTCCATAAGGGAGTAAACCCATAAAATTTCTCTTACTGAGCAGAGGCTGTGGCTGGGCAGCTCTTCAGCAGTGGCACCACAGCCAGAAAACAACTTCTGAACACAACACTGGTTCCTACTCTGTTTCCCAGCCAAGAAGTAACTTACCAACGGGCTTTTTGGTCCTACTGAACTCTGTGCTGGATGCTTGAGATCACAAAGCTGCTACTACGTTTTTTTGCCACATTCAATTCCATATACTCCCTGTTGGCATTTACTAAAAAGCTACTTACTCTCTCAAGTAGACGAAGACATGGGTGCACAAGTGACAGCTGTGCTCCCCTGAGGCCAGCAAAGAGCGATTCCCCCAGCCTCATGACACAGGGGCCCTTGCATAAGCTCAGCAACTCACAGAAATTAACTGTTAATAATGACATAAAACCTCACGGGCTAAAAAAGCACAAGAAGTTTTGAAGTCCCACACCCCATCAGGACCATTAGTGCTGAGCATACCAGTCTGATGATGCCTTGTCCCTTGCACCTACTTTGTTTCTGAGCTCTGCCGTAGTTCAGCACCACAGAATTAATTCAGGATCTGAAAGAGTTGGATTTAATTCCACGGACAGCTACATATCCTTAGTTCCCATCCTCTAGCAGAACACCCTTATGGCGGTGAAGTCCAACCTCTTCTAGCTTTCTAGTGTACACTGGAGTGCCAGAATAAGTATGAGGCAGGCTCTATTGTTATCTGGCTTGATGAATATTTGACCAATTAACAGATAAGCAAATGCAGCAATAAAAACCAACGAAACAACAAAAAAACACATTCAGTTCCATGTAATGCAATTAAAATTGTGGTGACTTAAAATCATGCAATACTTTGCTAGTCCATTTTGCAGCCTGACTGTAATGAAGTGTGGTGAACAGCATCTCAGGTGCCAGAGAGTAAGCAGTCAGTGGTGAGGACATCTCAGCTCATCTTCAGGGTTCAAGAAACTCTCCATAGACACACTGCTGCTAACCCTGAAGACAATAAAAATAATGGGTGACTGACAGCATTTTATTTTATTTGTTACTGTAAACAAGACTAGCTTCTTATGTCACAGGTGGGATGCAATTTTTTTTTTTTTTTCTCAGTGCATCTATGGAAAGTCATTTTTTTCTTATGTTTAGAAGATGAGGCTTTTCCTTATGTCTGTGGTGCCTTTAATAGCATTCATCTCACTCCAGGCTTTTTGAAGTGTTGTGTATAAATAGCCAGTGTCCCTCATTATACTGAATTAGTCAGTACAGACATATGGACAGTGCTGAGAAACAGTTTAGTGTGAACAGATTGACAGGCAAGCCCTAAAATATTGACCAACTAGGAAATTCCCTCTGTCCCAACCAGCCTACCATAATATCTGTCACTCCCTGCAACTGCACAGCCTGGGAAACTTCTCCAGCTACTTGCTAGTGCCAGAGGCTTGGGTTTGATCCTGTGGCCTCTGCCTTTACAAATATTCCAACAACTCTCTCAAAAAGCCAGCAAGCCTCATCTCACTTACTCCAACACGACTGAGTAAATAAATAATGCTATTTATGCACTGCACACCATTTGTCAAGCCATTTGTCATTTCTGATCTTTCATTGCTCATGCAGTAAAACTATGTGGGATTTTATTCAAGCCTCCCTTGCAGGTGTGATGAATGCTTTATTTATACAGCAGCATTTCATCTCCCAGAACTGTTACTATGCATAGAGAGGCCTTTAAGTCCCTGTGTGGTGTAAGCAGAAGGTGTAAAGAGAGATGAAAACTAGAGGTGGCACTGTAATTAAAGCCAAGGGGGGAATCACGGATGGCTCAGCTAAAACTGAGGAACGCATGCCAGATTAAACATACCACTTCAGAAGAAACATTCACTCCCCATCATCATGCAAGGTGTAACAGATGGAACCATTCTCAAAGACTTTCTTAAAGGTCAGCGTGACACTGTCAGCCCCTGCTCACCGTATCAGAGCACCCATGACATCAGCATCTGCTGTATCTAGCAAGCACGTTTCTTCCAGGCAAATCATCTCCCATTGACATCCTCCCATAGTAATTCTGGTCCAGGACTGAAAAATCTGGAAGCAGAAACTGCTACAAATAACTACAGTTGAGCAACTCATGAATAAATTCCGTTGGACAGTGTCGTCTAGTGGCCAGAAGACCAGGACCTACTGTGATTTCTGCCGCGAGGCAGCTTGACCTTGGAGGAGGGGCATCTCTGCTCTTCTGCAAAACAGGAAGCATTATACTGACCTCCCTGCAAAGTCTTTTGAGAGCCAGAGATTTAAAAAAAACCCCAAACTCAAAACTTTTATTACAGTTTACTGACATGAAAACTGCTACCCAAACTGGCTAAGACACCTTCCAGGGTGTCCTCTGGAAGCAAAGTCCACCTGTGATGAAAGGCTTCAGAACCTGTCCCTGGCTTCTGCTTTGCATCATGGTCAGCAGAGTAAGGCTTGAGTTTCATTCACTTGAGCCGTGGAGCACACACCAAACGCTTCCCTGCCTTACCAGAGCTTCACAACCATTTGACTCCAGCCAGTCTGCAGTCAAAAGAGTAAAGAATCAGCCCCAAACTGACCCCGCTGTTTCTGGGAAGGATCTTCCTTGGCAAAATCAGCTCCGGCACAATCTTCCTGGTAACTCCCGGTTGCTTCAGATAAATCTGCAAGAGCTACCATCAATTCTCATATTTCTGAGGGGGTGTGTTAGAGAGAAGATGAGAGAAACAGCTGTGGAGCAATTTCAGATACCTTGATATCAAAGCTCTCCTTCCTCCACTTTCTTTTTAAATTTCAAGGGGGGGGGGGGGGGGGGAAGGGATTCATAAAGAACTGTGTAAACAGACAACAGACTCATGTTTATTGCCTAAGCAATAAAAGATCAGAATTGACAAATGGAGAGGTTTTTGGAGACACAGATGCTACAATCATTTTAATATAATTTGGATTTCCAAATCAGTAATTACTCTATCACATATTTATAATTTTGTAGATGCTACTAGAAATGCTGATGTCTTTTTCTATGCATAGTAATGAGCAACAACAAGGGCTGTTAATATAAAGCCTGTAATGTTTGTATTCATATGTAAATAGGTTATGTAAACGTTTTAGACATTTCTCACTAAAATGCTGAGTTCTAATCTAAGTGGCTCCATTCCTAAACCAGAAAATCGCACCCTGCATAGAAATTGTTTACTAGTCTGTTAGCAAAGCCGTCAAAGCAGTGAGCTGAATTTTTAGGGGGATTTACATCTCCTTCATCAGATGCGATATCAGAGTAACTGGCAACCTATAAATGCCCAGACAGATCTGCAGGTTGATATTTAGAAAGTTGTTTACTTGCACTTGGTGGCACACATTCAGCACACACGCACCTTCTGTATAAATGTATGCACAGGCACCTTTTTAGGAGACTGTTTGAGGAATGCAGTAGTGTTTGATTTAAGTAAACTAATTTAATTAAGCTGATACAAACCCCTGGTTAAGAGTGACAGTATCAGTTTAGTTTCTACCTGCTCCTAATTGACTTATAAAACTGAATAAGGCACATTAAAATACTAACATGTGTCTCCAAGCAGGAGTAAAGTACACAAATGAAACCCCACAACTTCAGTTAACTTCAAATGATGCTAGGGGTGGAAACAAAAAGTGGGCTAAAACGCTCTACGGCCACCCTTTTCACCTCAGGATGTTACCATTTTTCTTCCCTCCCACTCAAGCACCCATAAGTGCAGACTTCACATGTCCTCCCTGGTGCATGGAGAGCTCCGTGGGGTGGCCCACGGGGCTTACACAGACCATTTGTAGCTCAGCTGAAGCACAGATGCACAGCCATGGTACTGTGCTTTACAGGACCCGATATCCCTACTGCAGCAAAACCCCGAGTCTCTCTCTCCTTTGACCATCATATGACTAACTTCCATTAATTTCAGCAAGATCTGTTCTCATCTCTGTGAGGCAGGGAATCACATATTGCGATTTTTTCCTTGGTGTGTCTAACAAATCACATCCAACCTCATCACTCTCTCTTCCTCTTGAATGTATATATTTGCAAAGATTATTTAGTGCCAGTAAAAGCTTTGGAAAGACAGCTTAGAGACCCCCATGGCACTGTTGTAGCACGTGAACAACTCCCATTTGTATAGGAGACAATAGATGTCTTATCTTCATCAGCAAAAATGAAATGGAAATGACAACAAGGGAGCAAATGTCCGGCTGTTGCTCCAGCAACTTTCAGCATATTCTACCATCTAGGGATAGTATTTTCAAGGTCTGTTCAGTCCTTCGCTTTTGATGAGGCTGCCAAAAGCTGCCAGAGGCAGCTACTGGCGTTTTGACCTTGCACTCTCCTGCCTTCCTTGCTCCTCCTTCCTGCTTGCTTTGCCTTTGCTCCAATCTGAAGTACTCCTGGAACTGTATTAACACCTAGAGAGCCAAAGTACATTTGCATCTCATGCAACTATAGCTTTACTCATTCTGCCCACTTAAGCATTGCCTTCAAACTAAGCAAAGTAACATCAGTCATGCCACAGAACAGGGAGACAAAAGCCCAACATCCACACCCAAGTAGCTGAATTATTGCCATTTTCCTGGTGGGCTGCAGTGATGCAAGATGACCTGTGACAAACAAGCCAGTTTCCATAGAAGAAAAAAGAAGAAACAAAAAGGCAGATAGCTCTACAGAAAAAGCATAATAAATTTCCCTGGGTCACGAGTGTAGAGTCTATTATGCCCCTGCCAAGAACGGTTACTCACACGAGTAAAATTAAGAGGACTACTGACTAGGTGAGTAAATCCATGCCCGTTTTGTTTCCAAGGAAAGAAATTCACCCCGGCGAGGCTCTGTTTATACACTGGAATAGCAGGATCGATTTCTGCAGTTATTCCAGGCCCCCAGCACAGGAACACTGCAGTGAATCAAACCCACTGTGGTTTTGCCCCTGTGATTACCTCTAAGCTAAGGAGTATGGGGATGCTCAGTGCTAAGAAACTGGGTCATAGACTGCTTTATGTTTTTACTCCCTTTTAAAGGGGATGCTCTTGAATGTGATAAATGGTCAGCATGTTCTTGTGAGGATGTAAGTGTTAAAACCTAGTTGCATCTAAAAATAACCAACATGGCAGTGAAAGCCTGTTCACCTGGAACTTGTTATATCAAATGAAATAGCAGACAAGTACTCACAGTAAAATCAAAGCTCTTTGCTCCTCTTTGGTGAACCCTCATCTATAAATTCTAGGAGGAAAAAGTAAATAACAGGCCATACGGCATATTTGCTCAGCAGCACTGGTGGTCTGATGTCACCATTTTACTTTATTATAGCAGTACACCTATCAAATCTGATGAGATTTCTCATTACCTAACTGTTTCCAGAAAGGATGATTATTTTTACTACATCAGTCCAATGAGAGACCCCCACTGGGGGACCAAAGTTCTCCTTTGGTTTTGAAATACAACCTCTGATCTGGTGATTTCGCTGTCTAGCCTGCAGACTCTGCAACAGCCTTGGTGGTCAAAATAAGGCTCGGAAATCAGGAGAGCATCAAAGATATTCGGGCCATCCAAGAGAGAGGACCTTGTCTGGAAGAGCCAGCAAGGCTCTTCCAAGGGCTGCACCCCAAGGAAAGTCAGCAAACAGCTTAACTGTCTCTGTTAAAAGTATCACAAACAACGATGAAGCTGATTTAGTATTTATGTTTAATAAAAATAATGCCTGCTTCATAAAAACCTCTTTCAGCATAGCTGTGCCCAAGCAAAACCAACTCAACCACACTGTGAAGCAAACGAGGCTGATAAGAGAGGGCTTTTGCTGGCAGAGCTTTCCTCATCCTCTCTGTAAAATCAGCTACCCTGTCAAAACAAATTATTCGCTAATAGGTCTGTGCTCAAATTGAGAATTCCAGTGGTATGGCACAACTTCTTCCTGTGCTATTAACCAACTGTGTTGGGAAAATGGTCCAATGCAGACCAGCTTGCAGATCAGCGTCCAGTGTTGTTTTCAAAGGCTTTCCCCTCATGTCAGGAAAATCCCATTCAGCCTTTGATTCCTCTGGTGCCAATATACCCTTAAACATCTGCTTTTAAGACTACCCCTCTGCATTACTTCACAGCATAATTACAAGGGCACAAAGCTGGAGTCTCCCTCACCACCCACACCAAATCCTCTCTCACACTGCCTGCCCTTTCCCATATTGTCTTCCATTTCAGGCAAATCCTGATTACAGCAACACAAAGAGAATTGGGCATCTTTGTTCAGACGCAGCCTGGACATCATCAAAAACGTAGAGACACAGCACTTGTATTCGTGAAGGCCCCTGGTTGATTTTTTTTTTTTTTTGTTACTGACGTAACAAAAAAGAGGGAGCTAAAAAGCAAAGAACTATTTCACCAGTTTAAAAAGCATAATGGTCTTCTGCTAGAGCTGCTAAGAGGAACTCCATTCTCTCCCGGTTTCAGTTATAGCTGCTATGCTGTCTTGCATAAGAAGTATTGCTCTAAAAGATGTTTAGATCCCTATTGATTCATCCTAAATCCACTTGGCTGTGGGTAGGAGAGAAAGCAGGAACGAAAACTGAAGCAGGAAAAGGGTCATAATTTCGTGCCACGCTTCAGAGGGCTGCAAGGCACATTTGTCATGCCAACTCATCTGTTTAATCAAAGAATTTTAATCAAAGTGAAGTTCTAGAAACCACAGGTTAGCGTGGACAAATGATAAGAATAATTAAACCACTCAATCCTTAGCTCATCTGTCATCAGCTCCCAAGTATGCTGGAGCTTTTAGATAGTTTTATCTCACATATTGAGTGAGCCGGATCCTTAGCAGGTCTTAGTCAATAAAGACCCCATGGAGCTACCACTGATCCCTGATGAATGCAGAGCTATTACCTCCACACCCTGCGGCTGCTCAAGTCTCCGCCTTTCTTCAGACACTCACATGCATCTGCAGGAACAACCACCTTGTTGTTTCTTATCAAATATTTGTCACAGCCAAATGTTTTTGAGGGACTATTGAACTACCGAATCAAAATGCTGTGTGGGAATATGTTGATTCACATTGTCATTTAGGAAAAAGCATACCAGTTAAAAATGAATTTTATGCGTTCTCATTAAAATTGATTATATAGCTTTGAAAAGGTAAATATTCTGATTTAACAGAAACATTTCTTTCAACAAAAGATCAGTTTGCTGGACAACTTACAAATGTTTGATCTTGTGTTGATCCAGAATTTTTTTTACATTGTCACTGCAATGGCAGATGTCCCTGCAGCACAGAATAATCAATCTCCAGGTAACTCCAGGACTTGCTCCTTTTCCTTCACGTCTTTTAAATACACAGTTGCTCTCAGGAACTAAGTGTGCTCTCAGCAAGTGCCAAGTAATGAAGCCCTCTTTAACCAGTTTAGAAGCTACCTCAAAGTGACCTGAGATTACTATATGGTTCCTCAGAATACATGTGTATATATTTTGCGGAGTTACTGCAAAGCCATCAATCTTCAGTACCTCACAGGCCAGCCAAAGCCATTTCTTGGTTCCTAATTCCGGGCACTTACACGGTATTTCAGGGGCTTGGCCAAGTAGATTTGTGGGCATTAAAATGCAAACCAAGCGCTTGTGAGACACCGACTGCACCGCAGCCCAGGAGGAACTGCTCAGCAAGAGGCAATCCGAGCGTTTTTCAGGAAGCAGAAGAGAAAAAGGTTCCAAGTCGGCCCGACTGCATCAAAATGCCTTTTAAGGTGAGCAGTTTGTATACCACTGTGTGTTGAGCTCTCATAGTACTACCCCAGTTTTGACATTCGAAGTTTTACGGGGTGTTTTTCTCCTGCCCATGATGACCCTGCAGTCCTCAGCTGCAGAAATACTGGGGCATCCAGCAACCACTGGGACAACCGCTGCCACTCAGACCTTGCTTGTGTTGGTGTTGCAATCAGTCTCTGAGGTTTACCCTGATCCTGTCGCAGCCTGTTGGCATCACTGACCTTCATTCAGCTGCTTTTTGAGGGAGGCCCCAGGATCAGGACACAGCACTTCAACTCTGCAGGGCTGAAGGGAACTATTTGTCTGAGAGCAGTGAAAGAAAATGGGAGCAAAGGGAATTCCTTCCTATGCTGCAAAGGACCTGAACCCGTACACGCTCACCAGGCTGAATGAGAACCTACAGAGAAATCCTTGAGGAAGGGTAAAAGTACAGCTGCTGAGCAGGAAAACCCAGATGATGCTATTACAAAGAAAAAAGATTAAGTGTTGTTCCCCAAAAGGTATTTCCCAACACTGTCAAAGAAGGTTTGGAAAATGGCTGAGTGGCCACAAGAAAGGTAAAAAGATGATCCGGGTCATTTTTTCATACACTGTTAAAAGAAAGAACTGTACTGGCAGAAAATTAAGGTCAACATTCCCCAGTAACTCAGGAGATCCTGAGGGAAAAAAAAAACCCAAACAAAAAAACCCCAACCAACTCAACAAACAACAAACCCAAACAAAAACATAATGAGGCATCTCCTTTGGGATGTGGGAAGGCTGCAGCAGTGACGACAAGGAAATCTTGGTTATATTCATACAGAATCACACAGATTAATAGGATGGACATTAAACATATGCCTCAAAACATCCAGACTATGAATCCGTGGGGAAACCAAAGGATATCCATAGGCAGACTTTAACCTTTTTTTTTTTAAAAAAAAAAAAAAGTGAAGGCTACAACTGTTTGGTTACAATGATAGCTGTTTTTGCATTTTTGCCTCAAGTTCATCCTTCAGTCATCCTTAAGAACTGGAAATGTGCTGCCAGGACCAATTTATTATCTAATATGTTGCAATGGGCACTGCTGTTTATTATAAGATGCTACAGCAATGTTTACTCAAACATTCAAGAGCAATTTCACTTCCCACTTCAGACTGATTATTCGAGTACACACCAATATTGATGCTGCCCAGCATTGAGTTAAAAATCACACATTAGAAACATAAGCTTCCACCTGTTTTGCCTCTATGTTTTATCACTGAGGATCAGACAAACCGAAGCAATGATTTTTCTCCTTTCTACTATATGTTGGTTTTACTTGCGTTGGGAGATGGCTATATAATACATTAGACATTTGCTTCTGGAGACTTGGAAAGGGATTTAATCAGTACATGAATGAGGCTTAAAGAAACAGAAAGCTTCCTAATGCAAATGCAGCTGTGACTGATAAGAAGGACAATGGACAGAAATCCTTGACTTGATTAACTTAGTGACCTAGAAAGAGGGATGTGTCTCATTCCAGCAGCGCAGAACAGAGAAACACTCATTAACTGTTCCTTTCGGCTGAAAGGATCCGCAGCCCTCACTTCCGCACCCAAAGGAGCCATTCACCAGAAACTTGGACACACTGGGGAAGCCTTTCTTTCAGTTTCTGGCTGTACAAAGTCGAACAGAGGGACGGACTTCACATAAATAAGTGTCTTTCCCACTTTCCTTCTCTCGCTCCCTGCTTTGGCTTTTCAGAGGGTTCAGCTGGTCCTAAACCACATACAGTAAGAAAGATTATTTCAAAAGGACTTAATTCACTTTGATGTGTTGTTTTGTTTTAATGGGATGTCTTTAAAAAAAAGACACACACGAACCTTAACTATTTCATATCTGGGCACATACTGCATACATCTGTGTGGTAACTACAGGAAAGAGAGTGAAACTCAGCAAGGCGAATCTTAGCAATACCTTAAAAATATTTCTGATGTACCTTACACCTTCAAAGCACTGTGGACAGCCGCTAATTAAATCTCTCAACACTGTTGTGATGCAGATGGGTTAAGAGCAGTTATCTCTGTTTTGCAGGTGGAAGGAGAGAAACAACATGACATGCTGCAGAATTTACAGATGCTACAGGTACTTTGTCCTCCAGCTTGTGGTTCCAGGTGCACACCCCAAAACCCCACAGAGCAGCCTGGCTGCATGGGCAGAAGGGGTCACAGACTGCCCTGGGGGAGTTTGGGCACTACGAGAGAGGGCATGAACCCACAGCCAGTCTTCTGACCCCAAGGAACAACGACACTGAACAGCACTGACATTTTTACACAGAAAGAAATGGAGCACAGAGGCCTCATAAAGAATCAATTAGATATTGCAAGAGAATGCAAAATAAAGGGAGGGGATGCACGTGCAGAATATCAAATGGAGAGGAGAAAGGCAGGAGCATTTTTTCCCAGGGCTGGCTCACGTCCCCATGCCAGCTATCACAGGGCTGATCGGCACATGCAGGAGGATGGGAATCCAGAAGTGTAACTGAGCTGGAAAAGCAGCCAGATCTCCCTTATCTTGCCACTGTGGTCTCGTTCCTCCAAATAACACAGGTTTGGAAAATTAATTAACATTCCGAAAGGAAAACCTGACCATAAGAGCAGATTTCTAATTAGCTACAGACAGCGCTGTCAGGCTGCTTAAGAGTCAGAGCTGGGTCCACTGGCCGCACGCAGGGTGTGGGCCCTGACCGAATGAAAACCAAACCAACCTGGAGACCGCTTACGACAGCAAAGCATAGATAACAGGGCAAAAAGAGCATATTAACATTAGTTTATAAGATGGTGGGCTTGCAGCCTGTCTCCAAGGATCCTAATGATGCTTCCTAAGAATTAAGACATGTATGTCTCTGAATGCCTATATAAGCCTGCCTGTTTTTCCTTCTCACATCTCAAAAAAAAAATGTACAAAAATAGCATACAAAGTCATGAGGGCTTACCTGAACCCCAGCCCCATTTGGATAATATCACTAAGCATAACTCGTGCTTGGCTAAGGATTGCAGAAGGGGTGGAATAAAGGTATGGGAGGGCAGTGGCAATGCCAGGTCTCTTCAAAGGATGGAGCTCTCCCACAATCCTAGGCAGGTAGAGTGAGAGTTAAATATTTTTGATGATCAAAAAGCCAACAAAGAGCTTCAGGAGTATCATCGCGGTGCCTGATCTCAGAGAGCTGGCTGAGATTTCCAAAGTTATTTTAACCTCCCAGCTCCCACCAACACTACCACAGCCTCCCCTCCAAATGCTTCTCATTATGGAAGTCTTGTCTTTTAGGGGGGGGTCCAAATTTCCCCCTGAAGCTCAAATGTGTTTTTTTCCAGCCATATCCGAATCAGAATAACATTCATAAGAAGTGAGGGAATAGAACAGATTTAATGAAGAACTAGAGCAGGAAATAAGAGTCAGGCAATAAAACACGAATGTTACTGAGAAGCAGAGACTCTGAAGACCACCTAAGCACAGCTCAGTGCAGTTGGCAGGGACAGAATATCTTGGCTGCTGGGCACGACGATGCACCAAGGGCAGAATGAGGTGTGCAAGGGAGTGGGCCACCTCCACGAAACACAAAAGAGCACAAAAAGAATCTGCGAGCCCTTCCGGGCAGGAATAATGGAATGGTCCAAAAGTAGGATCCCCGGGAGCAGGGGGGAAGCAGGAGGTGCCAACTTCTGACAGCCTCTGAGGCTGGCACAAGGTGATTGATGGGGGACATGTGAGATGCATAAAGGAAAGGAACTGTAAGGAGAAGGGAGAACCAGCTAATTTACTCACGAGCAACTAACAGAGCCAAAATCGTGCTAGGGTCAGGAGACTGGCAAAAATCAGGAGCTTTGACTTGACAGGAAGATGCTCAGCAAAGAGACAAAGACAACCCAGTTTCTCCGCAAAATGACTGTGGAAATGGAGGTTGCTAGGAGGAACCAAGGAGTCATTTAAAAAATAAAAATAATAATAAACCCCAAACAAGCCCACAAGTGAAAACCCCTCACAAGATAAGAAAGGAGGCAGTGAAGGAAACCTGATCTAGAAAGGGAGCAGGAAGTGGAGTGCCTGACATGAAGCTGAAAGGATAAGCTAGTCAGAGGCAAAAAAAAACCCAAACCAAAACAAAAAAAAAACAAAAGAGGGAGGAGAGGTTTATCAGTTTGGAACAAATCACTTAATTACAGATGGAACAAATAAAGCTTTCCCCTAAAACCCACTTTTTAATGCAGCTCCTAGATAGTTTGGTGTGTGCCTGCTGATAAGAAGCTAGTTCAAAATAAAAGGAAAGCACAAATCTTAATGCTTAAAAAAACCCCAGTATGTGCTTCTTATCCTGCTGTACGGGTTGTGTGGCTACAGCCAGCCAGGTCCAAGCTCTGGGTGTTCAAGCAGAGAGGAGAGGCAAATTGGACCCTGGGAGGAGCAAGGCTCTAATTCTGGGGAAGCAGCTGAAAAGAGTCTGTGGAGGCAAACACCCAAACACACTGCTAGAAATAAAATCTAGAGAAAGTGTCCTCTACATAGTTGTTTTGTTTTTTTTTTTTTTTTTTAGGGGAACAGGCCAGGCCTGATAAGAAAAAAGGCCTACAACTATAGCCTGAAACTAAGGAGGGAGCAGGAGGTGGAAGTACTAGTGCCCCCCCGCCCCCCCCCACCCCCCCCCCCGCCAAAAGCTTGAATGCTGTTTAATTCAAAGCAAATGACTGAAAAATTGCGGGAACCTCTGTAATACCATCACTGACACTATTTTTCAGCCACCTTATCTAATCTTTCTCTTTCAGCAGGAAGAGAGAAAAAAACTATTAATTGAATTAATAAAATCCCTTGTTGACTGCAGTCTATTCTGGGTGATAACAAATCCTTTCCAGATGGATTGTAATTTTCATCTTTTATTCCTCTGCCAATCAGCAACGCATAGGGCATGAGAACTCACTTCTGGCCATCAGTGGTTTGGTGCTAGATGGTCAGAAGTAACCGTAACAGCTCCTTAAATTACTTTAATCTATTTAGATTCAAAATCAGTTTCCTTTAATATCCCTGACATAGGTGAAACACCGAATTGAGCCCCAGCCTTCAGTCATATCTGTAGAAACCGCTCTTCCCAAAACTTATCCAAAGATGAGCAGGATCTGCTAACATAAGTCTGATTCAAAGACTGGAGGGCCTAGATTTGAAGAAGTGCTGTGTGTTCAGATTCATCCTCTAGCCCTTTCCCATTAAAAAATCACGCTTGTGGTGTTTCTCAATATTGTCACGAGCGTGCTGCTGAATTACTGTGGTTGCTTTCACACATACTTTAGAAAGCTGTATTAATATGATCAAAGCTTGCAGATAGCGAGAAGTGCCATTTTTATAATATATTTTTTTAAGAAAATCTAAAAAAACTGTGGACAATCAAGAGCAGAAAATCCTATTGTAGTGCTGCAGCTCAATGTGTGCAGATCATTAATTAATTTCTTTGTACAACACAGGATTCTGCCCTTTGACTGAGCCATTAACCAGGCTCCAAAAACAATGTTAGCAGCTCTCTCCCCTCTTTTTTTTTTTTCCCCTCTTCCTTTCCTTGCCCCTCACAGGGGAGCCATAATGAAGGACCCCATGCCCAAGAAGGTACTGAAGGTTCCTCCTAAGCCTATAATGGATAAGGGAAGGTGGAAAGAGCAGTAGAGAAAGCAGCTTCTCTCAGACGTTTTTAGACAATATATCCTTTTATCATCACTAATGCTTCACTGCGTCAACTTGAAAGAACAAGCTTCTTCCCTGCTCAATGACAGTTAAGGGATTAAAACAGAATTCCCTTGCTGTAAGCAACTGTCACACACAATACAAATTCCGTAACCTGACGTAAAACCCAGAGAAAACATCCCTTCAAAAATAAAGGACGGGCGGGAGGAGGAGATGCTGAAAATCGCTGCCAAAAATGAACCTCACAGCTACTTAGTTGCTGAAAACAAAGTAATAACAATTCATTAATTCACAAAATGGAAAACACTCCCAAACTTCTGCCCAAATTTCCAAGAACTACAAAGGGACTGAGGAGTCCTGACTGAATGTCCCGGAGAGGTGACCCCACAGCAGCGCGGGGGGCTCAGGCAGGTGGTCTGGCCTGGCCTGGCCTCTTGGCCAAGCTCAAAAGGGAAAGGTTTAACCAAATGACAGTGAGGAGGCCTGAAAGGCTGACACAAATACCTAGGAGAGAGGCACAATGACTGTCTTAACCTTTCCTTTTGCACAAGCTGGCAATTTAGCGAGTGTACTTTTTGCAGCTGGGTCTCTACGGCACATGGAGCTGCAAAATGCAAAGGAACAGCCAGGACCACGAGCCCCTATTAAGTCGCACTTTGCTAGACCTAGGTCTGGATTTCCATCCAAAAAGAGAAAAACTGCTATTCAGGCAAGTCCAAAAAAGAAACCATCTCTTTCCTCTTGGCATAACCATTTCAAAGCCACTCCAGTTCCATTAATTTACCTACGTTTAACTGTTGTGTTCACATAAAAGCAAGTTAACAGCAGCACTGAAAGCCACAATGAACTAGTACGTTAAATGACTTCTGACTCCTCTCTTTAGTGGTCACTTAACTCTGCAGTGAGCCAATGAAAATAATGTTTATTTTAAGGACTAATAAAGAATAGCCTTGATAAAATAAATCAGGTTTATTTTCCCTAATTATTTTTCCTGTTTCCTCAAATGACTTAACTATGCTTATTGAAATACCATTCCCGAGTACCTATAGGTAGACAGTTAATGATTTTAATAGGAACAAGGTTTCAACCGCTATGTCCAGATGTTAATCACATGTGTATAAAATCACATTCCTAATAATAAAATTCATTTCTGTACATATTCACGCAGAGCAATATGCACAGGGATATGCTAATACCAAGTTCCCAGTTTGAAGCATAACTTTATCCTCTAGGCCTATGTATATAAATGCATACATCTTTTTCAAAATACACACATATAATACACACACACACACACACACATCTGATACAGAGCTATAACATATTTAAGGCTCTATCATTCAATAAATGAAAGAAGAGACAATTCTGGCTGTGGCTGAAAATAGTATAATAGCACATTATAAGACTTGCTCTTTGCACAAGTTTCCTAGAAATGTTGTATGGATGACTGACGACTGCCTGTACATCTACAATGTGGAATTCAGGGATGTCTCGTCATCTCCTAGTCCAGCTGAAGCTACTATATGTCCAGAAATCTTGGCTGTGCACACTGAACAGGCACTGGTGAATTTGCACAGCACGTGAACAAAGGGTCCAGTAACTCAGAAAAAATGTTGGGTTTAAGGTGCAGGCAACAAGGCAACTCATACATTTGAATAGTCACTTCCACAGGGCATCCAGCTGATTTTCTGAGCAGGAAAGAATCAAGCAGACAGTCATGGACATGAAGCTTGAAGCCTCCTGCACTGTATCACTGAAGTGCTGTTTCAGAGACACCTCGGACAGTTTATAGTATCTCTAAAATTAAAGACAAAGAAATCCTTGGTGCTACATATACTGACGTTTGTCTTCACTTTCATTCAATCGAAAAAATATCCATTTGGTTAAAAAGTGAAAATAAAACCCAATACACCTTCCATTTAAAAATATATATAAACAATTTTTTCTTAAAAGGAACATATTTACTAAGTTAAATTAGAATGAGACACAATATAGGACCTTTCAGATGCAAGGCCTCTGAAGAGACCTACCATACTTTTCTTAACTGTGGAAAATCAGCTAAGAAAAATTCAACACACTCCTTATATTGGACATTCTGTGCAAAGTAGTTCTCATTTCCCTCTCCTCCTTTGGCTGTCAAGCTGAAGAATTGGGAAGCATTTATCCAAAGATTGGCAGAGTCTGTCAAAGATTTAGCAGTGTAACTGATGGGAAATCTAGTGTGTTTAGACAGCACCGACTGAAATCAGCCTCTACAACACAGTATGCCAGAGAGTCTCATGCCATTACAAAACATGTCCAACAAAACATGTCCAAGCTCTGGCAGCTGGTAATGGCAGCTTGCTTGGATACGACCAAAGGTAGCTTTGTCCAAAAGATACAGAACATGGAATTACTCTGTGAACTATTAAAAATGGGTGCGTGGCCAGTAATATGCAAACCACCCAGAAAAGATGACTGTGAAACAAAGGAGACACGTGGGACAGTGGCATCACTGTTGCCAAAGGAAATGAAGAATATCATGTTCTTCAGGTGGATAAAAAAACAAACTAAAACAAATCAACAAGGAGTGAGAATTAATAACAGAATAACTATCTATAAAGCTCTCCAACTACAATGGACAATAGATGATCAGTATTCTTCACTTACACATCTTGGATGGTGAGGAGAAGCCTGGAAGCTGTGAGCAGAGCAATGAGCAGTAGAGAGAGATGAGGCTCAAACTGCAAAGGGAATTTAAATACATAGCTTTCCCCTACTGGGACTTTAGTCAAGTAATACAAAACACATCAGAAACGTTTAACAAATTATAAGTCTCAACAAAGGCATTTGCACACTGCTCTCTTGCATCATATTGACAATCTGAGTTACTCAAAGTGGGATTATCAACTGTATTTACAAGTCCATTCTGACATTCCTCAGAGTTCCAGCAGCTTTAACTGGCAATATTCACCAGTTTCCCAACAAATATGAACTAATACCATCAAATAATTAGTAGGAAGGTTTCAAAATAAAGACTATATACACTACCACATGAAGCTACTGACATGGGCAACATCTCAAATGTGGTATCAACAACTGCTTGTGATTTAACTGTCCACAAGTTTTTAGACTAAATTTCCTGCAAGGCCCATTTTCTGTGATATATGCAGGTTTAATATAAATGCTCAGCTTCTGTACGGTAAGCTATATATCTCTACTGATTTTTCTGGTTTCTTTTTTGTTTTTTGTTGTTATTTTTGGGAGTTTTTTAAATATCTCTAGGCAGACAAAAGGCTTTCAACTCCACGCTCGCCAGAAGGCATCTGAGAGTATCTATTGGGAGAGAAGTTTTCAAAGATCAAATAAAAAAACCCATCCTTCTCTGAAAAACAAAAATATTAATGGGTCAACTGAATTCTACTTCTTTTTTTTTTGACTGGCATACTTGAAAAATACAGTTGTAACAAAATTTGTCTCTCCCTCTGTCAGCTTGTCATCTAGAACGAAAGCTGTGTCATGCCAATGTAAGTTTGTAATAGTAATTACATCGCAAACTATATAAAGCAAGGCAAAGTCTTTTACTACATTTCTTAACCAACTGTTCAGATGCATAATGTCAAAAAAAAGGGAAAAAAGACAGGATTTACATGCTTAAAAGTTAAAATAATTAAGTAAACACAAAGAGAAATTGCAAAGATATTTGAAGTATTGGTCTCAAATACATAAAAGCACATGCTTACTAAGATTAGTACTATGATGTGATAAAGAAACTCAGATTATCAGTGAAAATAAGTGTTTTTTTTCCCAGTCTGCCATACCTTAAAGAAGAGTTCTATAAGAAAAACTCTGCATTAAAATCCAAGCTTCATAGCTTTTGCATTTAAAAAGAGAAGACAGCTTTATATAAATGCATTTCCCGCTACACAATTCTTCATATTTTTGTGGGTAGCAAACCATACATCAACCAAATATGGAATTCGTAAGTGGGAAAAGATGCATGCCCTAACTCCAAATTAACAGTAAGGTTGTAATGTTGTGGGGTTTTTTATTGTACTATTTTTGTTGGGCTATTTTGTACTATTTTGTTGGACTATTTATTCATTGTAATAATAATTTGTCATTTCTTCACCATTATTATATATTGCATCTAAGAACCACAATGAAAGGCAAGAAGTCTTTAGGATTATAAAAAGTACAGAAAATGAATCATTATTTCAGTATTCTGACGTAAATTCTTTAGTGAAATGGCTGAAAGGGAAACAAGATTCACCTGAATCATGTTTTCCTTGTGAAGAACCTATGCTGATTGCTGAGCAGTACTGCCAAGCAGAGATGCTAACACATCACATGCTAATCACCTTAAAATATGACACTGATTTTAGAAAAAAAGCCTACATAAAAAGAAGGGCCGTTTTCCTGACATTTTTTAGCACATATCTCTATCTCAAAAGTACTTATATATAGGCAATGTAAAAATATTGGTTTGAAAATCAAAATGGTCAAATCTTACAAGCTTTCATCAGCTAGAGATCAAGGAGAAAAAAAACAGCCAGTTTTCTAAAGGAGAAAACAAAATGACTATAACGGGAAACTTAGAAATCTGCTCCAGGGTTTCTCTCCTCTCTGCAAAACTGAGGTATTGTTAAAACTCGCAAAGACCAGTTGCCCTCACAGAAGCAAATGACGGCCCTGATTCTGAAAATAGTTTGCATGTGTTTTCAGGATTACAGTGAATGAACTGAAATGATTTCCTTTTTATGGTTTGTAATAGCAGAATCATCTGTATTCTGCACAGAAGACAATCCATTGCAGGCCGGCAAACAAATTAGATATTCTCAGAGTTTGCAAGCTGAGCCTGTTATTCATCGTTAACAACCACAGTAATTACGCTGCAAATGGCTACCTGTTTAAATTCCTCAGGTATTTGTTCCAGTCAGACTACTGGGCAATCTAGGCACGTGGGGTTTTAAGGAAGCAAGTCCATAGTTCAATAATTGAGTTTGATCTTATTAAAAAGTGAGAAATCCTTGGGAAAAAAAACATGAACACATGCAGACTGGGGAGCAACCATGCATACAAACCGCTACCATGTGTGTGCTTGCAGAGAATGGCCTGATCCTACATACTCCTCTGTGGGGCAACAATTTGTTTAAGTGGTTTAACTCCTCATCTTCCTTCTGCCTCCAATCCCTGGTAGCTCTCCTCCATGGCCAGCACATCCACTTTGATTCAGATCCACTCCTTCACGTGCTCTGGCTCTCTGGCCTAAGTTTAAATGATACCATTGTGCTCCACATTTCCTTGTCGCAATGCATTCAGGATTTACCCAGCCCACTACTGCTCACTGTCAGATTTTGTGCACACAAGTTATTTAGACCACGTGTCAGCCCTGCCCAGAGAGCCGGGATCCTAGGAAGAGATTCAAAACATTTTAAATGCACACTTGTTAAATAGGTGTTTCAGAAACTTCAGCAAAAGCCACTGGATATAGGAATTAACTGAGTAACTTATATTATGGGCCACATCTAAAATCTCAGCAATGCACACATTCCTCTAAAGTATGAAGCAGGGGATTCCCAGCTCACTGATAGGTGATGATGGAAATATTTTAGGTTTTTGTTTGGATTTGGGGGGTGGGTGGATTTTTTTTGGATCAGCATAGCTTGTTGATGATGCTTTTTGTATTATCATCAAAATACTGTGGACATTTCAAAGGTGTAACGTGCTAGTCCATTTGACAGTGCCAACAGTCTGCGGTATTTTGGTTGTTTAATGAACTACGTTACGTTTACTATGCAGCTCAGGGAAGGGAACTGGGAAACCAAACTGACTTACCAAAAGAGGAGCATGGAGAGGTTTTGGCACAAATGTCAGGCTGGTAGGCTATTAATAGGAAATGCAGCTTTAAATAAATAGCTAAGAATTTCAGATAAGATGCAAAGAGCTTCTTACTGCATTAACAACTTTTGTTTTCTTGAGACAACGCTATGGTATCCCCAAAGAAGTTCTTGCATATACAACAGAAATATTAAGTCTTGCTCCTTCTGTTACTAGCCAATTTTCTCAGACAAAAGCTTTAGGGCGAGCTACTTTCCACTGCTGGAAAACACCCATACTTTTACTCAAAGGGTTAGCGATTTTACAGCGTGTATTCATTGCCAACTCTCTGTCAATTTATTTTCCAACTAATTTAACACATCTTGACTCTGAAGTGGTTTTTTATTTTCTCTCCTGCTGATATCACAATGTCAGAGATCAAAGGCTCATTCCCATCTTCCAGCTCGTGCTACATTCAAGTAAATTACCAGATATGTTACAGAAAATTTGCAGCACTCACCCAAACACGGTCACAAGCAACCCAACAAAGCTCTGAACACATCACAGAGTCGGGGGTACTGACAAGCTGAGGCTGGAAAGGCAAGCTAATGAAGTATGAAAATGTGCCTCCTGTACCGAGCAGGCATCTACAAGTGTGGGCTGCAAAAAAAACCCACCCCAAATCCTGCAGAGTGGGGGTAGAGGGGGATAGCAGGGAATAGAAGGAAAAAAAAAAAGAAGAAGAAAAAAAAAAGTCACAGGGGGTTTCTTTTAGCTTGGTTTAATAAAGCTAGTAAAGAGATTTGTAAAGTTCTGGCAGGTCTACATGGTTTTTAACCTCTTCTTGCCCACGCGCGTGAAGAAGGACTTGCAGAAGACTCAAAAGAAAATAATGAGCAAATGTCTAGTAAAGACCAGGTCAAGCATTTCCAGCTCACCTCTCTACTCCTTTCAGCACAAGCTAATCCTCCTTTGGCACTGAAGTAAAGAAACAGAAACAGAAATCCCTTCTTCGTTGGCTGCCTGCCTGAACTACAGTGTCTGTAAACTTCTATTGAAAACCCTGTTGGAGTGAAAATGAATTCAGTGAAGACAATTCATTGCTACAATAAGTGACTCTTTCATAACAAAACATAGATGACGGTTCGGCTTTATGACCGACAAAAAAGACATATGTATATACAACACGTGGCAAACATACACAGAAAACGGGGAACAGTTGGGTTCTGACTTGAAGTTTGCAAGAATACTTCAAAGCAAGAGACCTGCGATAGCAGTGATACTGCACATGGACAATGAAAGTAGGAAGAGTTTTTCTCAATTCCATTTTAAGTGCCCTCTAGCACACTAAAACCACCTCTCTCCCCAGCATTCTGAGTAATTAGCTCTGATACCTTGAAAACAGTAAGTAAAAGATAAATTAGCTGTGTGGAGGGATTAAATCAGGCCAGCACCATGGGCGAGATCAGAGCCTGGATCCCAGCATATTCTGCAGAGAGCTCTGCAGCAACTTAACCAACAATTAGCAAGAAGTATCTAAAAACCCTAACAAGAACAAAGAAACTTTAATGGAGAAAGCAAATAATACTACCTGTTATGTGCATCAGAAAACAAAAGAGGGTGAAAGCAGTAACTGAAAAAGCTTCAGCATCAGTTTATTCTAGTCTAAAGCATTACAGAAATGAAACAGTTGCTAGTTTAAGATTGCTGTCATATTAAGTACATCTATAAGACTTGTCAGGATCTTCTAGGTTCCCTCATCCTGCAACTTGAATGCCACTAGTGCCTCAAAGCCATTTCAGTAACACTTCTGCATAAGCCAAAACTGGCTGAGAAGAAGAAAAGCCAATACCCCAAAATCACCATGACAAACCGAAATGGACTACACCAAAAAAACCTAAGCTTGCAAACCACCAAATGCAATTTTTGACCATTTCTTACTGGTTTCCATGCCTTATACCTTCAGCCTGTTTGACTGTACTAACTATGAGATAGAACGGCTAGATGGATGGGAAGCGATTAGTGACGCAGATATTCTCGGTCAGGGGCTGAACTACCCAGGGCATGGAAGAGTGAAGGAAAAAAAAAAAGTAAAAAGAAAAGAAAAAGGAGCAGGGCAAAACCAGAGTGAATCACATAGGATGATTGATAATTAACCACAAAGCGATTCTCCTGCTTTCCTGGGAGGGCTGAAGTGACAAGTGCTGAGGATGAAAGCAACTCGAGAAACAAATCTTGACCGTTACTGGGGTTACAAAGACAACATCTTCCACTGAGTGAAAGCTGTCAGGTTACAGCAGCCAAGGAAAGGATGAACAAAGAAATTTAAATTAGATAGTGAAGTAGTAACTTTTTTTCCCCTCCTTTCCTACTTCTCTCCCATGCTTTTTACTAATATAACTGTGGTGGCACCAGTAACCACCCTACCCTTTCTCCCATTGTGAACTACATTTACCATAGAGCAGGCAGATCTACGAGTTGTACTGAAATTGAAATGGTGACCAGAAGACAAATGTTTTCAATCACATTTCTTTGGTTTTTTTTTTCCCAGTCCTCTTTCCAATAAATGGCAATTGCATGGATCTTGCTTGTGTAAATCTGAAATATACAGCACCAGGTTACATGTAACGACTGTTGCATTTCCTGACCAAACTCTCCAAGGATGCAGCTTGTGGTTTAGAGCTCTTAAGTGAACCAACCCATCTCTAAAGGGTTTGTCAGGCAGCAAAATAATCAGCCTCGCTGCTATTCTCCAACAAAGCTACTTTCCAAAATGACAAGCCTTCCTCCTTTTGGTTGTCACAACAGAGCTGAAAACCATGCTACCATTCTTTGTCTAGACTGGAGGTTGTACAAACAGTAAATGACAAATGCCTCAAAATGTAAATGCCTCAAAACACTGGAGAATCACATGTATTATCGCTAGAAGCACACAGCAAAAAAAAAGCGGGTTTCAGTTGGATTATTCATCTATTCAGCCTCATTTAAAAAACAGCATCAAACAAGCCTGTCTTCCGCACACTTCTTGACCACACACTTAAAATTAAATGCGGGTCCATTCCACAGCTAACAGTATCCTTGATGACTTTTGTGTTTTCCTAAATCTGCTTGTCCAGATATCAGGTGTACATAAAGAGGGGACCAGCACCAGATGTACTAGGCAAGAGCAAAAATCATACAAGCACAAAAAAAATATAGCTCATCCTAATGGTGAGAGCAGCCTGCCCACGCAGAGCCAGCCAACTCAGGCTACAAAAAAGATCTGAAATTCTGTCCTCTGTAAAGCGGTAGGTTATTTGAACTCAGGTTGATGCCATCTGACCAGTTTTAATTGCCTTTTTTCTTTCATCTATCAACTCCCTTGATATTCCTTATTCTTTTAAATCTACACACAATCTTTCTACGGTTTCGAAGCCATGCATTTCAAAGCCTCCTCCCCGAGCAGTTTACCATGGGCCAGAGCTGACTCTGTGCATTTCAGCATTGAACACTGATGCAATAAGAAAGGTTATTTTACCCACGGCTTCTTGAGCATATGAGGGAGCTTTCTTCTACCGGGAACGGTCTGTTGTCACCTTGGCTACAATCCTCCATTAACGTGACTTGGGAGACAGTACTAAGCTACAGCCCCCGCTTCTTCAGCTTGTCTTTAGAGAACTAGAAGCCCCACATCTTGATGAAATGACACAGAATATCATCCTCAAGAATGAAAGGGATTTTCCAGCCTTTGATTGCCGAAAGCATGCTTGATAAATTGAACAGGAACGCATTAAAAAAAGGAGAGGGGGAGGTGACTGAGAACGAGAGATGTTAACAATGAAGCTCTTATGTGAGGAGGATTCAGGTCATCAATTTTCCTTCAGTATGAATCAAATACTGTTAACAACATGGAAGCGGCTCCACGATAAGACACACAGACGCGCTTGAGAAATTTAATGCTTTGCCCCTCATCGCAGAATTTACAGCATTTAATCGACCAAATGGAAAGGCAGAGGCTCTTATCAACTGGAAAGTGGGAGGCATGACAGGAGAGAGGGCCAGGATAACGAATGCACACTGAAGTCATAGGGATGCTTATGAAGCCACTCCAGTGTCTCGGCAACGCTGGGATTCTTGGAGATAATTAAATTACATCTCCCCCATGGGCACAATCTAATTTGGGATGTGATGGAAGTAAGGGACAGCCTCCGTTTTCTTCCATGCCCCAGAGAACACAGAGTATTACCGAGTTAGATGCCTGGCGATCCACATCAAGGTTTGCATCCATATCAGTGAGCTCTTCTGCCTTCACTCAGATTTCCCCCTCTTCTTCCTCAGATTCTCTCTACAGGCTCCCTTCTAAAATACCTTCCTAGAAATTTCTCTCAGCCAGCATGCAGACTTTCATTCCCGCTATCACTCTGTTTAATATGGACCAAATGTTACCGCTGCCATGTTGTGCCTGCTGCATGCCTTGCTCTGTTACCATTCTCTAAATTCAGTTTGCTAATACACAGCACATAGCAGGTAATACCAGCAACCCCTTGCCCACCAAAAAAAAAAAAAAAACAAAACCCAAAACCCCAAAGCAAAAAAACAAACCACAAAGCCAAACCATTCAGCACTGTGCAAGATGATTCCATCATTAACATCCCTTGCCCCTCCAAGGTTCTGACAATAGCATGGAGACTTTTGATCAAAATTTCTCTCAGAGGCAAAAGTACTTGCCAAGAGAAAAAGCTATTTGATACAGATTCAAACCTTTATGCGCAGAAAGATTTTCATTAAACAATACGAAGGACACAGCATTTAATTAGAATTAAGACTCTACTGTTAGAAACACTGCCATTCTTCCCAACTACTTTTTTAATCATGTTGGAAAGGATACCAAGCGAGCATTACAGATCATCCAATCTACTGATATAACTGTGTATTTTAATACCCAAGAATGTCACAAACATCAAGTTTTCTAATATTTCTTGGAAATAGAATTTTACTTACTGTTCACAAGTAACCTGTCCCATATAAATTAATGCTAAAATTAATATATAGCACCCCACTCCACATCAAGCAACCTGTAAGTAGAAAATTGAACAGAAATGGGAAGTTATTGGCAGTAATAGTTGCAAATGGCTATCCAGGGGACTGCTCCCCGCTCACAACACTCATCTAAACATTGATTCAGCACACAAAAGGCATCTTTAGCAATCTGAATGGGACCTGCTAGTACATTCTTTTATTATGCCAGTTGAATTGCACCATCTTTTGGCTTCTGGAGAGCCAAGAGACAAATATATTCCCCTTGTATCTACAGTATCAGTCTCCCCAACACATTCTTCCCAGAATTTCTGCATTGACAAGCATTTCATTCTTTCTATTGATCCAAAGCACACATTAAAATTGCTTGCAGAAGAAGAATTGCTCTGTCCTTACTTTATTCAATACTTACCATTCCATAAGGTCAAAACCCCAGTGCCTTTAAATTACAGAGAAAAGGGACAACTTCACAAAAGTAGTGGCTGATTCCCATCACACCCAGCTTTCCTGTTCAGTTTGGTCTCAGTAACCCCCCTTCTGCGAAGGTGCCAAGAAGTCTCCTGCTGCCTTGATGCAGCCAGAAGGTCCAGCCAAGGATCTGGGAGAGGTTCCCCTTACACTGTGCCACTTGTGAGTGGCTGCTGTTTATGCCATTGATGCCCCTCCGCCCTGTGATCACCTAACACAAAGTCATTTCTGACATGGGAAGAATTCATGCCTCTCCGAAATGCACGCATTTACTTGTGGAGAAGGGGCACTGGTGGACAAAATCTCCGCCATCAGTCTCTGCATACAATGACCAGAAACACAGGCCTCCCTTGAGCCCCGTGGGAAATGCCTACAGAGCTGTGATCTGAAGGTGGCATTTCTCTCTTGACAAGCTGAAAGAACAGTCTTCATCAAAGAATAACATCATCAGGCAAACAATGATTAAAGAATAATTCTCATGCTGCTTTCATGTGTCAGTCGGTCCTCCATATCTAGGTATGGAATCTAGACACACAAACAGGTAACCAAAATTTCCTTCATGGGAAAGACTTTTTTGAATGGCATTGCTTTCACTTCTTGTTTCAGAAGACAGTATCTACTGCACACCTCAACTGAGGGAAAGTCTGTTTTCTTCATGTTGTTTCTGAGAGCGCACACACGAGACAGAACTGTTGGAACATGAGAAAGGCCAGAGGCTTTGACTGTACGACTCAGCTCCTACTGCCTTGCTGAAAATCTTGTTTGTCACCAATACAGGCAACAGAGGTACACCACAATGAAAAACTGGTATTGTAACTTAATTCTTGACCTGAGTAGGTATATGCTTTCCATTTTGGACAACAGAGAATGGGAGTTATCTCAACAATCCCCACATAGCATGTTTCTGAGTGAAACTGTGATGAGGAGTGGAGGCTGTGGGAAGCTGCCTACTTTCCTCTTTTGAACTCGCCAGTGGTGTGTCTGCACTGGATAAGGGATCAGAGCTTTTGTCCCTCATAATTTCTGCTTGTGCACCTATCAGACTACAAACTAGCTCCATTTTACTGTGCAAGAGCAACTTCAGAAGCAACTTCAGCACTACATACAAAAGTTAGCAAATGTGATGCCCATCTACAAGAAGAGCCGGAAGGAGGACCCAGGGAACTACACACCTGTCAGTCTGACCTTGATGTTGGGGAAATTTATGGAGCAGATCATCTTGAGTGCCAGCACATGGCATGTACAGGTGACAACCAGGGGATCAGACTCAGTCAGCATGGATTTATGGAAGGTAGGTTCTGCTTGACAAACCTGATCTCCTTCTATGACAAGGCGACCTGCCTATGAATGAAGGAAAGGTTGTGTTGTCTACATGGACTTTAGTAAAGGAAAGAGTGGCTGGAAAGCTTCCCCATGGAAAAGGACCTGGGGATGTTGGTCAAAAGCTTGCTGAACGTGAGCCAGCAGTGTGCCCAGGTGGCCAAGAAAGCCAAGAGCATCCTGGCCTGTATCAGAAATAGTGTGGCCAGAAGGAGTAGGGAAAGGATTGTCCCCCTGTACTTGGCACTGGTGAGGCCACACCTTGAATTCTGTGTTTAGTTCTGGGACCCTCACTACAGGAGAGACACTCGAGGTGCTGGAGTATGTCCAAAGAAGGGCAGCAAAGCTGGTGAAGAGTCTAGAGCGCAAGTTTTATGAGGAGCATCTGAGGAATCTGGGGTTGTTTAGTCTGGAGGAAAGGAGGCTGAGGGGAGACCTTATCGCTCTCTACAGCTACCTGACAGGAAGTTGCAGCAAGGTGATGGTCAGTCTCTTATCCCAAGTAACAAGCAATAAGACAAGAGAAAATGGTCTCAGGTTGCACCAAGTGAGGTTTAGATTGGATATTAGCAAACTACACATTTTATGGTTTTTAGGACCAAAGTGACAAATTCCTGATCATATTACTGCACATGTCATAGGGCCAATTAAGCAGTCACCCAGAGATACAGACTATCAGACAATCCTGCTGTCACTAGCAATCAGGGGCGTCAAATACATATGCAACAAAAAGGATCAGTAGAAGCCAAAAAAAAAAAAAAAGACAACAGAAAAGAATGTGTGCAATGTTCTATCTGGTGAAACCTACTAAGTCATTGACTGCAAGGATCAGAGAGGAGAGGAAGCATGAATTTGCCCTGAAGGCAAATTTTACCACAATTGCCTGCTTCAGGACTGCTTATGTCCTAAGCAGTACTCTAGTTTAATCTCCAAAATGCCACTGAAAGCTCCAAATTTTGAAAATAATTTCTTATGAAGATTAAAATGCATAGTAACAGCATGTATTCACACACAGCATAAGTAGAAAAGTCACAAGCCAACGATAGACGAGTTCTGACATGATTCGGTCTAACAAAGGCAGAAGAAATCTTTCCTTCCCTCACTATATGAATCCTTGGTCCACAGAGTGACTGGACACATTGACAAAGCACTGCACAAACTTAATCAGAGGATCAGTTCTACCCCAGCCAAACATAGAATGGCTTTTTAAATTTTTTTGGACATGGCCCCTTTCCCCCAACTCTGCTTCCCTCCAGCCTTATGGTGCAAGTTAAGTACTTATTTGTAGATGTTTTAACTTCACAGCTAAAGCTCTCATGGCTAAGAGCAGAAAGCATTCCCTTACCTACAGCCTTGGTCTCCTTAAAGGTATGAGTAATAGAACACAGTCTGAGATACAGCCTTGCAGGACAAACTCTCTCTTGGAAAAGATGAAAAATTCATTCTCTCACCGGAGCCAAGCTGGAGCAGTCGGGAGTATTCTTGTCTTTCTGCTATTAACTCAATTAAGCATGCAATAAGGATTGCTGGGTAAAAGGCAGCATGTATCTGCATGCATGCAAAATGCAGACTCAAGGAGTCTTAAAATGTCCTTCTAAATACAGCAAAAATAGACCAATAAAATATTTTGTAATGACTATTTATGTGTGTATAACAACTCATTATTTCAATTCTCCGCATCAGGGATTTCTTGTTTCTTTCCTCTCACCCTTAAATAAATCTAAATAAATTATACATTTTAAAACAGTCTATGCATCTATTACAACAGAAACAAATTTCATTTAACGTCCAGCTGTCAAAGCCAGCCCTTCTGTCACTCTTTATTCAAGTCTGTTTTACATAATTCATGTCATCTTAATTATTTCCTTCTCTTTTTGGGTAGAATAGCACTTAAGGACGAGCCACTTATAGCATAGTCATTTCCTCTGGAGATGATATGACTTCGTGACACAATCGCTTACAAAAAATACACGGATGTTTTAAGGTCTCCAGGTTGGGAATTATGTACATGCAGAGCCTATCATGATGGGACATCACTTGATCAGCATACTACAGCAATAAAAATAGCAGTGTATATGCATAATACTATATTTTAATGCAGACGTAGTGTGCTATTAATAGTCTCCCTTTTTGCTCCTTTAATTCCTTTACACACAGATGCTGACGGAGTTTATGTGAAGCAGAGGAAGAGAGCATTAACTCAAACCAGACTGAGATTTTTTTTTTATTCTCCTCCCCCTACCCCCTCCAAGGTCCTCCAAATTAGCAATTCTTAAGCCTCAGCCAAGGTCCTTCCCGTCCTCCACCAGTCTGTACCATTAGCCAGTTAGTAGGAATTACAAACAGAGCTTTAATCACATGTATACTAAAATATGTCTAAAGCAATACAGGCATCACTCTAGAAATATCCTATCCCATTTGCACAGGATAAATAATTAAATTGTTTTAAGCGGTCTAATCTATTAATGCCTGGAGAGGCCTTAATTCTGGCCACTAAATTTCAAGAAGCTGTGTTCGTCAATTCAATATAGTTAACAGCCATAAATCAACTTCCTCGCTGTACATGACTAACGAATTTACTACACGATGAAAAAAGCCAATTTCTCAAATTAAGGTTTTGTTCTAAAATGTTCCTTATTCACCCTATCACCTAGCATGTTTCTCTTGCTACTCTGTCCTCTCTGCGCCCTCCTGAAATCTGCAGCAAGGGACCTCCGAAAGTGGTAGGCTGGATCCTCTAAACATTTACTCAGAAGGATGACCACTGTGACTCAGAAAATGTTCTCAGTTGGATGGAGCTGCTAATGCAGAACAGTGGTTTGAACGACCCTAGACCTTCCAGAATCAGTCTTCTGATGCTCCAAAACGCCGTTGGAAATCTTACTGATGACGTCCAAAGCTTCCCAGGCTCTAAACTCACCTGGTTTTGCAACTCGTGCATGCAGTCCTGTACTTTCCACCCAGCTCTCCTGCTTTGATTGCCTTGCACAACATCTCAAGCTATTCCGAGCCTCAGTGAAGCACAACCGCTTACTCCAAGCTGAGCCAAAACAGCAGGAGGAGCCTCCATGCTCAGGGTTTTCTCCATCTCATAGCACGGCTGCCCAAGGTGAGGAATATGAACATGGATCTAACTGTTCCTGGTAGCAGAGCCACATGCACAGCCCAGTAAAATTCACAGTCCCACCTCATTAGGAGCTGGGAAGATAGAAGAGATTGAGCACAAGCCACCAAACAAAAACCTTGTAAAATATTAGTTCCATACCAGCTGACTGTGCAACCTCAGAAAAATCCCCTTCTTCTCCAGCTATGTGACATACCGCACCAAGGTACAGATCGCTTATTCAGTGCCAAACCTGAACACAAAGATAGCCTACCCATCCGCTTGCTTCCCTTTATAATGTTGGTCAGATGAAGTCACTGAATATTGAACTGTCCTCCCTGGTGGTATTACCTCTATGACTGGCATTTGCTGGTGCAGCCACACGAAGATTGTATTGAACCCAGCAGATCCTCAGCAATTGCAAATCAGGGTGCTATGACCGCAGTCAGCAATGTGCAGCTCACCTATAGCAGTTGAGGACCTAGACTGCCACATAGTCTAATACAAGTCCCTTGAAACCACATAAAGAAAGATACAAGGATTACCCAGAAACAAGCAACAACAGCACAGGTTTCATAGTTACAGAGGAAAACACAGTAATTTCCTAGGAGTAAAAGGACACTGAGAAGCTCCTAGGAAGAAAGAAAAAATCCAGTAGATGTAACGGTAGAATTAAATAGAAAGTATTAAAGCAAGAGTTACAGCTTTCTCCACTGCCTAATAACGGGATGATAATAAGATGATAATAAAATGAAAAGCTTGGATAAGATGGAAAAATTTAAGCAGGTGGAAGTCAAAGGCTAAATTCTTGGGCATATTATGGAGCCAGCTCCCTTGGATCCAATTTGCCTATCACAGTCTTTCACACTGTGGGCAAAAATGGGATATACGGTCCCAGCGCGAGTTCATTGATTAGGAGTTATTAAAGTTTGGAGGTGCCGAGTTGAAAGTCATGACACCTGTGTGGGGCATTAAGACAGCAATTTTTCAGTATCATGTGCGGTGGAACAGCACAGATTTAACAGACATCCAGGGCAGTGCAACTTTTTTTGCTTGCCTTGCAGTTTCAAAGAAACCAAATATATATACACACACGTGTGTGTATATATATACATATATCATAAACCAGTCTGAATTTCCTAGGATCCTTTGAGATCTTCTGGAATTTGATGCTAGTTCTAATTCTCTGAAGAGATGGTGAGTTGCTTCTGCTTACTGTCTTGATTTTAAATCAATTCTTTATGTACGTAAAAGCCAAGAGTTGTGAAGTTTTCTCTTTAAAAAAAGGCTGAAATTTGCTAATTTTCTGGGCACATGCTGCTGTACTTCCTCATGTGTACATCCCTCTTTACATATATGCAGTCAGCTTAGATATATATACAAACATGCCAAATGTTGCACATTCAAGAAATGCATATATTTTAAACATCATACTGTATACTGTCTATTTTGGCAATAGCCATCTGGAAGAGGAAAAAAAGCATAGAAAAAACATTTAACGTAACCAAACTAGACTTTAGACACTTCTGCCAACCTACAGAAAGACAATTTACTGGCTACTCGTTGCTCTGCAAGCAAATTAACCATTACTGCAATACTGTTATCCACATGGAGATGTATGACGACCAACTTCACCAGAAGACCTTTTTCGCCTTTTCAGTACATTTTTTAATGCTGCAAAAGACAGGACAGACACACTTTTATCACCATTAAAAAGGACACACTTCTGCAAATCTTAGTCTCTCAAAAATCTTTTAGTCTTTTGTGTGGTCAAAAATGCTTTTGCACCATTTTTGTTAAGCCCTCTCCCAGACTTAGGCTGAGTAACCAACAGCTGATGACAGCTCTTGTCGCAGCACAGGGATTTTGAAATTACCCAACATTTACCTCAGGGCCTCCAGCTCATGACTAAGCACTCCAGACATTCCTGCTACCAATGCTAAACATGTCTTTAAATTAGCACTGCAGACCACCGCGGCTTTGTTTCTCTTCTGGATGAGCAACAGTGGACTGTGACCAAAACCCTACCTGTCCTAGAGATTCCCTCCTTCCGATAAAACCCTTAATAAAATTTGCAATATTCAAAAAGTGATGGGCTCTTGATTTCACATTCCTCTTTCACAGCTGCCTTATTCCTGCTGAAACAGTGGAATGAAATTACGCATGGAAACTCTGCTGAGAATTTTCTTCTTCATGGAAGAGGAAAAAATGCCCGACACGCTCAGAATTCAGATCAGAACCAGAAGGGCCCTGATTCCATATACATGTCTATCAATATGGTACACATTTGAAAATGGCAAAGTAATTGCCAAACTTGAAGGTGTTCCCTTGGGAGGAGGGGGATTAAGATATAACCTTGGGTCAAAAGGGGTTACACAATTAGGTTTTCCCATGCCAACACTGAGGAAATTAAATTCATGGTGGAGATACTCAGCTGCTGAAATGCAAGGGAACTCTGGAAGAAACTAATGTGATTAAAAAACACGAATTAATTCCTTTATGCAGAAGAGCCCCAAAACGCAGATTTGGAAGGAACACTCCTCAAACTCACTTATTTATTCATTCATTTTAGTGGCCATGCTCTACTTTGTGAATTATTCCTGATAATTCAAGCAGACATGTAAGAAAGCACCCATTTTCCACATATTTTCATACATATTCTAGAGTTTCAAGAATAAAAGTTTTTGAACTGTGTATCTGTTTCCACGTGTGCATATCTGTGTGCATGTCCAAAGAAGCCAGGTCAAAAAGGGAATATTTGTTTTTCACCTCTTAATTATGCTTTTTTTTTAATCCCCCTTAGTGCATTAATTTGGCAGCTAAAGGTTTCTGCCTTCACTGAAGGGTGAGACAACAGAGCCTTGCGGAGCCTTTATTTTTGGCACCGCCTCACTCCTACTTTATGCTTGAGGCTACTTCCCCTCTGACTGATTCTTAATTTGAATAAGCTTTCACTGAAGACTGTATCAGAACTGCAGCAAGTTAATCTTATTAAACCATATGCATTTAAAAACTCAGAGCTTCATGTCATGCAGGCTGTTTCCAAATTGGTATACTTTAGATCCAAATTAGATCATGAGGAAAATATTAAAAGGCAGTAGAGCTACTTAAGAGCAGGCTGCCATTTCCAGAAGAAATTTCTGGACATTGGGAACTCAGAACTCATGCCAGTTCAGTGGGAGTCAGAGTCCTGGTTGCAATGGGTGCATTTAAGTGTTTTAAACCCTTAAAATTTAAGTTACAGAGAAAGGCTGTTAAGATATAAAGGAATTCACCTTTTGGCAATACTAATACAAATACATGAGTCCTCGCGAAGGATACTTTAGTCATAGGAGGTTTCTACTCCCACTCAAAGTCTCCTGACAAAACACACATTCAGGGGACACCATGTCAATTGGCACTGAATCTGTGAGCTGATGCAACCGATTGCCTTTTAAGCACTACACAAGAAAACCTTCACCCTCTTCCTCTCACCTCATTCTTTATGGAGTACCTGTGTTTTTTAAAAAATTGACAAGTGCTTACAACTTCAGTTTCGCTTTAGCCACCTCTGGACATAGAAGACTGCTGTCATTAGAAATGTGGGAAGTGGCGACTAGGACGTGATCCACCCTTGGCTTCCCAAGCCACTCACGCACGTGGTTTGTGGCAAAGTAGGCAGCTGCTTAGTTGCCCTCAGGTTTCCTTGACTTTCAGTGACTTGGTGAGATGATCCAGGCCATGAAAATGAAGTTTACGGAGATCTCCTGGAATGCTTCTACCTCCGCGCCGGCTTCAGGCAGCTCCTGTCATGTGCAGGGCGTTACACAAGCACCAAAGCACTTTCTGGACTGCAGCCTGACACGACAGGCGTTTGCCCGTGTTGTCTGGAGCTCAGCTTTAACTCTTTACATCTAGCTACAAGTGCAACTAACCAACCGAAATTGATTTTCCAGAGCTCAGTCTAACCCATAGTATTGAAGGTGACCTGTACTCTTTGTATACATGTATAGTTAAGGAGTTTGGGGTTTTTTTAAGGTGTCTCAGATATTAGGTGCCTCTGTTTAGCTGTGGGCGACCTTGCCAGTAATTTAAAAAGGAGCAAAAGAGTGCTTCCGATGCAGGTAGATTTTAGGAGTCCTAAAGATTTCTCCCCTACTCCCCAAAATATCAACAGTGAAGATTGCTCACCTGCCTTTGTACATGCAATTCTCTGCTACTCACGGGAAAAATCTCTCACGGTGCCAACCTGAGCACACCTCCAGCCCACCAACATCCCTGACAGAGAATAGTGCTCTGGTAAGCAAGATTCAGATCCCAGACACCTGCAACAAGCACTATATTTTTTCCAGAACTAACCTTATTCCCTCCAACCTAACAGTTGCTTTTATATTTCACTCCACATATTTGCTAGTATTAGCATCGAGGACCAAACTACTTTCCATCAGTGCTAGCTGGGCACCACTGTAATCATTTAAGTGGAACAACGTGTTCCAAGTGACCAAGAGAGCTAATAATTTATCAGGAACAGAACATGTGTTTTGGAGAAGGACATAATTATATTTGTGTGGTTTGTAATACTCTTGAGTCAAATGGGACATTCTGTGTAATTCAAAGCCACTTGGGGAAATGGAGGAAGCACGCTTTCCAAAGAGAAATGACCTCAAATTCTCAAATTTATCACAAACATTATTTTTTTTTCCTGTCTGCTCATGCTTAAAATAAGGAAAACCCTCATCATTTGAGTAGGTTTTGAAGGCACGACAGGGAGTGGAAATAATAAAAAAGTAACATCTAGCCTTTATATAAGTAGATGATGCAGCCTCAACTGGAACGCTGTACAGCTCACCTTGTCTCAAACACGGCAACGCAGAATTAAAGGGTATTCAGGAAAAAACAACGATAACCTACACACAGTTATAACAAAAACCCAAACCAACTCCCATAAGAAGAAATATTTGAAAAGTTGTAACTCTCCCCCTTGAAGAGCTGATAAGTCAGAAGAAATATGACAAATGCATATAAGGTAATGAACAGAAATGGAAAAGGTAGCTTGGACACATCTGTCTTCACAGTTTGAGGAGGGATGGCAGTGAAATTAAAGCGTGACAAAACAATCATTTTTCATGCAGTAAGTTATTATCCTGCTGGACTTAAAAGCTCCTGGAAGTCATCATGACCAGGGACTTGATGAGATTCAGAAGGATTTGGCCATTTATACGGACAGCAAGAATATCCAGCAAGCACAATTAATGCTAACTAAGAAAATCTAGAAAGGATATTAGAAATCTTGGGCATTGGGGTGAAAGTGCCTCTCTGAGGGATCAGGATGACAAAACGTGTGGGGGTGGCAGAGACAGTCCCTGCCTACTGTGGGATGCTGCACCTTGTCCCGAGGCAGGCAAGACAGGGCACAGGGGCAGACCAGGGACTGCATGGGGAAACTCTATTCCTATTCTGGCATCTTGTCTTCTGGCCAGCTCCAAATCCTCCCTTCTTCCTTTGCATTAGTTCTATGGGTTTCTATGGTTCTCTAGCCTGTAACTCCATCCCCCATTCCTCACAGCATCTCTGCAATAAAGTTTTTCCTTCTTTGTCACCAAGTCCCACTTTGGGTAAAAGCATGTAATATACTGCCTAGTACGAACTGCAACTCTCGGTAACGGACTGAGTGTTGAGGCCATAATTCAGTCCGGAGGCTCTACTACTGCCCATAAACTACTTGCTGTCTCCCAGTTTACGATGTCAGCAGGACTTCAGCTGAATTAAGGTTTCTACTGTATATAACTGACACCAATGTATTATCCTATGCATAATGCATAGAAGATGGCTTTAATCATAAATTCCATATCCTGCCCTTCCTTTACATCACAAATGCAGTCCAGCATCTCTTATGCACTCTGCTTCCTGGTATATAAAATTCTTCTCCTGAATCATAATGGCAGCAAAACCTTTTCTTGGGTCATTGCTTCCGATAAAAGCCATTTGTTCCCCCTTTTCCCCAAAGAGGCTGAAATAAAATTCTGTTGATTCCACTAACAAAACTCACATTTAGATTTGAGGACCACGTTGAATTGATGATCCAGGAACACTACCTGCATCAGTCCATATTCTACACTGGCAAGAAAATTATTTGTGCCCAACACTCATCTTTTGCCTATTTCCAGTTGGTATCATCAGACTGATCACACAAAATGCAAAGTTACACTGTGGATGCCAAACTACAAGCATGCAAAGGCGAGCGAGGCCTGTAAAGAGCATCTCCAGCCCTGCAGAGAAGTACAAGCACACACACAGAGGGGGTGTGGTATAAGCCAGCACTGGTTTTACACATCTTGGAACAGAATATGGAGTTCAAGCTCCAAAGATTCCACAAACGATGCAGTCAAAAATGTGCTGAATGAAAGCTTTGAAACATCCTGGAGAATAGACAATCCCCCATGTATAAACCCAGTTTTGACCTCAGGCACAGACTAACTGAGCTCTTTTGTACAAACAGAAAGAAAAAAGAAAAAGAAAAAAAAAAGAAACTGATATAGATGCATTACTTCAAAGTCATATTACCTCACAACTCTTTAACCACTATTTCTAGCCAGAAGACTAACCGAAGAAGGAGCAAGCATGTATCCTTCCACCCAAGACAAATTTTTTCTTTGTTATCTTAAGACAGTGTAAGCCTATTAAGCCTAAATAAACCTGATACAGTCTTGCAGTGTTCTAAATCAATTTAGGCCTCATGACAAAGAGACCAAGTTCTGGAACACCAAGCCCTACGACAGGCTTGCAAGGCTGCCACATTCAGGCAGACTGAAGACATAAGAGACTGAGCAGAAGCATCTCCAAAGTTCATCGCTTCTGCAATTTAGGCAATGGGCAGGAGATGTCATGGGCAGCATGCAGATGTCTGGCTTTAAACTCTGCTCTTCAGGCACCTCGGATAGTGCTTTTCATTGTACAAAACCCGTTTCAGCAAAATGAGAGAACAGTACCCAAGGGCCTAGAGTTGCATCTTCCCTGATCGCCCTCCTTGCGGTTGCAGGAAGGCTTTCTGCGTGCTTGCACCCACCTCCTGCCACGTGGCAAGCAATGCACTATACATTTCAACCAGAGGACACAACTGTCATGAACATTTCCATCTTTGCTCAACACTTCCTCCTCAGTAGTAGTTGCTGTTCTCAACAAGCCTTAAACGTTCAGAAAAAACAGGTATATGTTTCACACAGGTCTTCTCCCACTGGCAAAAGCTCCATGCAACAAGCTGCCAAGGGCTGGCCAGTCCATTCCCTTCGACGGGCTGGAGTTGGCCACTTTCACAGTAGAAAAGTAATGGATGGAGTAATAAACCTGGATTTTCCCTGCGTGGTTTTTAGCACATTGTGTGTTCAGCACTTCTGAGGCCACTTCAAGACATCATTTATCCAAGAGACTATCCCATGTCTTCTCTTTGTCAGTTAAGGTAAATAAGGGGTGAAAAAAAAAAGAAATTAAACAAAACAAAACAGCTAGCAAACTGAAGCATCTTAGTAATGATTAATTCCTCCAGCTTGTTTCAGCCTGTGCACTCAAGGCCTTTCCCTTTGGCTGGGGAGGCGAGCAGTTGCACGCTCGCCTTCTCAGCTCAAGATAGTATTTTCTGAAATGACAAGAGCACTGGAGTTGCGTGCTAGCAGCAACCAAAAACCAGCAGCCACGGAACAACACAACAATCTATTTATTTATTTATTTTAAGCATGGTGTTTTATAGCTAGCCATGGTTACCAACTGGTACTCGGGGAAGCCAAAAGCATTATTTTTGATCTACAGAGCCTTCCACGGTTTTGAACCTAATTACTTTCAGAAACTACTGCCTCCCCCCATCTGTTACTATGGCAGCTACAATCAGCTGAGATGTTTGGGCTGACAAGCCCTGATTTACTAGGGTACCAGGGCAATTCCAGGGGGCTGTCACTTTTAGAATTTACTCCTCTGTTTGGGTCTGACAGGATTTTCAGGCAAGGAAGAGGCAGGATAAATTAAGACTGTACAGGCTGGTAAGTAGCAACGTTTTTTAGAGTGATTCAACAGCTCAGTGCAACGCTGTTCCACTTGCACTTACTGGCGGTTTGTTGGGTTTTTTGTTCTTAGTAATAGTATATGTGTCCTTGTCCCCAGGGTCAAGGTGCAGACAAGATTAATGGACTTTGTTTCATTTTATTGTATCTTTCCACATGGTGAGAAAATAGATTCTTTTACTAAGTGGTGAGGCTTGTTTCCCAGCCTTTAAAATCAGAATCCAGGAAACATGAATTTCAGTATTCCCTATTCATTTCTACTGGGTACAGAAACTACTGTTTAACTGAAACATTACTATTTTTCAATATTGATGCTTTTCTCGTGGTGATCTCAAAGCACCAGACTTATGCTTCCCAGGAAGAGAAAAGCCTAGCTTCCCACTGCAACATCACAGTCCTTCAGAAATGTACTTCCCATGCCATCTGTGCAATAACAAATTTAGAAAAAAATGAGTAGCATGTTGGCAGTCTTCGCAAAATGTACTCAGGATGCACAGGGAAGGCGGAGGGGTTTCTACCAAACAGGGCATTCAGCATCTGAGTCAGAGGTGATGGCAAAGTCTAAACAGGGGGCTGTTTTCTGAAAAACATGCCCCTGATCTTGTAGAGCCCGACGGACCTGTGCTGCGATTCAGCTGAAGTCTGCTCATTCAGTCCTGCTGACAGCCTTGTCACTACAGAGCCTCCAGGTGTGCAGCTGTCCTTGTCCCACGTATCCTCCCCACATGCACCAGGACAAGCTACTTTAATAGAAAAGACTCTGCTAGAACATCCTGAAATTGGTATGTTCATAACCAGTGGCTACTTCACAAATGATTAACGTGAATTATCCTATCTGTAAAATAGATAGGATATCTGTAAAATAGATAACTCTGCCTCTTGATTTCTCAATGCAAGAGTAGATCACTGTCATTTGAGAAGTGTCTTGAAAATCACAGGTGCTGATAGCATCAATAACAGCACACCATGAGATGCGATATTATTACAATAATAATAGCACTCGTTTTGGACTCCTGCATTTTTCAGGTCATCAACCAAAAACATTAACAAAACACAGCCCTTCAGGAGAGGAAAAATCTTTGCAGTGTGATGCAAGCTGGTTCATACAATTTTTTTTCTTCTCTTCCACCCTACGTACAGTGCCCACCGCCATCCTTCCAACTGCTACCAGCAGAGTTGCTAGTGCCCCTCCTCATGTAAAAGGATCAGGTCCTTTCATGAAACTAAACAGAAATCTCAGAGCATCGAGCAACTGACAACAGTCTTACACTCTTAATTGCACTTGCTTTTTTTTGGGTTTTTTTTTAATCTAGGTCTTGACGTGCAGGCTTTGTCAATGATGCTAACACTGAAACCACAGGGATAAACCACACAGATTAGACTCCAACCTAAAGGAAAACAACTCAGATAAGCAACTGCAGCCCAGCAGGGCATCTAGCACCTCCTAGCTGTGCTTCCCATGGACCTACTAGAAATCCTGGATGTGCTCAGCCGGCAGAAGAGAGTAGCAGAACTACAGCACCCACCTGCCAGGCCCTGACCCAGGGCACTTCTCTGGGGACAGACTGCACCATGACTGGCTGTGGCAGAGCAGAGGGTACACATCCTGCTGTGCTGCACAGAGCAACATGTCCTCTGCTGGAGAAGACACAATTTCTCTGTCCTGGGAAGCTCTGGGCAAGAGGGACACAAAATGAGTCCAGTGGTCTCTTCAGAGAAGAGAGGAGGGACCTGAGCAGCTTTTGGGCCCTCATCCCCAAGCCCAAGGTGGCAACAGTGGCACATGAGAGCTCTGCAACACTCTACTGTGGCAAAAGGCAAAAGTTGTCCCCTTTGCAAACTGGACTCTCTGAGTTGCTGAGAGAGACAAGAGAGTTCCACAGCAAGAGCTTTCCACACTTTCTACCTTCCAAATTTGAAAAGGCAGAAGGAATTTTGCTTCGATTTTGGGAACAGCTGCTGAGACCTGTGAACGTTTCTCCCTTGGCTCCTCTCTTATGCCTTCTGGGTTTGTCTTATTATTCCACTCCTCCTTTCCTTCCTCCAGTTTATGAGCAGCAGACAATGGTTGGGGTAGGCAAGGATCCTATTAGTCCTTATATCCGGAAAGCAAAAGGAAAGCCTTGAACTTGCATCTAAGGCAAAAAATGCATTTGTTTTATGTACGCGTACCTACTTGCCAGCTCTGCTACTTGGACTTTTCCCCCCTCTCATTTTAGCATTTAATGTTAAAGCCTATGGGAAAGGATAAGGAGCTCAGTAAAACAGGCTGATTCAATTTACAAAGTTAAACACAAAGGTGGTATCAACAGCACACAGTTCTGCAAACATATGTGCAAAAGCTGATCTACCCATCTTCCGTTGACTTCAACTCAGGAAAGTACACGGGCAGGTCTTCATTCTGCAAAATGCTTAAGCGCGTGCCTTAAAAAGAAGCATGTACTGGTGTATTTGTCTGAATCAACAGGGAAGGAACTAAATGTTTAATTCCCTTGTCTGTGTTGCAGCCTTAAATTTGTATGGCACTTTTATGAGGTGACTAGCTCCACTGACTAGCTACTGACATGCAAAAAGTAATACACATTTTGTCCTTCTGAGCTGGGCACTTCCTTGGTGGAAAGCGTCCACAAGAATTTTAAGAGAGTGTGCTGAAAGATATTTTTTTCCTTTCTCTTTAGGGTGTTTTTTAATATACTAAACAGTAGTCTTAACACTGTAACAACAAAGGCAATTCTTATGGGAATAAGAGGCTGCTCTTCCCTATTGTTCGCACAGAACCCCAGCTGTTCGAAGGGATGATATGTTAATTTTGTGGTACAGTTGCTCAAGGGAAGACATTGTGAAGTCTCCCATGGTACAGCACACACAGTTTACAACGGGCATGGTTAGAATTTAATTGTTTGTTATAGTCCTCGAAAAGATGTTTCTCCAAAGTAAGCACTATGAAATACATTTTTCTCTAATCACATCAGAAAAACTTCAGTCCATAAAGCGCTCTTTCTGAGCTTTTATGGGCAGCTGCTGCTTAAATGCTTAAAGGAAAAACCAGCAAGTTAAAAAACAAAATAGGCCACAGAGATTTAATTTTCTATAAAACAGCTCCCTACAAGTTATTTAAAAGTTCTTTACTCAGAACAAAACTCCAAAGATTTTAGAGACTTTCAAAGCAATGCTTGCAAGTAAGAACCCCTTGTGTTCCCTCTGCTCAGAGGGCACTGCAAACACACCATCAGATTTATGCCTTTCCCTTTCAGAATAACCCCCTTACTCATCTCCAAAATAAACATAAAGAAAAAAGGAACACTCTCGCTCAGTTTGGGGCTGGCAGAAGGAGTGAGGGGGGAAAGGTGGGCTATGGTATCAATCGCTAATACCCACCATAAATCTGCTCGTCCGCAGCCTCGGCTCACGAACTGTCATCATCTCTATCTCGCTAATACTTTCCTTCCCACTTTTCCCTCTCTCCCTTCCCGCAGCCGTGCCACAACGCGTCTAAGGCAGCGGCACGGCGCTGCTGATTAAAAGCTGCCAGCAGTCAGGCAACTTATTATAAAACCTACAAGGGGACTGTGTGTTTATGAATGCAATAATTAATCAATGCATAATAAGCACACACTGCGCATATCGTTTTTCTTTCCACATACAGACAGCTTCGATTACCGTGTGGGTTACACTGCCACGAGGATCTTTAGCTCCTGGTAGCTGCTTCCCCACCCCACAGTGTTAGCAAAGACAAGCTCATTGTATTAAAGCCTGCATTCATCTGCAAACCCACCCAAATACTGCTGAATTGATTAATTTTGCAGGTAGAGGCTTTCAGAAGGAAATGCCATAGCTAATGCCACAACTACTAGGCTGTCACGATTTCCCTTTTAAACTTTTTTTTTTTTTTTTTTTTCCAGAGGCTCAGCTCTAAGGCGTACTGCGAGCTGGCAGACTAGTTTGCATCTTAAGAACATATTTCATTTTAATGGTTTTATTTTTAGATTGTTTCAACTCTTTGAATTAATGGAGTTTTTTTTTAAAAAAAAAGAAACGAAAATGACATAAAAATGCAAAGTAGGGTATTTTTCCCCTCCTCAACCTGCCTTTTAACTAGAATCAGGTTATATTTATTTTCAATAAACTCAATAGTACTCAATTAATAACACAACTGCACACTTCTTCATGAAAACTGATCACTGAATGGCTTAAATGGGAAGAGTTGCCACCCTTTTCTGTGCCTCCTCATTGATAAACAGCATCAGGAAAGGCGGCATAGGCATTAACATTCAGTCAGCAGGGATTTGCTTTTCCCTTGCAAGAAATTTCCCCCTTGGTGGCCATCCTCTACAGCACCGCTTGCTGCCCAAGTGAGAAGAGAGATGCTCTGCCCCAGAGATCCGTTTCCCTGCTCTCCGCCAAGTTGTTTGAGTCTCTGCAGAGATGGTATCTGGAGCCGAGTAATCAACGTGAGTTTTCATCCCAGCACCATGGGCACAAAACATGATTTTGTGCCCTCCCTGATCAAAGGGCTAATGTTTATTGCAGACACGCTACACGTGGGGACTGGCCAGAAGATTGCAGAGCTCTGCATTTGGCTTAGAAGCTAGTGCCTGGAGGATGCTACTACATATACACAAAAACGTTAATACTTTGTAATGGCCCACAAAGGGCATGACATGGTTTTATTCTATCAGTATGCAGAGGATAAAGGGTCTCTGCTTGTAGCCACTAGCAACCTGAACAGGAAAGTTACAGTAATTCCACTAAAGCTATGCCAGATCCAAAGGACCGACTGATGACACAGTTACCCTTTCTGCTTGTCTGGAAAATGTAAGCATCGCAATCCTACAAACAGGACTTTGACGAGCTACGCAAGGAGGTTCAACTTAAAAGAACAAGACTTATAGGAGCCATATGCAGTGACTAAGACATTTTTCATGAGAACTCTCAGCATTCCCAGACCTTAATACTTGACGTGGAGCAATTCTAAAGCTCAAAAATAGCTGTTAGTGTGTCAAATATACGTAAAACTCACGCTTTCTTTTCTGTTGCTCACACAACTCCATTTTTAGTGCAAAGCGCCTTACTGCAAACAACAGCAAAATACTCCATTAAAACCTTGAACTGCTTTAGCCATTAGGTCACCATGCACACACTGTTGTTGTGACTTCAATTAGCAACGCTTTGCCTATGTCAATACCATTATAAACACCCTGAAATACTAATTACTGTTACTATTTAACAGCCAAACGTACTGAACAATTATTCACGTGTAGTTATCAGGAGAAATGTACTGAATGCAATTACATGTCAAGAGTTGCGACTTACAAATCCTTCCCACAACACCTCCTGTGCCAGAAAATACCCTGAAAAATTCGTCAACAATTAAAGGCTTTCCATAACCAGGATAACTCTAGATTGGAGCAAACTGTTAGGCCCTGCAGTACAGGAGTCTGTCTACATGGTGTGTATCTCAGCGACCATTTCTAGGTGCAGAAGCCACAATTAACACCAATAGTTACTACACAGAATCACAAAATGTCAGGGGTTGGAAGGGACCTCAGAAGATCATCTAGTCCAACCCCCTTCCAGAGCAGGATCCCCTATAGTAGATCGCACAGGAACGCATCCAGGCGGGCTTTGAATGTCTCCAGAGAAGGAAACTCCACAACTTCCCTGGGCAGCCTGTTCCAGTGCTCTGTCACCCTCACAGTGAAAAAGGTTTTTCTCATATTTTTGTGGAACCTCCTATGTTCCAGCTTGTATCCATTGCCCCTCGTCCATACAGAAATTATGAAGTCTTCCACAAGTCTTACTGTGTGGCCTGCTGTACACAAGCCTGCTTTGGCAGAGGGGTTGGACTAGATCTCTAGATGTCCCTTACAAGCCCTAATGTTCTATGATTCTATGAAAATCAACATGAATGTGAGTTCTTGACTGGGAATTCAGATCCTCCCTAAAACTAGGTCTGGCAGCATAATGAACGGTAGAGACTTTTCTTTGTATTTCGAAAAATGTAAAAGTTATTGTGAACACAAAATACTAATTGTTTAAAGGAGATTATTTGCCATCTGTTTGAACACAGCACAAAAAACAGTGAACATGCAGTTGAGAAAGACTTCACTTACACGTTCATTAAGAGCATTGATATTTGGGTGCTTCAGAGGTAAAACTAGATGCAGTGAACATCAGGATGACTGATTAGTAGTACTTAGAGCAAATGTTATTTATATATTGTGTGATGTTAACCCAACTCTGTTAAAACCACAGTTTAGTAACGACAGCTGTAATTTTGTGCACAGACATAGAGACTAAATAGCTGCATTTTCTCATGCAAACACACACACAAACTAGTGTGTACGTACCGGAATAAAAAAACAACAGTCAGCAAACAAAGAATATTAAACACTCTACCTTTGAGTCATAATCTTATAGGCATCTGGCAGATAACAGCGGATATTCTCCATCTGAGCAGGATCAGAGTCACAGATTTTATCATCCGTCCTCCCGTAGTTGGCACTTTCGATCATGATAACATCTGTTCCCGGGCAGCGAAGCTCTATGGGGTAACTCTCGCAGGACAGTTCCCTTCGGACCACAGCCATGGGGACCGGGGCACGGCTGAAAGCTGCAAGGATTAACACAGGAACACAGCAAACATTTACTTTTCCACACTGAGGCTAGGATTAAAAGAGAAACAACATTTAGCAGCACGATTTATCCATATGCTGTACTGAGATAGTTTCGGTACCATTGAGATACGGTCTGCAGAAACAGGGTCTGATCCCCAGCTTTCTGGTTGCCCAGAGAAATCAATTCTCTAATTCAGCAACTTGATTTTCTCAACTCAAACAGAAGCTAAAGATCCCTTTTATAACACAGGGCTTTAGAAATCCCTGCTGAAAGAGGTAAATAGCAACTATGTCATTGTTATTACTTCTGCTTATCAAGTAAAAAGCTAGGTGACTTTGATATATAAAATTACAGTCCTGTGTTGTACCTGATCAACTAGGGGAAATTTTCTGACAATGAGCAATCCAAGCACCAGGATCCCACCTGCTCAGCGAGACTGCATCTGTCATACTGCAGATGTAATAACATCTGCATTGCTCCTGGTCCTTAGCAAACATGAGCCTAATGGCTTTTGCTGTAGCCTGCAGCATGCTGGGGGATGGCCTGTGGGTTCTGGCAACCATCCCAAAGTTTGGGCCCTGCAGTGACATTTTCCATGGAAAGGCCAATGTATAGGAGACTGGGTGATTAAAGCTCAGTCTTGGCTTTGTGTTGGATCTGCCTGGATGTTCAATACTGGCACATACTTGTAAAGTTAATTTAAAGAGCTCTCAGAAATCTTACCTGTTTTAAAAGAAATCCAGGCTACAGTTTGCAAAAGAAAAAAAGAAACATGCTTTGAGATGCCTTGAAAACAAAGCCCTAAAGTATTAGTAAATAAACTCACATGACAACAAGCAATAATATTTCCCATCTTTATAGCCTCTTTGATCCAAAGATCTTTAACAGCTTGACAAACATGAACGTATTAATCCCCCAAATATCCATTTGAAGTAGCTACGTGTTGTCTTTCTCATCTCAGCTGCAGAAGGGTTATGCAGCTTCCAGAGAAGATCTCATGGGAAATCCACAGTGAAGCTGGGAACCAAATACTTGTTTTCCAGCCAAGCGTACCAGCCGTGAGCTCAAACAAAAGCTAGCCCCTTCCCTTCCTTTTTCTACAAGACTGAAAACTCACGCCAAAAAAGGTTTCCAGCTGCAGGGATGACATGCCCTTCTGGCTCCATTTTGTACTACTTCCAGTCACAAAACTCAAGATATAAACTAAGCCTGTACCTATGTGATGGCCACTGCGTCAGATCCACAGCCCATGTGGCATCAGGCATCTTTCAACAACTCACTTCCCTCCAGGCCCCATTATAAAAGCACCCAAATACCCCTCCGTCCAACCAAAAGTCCCTTCCAGTGTGCTGGTGAATTGTCCCATATAACTTCCATATGGCACATGCATGCCAAGTCTGCTTATGGAAATAAAAGCATGCTGATGTTTCTCGGTATAACCCTTAACTGTAACAAGGCTGTTCTATCTGTATTGTGGCAGCAATCCAACATATTAACTTCTGTGAAGCTTCTATTATTGTCAGTTGTCTCTTTTACATTTGTATTATTGGACAGATAAACATACCCATTTCTGTATATTTGCAACGGTTACTCTACTATCAGATACTTGCTGATATGCCAGAGTTGTGGACTAGTTGCCAAATTCCCAAGACAGACAGGCATTTATTCTTGAATAATAGCTTCTACAATTAGCACAGTTTTGGGTTTAGATCACATAAGATGTCGTCCTCCTTCAAGATCGGAAAACAGTTTTGCCCTGAGCTCGTGTTGCACCACATATCTGTGTGAAGCAGTAAATTCTTACTGTGACCGAGTTCTGTTGCAGCAGGAGGGAAGGCAGGAGCGTGAACGTCTGAGATGCAGTACCTCATTCTTACCCTTGGCTTTATGTCACTCCTCAGTGCCAAGGTGAGTGGAAGAAGGATGGGACATGAAGTTAGAGACAATGATTGATCGGAGAGATAAGCCTGTTGGAAAGGCAGACTCAGCAAAGCCCAGCAATTTTCACCTGTCCTACAAACAACATCATGAGGTATTAGGTCTGCTTAAAGGGATCTGTCCACAGAAGCCTGCAGCAGCATCTGTTCTGCAAAACACTGGACTCTGTGGCAACAGAGGGGAGTTCATATTTGCCTGCGTTACCTTCAGCATTCACAGACTCAGTGCTGACCAGAAAACTTCTGATGCCAAGCTTCTGCTTTTGGAAAAGAGCTATGGTGAGCTCTCTTTTTGAACCTCTTCTGCATCAAACCTGAGCAGATTGGTTACACAGGAAGCAGAAGGTTTCTAGCAGCTTTTGGCAGAATGCTGAGGTCAAGTGCCCTCCCTCCTCCTGCCATGCACTTAGAGGATTCCTATTAACTGCCAAGAAAATGGCAAAATGAGATTTACAGTCCATATTAGCTGTTTGGGGCTATGGTTTGGCTCAGTTCTTGGACTTGGTTCTTGGGCAATTTGGATCCTTTTCTCTAGGAGACTACGGTAGGCTACAGAAACAGCAAAGACGGTTGCTAATACTACTTTACTTTTTACAGTTCCCACTGTAGAAAACAAAACTCAAGCCTCCAACCCACATTTCAGAAAGTATATTTTTGCTCGTAATTCTTAGGCATTTTTTGCAGTAACTATTCTATATTATCAAAGAAAGCAGATATTAAACACCAGAAGGCTGTGCTGCCATTCAGCGAGACCTGGACAGGCTGGAGGGTTGGGCAGGGAAAAATTTAATGAAATATAACAAGGGTAAATGTAGAGTCTTGCATCTGGGTAGGAACAACCCCAGGTTCCAGTATAAGTTGGGGAATGACTTATTAGAGAGCAGTGTAGGGGAAAGGGACCTGGGAGTCTTGGTGGACAGCAGGATGACCATGAGCCAGCACTGTGCCCTTGTGGCCAGGAAGGCCAATGGCATCCTGGGGTGTATTAGAAGGGGGGTGGTTAGTAGGTCGAGAGAGGTTCTCCTTCCCCTCTACTCTGCCCTGGTGAGACCCCATCTGGAATATTGTGTCCAGCTCTGGGCCCCTCAGTTCAAGAAAGACAGGGAACTGCTGGAGAGAGTCCAGCACAGGGCACCTAGGATGATTAAGGGAGTGGAGCATCTCCCTTATGAGAAAAGACTGAGGGAGCTGGGGCTCTTTAGTTTGGAGGAGAGGAGACTGAGGGGTGACCTCATTAATGTTTACAAATATATCAAGGGGGAGTGTCACGAGGATGGAGCCAGGCTCTTCTCGGTGACAACCACTGATAGGACAAGGGGTAATGGGCTGAAACTGGAACATAAGAGGTTCCGCTTAAACTTGGGAAGAAACTTCTTCTCAGTGAGGGTGACGGAGCCCTGGAACAGGCTGCCCAGAGAGGTTGTGGAGTCTCCTTCTCTGGAGACATTCAAGACCTGCCTGGACACGTTCCTGTGTAGCATAATCTAGGCGTTCCTGCTCTGGCAGGGGGATTGGACTTGATGATCTTTCGAGGTCCCTTCCAATCCCTAACATTCTATGATTCTATGGTTGAGGAAAACCCTGCTTAAAATCACAGAAATTAACTGTCTGGGAATTCACTCATACAAACCTGCTGGATTTGTCAAAACAGCAATCCTGTACATATGCAGCTACTCTTAACTCTCATGTTTTGTTGGAAATAAGACATTAGGAAATGCTACCAGCAATATGGTTTTATTAAAATAGAAGTCTATCCAAGGGTAAAGATAGCCTCCTAATCTCACAGCAAATCTACCAACAATGATGATGCAGTACTACAGGCTTCTGATGGGGATTTCACAGTTAATATGAAAACATAGAGGTTTAGTAAAAGCTGTTAAACATGTTTCTGTAGTAGGTGTGAAAATATATTTCCTGTACCTTGGGCATCTTTCCTATACATGAGACTCCATGGCATTAATCTACCAATTAACATGAGTCCCTGGGCCCCTTTGAAAAACCAAAACCAAACAACCCTATGCAGTAACAACAGCAGCTCATGTTCTATTTCCCTTTAAAGCACCTTTAGACAGATGCAAACATTTCTAGATCTGCCTTTCTGCCTACTGGAATTCACCTTTTTGTTTCTCACATAATCACTCAACTGCTTGCCATCAGAAGGGTACTTACAAACTCCTCACTGTGGTATCCTGGAGTCAACATTTATTTCCTGAATATACAGCATAAAAGAAATGTGACATCCTGGACAAACCATAGGAATAGTTGAATACTGTAATACAATACAACAGGAGAAAGCAATGGCTTTCCATCCTGCCATCCTCCACCAAATCAGTTGCTCTGCATAGCTTTTTTTTTTTTTCTTCTCTTATCTGCAATAAATACTCCAACGGGAGATTAGAGTTGGGCTATCTCCTTGTAAGCACTCCTCTTTATATGTTCCGCCCCTATATGATAATCTTATGTAAACATTTTAACTGGTTTTCCTGTAAGGAGCAAACATTTTTTTGCTTTTTTGCTATGAAATAAGATACGTCAAAGCCCATCTGTGAAAGACACAGCACGATTGTATTAATGAATTAATACACTTCTCTCTCCTTCGAGCAGCTCCCTGTCTTTGCAGTCTCTCACTGAGCTCCTTATTTAATCTCCTAAATAAGTGACCTAATTGTTGGCTGGAAGTCAAGAGGAGCTGGTGGCTGCTCACTACTTTGGAAAACAGGTGTCTTTTTGCAGGATCCTCTGTGCAGACAGCCATCTACATACAGACGGCAGAACTTAAAGATTTTGAAAAACACACTCTTTTTAACATTTAAACGTGTGCCAACTTGAGTTTTCAAAGTACAGCCATTTGGAGGAAAATCATCCTCCCGAGCTTCTGCAGGGCAAAGTGAGAGCAGAGGGTGAAATGGCAACAGATAATGACAGGATTTTATCTGGGCAATTTAGAACTTCTTTGTCTCTGCTAATTTCAGGAGCTGGAAAATTAAGTAAGTCATCAAAATCTTGTGCTTTTTCTCCCCCTCGCTTTTGACCTCAGAACATAATTGCTTCTTGTCATGCCTGCAGGGCATGGGCTTGTAGTTATCACTGTATACTTAATCAAATGCTGAAATAGCCTTTAAATTACGTGTCTTCTTGGCTGCTAGAGACTTGTTGAGCTCTGTTACATTTAGAGGCATGATGGTAGTAGATGTACTTTTAAAAGAAAAGTGTGGGATGATGCTTTTAATTAGGTTTTATATGCAATTTTCCCAGAAAAATCATGTTCTGGCTCAGAATTTTCAGAGTGAAAATTCAGTGCATATTTAAGGGCGGTGAAACAAAAGCTGGAAATGTAGAGATAATTACTTTTGCAAGCTCTGCACATGATTTAGTCTGCCCAGCTAAATACCTGACTTACTGTTCCCAAAGGCAAACGCAGCTTGTTGGGGGAAGAGGTTTCCTACTAATCTGGAAGAATGCTTCTGTGTTTGTAATTTCACAATACTTAATATTCCCACAGTTCACCTTGACTCTATGGAAATAAAATTCAGAAAGTAATAATAATAAAAAATAAATCCCTGCCTGTCCCTTATTCTAGAGCCTGCTCAGGTATTGATATGAGCTGAAATCCCTTTCCATCAGTGAATCAGTAGGTCTTATGCGACTCTCTTACTTCCCGAAGAGAAGCACATACTTAAGTGCTTTTATAAACCAGGGCCCTACTTTTCCCTATCAAGATAAACAGTCTCAATTAGTGCATCCATTTGAAGTACGCAAACATAGTTCAGTGTTTCTTCTCTGCCTCCCTTTTCCTTAATCCAAATTATACCTGGCTTCTGATCCCAACAACAAACAAAAACTCAGGTTAAAGATAGTGACAACAAATATTTCCCCAATGTACAATGCTCCCATTCCCCAGTATTTTCACTGCTTGCAAATATCAATCTGGTTCCGGCAAGCTTCAAAAACCTGGTTGGTCCAAAGTTCTCTGAAAACTTGCGATTAGTATACAAATATGAAAATACCAATCTCTCTTGCCCACTTTCTCTACGTGTCCTGGCAGCAAATTAAACAGCAAAGAACTCTGCATCTTTTCTCGTGGGACAGGGTGGAAAAGCTTTTCTTCTGCTCTCAGCCTGCAGAGGGGTTAAAGGTGCACCCTACAGGCAACGGCTGGTGCCAAGACATTGCAGCAAACGCTTGCAACATCCATATCCAGCTCCCCTGGGGAGGAAACGAAGACTGAAGACAGCCAGCGCGGCCAAACAGCTGGAGCCATCAGCAGCACAAGGCTGGGGTCGGACAGGGCTGGTCTCTGCTCCTGCCTCTCCCCTTCATGCTGCAGTTGACTGCTGTCTCTATAAAAATGGGACAGTTACCCAATACCCTCCATGAAGCACTCCAAAATCTGCTAGGGAACAGAAGAAGAGATCTGATGTAATCTTCAGAAGGTGAAAAATGTGGCTTCAGCCTGGGTTTGCCCATGAAAATCAAACAACCTCTAAGCTATTTTGGGCTTTCTGATTTTATAGAAGATATCAAAACCAACTTGTGACTTTCCTTGGGGCACCTTCATTAGGACCAGTGATCCTCCTTGCCCAGCAAACAGCCAGCTATGAGCAGACCTCACAGCTGCAAGAGCATATAAGATACGGTGGAATGGAGTACACAAGAAAAAGACAGAAGAAAAATGCAGCGTTGTGCAACACCCCCACCACGGCAACCAAAGAAAAGCTAAGACAACCCTTCATACTCAGGGGCAACCTCTAGAGGAGAGGGACAGACAAGTTTATTGGAGTACATGGATTCGGTGGCCTGGCATGTTGAAGCTGCAAAAGTACAGAGCCTTAGTAGACACCAGTGCAGAGTTCACCCTAACACCATCAAATTATATAGGGACAGAAACTGTTACTAATTCTGGAGTGATGGGGGGTGGATCTCAAGAACTGTGTTGGAGGCTAAAATGAGCCTAACTGGGAATATGTGGGAAAAGCACCCTGTAGAGACTGGCCCACACGCCCCATGCATCCTCAGCATAGACTTCCCCAAGAAAGGGTATTATAAAGACCCAAGAGAGTATCGATGGGCCTTTGGCATAGCAGCTGTAGAGACTGAGGACATTGGCCAGAAAGAACTATGCAAAAAAGTACCACCCATATTGTCCACTTCACTCAGTGATGAATAAGGAAGAATGCCCTCCCTGTGCACTTTATGTGGAGGTTGAGGTCAACTATCCATAAATTGCTTAATCTACCTCCATTCTAACACTCGGGTGACACTTGCTAGGTATTTGTTCCCAGATTATTTGAGTGAAAATATATCAGGTGTTTAGCAGCATGTTTTTATCTGACATCCTCCACCATGATGAAAAGAAGAGAGAGTAATATAGCGGGTTTTCTGTAGGGGCTGTCAAACCCACACTCAGACAGCACGTTTTCAAAGGTGACACAGTCAAGGACACAAACAGGAGCATCACAAAAAGCCCAGCCAAGTCCTAAACAGTACATTTCTGAAGCAAGCCTCTGCCTCCAAGCACCAGCCTCCTGGAAAGTACCTTTTATTTCCATGGCAGATCTTCCACATCTCTAGACACTCTAGAGGTCTCAAAAGGGTGATGCGGAAACAACTGACTCTTTCCACTACCTGTTAGATGCCCAGAAAGTCCAAGGATAGCAGCCAGAGGATTAAGCACCAGCCAGCTACATCCTGAGGCAGTTCTGCTGCTCATGCTTCATACCACTGATACTCTCCTTGCCAGGCTCAGCTGGTAAATACCCTTCTTATCTCCCCTTACTCTCCCAAACCCTAGTTCAAAGTATGGAGAAGCTTTCCTCCTTAGTAAAAAATATCAGATTCACTTAGACTCTCTAACTATTAGATTACTTCTTCCTATGAGAGTAAAGAGAAGATAAAGTCACAGATAATGGGCAAAGAGGACTGGTGGAAGATCACCAGAAAGTGGAAGAAATGGTGAAGTGGGTACATTTGCATCTAAGGATAGGTGTGCACAAGGGAAATGGGTCACTGCAAAGCCCGATGAGGAAAGAAAAGGAGACGAAGTGATAAAAGACTGAGACCACAGAAACCAGATGGTAACTATGAACTGAGGGGTCTGACAGAAGGAAGTGACTGAAGACATGAAAGGAGAGAAGCAGAAGACAGAATGGCCCAGAGATACATGGCATTGAACTAAACCAGACCTGGGGGAGAAAGCAGCCCAACAGCAGTACTCTGCTTTCATTCTTTTTCTCCACTCGCATCTTCCAGGACTCACGGGCTGTTGGATCACAAGCCAGTGATGAGAAATACTTCAAGAATCGCAACAATTATTTCTTTCAACAAGTCCATCATCCTCCTAAGTCCCCCACTTACAGAGAGGTGAACCCCTCCACAGCCAATATTCACACTGGAGCACACCTCAAGGCAAGGCATCACCCCGGGTCATTCTTCATGCTCCTAAAGAAGCAGTGGTCTGGGGTAGTCTGGGGTAAGCCAACCCACCAGGTCACTGTTACTGAAAGGTCCAGCTTCTCCCGAAGTCAAGCCCTCCTATCTCCACCTGTGGTTGAGCTGCTGGACCTGCACCCAGCTCTGGTGCTCGCTGGACCTCTCCATGAGGCAGGTCCACTCAGTTGTCCACCAAGAAACTGAACCAGAAGTACGGGGGTAAAGGGATGGGGAAGAAAAGACCATTTTCTGCTGGGCTGGTAGAGTTGAATCAGCTCTGAAAAGGCTAGATAAGGTGACAGAAAGGAAGCAAAAGATTTTTAGAAGGAAGAAAGGGAGGGTGAATCTAATGGGCTTTTCAAAAATACATGACAACCTACCTTCAAACCAGAGGTCAGAAGTACAATCCCAGCCTGAGCTAAATGTCACTTAAATGAATTTAATTAAAGCAGAAGCAACAAGTTGAGAACAACAGACAAATGAAATTCTGTCTCCAAGGGGAAGATTGAATGCAAGTACATTAATATTTAGGCCCCATCGCAGGAAAAAGCTATTCCCCAGTATCTTTTCCTTTGCAGTGAATCATCTCATTTGTAATGAAAGGCACGCACAAGAATATACTCAGATACAACTGCTCTTTAAAATCACAGGCTTCTTTCACGTGAATTAACTTTCAAGTATAGGAAAACGGTGCACAGACAGGGAAAGTGTAGACAAAGCCTGGCACTGCAGTGCCTAAGATGTATGTAGCCAAGTCTCCAGCCTAACACTGGCGTTACTTGAAGTACCAGCATTTCAGATACTGGTCCATAACATTGAGACATTCATGTTCTCAATGAAGGAAGTGTTAGGTTCTGTGCCACACGGACCAGGCCTTTCTAGAAATCCACATACGACAAATCGCACTGAGGCCTTCAACACAGAAAAATATTCCATTTATTACTTACCCAACTCAAAGTTACTACTTTTACAATAGGCGCTTAACTGTCTCAAAAAAAACCCAACAAGTAACAACAAAACACAAAGTAAAATTAAAAAACACCACCAAAACTACAGCAGTTACCTTTCAACTTTGACATTACTGAAAAACCCTGAAGTCTCAAATTTAATGCAGTACAAATAATGTAGTCAAATGAGTAGAATTTGAATAATAACAAAATTTGTCCTGTTTTAAATTACTCCACTGTAGTGGTATTTTTATTGTAGCCATTAGGTCATTTTTTTAAAAAAAATGTCGGATAAAAACTTCTATAAACCACCATTGTATAGGCAATTAGATAAATGAGTATCAAGGGTTTAGCCTATGAACATTAAGGAAAAAGAAACTGTTCATTTTCAGATTTCATATTAATCATAAGTTCATTTAATATTACACTTCATTATTGTTTCTATTTAAAACACTAGCTGAAATTCATACCCTTGCTAGAATATTGCATCTCTGGAATAGCTTTCCTGCTACCAGGTGAGCTTTTTTAAGTATGTCATCAGAATGGACTTTAATAGGATTTATGGTGTCCCCAGATAGCTATTACCCCCGTGGTGAGGATATGTTCTGCATTTATGCCATCGGGAACTGGGAGGTGACCACCTTGACCTACAGGAAGCAGGATAAGGATAAGCTGGAGACTGAAACCCAAATGCATCCTCAAAAGTCAGAGACAGTTTGCCATCCAACCTGAACTGTTCTATGATTCTATGGAAGATGTAACAGAGCCCAGATCTGACTTATCTCACAAAAGAAGAGGGGAAAAGAAACAATACAAAACAAAAACAACAACAAAAAAACCACCACACCCCAAGCCCCCCCAAAAGTCAGGAAAAGATCCAGTGAACTCAGCAGGTTCAGAAATCATTTTCAGGCTGATGCAAATCAGACAGGTTGAATGTATTTGAAGCTTTGCTGAAGAGCTGAGTGACTGCAAATAATAGATTCCTACCGAGTAACACCTCCTCAAAGTTAAATTTTGATTTACAGTTCCCCCGAATGGCCTCTGAAGGGGAACATTAAAGCTCTTGTAGAAATATCTGCATTATTAAAGAAATGATGAACAGCAGTGAGGATTACTTTGTGCTGTTTATGGTCTTGTTTACCAGAGCAGTAAATCTATTTTTAAGTTTGTATTGCCCAGGAATGAGAACTGTGTGAAATCTGAAGAACTGTCCAGAGGAAAAGACAGGCAAGCAAAAGAGAAGACTTTCTCCCTAAGTGTTAGAGCCTGTCACTCATATACCTGTATAAAAATCTGAGGTCTCAAATATTTATCATTTAAACCAATTGCTCTATATCACCAAAGGCCAAAAAATTACTCCTTCAGAGCTAATTTTACAATAAATTACCCATACCTTGAAGACTAGCCATCTTCAGGAAGTAATATGACTAAACTGTAGATCATTAAATAAATAACTGTGATTTTTCTTGGTGTTTTAGACATCACAGCTCCTTTGAGTCTCCGCCATAAATAGCAACAGAGAATTTGTTCTTTCCACCAGCCATAACTCCGTGACAGTTTTATGAAAAAGCCTGAGACTGCTTTTAGATCTTGCCTCCTCCCAGAACTGCAGTACATTACATATATATACACATAAACACACACATACACACTTCTATAAATGCACAATATATAAATAACAGGCAAAACAGAAAGTGTAGTTTTCCACATGGTAAGAAGAAATTTGGGGTCCCCCACTCAGCACACCTTAAAGGTCATTAATTTTCTGAAACCAGTGGGTGCTGATCAGTCAGATCTGTGAGTAATCTCCAAAAACAACCCAGTCCCCAGATGCTGGATAAGGATTCTCATAGTACGACATCTATGAGCTCCATCTAAGAAACTGAGGCATAAGATCTAAGACACTTTTTGCTGATAGAACAACAAGAATTGCAAGCAGGCTGTTTCAAGCCATTCCTTGCAGCCCTATGAATCATGACTCCCCAAAGTCTGTGGCATAACTCCCCTCTGACTTCAGAAGACTTGAGAGGTGTCCCTGCCCAAGACAGGGAGGTTGAATTAGATGATCTCTAAGGTCCCTTCCAGCCTAGGCCCTTCTATGATTCTGTGAAAAGATAAAGGATTTCACCTCAAATAGACTAGCAGCTAAAAAGAGCTTTGCAGATGCATATGCATTTATCTGAAGAGCAACCAGCTTTATTTACTTCCACCAATCTTAAAAATAAAGAACAGTAGGACAATTAAATTTGGAGAATGGGCTGAAATGCGTACGCTTGCTCCAGGTGGAAAATATATTCCAAGTAAAAGCAGATTTCCAGGGAACTCACATATTTTAGCCTGCAGATAGCCCTTCTCCTCAGTGGAAAAATAGCAAACATTAGAACTAATGAATTAAATTAACTCCACAAAATGGTTCACTTACTATGAAACACAACTAAAGCCCTGAGAGATAAAGTTTCCTATTGCACCCACCTGCTCACAGCAAATACCGTGGTTAACTATTTTTCCACCAAACTCAGCCTGTAAAAATATACCTCAAAAAAACCCTGCGTATATATAATATGCATACACACACAATTCATCTCAAGGTGAGCCACAAAAGCGTCGTGGGCTCCCAGAAATGCTCTGAACAGATTACCTGTTCCCAGAAGAGGCAGGGGAGCAGTGCTGCCACAGAGCTGAGACCTCCTGGGCTTCACACCAGGGAGGTGATGCCTCTCCTCCGGCACCATCAGGACTGTCATCACGACCCAGGGCAGCCAGGGCATGGCAGTGCGGCCAAACTCGCCTTACGGCGGTTTTATCCGCAACAAATGCTCCGAATCCTGCCCTCCATACCCTACAACTCCAGTTAAAAGTAACCAGGGGACACCAAGATACACATTTCCACTCATTTTCCATTCCAGCCTTCAAAAGTGGTGAACAATAGTCTAAAAGGCATTCTAAAAAGCAGCAATAACAAGTATGAATAGCCACAGAGACGTTGTGCTCAGTAAAAAAACAACCCAGTGCCAGTTAAAAGGTTTTTATGGTTGCTTTATGAAAATCCTTGCAGCACTAGATATCATGATTTATTACTTGTCCTGTGTGGAGGTTGTGGAGTCTCCTTCTCTGGAGACATTCAAGACCTGTCTGGACACGTTCCTATATAGCATTATCTAGGCGTTCCTGCTCTGGCAGGGGGATTGGACTTGATGATCTTTCGAGGTCCCTTCCAATTCCTGACATTCTGTGATTCTGTGGGAAAGTGTAGGGCTCCTTCACAGACACCCGTGTGCACAACCTAACAAAACGAGGGTCTGTGCCCCCAAGGACACTTTAAAATGAAAAAGGAAATATCTGCAAATTAGAGACAGGACCTACCATGACACAGGAAAGGAAAACCGTGCAGCATGGGCAACAAGGAGATGCAGATACTATACTTGCTATACTTGAGGGCACAATGCCTACCTTCAGTGAAAACATGGTTGAAAAAAAAAATAAAAACAATATCAAAAGAATGCCCAAATAAACCTCGCTTCAGGAAAAAAAAAAACACAACTGTAAACAGCTATGATAGATGGTAGACATTTTCTTTCCCCCCTCCTCTTTTCTATTTTTCAAAAACTATCACTAATCTTGTTTCAAATTCTCTTCCTCCATGAGGTAGATGAAAGAAGCAAATCTTTTGCTGATCTCTCTAGCAATGAAAACCAGGGTCTAACTGCCCAACAAAACCAGGTTCAGATATGAGGGCTAAAGGCAAAGAAAAGTTTCCAACAAAATTACCTGATGAAAAACTCCATCTCTCCTTTCTCTACAGAGATGGGGTCAGAAACAGCAGGACTTGATTTCAAGGCCCAGGCAAGCAAGAGTTGCTGGGACACCAGACGATGCCGAGAGAGAAGGCTGTAGTACAGAGGAAGCCCTTGGAGAATTGAGAGACCAAAGTTAATTCAGGGACTGCAGCTCTGCCACACAACCTTGTCTGACACAGACAGTTTCCATGAACAGTGACAAGAGAAGTAGGATCCAGTACCCCCAGCTGAGCAGTCAGCCTGTCGGCCAGGGGAGATTGAGGAGACCTCAAGTAACACTGACCTTTGACTTCCAGAGTCCCAGCTTCAACCTCCTAGTACAGAAATTGTCCAGGCAGCTTAGAATCATAGAATGTCATGGGTTGGAAGGGACCTTTAAAGGTCATCTAGGCCAACCCCCTGCAGTGAGCAGGGACATCTTTAACTAGATCAGGTTGTTCAGAGCCCCGTCAAGCCTGACCTCCCAAGGATGGGACCTCCACCACCTCTTTGGGCCACCTGTTCCAGTGTTCCACTACCCTCATAGTACAAAATTTCTTCCTTACATCCAGTCTAAATCTACCCTCTTTTAGTTTGAAACCATTGCCCCTTGTCCTGTTGCAACAGGTCTTGCTAAAAAGATTGCTTCCATCTTTCTTATAGGTTCCCTTTAAGTACTGGAAGGCTGCTGTAAGGTCCCCCCAGGGCCTTCTCTTCTGCAGGCTGAACGACCCCAACTCCTTCAGCCTGGCCTAACAGCAGAGGTGTTCCACCCCTCTGACCATCTTTGTGGCCTCCTCTGGACCTGCTCCAACAGGTCCACATCCTTCTTGCATTGAGGGCTCTAGCATCACTCAGATTGCTTGAGTGTGGCAGACAGGTGAAGTTGGGGTGCCATCACATCCAGGGCAGGAGTCTCCAGGACCCCAGTGCAAGGTTAGGGGTACCCTCCAGGGAGGCTGGGAAGCATCAGACCCCGACCCAGCACTGACCTGCAGCACTTGCCAAATCCCTCTGCACTGTTCCTCCCTAGATATTTCTAAAGGATTCCTCTGAGTTGAAACAAGCACCACGGAAAGGTTTCAAGAGAACTGTTTCTGAGAAATTATTAGATAAATTTCTAATGTAATTATGTTACAATGCATTTAAGCACACTTTCTAAGTAGACACAGACTTTTCTCTAACAAAGGATCCATTTGAAACACTTTTTTTCCTGTACCTATAATACCCATTTCCTTCTATACCTATTTCAAGCATCAGTTTTCAAGAGTTATTTATACTTCACATATAGAATTTTATGCTTTTTCTCAAAGTAAAACAGTTGCATATTTCCATCATCTTGTGTTTACAGAGGAAAGCATTCTGCTGTCACTGCCCTCCAAGGACACTTTTGGAGCACAAGGGAAAATCTTCATAAAAGAAATCAGACTTTTCTACTTAGGTTTCCTCCCATGCCCACTATTATTCTGTAATAAAGCACCTCAAACTGTAGGGTTAAAAAAGTGTTTTGCAGGGGGGAACTACCTGGGCAAAATACAAAAGGTCGCTGAGCAAGTCTGTTGTTGAGCCTGACCTCTATAAAAAATAAAGTAGTTTTTCATGTACTGCATTATTTGCCCTTATTGCTTTTTGGTGGAGGTCCTAACACATGGGATGCTGTGCTGGGGGAGGGTTGCCCTAAGGCTCGTAACTCAGATAAGGAATAAGGAAGAACAACTAAATATCTCTCTAGATTTTTTCAGTGCATTACTATCAGAGAAGTGCATGCTGCAAATCTTGTACTTTGACTGGCAAAACCAATAAAGTATTGATATCTACTTTTGACCCTAAAAAGGAAATTTTTATGAGACTGGCCCTGGGTGACTTCATAGAGGATCTTGTTCTAACAAGGAAGTTAATCAGAGACAAAAAAAAACCCCAAAAAAACAAAACAGAAAATCCTCCAGAAACCAAACCAGTGCATACCCCCTCCCCAGATGCCTATGAGGAAATATCCATGAATCAAGTGAATTTGGAAAGATAAAAAACACAGTCTTGACTAGTAACAGGCTTTTACCGAAAGCTGCCCCTCACGGATTAAAAACTCTTCACAAAAATTAAACAGAAATAAAGATTTAAACTTAAAAATGCGGAGAGTAAACTGAGAAGTTTGTTTCCGAATGACAAAATCCCCAACTCTGCAATCATGAGAAAAAGCTTCTTTTGTTAAATGGTCTACCCTCACTTTAAAAACAAAAAGACAACAAAAGGAAGCAGTGTAGTTAACAAGTACAAATTACAGTTTGGAAACACAAACACGCAGTAATAAAAACTCAAACTACAAATGCAGTAACTGTGGACCATCAGACGAAGAAAAAATACGCTTGCAACAATTTTAAAGCAGCAGCATTTCTGAAATTCTAAGGTGCATGGGTCAAAGTCAGTTACCAAGCACAAAACCCACTACAAATCTCCAGTAACTCACTCTGATCTATATTTGTAAAGAAGCAAAACCAGATGTATTCATAATTCTCAGTGATAAAGGGGTTCTTTTGTTCTATCAGATATTAATAAAGACATAATAGCAAACAGCTCAATTTTCTTCATCCTGCAGAATTAGATATCTTGCACCTGGGAGTTTGGGGAGGAAAAAAACAACACCCCCCAAAAAAACCAACCCAAACAACTCAAAACCTTCTTAGGAATTCCCTTGGTTTTTTTTAACTCGATCTGGGACACTGGCACATTCTAACTGGAAAGCCTTTAAAAAATATTACAAAAAACAAGGCTATAAAACCAGAACATAAGTCTGACTGTACATAGGAAAAAAATGCATTAGCTGTTGCTTCTCAGAAAGTACTGTAAAAGTGGAATTGTCATCCCAGCTGAACAATTTCTGAAAGTTCAGCAAGAACCTCATTGGTCCAGTATTATTCGACACACTTCTTGATGATCTGAAAGAAAATAAACTCAAAGTTTGCCAAATTTGCAGTCGGCGCAAAAATTGATGAAATGTTAAGTAATGACATGGACCTTGTCGGTTTTGCAGATTGATCTATATGCTGTCTGAGCAGCCCGTGCTAACACAAATACAAGCCCACATAGGAATACAGAAAGTGCTCATTATGTGAGACCAAGTAGCCACTCCGAAAAAAAGACTGTTTTCATGATTGATAAGAATTTGAACACTACACAGTGGCTCAAAGGGCAAACATAAGTATTAAGGAAGGAATAACAAGCAGAAGTGGGAAGATGAAACTGCCCTTCATATGGTGTTAACGAGTCCATTACTAGAATATGAACATTGTGGTGTCTATACTTCAAAAAAAAATGTCGGAAACTTTGAGAAGGACTGCAAAACAGCTTAAGAAAGTTTAAAAAAAAATAAAATAAAAATAATAATAATAAAATTAAGTGGAGTCTGGAAAGTCAATTTTACAAGTGAAACACCGAAGCTGCTTAGTCTAGCTAGTCTAAAAGACCATTGTAATCTGCAGGTATCTCCAGAGGGAAGGTATTTCTTACCACAAGAAGCTCTTTAATCTAGCAGAAAAATGCAAGAGAGATGCAAGAGATGGAAGGTGAAGCCAGATAAACTCAGGCTAGAAATAAGGAACATATTTTTAACAGTGGAACAGTTTACTTAGGTATATGACATATTTCTTATCAGCTGAAGTCCCTAAATCATGACAGATTATTTTTTCTGGAAGATGTTATAGCACAAACAGAAGACACAGGAGCCTCATTCACAAATTCCTGGGTGAGATCTCTATTGTGCAAACAGCCTGGCTTGTTGATCATAGAAGTCTCTTTGTATCTTAAAGATCTGTGAAGATTTGGGAGAAAGAAAACAGGAAGAGAGGAGGACATTTGGCAGTATGGAACCCACTGAATTTATTATGTTAGAGTAAAAAAAAATACTCAGAAAAACAAAACTAAAAAAAGCCCCAACAACAAAAAATCTCTCAGTCAGCTTTTATGCAGATACCTGCTGCACTCATCCATGCAAAGGTTTGTATCTTGCCTTTACTAGTGGTCGTGAACAGACAAAAAAAATGTTCCAGGACAACTTCTTTGAATTCCTAGGAATGAAAGACAAGCAAGGATGAAGAAGGGAATTGCTTAATGCTAACCAACAGGTGGGATTTCAGTGAGAGGCTTGCTTTGTTTTCATAGTGAACCATAACCTGTGTAATCTAAAACAGTTTTTATTCACTGCAGTAAGAACTAAAGACTGTAGCTATGGCAGGTGAACTGTTTTCTTAAACACCGATCATTAGGAAGGTACCTCTTCACTACTGAAGTCGCACTGAACCCTGGACCAGTCAGTCAGATTAAGTTTAGGATGAAAGCATAGGGACCGCATTATATTTTTAGGAGGCTTGTCTGCTTTGGGTGTTTCGTGTGCGTGTGGTTTTGCAATTTTGTTTTGGCTTTTAATCTAGCCTTCCAATATGGTTACCTAATAAATTACTATAATTCTGCAAAGCCTATTAACTGGTCTCGAGGTGCTATTAGCTGTGTACAGTCCTTGCAGTGTACACCCTACTACATCAGATCAGCAGCAGAGGCTTTCAGGGTCCTGGTATGATGCTACTGGGATGGGTTGGAGGCATCATTTCCGAAATCTTTCTTCCCGGTCACGGTGCTACAAGTGTCCCCAACCCTGGTACAGTCCCGTAAGTCCTCTTTGGCTGTGCAGCCACTCACGTCTGATACAGGGAGTTGCAGAGAGCTGGCAGTACTGCATAGAAGCAGGGAGTTCGTTCTGCCAGCAGCTCTGTACCACAAATCTGTTCCTGCCACTTAAGCAGAGCAGAGCAGAGTATTACCATATCACATCATATTATATTATACATTATCCCACAACAGGGAAAGGTGAGCAATGCAATATTAAAATGCAAAGCCAAGAAAAACCTAAGATACTTGGAACCTTGGAGCAGCAAACAGTGTCTGCCACATATTTTGCTTATTATTTTGCTCAAGTCCAATATTCAGGTTTCAGCAACATCAGACTCCTACTTGTGGCTTCTCAGCATACTTATATTCTCATAAGGTTTTGCAATATAAAACACTGACTTCTACTCATACATATTTCCCCATGTTATTTCAGTTCATCTTCATATTAAAAATAAATGGATTTAAAATGTAGGCAGCTACATATATAAGCACTCTACTTGAAAGACATACTTCATCTTTAAATAGCAGCAATCAATACACACAGTATATAACCTAAACAAATTTCTATTATGAATTCTTAATGGATGTATGCTTTGGTCATTTTTATTAGTAATATATTATTGATTTACAGAATACATTACCACCTTAAGCACTGGGATTTGCTGAAGTCCTTACATCCTGTATGGAGCTTTAGTCAAAATAAGAGTCAAAAATCAATAACCCATTTACCACCAGCGTAGCCCCTCTATGGAGTTAGATATTTTAATGATGGTCTGATTCTCAGAGTGGAATCACTTGTCTTACCATGGCATTTATAAGTCACCGTTATTAATGTAAAATTATCCATAGGGCCTGCCTGCTTATCTTTCACTTTACTTCATTGCCGAAACGCTTCAGGAGTCAGAATTTGGAAGAACACTGGCAGACTAACCTCACACAGATCCCTCGCAGGGCAGAGTTTCTTTGAAATCAAAGGACCCGCTTGGGCTCTTTTGCTCTGAATCAATGAGCAGTTTCTCTCTCTTTGTTGCCACTCACATCAGGGAGCAGTGATTGACTCCTGCAGTTGCCCAGGAGAAAGGGAACCAAACAGCTTTCTTTGATATGAATACTAATACCAGCAGACAGGGAGAAGACAGCATTGCCAGTCAGTCCCCCACCACCGCCACAAACAGGCTGCGGAGAACACGTCAACTGCTACTCACTGAAGCTTTAGGAGAAGCCTACAGTAAGGTGGGTACACCACAACACTGTTACACAAATCAAATCCAAAATGTTTGTTTATTGCTACAGACAGAAATGGGGAGGGGGAGGAGGAAAAAAAAAAAAAAAGAAAAACGTTTATGTTTACAGTTACTTTGGCAAAACAATTCTACATTGTTAACTTACAGATTTATGTTATGCAGGCACAACAGCACGTGCACGTCTTGCTGGGATATTATCGTGCCTTGGGCGAGTTGAGTTTTACGTCAAAAGCTAAGCACAGGAATGGCAGAGATACCGTATCGCAAGCATCATCAGTTCTTCAGCTGCTCAATGAGATGACTCTCCTATAATCTCAAAATCAGCTACTTCCAGAGTAAATCTGAAGTAATATATTATTTTCCTGCTTCTAATGCCTGTTAAGAGATGGATGAGAAGGCAGTCCCTTGGAAAGAAAGGTCTGCAAGGAGGGACTCCTACTTCTGTTTCCTCTTTTTTTTTTTTTTTTTTTGAAGGAGATTTCCTCTGGGTTTTTTTGGTAGTTTTTTTCTGCTTTAAGTGATGCCTAAGAGGACAAAGGAATAAAATACCCAGCAAGTAGGAGCACTTTGCTTCCTTTTTGCAGAAGAACAAAGAACTGCAATAGAGAAAACAGTAATCAAAAACACGCCTGAGAAAATAACAGCCGCAAAAAGCAAAAGTCATATCAATTGCTTAGGCCTCTCTGCACAGAGAAGTTAAGTGAGGTGAAGCGAAAAAGTTTAATTCACTGAACTGACTAGAATTAAACAAATAAGCCATCTAAGAAGTGGGAGATAAGCTCCTAAAAAGCTGGCTGTAATGCACACTGTCACACCAACTTTAAACTGACTTTTTTCATCTGTGGGCCCATTTCTAACCTAAAGTCAAGGTGATCACAACCTCCTCTTCCATTTCTTTTCTACGCAGGGATGGATCCCAGGACGTGCCTTGCAGGAGATGCCCAACATGAGCCAAATTCAGAAACCAGCTCAGTCCTCGCTCTTGCTCTAAAACCAAAGGTGACAGAAGGGCTTCAACAAGTGTGCTCTGAGGTCCCTAAACATAACAAAAGCATGAGGGGAAAACATCACATCAGCATTCCCTGTCTTGTTGCCAACCAATTGCATTTCTCTTTGCAGAGATAACATTGAAGACCAGCCACAAAGCTGCGTGAGAGGCTGTCCTAGCAGATACAAAGCCTGTCCCATCCAGAACAGACCCGTCAGAGGCTCTTCCAGCCTATGCTTCCATCTTTGTTCACCAGTGGCAATGACAAAACAAGATCAAGTATCAAATTATTCTGACTGATATCTGTTAATGGATCTGTCACACATGGTGACAGTCCTGAAAATTATCCTTTCTCCACAGTGGCAACTCCTCTCTGGCACAGCTTGGGTACAGGACCCCTTAAGCTGGGGTTAGTTGCCAGTTCCCATTTTTGCCAATGCTTAATGCTTCGTCTTGCCTGTTCAGCACACGCACACAGAGCACAGTGAATCTTGTATTTGTTTTCATGTGCCTTGTGCCAGGCAAGGACACAACAAAGTACCGTGTTGCTAAAATTAAACTCTCCTTATTAGCAGAATTAAAGAAAGAGGTGTCACAACTTCACTTAACTTCAAAGCCATAGGCAGAAGTCTGCAGCAGTTGTTTCGATCAAATGTGTTATTCACCCAGATTCACACTGAACAAAGGAATCTGTAAGGCACACCAGAAGGGGAAAATAATATTCAAACGATATCTTCCTCTCTCATTTTTAAACACACAGCCAACACTGCTCCATTGAAACATCTTCCAAACAAAACAAATACTTTGCAAAGATATTTTTTAATATATTTCTATAAATGCAATTTAAAACAGCTATGCAAAATAAATAAACAGAACCTACAGGAAACTTTTCCTTTCAGTCCAACCAAAAAATTAGTTGGATCCGACACAGCAGACGGAGGAACTTTTGGTTTTCATTTCCTTCTTCCCACTCAATCATTCCAGCAAGGTAACCAGGGCGGAGCGTTGGCGAGCGGGAGATGAGGAGGCTGGAGGCTATCAGTGGTGGAGAGCTTGACTCTGTTGGGTGAACTGTTCCATGTTTCAGAGCACGCAGACCTTGGCATTCCATTTCCCAGCAATCATTTCCAGTGGCATCTTTGTGTTGCTGTCACATGAATGCCATCAACAGCCTTCTCTGCGCCTGGAAGCCCTTCCACCATAGGTGTGTGCATTCAGAAACACCGTAATAACTTCCTGACGTCAGGAAGCTGAGGAACTCATCCAGGTCAGTTTGCTGTAATCCAGAGTAATGGCTGTTTGTGTCACGAGTTAAGCAGCAGCATATCTTTGCTCCTTCACAACTATAACAGCTTCTTTTCTGTATTCTCCTTAACGGTCTTGGACTGCATAAACTCATCAATTTGCTAAAGGGCCCTCTTGACGCAGTCAGCCACCCACCAAGGATGAGGCAGTTTCAAGGGATGCAAGGATTTCTGCACCAGCATCAGCAGTATTTTATGCTTTAGAAGCCACACAGGCATTGCACAGATGGAGGGAGTAGGAGACAAGGCTGAGAGAAGAGGTTTTTTATTTTTATCCTCACCTCGCCCTGTAGACATTCATCTTCAGTTGCACTCTCACATTATGTGCAAACACTGGACAGTGCCCAGATATCTGCTCTGGCCCCCCTGCTCCAGGGTATTCTCCAGTGCTGTCCTAGGATTACACTCATGCCCCGCCACAAGTGGTATTGCGGTATGTCAGCTGCACGAACCTCCAGGCAAAAACCTCTCCTCTTGCATGGGCTTGTTATCACAACACATTTGCATTTGCCCGCTAGCCACAGAATGATCGCACTGTATCTCACCAAGGCTTGGTCATGTTTCCCTAGGCTTGTATTTTTCCACTTATCAGTGTAGCTGGGATTACACAGCAGCTGGCTTGGCAATCCAGAGCAAACTGAGTGGGCTGTTGACTCACAGCATGGCTGCGAATACAGCTGCTGAAAGTCTGGCAACCTCCTCTACCACTGCATGCACAGAGAGAGTAGATCCATACCTCCTGCAGCCCACGCGTGTTTCTGCATTAGGTTTTCAGCCCTTCATCAAGTCTTTCAGTTTGCTTTCTCTCCACCCTGCAGACATCATGTGCATTCACTACTATGGAGCCTATTTGCTGGAGAAACTATTTGCTGGAGCCAGAGCTTTCGGCTGTCTGAAGGAGTTGACTCTGCCTTCTCCCATATCTTGGTTCTGGGCAACAGAAGCAGCACTGCTCTGCCGTGGGCAAGGGCACTCGCAAACCCCGGGTAGCCATGGGCAGTGTTCCCAGCAACAGCTTCCCAGTCATGCCTTGTAGTCACTGTTCTCCCCTAAGTTGAGAAACAAATTTTATGGTTTTCTTATCTTTATGCTCCAGGTAGGTCTGAGCACAGACTCATGTCTTCCTTTCTCTGGCACGCTGCTCCCGCAAGGGAATTTCATTCAAAAAGCAAAGTTTTTCATGTGCTTGCGATCCTGCATGCAGCTCTTTAGTTTGACGGTGACAGTGGGTTTCTTTTTCTTCTCCTTTTAGTCACACTCTCATGTTGATGCGCAGTTGGCAACAGCCGTGCTTTGAGCAAGAAGTTGGACTGCAGACCCCCAGAGGCCCTTTCAAACCAGCACTGCTGTAATTCTTGACCCCCTGGAGGTCTCATTGGCACCACCATGCTTCACACTTCATATTCTAAAAAATACCTTACACTCAACAGTTACTTCAGGAACAGAGCCAGCACAGGTAGAGCTACAACCACAGCACACACTCAGTCATGTTCACAGGCTGCCTCTCTCTTGTCTCTCCTAGCCTGGCTTCTTTCCTCCCCGTACTATGGAGGTTGCTATGGAGATTTCTTCAGAAACAAAGAGAAAAAGGGATAGGAGAAACACAAAGCACCAAGAAGGGCATGGAATGGAAAACAAATTTAGCCACACAATATCTTTTGTGTTAATAAATCCATTTTCCCCACATCTTCAGCTAGGAAACTGCTGATGAAGAGAATAGATCCTCAAACACTCCTGCCCTGCAGGCACATTTTCCATCACACCACATGGGCTCTTCACAGAGCCGGGGGACCCCTTGCAAACGGCACCCCAGCAACGCGAGGCTAAAGGTGGCAGAGTTGGTACGTATGTGTGCGCACACACCCAAGAAGAGCTGGTAGATGACTTGGTGGAGGCAACTGAAACACACAGAGACAGGAACTCTGCACGTAACCTCTCCCTATCCAAGCAGAGAGCTCACTGTCCAAAAACATCCTACTTGAACTGCTTTTATGTGAGACCTACTTTTTGCTACCAGTCAGCTGCCCATAATCAAGGAAAATTCAGGTTTGGGCTCTGCACGGGGGTGGTCGGGCACCATGTCAGCACTAACATGGCACAGCTCCACACTACGCTCATTTCGTAGGCCCACATCAGGCTGAGGAAGCTGAAAACAGCCAGCAGTTGGGCGAAATGCTAGCAAGAAGTATCATACATGCCTGCTCTAGTCTTACAGCCTCTCCTACATAACAGCAAAGATGTGATCGTGCAGTCTCAGTGCAAGGGCTCCTACATACTCACAGGGGCTGCCATGAAAATATCTCTTGCCATCCTGTCAAGAGTCTGCAATACATGTTTCATATACATGTGCCAGGTGGTTTATGGCTCTTGGTGGGTGTTCTTTTCGTCGTGGCTGTAAACCTGTGCTGCCTCCAGGATTAGCGGCACAGTGAACTCGTGAAACAAAGTGGTCATAAACAGCTGGACAAAAAAGGTCCTAAGACTTTCCCCCCACTCATAGAGTTACTGAGAATGCCTTAAGTGATCAGCACTGGCTTTCAACATTTCCTCTGAGATGCCTCTGAGGCTCTCAAACTGAAAGAAACTGGTAAGCAAGACAGAGGGAAGCAGGCAAAGCAAGGAAAGAGAAGAAAAAAAAATATCAAGAAAAATAAAAAACCAACTCAGAAAATACAGCGGCAAATTACAGCAGCTCCATTCACGGCAGTGCTCAGGGCTGTTCAATGATCCTGCAGTCATCTATCACCAACACACTAACAGGATGGAGAGAAGCAAAGTATAAAAGAGATTAGAAAATAGGTACTTGTAACGACACCGATTGTCCCAGTTTTCCAGATTATGCCTTATTTTAGCTTCTCCAAACAAATGCCAGCACCTGGTGGTTTTTTCGTGTTTTCAATTTCTCTGGATATTGACCTTGTTATCTTGACTTATTCCCAGCATATATGTTGATAGAGCAACCTAAGGACCTTAACTAGAGTCTGAAGACAAATGCAGTCCCCAGTCAAGGCTATTTTATACACTCGTGTAGGCTCAGTTCCCACAGCATTTGAGTGCATTTCACATTTTTCTGCCTGCCATGTAATAAGACACAGAGAAGTACTCCTGCCCTCACTTTATACACCAGGGTCTGAAGAGATTACAGGCCAGGTCCACCAGGAGTGGTCAGAAGAATTGACACGAGCCTTGGTGCAGGAGCCAACATGGGACTTAAGCCAAAAGCCAACGCACCCCACCCCCCGTGCTTCTTCTTCCCTGCAAGCCTCAGTCTGGCAGGAACATCAGCATCTCGGGTAGCTTCACTGTTGCCACAGCAGCATGCAAGCACCTTGTTCCCACTCATCAGCCATCTCAGTGGGCTTCTCAACACATGGAAATGAGCCCAAGCATCTCGCCAGTGGTCATAAGGAAAGTCTATGCACAAGCAGGATCCTCAGCCTACAGGATTTTGTTAGTAAACTAGGAGAGCCGGAAACGTTTGGGAGAGAAAAATCACTGCTCTGCTTCTCCCCTTGCTCGTGTTGTGGTTTAACCCCACATGGCAATTAAGCACCTCACAGCCTCTTGCTCAATCCTCTCTGCCCCACCCCCTGTGGGATGAGGAGGAGAATTGAGTGGGGAAATAAAGGAAAAGTAAAACTCGTGAGTTCAGATAAAAACAGATTAATAATCATAACAACAATAATAACAACAACAACAATTATAATGATGATAGAAAGGGAAATAATAGAGACATAAAATACAAGAAGGTAGAAGGTCAAGTGATGCACAATGCAATTGCTCACCACCCACTGGCCAATGCCCAGTCAGTCTCTAAGCAGCAAGCCGCTCCTCCTGGCCAACTCTCCCCAGTTTAGGCACTGACCATGACATCTTGCAGTAGGGAACATCCCTTTGGCTGGTTCGGGTCAGCTGTCCTGGCCATGCTCCCTCCCAGCTTCTTGCGCACCTGCTTGCTGGCAGAGCATGGGAAACTGAAAAATCCTAGACTTAAGTGCTACCCACACAGAATGTATGCCATGAGAACAATCCAGATGTGTCATTATTCTCATACCACTTTTCCTCTCACCCCATCTGCTGCTAATTACTCCTGGAGACAGGACAATGGGTGAGCAAATCTCCAGCCTCACCCAGTAATGCTTTCCTTCAGGATGTTCTCTCTGCTTGGAACAGAAGAAAGAGTAAGGTAAAGTGTCTTCTACCATTCCCCTAACAAAAAAAGAGTGTGATTCTGACACAGAGAGGGAAATTAGAGCTCATCAATATATGTCAACTTCTACTCAGCTATCGTGCAGAGAAAACCTGGAGAAGTATGTGTTATTCTCTTCTCCCCTGCACCCTATCACTCTATTAAATAAGGAATCATCACATCAGTGTAAAAAGTTATTTCCTAAAGAATAGATTTGCAAAGCCTCCACTGGCTTAACACCACTTTCCCTGAACTCTATGTTAAAACTCCCATTGAGTTCAATGATAGCACTGAAGGGAGGTAGCAATGGCAGCAGGGGAGAGCACATCTCACATGCTAATCCTCCAACTGAAGCTCAAAATCACTGAGGGAAATATTCAACAGGAACCCAACACACATTATCTGCCTCTATCACTGACACCTAAGGACTCACAAACAGCTCTCCAATCCAAACATGCCAAAGTGCCATCACAGGAGCATTGTCCAGCTCATCATTTGCACAAAATCAGGGGAAATTTGGGCAGGCTGGAGACCTCAGCTCCACTATATCCTTATATTCTTCTTTGGTGCAAGTGTTAGCCTTGTTTCATAGGGGAACATGACTTGTATAATAGTCATGCAGAGGTCTGTATATTTGTGCATCCCACCAAGTCACTGACTTTCAAGTCAAGGAAAAGAGATTTCACTACTGATTAACTTCCTACCTGTTTGGCAAGAAGAATAATAAAGCAAAAAGAGAGAAACCCTGCTAAGCACAGAAGCAGCTGTAGTTTCAGATGAGCCCATACTAGACATCACAGAAATCCAGTATACCCAGCGCTTTGCTAAGCTACCATCTTCTGGCTCCCACAGGTGGGCCTCTACAGCAATGAGCAATGCCCAGTTGATCCAAAGACTAGATTCCAGTCTCAGGATATCCCACCACGACAGAACAAGAGTCACTCCACATGCGAGTGGGATCTTGTTCTGCTTTCCTGCCACCAATAAAACCTCCCCCAGTCCACCTGCTGCTTCCAATCTGGCAGGAACCAAAAACCTCTAAATCCGTTCTTCCTGGATGTGGGCCTGCATGTCAGGGGTTAATTATAAAATTAAATATTGATCATATCCAGTCTATCCCACACCCAGCCAGACGGTGCAGCTGTCAAACAGCTCTGTCAGTGTCTAAGAAGAATTAATTGTGCTACCAGCCCTACCGTAAGCTTGCGGCAAAGTTACATTTTAACAGTCAAATTAATTTCAAGATTTCATTTTCTTCTTGCCATTTTAAATCATCATAAAAAAGATACAATATTTCTGGAATATAATAATACACTTTCCCATGATCTCTAGCACAGTTCTATTAATACACATCACTCAGCTTTTACAGCTTCTCCCAGCAAGCCCCACGTGAGATCCATGCAACAACTCAGGAAAGGTTTGCCCTTGCTCCCTCATACATACCAAAGGTACTTTTCTACCACATGTTAATCAAATCTATGGGCTGCATAAAACTAACAAGGTATTACTTTACACAATAAACTGCTGTTCAAGATTTGCCTACTAAAAGAGCAAAAAAAGCTCACCAAGTGGCATGCGTTTATACTGTCATTTTATGCGCATTTTAATATTTATGTAAAATATGTATAATACATTGAAAATAAAGAGCTGTAGTAAAATACAGTAACTGCCTTGACAGACACAGTCATGGGGCTATTTCAGAAAGTAGCTGCCAAGGTCCTCAAATAGCATAGACAATGAAAAACCACCAGAGGAAGAAAGTCACCAAAACAGTAAGTTATTGGACTAAAAAAGCTTCGGTTCAGCAAGGAAATAAAGCCAAAGAAATCTCAGAAGAGTCACTTTGCTTAGCAAAAGTTGCCAAAATCATGCCACGGACAGCAACATCCAGCTGACACCTAGGCCTGAACAGTCACTGCATCACTCTTTCTCCCTCTCTCCTGTCCAAAGAAACATGGGAACATTGCAGCTTTCAGCCTGCTTGAAGTTTAGGCACTGCTGTATTTTAGGGAACTGAAAAATATATGCCCTCTCAACAATAACAACGGTAATCTCTGCAAGTTAGCATGGCAGGTGGTAATAAAAATAGAAAAAGAATTAAAAAGGGAAAGACAAAAGCAAGAGAACCACCACCTTCCAGCCTGCTCCAGGACAGCACTTCCCAGTTCAGGCACCCAAAATTATCAGACTATTTCTGTCTATGTCTCCCTTCAGGCACTAGAGGTTACACGAATGACACTCACCTCCTTGCTACCTGTAGTACAAGTGCTCAGGAGCTGCCTCCACTGTGTGAAGGCGAAGGCAAAATGACTTAGGCACTAAAATCCTAGCCTTCCAGAAATCAGCTGAAGCTTTAGCAGCTATCCCAGAGTTGTTCCGAGCCAGCAAACTGCCGATCAATGGGCCAAGATGACTTGGAGAGTGCACAGGACCTCGTGGAACAAAACTGCGGAAAGTTTCAGGGCAGAGTTACTGCACGCTGACATGAAGAGAAACAACATGTGTTTGAACAAGGAAAGACTTCTTCCTTCTCCTACTGTCTGCTCACCATTTTATAATGTGGTTTAAAAGACATAGGAACGATGGTTAAGATCAGCTTTCCCCTCTATTTCTACCTGGAAACCAGAGAATATGGCTAAGGCCAAACCTTGGTTGCACCAGCCTCGCAGAGACCTACACGTTACCGTGCCTGGCTGTAATTCTGCTGTCCTCACCTGTAGATCTGCCTGTAAAACCTTTTTGCATCACTTAAAAAGAATGTATTATGCCTATTGCTGGAAGGAAGGAAAAAAAAAAAAAAAGAGGTGTGACTTAAAGTCAGATTTTAAAATACTAAGTAAGAATTAGTTGATTTTCACTCTACCACAAGAGCTGACTTCAAAACCAAGCAAAATATACCACCAGTACTTAAATTTTTCATTTTTTTCTGAAAGAAACATGATTATGCATCCTAAAAAGCCTGACGCATGTACTAATGCTTTCCCCATGAGATAATAATTTATGAGTTGCTCAATATAGCATGTGTGTTCCATGACAGACAACACAACATACTAACAAAAAAGTTTGCTACCACTTCACCAGATGTCATCATTCTTTCTCACTACAAAAACAAAAGGTGAACAAAACTAGTTATTTTTAAACTTTGCTTAAAACCAAAGTTCTGTAAGCCATCAGCAGTTCATCTTTAAGTCACAGTGTTACTGGGTAATACCAAAAACTTAGAAAAAACCCTCGCAGAATCTCAAAAATTATCGTAGCATAACAGGCACCTGTTTTTATGCATTACTTGACACACACGTGGATTAAGAAAGCGTGCTTGTCAGACTAGTGGGGTTTGGTGTGTACAGGCTCCAGAAGAGCTGGCTGAGAATGTTCTGAAAAAACCTTGTTCTTTATCAGAAAATGGTGATCTGTCAAAACTAAATCTGTTCATGGAAAGAGGGGAAGTTCTGAGAAATCTTTTTGGGAAAATACAAAATGCACATAAAACAAAAACTTCCAAATTGTCAAAATGTCCAAACTTAAGAGTCTTATTAACGAAGAGATTAAACTAATCTTGAATGCCTTTCCATTTCCAAGCGCGTATTAATCTTTTTTCAATCAAGTTTAAAAATCAGTTGAAATTAAAATGCGGTGCTTCCAAATACCATAAATCCAGTATTTTCACCCATGAATTCTCATGCCCTTTTCCCCATTCCAAATTTATACACTGATTAAATTTGAGAGACTAACATTCCACTCAGGATGAGAAAATTTTCCTTTCTTTTCTCCTCAAAATCGTGTTGGCATGATCAGAAAAGCTTTTTTTCCTCTGGCTTTTCTCAGCAGATCGGGAGTCTGCACTGTTACAGTCATGCACACAGCCACACTCCGAGTTCCTTTAGCATTAGAATTTTATGGAACAAACCATCTCTAATGAATGTTAAATATGAGAAACAAGAGATGGTATAAGAAAAACAACCGTATCTACCTCAAACTTCGATTTCCTAAAGAACATCAGAAAAAAATACCCATTGCCCTTGCCGCAAAGCATAACTTTTCAGAACTAGCTGTGGCATAGTATGAGAGATTTCAGGGTTTTTGTTGTTGCCATGGGTTTTGTTTGCTTGTGTTTTGTTGTGGGTTTTTTTTCTGGTGAAAGTAACCTCTCTGACAACAACTGAAATAACACAACACAACTCTGGACTCAAGTGAAGCAGTTATAGCAATAAAACCATCAAAACCTTCTCCCTCTGAGCTAAAATTACCACTGTCATTTTCACCTCATGCTTCTGACATTTGAGACATCTGATAAAACCTTCCTTTCCAGTTCCCGTCAAATTCTGACTCAACTGGGAAAATCTGAAATACAAGTATCTACCTGGTCGTTATCCACCAGGACCATATGGGGGAAAAAAACAGCACTCCCAGGAGGTTCTTGCAGGATTTTATTGAAAGGTGTTTTTTTCCATGTCAAACAGTTTAATACCTTCTTCCTGCGTTGGGACCTGTCTTAGCTGCAAAGTTGTAAGACGGGGCACACTGTAACACCACCATTCAAACATTTGCCAATTTGGGGGAGGGCAAGAGTTATCAAGAAGCATAATGATCATCACACTGTCATGGCCTGGCTGAACAGCTGGATTTATGACAGCCATATTAACAACGTGGTGTGGCATAAGCAGACCTGACTGTGAGTATCTGAAGACCGGGTTCTGTGGGCTGCCTTTGGGGTGGGTGACATCAGCAAGCTGTGCCACGGGAGTCAGCTCCTGAGATTGACAGTAATGGGCAACTCCAGCCAGTCACAGCTGCTGAGCACCTAATTGCAACTTGAAAACCCAAGTCCTGGGTTATTAATGTTACTGCTGATAAACTCTCTCTTATGCATACCCCCTCCCCCCCCAGCCATTATTGGTTTTATAATAGTTTTGAAGATACAGTCAGTGCTATTGAGGTGATGAGCACCACATTAAAGCCGTTTCTAATAAACGCATGGCTCGATATTCCTGCTGGTTACCTCCCTTTTGGCACAGCGACATCCCCTCCAGCTCCGAGACTACTGTGAATCTACGATGCCAGCTGCGCCAAAGCATTCGGTTCAAGCGAACTCCTCTGTGCTAACGAGTCTCCTGCTTTCTGTCAGGAGAAAAGACAAAGTTCCAATCTCATCAGGGAAATGAGATCACCCATTACTTCAAGCTTTGCCTCATACATTCCCGGTGCCCTTGCTTGGTTTGTGCTTTGCCTGGGGCAAAGTCCAGACGCTTTCTGTCAGCTAAGCACAGGGCAGAACAACTGAAAAAACCCTGGGTTTATTAATAGCAACCTGCCAACTAATCAATACCATGAAATAAAAAGCAAACAGATTCCAAGCCTTATTCAAATCATCTGAAGCACAACTGTTAGTTAAAATGAGTATATCCTGGCTGCCACTTGTAGAAAATTAGGCAGGCCATAAATGTCCCCCTTAATGTCATTTATCTCCAAAACCCTGCACATCTCCAGAGCAGATGCAATTTCAATTCTTTACCAGTTTCACTCCCTGGATGCAGCAGAAGCCTGCAAATGTGATTCAATTCTGACAAGCAGCTTGGGTTTAAAGACAAACAAAAAAAAGAAAAAAACAACATGGCAGGGCTCTGATTTTCTTGTTTCTGTAATTTCCATATTAAATGTAGACAGCATATACACACAAAGACTGCAGGTTTTCAGGGTTCTTTCAACAAATAAAACCAGAGAATAACAATTCCTCACAGCCAGTTCCCCCCAAAATAAACCAGGAACGTGAAAATCAGTCCAGGATGCTTTTTTTTTTTCACTTCATAGTAATAGAAGTTCTTCAGGCAAATTAAACCACAGTTGTTGCTGTGCAATTTGTTGGCATTTATTGTAGCTGCACAAGTGTAACTAATTATGCCTGTAGAAAAAAAATTTAGTAAGCCATGTTTTCTCCAACACAGCAGAATAAGAGTAGCCACCTTTCTTAGTTCTAACTTTCTAGCAGGAGTTAAAAAATTATAAATATAGCAACATTCTTGTCACCAGGAAGACGTTACAGCACAATAAATTAGCCCAAGCAGACGAACTCTTTACCATCAGAAAGAGCATTTCTGTTCAACAGATTCCTGAGCAACCAAATACTGCAGTCTCTTTTGAGAGATGCTGCAGATACAAAGCATGTGTTTTTGTGCTTGTTGCTTCTGGAGGCAGAATCCACCACCTCTGTCACCTGCTGAGACTAGAGATCTTGAAGAAAACATGTGTATCACGACCTCTGGTACAACACTGACATTACAGGAAAAAGCAAACCCATGCATAGTTTAGAGCTGGTATTTTTAAAAAGTTTCTTTGCTCTGTTGAATGCTGAACACAGATAACCACACAAGCACTGAAGTTCTGACATCTTGCTTCCTAACTTCCCACAGATTTCAACCTCAGCTGAAGTGCTTAATCACTTTCCTGGATCCAGCTGTAGCTCCCTTAAACCTCCCTAAAAATCCCCACCTGAGCAGGAGTTGCATCCCTCTTCAGTAGGCAGCTCATATTGCCTGGGCACAGCTCCCCTTGTGCTAAGGGACTGCAGCTGAAAAAACCTGATATATGCAGAGAGTCTATCTCCTCTCAGGCTATGTGCGCAGCATTCCTAAACTCGCTCTCCAGCGATGCAAGCCCCACAGATAATGTGAGCACAAACATTGCTCTAACATACCTAGCGGTTAATATCGGAGCCCAGCAACTTTTCAACACGCTAACCCCCCCCCTTGTTGCCCCAAGCACACCTATAAAAAATGTTAGGCTCTCAAGTTGAGCCCAAATGCCTACCCAATTAATGTCGCTGTCATTTTTCTCAATGCTTTTGACATTAATATGGCACTCCAGCATCCTGCCAGTGATAGAATGCCAATAGGATCAGATCTTGTTAGGCAGGGATGCAAGGAATGTTTGGTTTTTTTTAATGACCTTCAGTATTCCCCCCAATCCGGGCGGTTTCACCAAAATTATAAAAAAAAAAAAAGTTTCAGCACAGGCACAGCTTAGCCACTCTGCTGTTCCGTTTCCCCGTTACCATCACTACAACTGCACTGCCATAAACAACTGTGGCACCTTCCCAAGCAAATAAAGATGACACGGATGACACACTCTATGCCCCAAAGAACTTAATTTTTGACACATCTTGAGACAAAGAGCAGCAGTTCAAACTTGAGAAGGCAAGGGGGTCACCCTGGAGATGAGAGAAAAGACTGATGGCAGACCAAAAAGGTAGAGAGAAAAAAGAAGTTATCCAGGTGAGGTTTTTTTGTACAAAAGGAAGCCGGAAAGAGGAGGGAAATAGGTAAGGAAGAAGAAATAAATGATTCAGTGACATATAAGGCAGGAGGAAATAAGAATCTCTCTCAAAACACAGGCAGAAAAAAAGAAAGCCAGTGAAGAGATTGACGAGAAGAAGCAAGTGTTGTGAACATGAAGAGCATCCTTGTGGGTCTCACTCAAAATGTCAAGACAGTCTGGGAGCATCCAGGGCACGTTTAACTCGTGGCACAAAGGGTTTACAGTGACCTTGAGTGTGGAGATCTGTTTAAAGGACCGTGGGCTTCTAAGATTCAGAAGACAAAAAAGTCTTTTGGAAACGATACAACTGAAGTCCATTGCACTCCCCTTCTGGTTGTTAACTCCAAGCCTCATTCCTGCAGCTCTTTCTTTACCAAATTATTTACTAAGTGCATTAACATAAATGGAACCACAAGATTTATTTTTAATTAAAAAAAGAGAGAAAGAGACCTAAGCACACTGTTAATATTGCCAATGCCTTTCATGACTTCATTAAAAAATAAATTTTAAGATTCACCTTTAGTTGCTGTTGTAATAGGGCTATTTTTCATTGACTCAGTGAAATTCCTTTCACATTCCTTTTTGCTATGAGAATGAAATGCAAAAACAGATCTCATTTTTTCTAAAGCAGAGACTTCCTCCAATAAGGAAACAAAACAACTAAATTATTTAACTGCCATGTAGAGGAACACTGAAAGCAAAATTAAATCATTAGCCTTCTTCAAAACAGGAAAAGAAAGCAATCTCTCATCAGATACTCGCTTCTTCAGCTATGAATGTTGCACTAATTGTATTCAGAAGCACACAGCAAGATTATTAGCAGAACAGAAGGCATTTTCTAGCACTTTGAAAATTGAACTTGTCAGTCTCCCAGGTCTTCCTGCCCAACAGGGAGCACCTTGCCGGCTCACAGAGGGCGGCACGTCACTGTGATCACTCGGTCCTAAGGGATGAGGTCAGAGCTGAGCTACCAGTGAGCTGCCTCCTGGGCTCTGACCCACGTTTTCAAGTCCTAAGGGCCACATACAGTGTGTGAAGCAAGCTGAGCTGGAGAGTACCAAAGATATGCATTTTATCTCCCCTTCTCTTATCTCTCCCTTCACTCCTTCCAGCAGTCAAGGGAAGGAGCAGCCAAGGTGGATGCACGTGATGCACTACCAATACCACATGGGCTCTCTAGCACAAAGCTCGAATAAACGGCACGTTTCAGAAGCTGCTTCCCAGTAATCCAGGCTTCCCGACACTTCTCATGCATGTAAACTGTTATTTACACCTATTCAGAGGGTGTCTCCGTGTCCCAAGGTGCCAAACAATGATGCCAATAGCTTTGAGCTACTCCAACACTTGCTGTACAAAGGAGTGCTAAACTGTGAGTAAATGCAAAAAGCTAAACAGAATTAATACCTATTTTCCCCTTGAAGGAAGAGTGAGCAGCAGTAACAAAAGGCTATTACACTTTAGATAAATGCACGAGGCATTATGAATTCCTTTTAGATATAAAACAGAGTGAAAACACAATTTGTTTCAAGGACAATCATTCAAATAAGCAAAATTAGAGATTCTGTTTTGATACCCATGTCTACATTTCATTGCAATCTATTAAGCACAGAAGGCTAAAACCTTCTATTTTTCAAGGAAATGAAGTGTGAAAACATGCAGGTTAAAAAAAAATATAAATTAAAATCTCATATTCGCATTTTCATTCCTTTTATTGTATCACCTACTCCATCCTCCTCCCCATCCCTATCACGGAACAGCAGCAGCTACTTAAACAGCCACCTGAAATTTTCTAAGAGCCTGTTAAGCAAACTCGGCTGTGCATCTCAACCCAGGTGTGCTGACGTGGAAGACAGCAGGAGCTGTGCCAGAGGGAAAGTTTTGCTGGCAAACCCAAAGGGTGACAGGGCCCCATCCGAGGAATTCCCTTGGAGGGATGCCAGCTGGGCCTGGAGCGCAGGGCCCTGCCTCTGTGGCATTCGTAGCTCTGCAGGAGATGCGACCCAGGCGACCAGTTGCTCTCCAGATCATCTTTCCTGGTCTCCTTTGGTGATTTTGGTTCGGTGCCACTCGATGTAAACTGTCGCACTGAGGCCTTGGAGCAGCTGTCAGTCAGCAGCTGCAGGGCACAGCTCACCCGGGCAGAGCACAGCAAAGCAGAGCCACCTCCAGATACCATTCGGTCACACAGGGTTTTTTGGAGTAAAAAACCCCAAGTATCTCGAAGTGCTGCATGTGCAGCGCAGGGACCTCCTCCAAATCCACACAGGACCATCAAGCTGAGCGAATCGCCAGGCGGTGCCGGCCAAGGCACGCTCCTCTGACGCACGAATACAGGGCAATGGCAGAACATACGCAACATGCAACAAATGCTGCCAAAAAAAACCCCCACCCAACCATAAATCCCAATGCTGAGATTACAGTTATACCAGCAAATTAAACGCTGCCGCATGGTCATCCACATACAAAGCGTTAGTGCTGTTCCCGGCATGAGCTCCAGCTCCAGCAACAACCTTCTCCCAACACCCAGGTAAGGCAAAGGGCTTAGGACAGGCCAAGGACCAGGTTCTGTGTAAGCCAGCTGGAGGCAGTCGCTCAGTTTTGCAGGGTTACCTTTGTATGTACAGCCTGGCCACACCATCCATCTCAGAGCTACAGAAAATACCAGTATAACCAAACTGAAGGAAGCTCCAGTCATCACACCTCATTTGCTGGGCAAAGAGCAGAGCACATCTGACTCTCATACAGGTCCCTGTAATATTCAGATTTGGATACCAGCATGGCAAAGGCAACAGTAAGACCCTGAAGCACACAGAACAGGATTCTTCATTGCCCTCAAAAAAGGGGTGATCTGACCACTTCTGCTCAGGAACGAACAAGTGAGCAATTTCTAGTAGTAAATGATCTAAGAGATATAGTGTGGAGGGTCTGTTTAACACAGTTCCCAGTCAAGCAGGTAGACAAGCTAAAGCACCCGTGAGACTATACCAGCTATGCACTGAGAGCATCTATATTCTGTTTATAGAAGGGAATTGTTTTCAGCAGGTTTCATTATTTCAAATCCTTCAAACACCCCCATGTAATGCAGGCAGAAAGGTTTTCATTCCCCCAGTGAATCTCCACATAATTTGAAAATGTTAAAGCAGTGTTCTTGCTGATCAGGTTAAATACAAACCCTGCCCATGACTGGAGACGCTGTGGACACCAGGCTCTCTAGCAGTCCACCACACACATTTTGGTATTGCCTGTCCTTGTAGCATGGGCGTTTCTAGCAAAAGGTGGTTTGCAACAGCTTTTATAAAATTATAGTGGAGTTAATGTTTGTCTCTGCTTCCCCAAGCACAAACTATACCCACTTCCCCCATCACACATAGATAACGTGACCCAGAGCAATGCCTTGAAAATTTGGAATAATGGCTGTAGTCCTCAGAGTTTTATCTTGCGAGACTCACGCTGCCCAGAGCTCCTATATAAGCCATCCAGCAATGAGATTACTCTGCTTCTGGCAAAGGATTCTTTATAGCACCTCACAGGACTGAGCTCTGCCTGCTCTCTTGTATCCATAAGTCATGTGATGCAGCTTGTCTAAGCCACTAACCAAAATCAAATCAGACAAAATCACACACTAAGTATGATAGCCAAACAGAGGCCCTCATCTCAAATAATATGACAGCAGCACATAAAAAGCAGCATTTTAAAATACATATTCACACTGTACAGCGGCCACAGGTTGGGAAACCATCATCAAAGGCTCATTCCTGCAGACTTCTGCAGCGTGCCATGGGACCAAGAAGGAGCAAAGCACATATGATGGCCTGCCTCTTCCTGCCATCCAATACATGTATCTCCACAGATGCCACGCACATGGAGAGCCCCCTCTGCAGTCCCTACAAGTGCTAGAAACAACATTATCAAGGAGAAGGAAGACTAGCATATGGTCAGTTCCTTTCACCATGAGATTTCAGTGTCTTCTGATTAGACTCTGCTCTTTTGAGTCTGGCTGCAAAGAAGAGGCCTTATGAGTGTGCAGGAGAGGGACTGAGCCCTGCTCATGCATGATAAACCCTTCTGTACTTAGAGTGGAAGCAGCAAAAACAAATGCAGACAGACAAAAGCAAGGCTGCATTTTCAAACAGTAATGTCAAATCTGAGATTTCTAAAATGAGGGGTGGAGGAAGAGTGTAATCAAGGCCTACATCAGCATGTAAGGGCAGCTTTAACCCAGCAATTACCCTAAAATGGCATAAGACCCAGCCAGCAAAACCACAAGACGTCACATTGAATATCTGCTGTTGCATATCCTTCATTCTCATCATTACCTGACCCAAAGATAAGGCTTGGTTCAGCACTTCTACACACACAGCAACTGCCTCTCCAAAACACACAGCAGGCACACAGTCAGGTCTGAGGAGTTCCTGGGTGAGATGGGAGAGAGGAGAGCTGCAACCTGTTATTCACAGAATCATAAAGCAGTCTGAGTTGCAAGGGACCTTAAAAGATCATGTAGTTCCAACCCTCCTGCCATGGGGGCATCCACAGCTTCTCTGGGCCACCGGTTCCAGTATCTCACCACCCTCACTGTGAAACATTTCTTGCTAATGTCTAATCCAAATCCACTCTGCTCTCGTTTAAAACCATTGCCCCTTGTCCTATCACCAGATACTCTGGTAAAAGTCCCTCCACAGGCAGTGTTTCTGAACAGGTGTTCATATGCAATTGCAGAAACTGTATGATCTTCCACAATAATACCCACAATCAATGGTGGGGTTGACGTTAATTACTTAAGTTTAAATACAAAACTTAATGAGATGCTGTATTTTCAGTTTCAGACAGTTTTACCCTGAACATTAAACATTATTTAGCTTATACAAAAAAAAAAAAAAATCACTTTAGCACAGCCATATTAAGGGACTTGCATGTTTTAATCATCAGTTTTAATTAGGCTAAAAATTAGAGTATAAATCAAGGCCCTTTTTGAGGCACCCTCAAAAGGCACAAAAAAAGGTTCCATTCTTTATTTGACTGAAGTGCACATTATGCTAAAGTGTTAATGAGAGCAAACGAGAGTAACTGAAATCAGTCTCCTGCTAATTTTCATAATTTGTAGTGGAACACTTTTCTAATTAATAATAGACTTCTAGAGACATCTATGTTGACAAATAGAAACATGCCGCACTCCTTTACCTTTCTGGCATCTCTCCTCAGTGCTGTTGTACACATAAAAGTGTTTTCATTTCTTTTTCCTACCAGCTGCTTAGCATCAAGAGCGTGCATTTTTCCATGAGTCCTCTCATTGCACTGCACTGTCCCGTTTGGGAGTTTACATTAGAGCACACTGATTTTTTTCAAGACTGAGGAAGTCAGTAACAGCAACACAGTTCTGCTTTCAGATACACACTAAAACAAACGTACTTTGTAGCCAGTTGTATCATAGAATTTTCAGGAAATAATACATCTTAAAAAGTAGAGGAATTCAAACCTGAGTAATACTATAAAGTCTACAGCTTAATTGTGTTCCTTACAGGTCAGTGGCTGTCAGATGACACATTAGTCCTAGTCAGTCAAAGCCATCAAGTGTATCACAGAAGGATGCACTTGTGTGTCTTTCATACCTATGAACACTGGAGATCATTGCTTGGACACCACAGGTCTTGAAAGACTTTGGGGCCTCCTGCTGCTCCCCATTGATTCTTCTGGCTAAGTCACTCTCGCCAACTTTGTCGTACAATAGTCCTAGAATAACGTTACAGGCAAATCACCTCACAAAATGCAAAACCCACCAAGAAGAGACAACTGAGTACTTGCTGCCTCTCTGTCACGCAAGTCTGACATGACACACAAGCAGTTCTCATGCTTGTAAAACCTGTCTTTCTGCACATAGAAGCCTTAGCAGTCAAGACTGAAAAACAGTCTGCACAGAAAGCAAAATAAAGCATTCACTTCTGCTCCTCAGATATACTTGGTGCTAGCTACCACCCAGTTATAATCTGTTTATTATGTTCTAGCATGCTCTAAGATTATGAAGAAGTTGCCTTCCATCTTCCACTTGTAATTTATACATTCTGCATGCCTTTGCCCCGGTTCTCCAAAACCTGCTCTACACTGACATCAACCAATGGCATCAAACACTAGCAGGTGGTGGTATTCATTTATCGAGCTATCCCAGGATGTCAAATCAACTGAATGTATTCCTGAAGTGTTGCCCACATCAGCACAGGCCTACATTTGAAAGCATTTGCCTCGCCCTCCTAAGACAGGCAATTTCATTTCATTTTAATTTATTTTAAGCCCTGTAATCTCTCTCAAACCTCATCACTTTTCCTAGCTGCTCCAGCCCCCTGACCCAGCTCACACTTCCACCACACCTACCAGCAGCCCTTCAAGGAGGAGCAAAAGCGACGAGCGGCTGGCAAGAGGGGAAGGGCTGAGGAAGAGGAAGGCGGTGGCAATGGAGGCAAAGGCAAGGAGCAGAGAAAGTAACTGAAGGCTTAGGCTTTGTGTTGCACATTGTGTGTGTAACAGCCCAGTCCTGCCATCTCTGTACGGGAGACTTGCCTATTACTTCATTGCACCCGCTATCAAGCTCACGTGTCTTCTACAGCATAAGCCACTACTCACGTAACTCAGGTTAAAAAAGGCAGTGCCTCCAGAGAATTAAGTCTCTCCCCACTGACCACAACCCTTGGGCACACGACTTTAATTTTTGGAGTAGCATAACCCTCACAAGAAGCAAACAGGAAAGAAAAACAAAGCTTACCGTGAGAGAGAACTTCATAGACGCACGCAGATGATTATTTGTAAGCACCTATGTCAAATTTTATTTGTCTTAGAGAAGCAGTAACTTTAAGACATGTCTTCAAAAGACTCCCTGCACTAGACTGAGGGCAATACAGTTTTTATATTTTTAAACAGGGATTGAAAGCTTAAGGTAATCACTTATTTCTACACAGCAGGTCTTTTAAGAACAGCACTAAGTATCACAAGGCATGCTGCAAAATATCACAAGATACAAGTCAATGATGCCAATTTCAGTGGTGAAGGAGATGAGGGTTTTTTCTCCCTAACACACGTCTTTTTTTTTTTCCATTTCAATAGTCTAGTCACCAAAAAGCAGTTCTTAAGTTGCCAAGTACCTTCTGGAAGTTTATTTTGAAATAAACTAGGAGAACTTTAGACTGAAGGATTATTTTTTTTTGAGGGGGGGGGGAGAAAGAAAGTATTCCATTTAGACTCATAACAAAATATGGTTTAATCCAAGCTGCTTTTAGTCAAGAGTTTTCCTCCTGGTTAGGAGCTTTCTCTTAGTTAGAAAATTGACACCTTCACAGCCAAATTATTTTAAAGAACTAACTAGTTTTCGTATATTGCTCAAACTTTTGGCCTGGCCATCAAGCATAAAAATCACATTTTTCATGTGCGTTTGTTTTCTTTTCCATCCACCAAGGGCAAATGAAACATAAGAGGTTTCCAGGAGCCCTCACAATGATACAGAGTTTTCTTAACGAGCACATATTGAATATGTCTCCACCAAAATTCAGCCAACAGCTGGCTCCAATGGGAAAAATCATGCTGTAGTAGGAAAAATGTCAAACCTCAAAATAGGAATTTTTTATCCTTTTTATTTTTTTTTAAATCACAAGTCAAGTCAATTATTCCCTCTGTGAATGTTTTCAGCATTTTTATAGAATATTTTTAACATCAAGAACTTCAGTAACTGTTTGCATCTTAGCAGGGACCTATGCCTATATGCTGGTTTTGATGATGACCCTGCTTACCATTAAACTAGCTGATCCAAAATTAGAAAAATATTTAATAAGAACTGTTAAGGGCAGAATTTACTTGAAACATTGTCAGTTTTTTTCCTGGACAATTTTCTTGGACCTACCCAAAGATCATTCTCCACAGAGATGGGAAGACAGCAGGGGACAGCTTAGACTCTGGCAAGCTCTAGGGTGCAAGGAACAAGGTTGAGTTTAGCCATTTTTATCTTAATTCCTCGGTGAAGAGGCTCCTCTCCATTCTCTAGTGATGCACACAAAGAACAGCTGTTGTTCCCCTTTAGACACCACTCTAACATCACGCTATCCACCCAGCAGAAAAGCATCACCTAGGGCAAGGAATGATACCAAAAAGACCGTTATTCTGAGAAGTACTGCCTCCGCGATTTATCATCATCCAAGACTAGTCAGAGAAAGTAGGCAGCCCATTTTGAAAATAAATGGATTAATCAACGAACGAATAAACCCTCTGAGCCCTGGTGAAAACGGGGAGAGATTCACAGGACACAGGAGTTTTACAGGTGCTGTTTGCCTTCTCTCCTACTCAAGGACTGCCCGAGGAGAAAGCACCTGGTGACCAAGAAGCGTTCCACCTGAAGCACTCTGTGGAGGGTTCAGAAATGAATCCCCATCCCGCACATGGTATAGTGCCCACTCATGCTGCTGCTGTGCAGCATCCCCAAAGGAAGATTTACAGCATTACTGTGACAATTCCTTGCTTTCCTCTCACAGCTAAGTGACCTTGGGGAGAGATTGCAGCTGAAACCACAGTTGGAAAAAATTACTCTGCATTACAAAAGTTAAGACACACAGATGCCCATTCTCTCCTCAAATTCATCACTCTGACTTCTGCTTTTCACTTATTAAAACACCACTTGCATCCACAAGTGCCAACTCTGAGGTTTTAGTACATAGCATGAAAGAATACTACAGTGTTACCAAAAAAGGAGAGCTGCCCACATTTCAGACGCATTCGTGCAGATCCCCCATGTGAAGCCATCAAGTGGAAACCACGGCATCCACAAAAATCTAACAGAGAAACATTTGCAGGGAAGATAAAATAGTTGATTGCACCACCACCACAAAGCAGATGGAAATAGCAGCAAATGACAGAGCGGAATAGATGTTGGCACAAAGAAGATTAAACTAAATGAAAAATGAAAAGTACTTAGACAATACCTAGCCTACAAAGATGTTGTGCTAGATACTCTACAATTATCCAGCAAGAAGTTTTTGTCTCTTAAGACTTTAAAGTAGAAGCCTGATGAAGTAATAGCTTCTCAGCAGTGGAGGCTTTTATTTAGTCAGATTCACCATGCCAAGGACACTCAGATTTTGCAATTTCTCATTATCACCCTTGCAAATTTAAGCTTGTAGCAGCAGCAGAATTAAAGGCGGAATAAAAGAAAACCAGCACAGGATACAAATACTAATAGTATCAAGCATATCCATAAGGTAGACAACACACCAGGTGTCCACATTGCAAATTAATATTGAAACATTCTACACGTGTGAAATTCAAGGTATTCAAGTTATGATCCAAAAGGAATATGAAACAACATTACTGTTTCTATTTTGCAATTATTTTTTTTTTGAGTGTTGCCAATTAGTCTCTGAAAATTTCCATATGATCTACTGAACAGAAAATGGGATTTCTTTGGAATAGAAAAAAAAAAAAAAGAGCTATGTATAAATTCATTATGGTATTAAAAAATAAAATTCAAAGCCTGGGAGGAATTATTTTTTGAAAAAGAACTAAAGTATCAGTTTACTGCTAATTCACTGTGCTGCAAACTCCCGATCAAACTCAAATAAACTCTGTGTCCTTCAGGTCAGGTAAATGAAAATGTTCTTTACAACCTTCCACCAATAAAAGGCATCTGTCAGATTTGCAATATGGAGATGAAAAGCATTTGAAAGTTAAATCTGAAACCCCAGACTGAAACAACAGTGCTTTAATTTAAACACATTACACTGCATGGTTATTATTAAGTTCTTCACTCACAGTGTAATTTAAGTGCCATTTTGATATTCTGTTTGAACAAAGAGGTGTCAAATTAAGGAAACTGGTGTCAAGTCCAGAAACTTTGTGAAAATGAAGCCTTATCTGTAATAGCACCCTATAGGGTTTCATTTCAACAGCATCGCTACGTAATTTTAATGGTGCTGTAGCATTTGCCTCGCAGAGCCCTCCCACGTCTCTGTGAAAAGGCTTCCAGAGCATCCTCCTCCTGCTCAGCCCTGAGCGCTGCTGACGGCCTCAAAGCAATTGGTAGCCAATACCATAAAACAACTGATGCTGGAAAGGTCACGTGAAGAAGCAGGTGGCTCAGCGAGGTCTCTGCCCTGCTGGACCGAACCTGCAGGATTACACCAACAGCCCCCGGGTCCCTTCTCACAGGCAAGGCCAGAGAGGACTACGACCCCAGCAGAGCTGTCCTCAGCCTTGCTGATGCAGAGAAAGGGAAGAAGTTGGGCAGCGCACACCATCCACACAAGGAAGCAGCAGGCCAAGGGATGCCTACCAGAAGGGATGATTTTTATTTTTTTTTCCCCACACTTGTTTTGGCTCATTTTTCCAGAGTATTAAAGCTAACATGAGCCTGCAGACCATGTCCATGTCTGCTGGACAGCATCCCCTAACTGCTTTTAGGCTGTTTTCCATTTGGTACCTTGTCTGGTAAAAAGGATAGAAAGCGTAAGTGATTCAATTTCTGCAAATTTCACAGAAGCGAGCAGCCTCGCAGTGGAGACAGACTCTACTATAGTGCTTCTCCAGTGAAGGGAAGAAACCAAAATAGAATGTCTCCATTATTTCCTTTGCCCATGAAACAAGTTATCTTTCCAGAATGATCAAGTTGGTTTAACAAGTATCCCTCCTTCCAAGGGCCACCACAGAAACCTCTTCAGGCTATTTCCTAAACATACAGAGGCAGACAAGTTTCCTGACTTTTCAGGTCTTTCTTCATCGGACACAGGTAGGTCAGGAAAAGTTTCCTGATGTCAGTGTGTGATGTGCACTGAAGATAGAGAGAATAGTTAAGTAGGAAGCTTTCTTATGTTCCTTTCTTCCTACTAAAGGGACAGATTACACGTGCCAGGCCAACAATCTCAATTGTCACATAACCTCCTAGGAAAGTAATAAATTATTTACTACAGCCCTGTAATTTGAAAGGGAGTCAATTAATTAACCATCCATCAATTAATACTCGGCAAGGAACAGAGAGGAGCTGTTTCGAACAGCACAGCCCTTGAAACAAAGAGTGTGCTTTTAAACCAGATACCTCTGTATTCAAGCCAGTGTCTTGCTTCACTGAATGTCACCGAACGCACATAAGCGCTTACATTTGCCAGCAAGACATCCTGTTGACACCTATTCAATCCTGCCCCACTTCAGCGTGACGGGCTCGAGCATTCCGCAGGGTTCAAGCGAGCACTCTGATACACTCAAAGCATTATAATGCAATGTATTCGAGGGCATAAAGCAAAAAGCTTTGTTTCCCAGAACAAAGTCTGAAGGGCAGCATCCCCTTGAGGACTTCACAAACAAAGTTACCGTGGAGACGGTCTCTGAGGAACACTGACAATTCTCCACAGACAAGATCATCTGCTGGGTTTGGTATTTTAAGGGGGCGGGGAGGGGGGAATGGGTGTTGGATTCTCCATTCTTTGTTTGGGAAGCAGGAAGGGAATGAAGGTGAGAGAGAAGAAAAAAACGTTGATCACAATGTTTGTAAGTTATTTAAGGATCTTTATAACGAGAAAAATCTTTCACTCTCTCTACTGTACAAGCACATCATTTTACTGGCATAAAATACATAGCTTTCACAGTTCATTGACTTCCTTTGCATGATTTTCTCCTAAACTTCACTTTGAAGTCTATTACTTAATGAAACCAGAACCTGATCAACCTCTCTGCTGAAGAGCTTGTACTGTCTGCATATATGGTCTTCATTTTGCACAGCTTAACTTAAATGGTCAAGTCTGGCACCTCCTCTCTCAGCCTGCTAAGAGAAGGCGGGTCACCCCAGAAAATGCATTTCAAAGAGCCCAACCAGGAGAGAATACCAAAAGCAATGGGATTTGCAACTCATTTGAGACATCCCAGCAAACTCCAAGTCAAAACAGATATTTTTCTTATTTTTATTTAACGTTGTCAAAACCACATATTCAGCTTCAAACTACAAAATTCCCCCAGGCTTCCCCAGAAAAAATGCGTTTGCTCTAACTCTTTCCAGAGCTCTAACTAGCTGTACTATTACTTTCCAGCTCTAACTAGATCTTTCCCCACAGCTTTAACTAGCATTTCTATTACTTCCCAGGTAGTACATTTGCCTACTATACATCTTATACACGTATTTGGCTTCACACATAATGCTGTAGAGGTTTAAGCACTATTATTGCATAACCGCCAATGAATATATTCATAAAAACTAAGGAACATTTGGCAGCTTTGCAGTTACTATCTCCATAAGATATTCAGATTTCCATAGCCCAGTGTAAACCCCCCAAAAAATCCCACACTGCAGTGAAGTGTACCTAAAGTGGTGGTAAGTCTAACTCTCACAGAGGTTTCTACCTCACAGCTCCAACAGACTTCAAAGTTCACCCTTTCCAATGCACTGCATTTTCATGAATGTTAGACAGACCTTATATCAACTTTTCTGTGCCCTAAGCTTGTCCTGCTTTAAGCTTCACACCGTAGTAGCATTCCAGAGTGACACCGGATACGCCAGCCCTCCTTGAAAGTTATTCTTGATTGCATTTTGCCAACTGGCCAACAAGAGACAATGGAGTTCAACATGTCAGCACTCCCCCAAGAGCTGGAGAATTTCACATCTGTCATATATTTAGTATCCAAAAAGAAAAAGGCTGTATTTTTGCAAGGACTAGGGCCCCAAGAAACAGGGTTGTCACCAGATGTTCCATGGCTGAGAGTCTGCATAGCCTCAAGATGTGAGGCTAATCAGTGCAGACCCTAAATAATTAAGTTACTATGCTTTGCAAGAACTGCTGGCTGGTTAGACAGTAAAGACCACAATTCAACATCCTGGGGAGAGAAAGGCAGGAAGAGCTCAGATATTACGTCGGTACATGAGGGGGGGCAAGCATTGACGGGGCAAAGAGCACACAGGATTAAATGAGTCCACATCAAGACCGGCATCAGAACAGAGCAGTCCCACCTCCCAGAGCCTGCCAGGAAGCTTTTGGCACCAGTGCCACAAGTCATGGCATATAGCAAATAGCCTAAACCATCTGTGGTTTCCTGTCCCTATTTCTGAGTTTCCCAAGGACACTAAACAGAGCATCCAGGTTCATCCATTTTGCGCCTCATCCCCTCCCATCTTATCGTCTTCCACCTTTTTAAAACCCGAGGCTCCTGCGAGCGCAGGCGTGTGATCTGAACCGAGGACCGAGGCTGTCAGGATGCACGGATGCGCTGCTGGTGCCTCACAGTGACTGCCCTATGTCTGGAGAGGGAGAAATGCTTACAATATGCCAAAATAGCTCATCACAAATAAAAGCTCATCAGCTCCCCAAATTTATATCCTAACATGTTTTGTCAGACACAAGCATAAAGGTAAGCAAGTACTTTATTTTTTTAAATTTTTTTAATGACTGTCTGATACTGCAACGTGTGACTTCCACGCACTTTTGTCAGCAGAGCCCTGAGACTCTAAGGTGTCTGCTGATGATACAAATTCATTACGTATTTGGCATCTGACCAAGAGGACAAATTATTTATTTGGGGTTTTTTTCCTATCAAATTAAGGAAAACAACTAAACATTATTAGATTTCTTAGTCCTCAGAATTCCCCCAGAGTAACATTTAACAGTAAGAATTTTAATTGTATATGCCTATAAGGCTATGAATTACAATGACAGGCCAGATTCCAAGTCACATCAATGAAATGAAGGCATGTTAAAAGTTCCTTGAATTATTCCAAGCTTAGATAAAACAGCTCTCTATACATTTATTTATATATGCAGTGTGAAAATTGTATTTAAAGCACACACACACACACACATTAGATATAAATATACAAACACAAAAATAAATTTAGTGACCTGGATTCTCCTACAGCTATTACAAGTAGGCATTCTTCCTTACAACATGTTGCAAATTACATACACACAGAAGTGAGCAGCGATGCTGGCAAAATATTTTTTTAAGTGATAAATCGGACTTGGCCACAAAACCTGTCTTGCAAAGTGGAGCCATGCCTCCAACGGAGGAATAAAGCAGATACCTGCTCGCAGGAATGCCTGTCAGCACCAGTGCCCAATGCCCCCCTCCAGCACACATTAGAGGAAGGGAGATTGTGCATTTTGGAGACATACATAGCAAGCATACATACCAGCCCCTGGCTTTGTGGAGCATCACCCTGGTTTTCCCTGCACACAGAGACGTTGCCACGTAGGTTTGCTCATCTGCACCTTGAAGGGCAAAGGAGCTAAGCTCCCAGGCCCACGCTGCCTCTATGCAACTAGCCCAGACAGCCTACCTGCCTTGCTTACAAACCAACGTGTATTTCCCTCTCCATCCCACTAGAGAGAGGAATATCACACAAGACTGACACACCAAAAACAGTTTTCTTTTTGTCATCTGCTCTCTTGATACTAGATCAACTCTTACTGCAACCTCCAGCATTTCAGTAATAGAAACAAAATACTGTGAATTAAAAATTGGAGACATCTTCAGCAACAAGAGCTGCAGAGTATGTGTGTGGTGGGAATCCTCATTTAAGTATTAGCAGCACTGATGACTACTAATTGTTCCTAGAAGAGCTTGAAGGGGAACAGCCTCCCAAGAAAATAAGAACCGAGAGCAATGTTGCAGCTTTTGAGGCAGAGGAAAAGCCCACAACCTGGTCAACTCCCTGCAAGCACTGCAATTCAAGAGATCATGCAAAGACAAGCCCAGGGTGCCATGTCTTCAATGTTACTTTCCAGCTTTCCCCAAAATAACCCCTCTGAGCTGAGCAGACTATTTTCAAAGTACATTTACGTGGAATCATCAACTTCTTGTGGGATATGCATCAGACCCAAAAAACTCAGTATTAAAACGCCATCTATTTATGTCTCCACACTTCAGAGATTTAAGACTAATCACCAATTTGACTGTGCTTCTAAAAATCCATCAGGCATCTCAGTTTCTACAGATTACCACACAGGAGGCAGTGATGATACTCAAATTACGTATTTCTAGCCCTTACCTCCTCTTCTTCCCACTCTAATGCACAGACTGACCAGGGAGGATCTTTTGCACTCGTGAATCTTACATGAAACACACTCACACCTTGGGGTGTGCAGCAAGGCACCCAGCACTAGCAGGCACTGCTGAAAGTAGCCCAATTCAACAAAGCACAAGGAAATATATAAAAGTAGGTGTTGCTCTGACTACAATTCCTTGAGTTTATGGTAACATTCAATATTGCACCATAACAAAACCCCACCAGCCCAGTCCTACAAGCTCTGTGATGGACAGATCACAGCATCTGTGCAGTGTTGGCTAAAAACCCACTGAGCATCCTATGGCTTGGAGCAGATTCAGGAGAGAACAGAGATAGTCCTGCCAGGCACTGGGAGGGATATTTGGGGGTGTCTGCCCAATGCCAAACAATTTCCTGGAATCACAGAAATTCAAAGTGGAGAAAAGCCTCTGAACTCTCCAGCATGCTTTTAATTTCTTCCCTTCCCAGAGCATCTTTCCCAGATGAGTTGCTGGTTGAGTAGCAGGAAATGTCTTCCAAATTCAAATAAAACCACATTACCAAACAACATAACCAATTCAAGAAATCACGATCACTAAAGGAACCAACTGAACAACAGTGAATGTGCCACGGGGTAATAAACATCAGATGGCTCCAAGATTCATTCAGCATGACTGTGGAGTTGATAAAATGGATGTTAGAGATTTCTTCTAGGGAGTCAGCAGGTTCATTTCCAATTAAGAGCTCCTGCTTGTTGTTCTTGCTGGGCCAAAGGTGTTCTTTCTAGCAGAGGAAAACAGCAGATTTGCCTGGATCTCGAGGGAGCAGAATAGCAGCAACTGAGGCGGTGCAAGAATTAAGGTGGCTGTAACTCATTCCCTCACTCTCGCTTCTCTCTCATTTTATCTTTAAGTACTTCAACATTTCCAGCTTATATACGTGAGAGAACTAGGGCCAGACAACTCTTGGAAGCCTTTTTTTTTTTATTTTTGTCCCCCACTCCAATCGTTTAAGCATAGCTGAAGTTACCTGGAAAAGAAACAGGAGTGACGTTCCATTTGTGAGTATATTCACACTCAAAAAAGAGGTGATAAAGCTGCATCAGAAGGATGAGCACATCAAGCTTTTGCGCTTTCAAAACCTGGTCATGGCTCCTCACTTGCGCTGCTGGAAAGGGTGGCCCTTCGCTGGCACTACACATCTCCTTTGGCTGTGAAGCTCTCTGCAGGTCCTGCACTTCTCCAAATATTGGGGAAAAGATGCACAGCCTCAACCATCAAACCCCTTCACAGCGCCCAGAACAGCACAGTTTCTCTCCAACCCCTGGTACCTTCCTGTCATCTTCACCACATAAAAGCTTTATCTGGAAGTTTTGCATTAACAAAATATTAGGTAATAATGCAATAGGTGAAAGCAAACAGGGAGTGGGCAGGTATTCATCTCCCTAATCACAGAGATGAAGGAAGGGAAGCTGACCACTTCTGTCCTATTTTTCTACTGAACCAGCCTTGTTCAACCTCAGTTGCTCCACATCAGTCCCTCTGGAGTATCCCACATATCCAGGAAGACAAGGGACAAGCTCTTTTTTCACATATGCAGAGATAACTGCAGATGTGAAAATATTCCTGGTGCTCCATTGTACCTCTCTCTGGGTATTGGCTAAGGGATGCCTGTACCCATATTAGTCAGCTTTGACCCACTACATTCTTCAGTGCTGGTTGGCTTGGGATTATTACCTCCAAAAGGACGCATAAAAAGATTATTTTGATGCTTTTAATGTTTGTTTCATTTTCTATTAAGACTATTTACATCTAAAGACAAACCATAGTAATCCTATCACCCACACTTTCTGCTTACACGGAAAATTATTGTGCTTTCTCACTAGGCCACTATAATATTCCTAAAACACAGATATTCACCAAAGGAGAAGCAGCCTTGGCCCCATCAGCAACCTGATCAGCTAGAAGCTGCTGAGACCATGAGTGAAACCTATTCAAACAGTAAGTCCCTTGAAAGAGCCTATTTTTAATAGATATTGCTTATTTATTCTGTGCTTAGCTACGACAAGGACTAGGCAGGGACAGGACTAGCTAGCAGTGCTTGCTAGCCAGGGACTACTGTGGGATAGACACACCAGGATCAGTGTGGGTGAATAAACTCAACATCCTCCTGAATCTCAAACAAAAGACAGCCAGGCACTGCCCCAGAGATCCTGTCATCTCACTGAACAATGTGCCAAGTACATGGCTGCTTGGAGAATCACAGAATCGTTTCAGTTGGAAAAGGCCTTTAAGATCCTCAAATCCAACTGTAAACCTTGCAAGGTCAGGTGCACCACTAAACCATGTCTCTCAGCACCTCACCTATGCTCTTCATTCATTTACTTAAAAACAATTCATTGGGAAGAAGATTTTATCCTGGTAACTCTTAAGCAACCTTAACTGCATGAGCTTTGTCTTTTGTTTTCAACAAAAAAGAAGAGTAGCAGAGGTTTGCAGAAATACAAAAAAGTATAGAGAAATATTTTTAAGGCGTTCACTGCCCTTTCATTTATCCTCACCAGGACCACCCAGGACACTTTCCAAGCTGGCTTATTTTTCCTCAGTCACACACAGCAGAATAGCGTACCAGCTTGGCCCCTCTGGTCCTCTTTCATGCTGCTGCAGACAACACGCCTTCTCTAGCACTAACTCAGCCCTCGCTAGGACTGAAAACTAACGTGCTGGTCACAGGAAGAGTCTGATGTGCACATTTGCATAACCTGAACTGCAAAAAGATTAGATGGCTAATAAATCTAGTCAACCTGCTTAGCAACTGCTTGGCAGATGAAATGAAATGAATAGTTAGGTCAGTTTTTTAGACAGGAGACGTCTGCACCACACCACCTCTTCATTATCTAGGGTTAATCCTGCTCTGGCAGGGAGGCTGGACTAGATGATATTTCGATGTCCCTTCCAATCCCTGACATTCTGTGATTCTGTGAATAATTACACAGATACAAATTTTCAGGATTCATCAAACCCCTCATCTCCCAAAACTACTTACTTCTCTTTGTGACAAGATCTGTGTTGTACTTTTGAACTCCATTTCTTAAAAAGCAACTTTTCTTTAAGAAGTTCACTAACAAAAACATTTTTAAAATCCCAGTAAAACATAATGGGAATTAAATTATGGTACATTAATTCACACTTAGCTGCACAGAGGCCATTTGGCCTTTGTCTTTGTGTCTGAATGTGCTGGGCGTGAATTACTACACTGTAATTCACATGCTGACACATCTTATGGCTTAATTAACGCTACAGGAAAAAAAAAAAAATCAGAGCTTGCAGAGCTGGTCACTAGAGATCAGAAACCAGTCTTGTCAGGAAATGGTTACAAATGAAACAAGCATCAGAGGTTATAGGCCTGAAGGGTAACACAACTCCCCCTTTTCCTTTCCTGCAGTTCCATGTCATATGTGTTAAGAAGCCTGTAGGAAGGGATAACTACCCATGCATTACTTTGGGCCCAAGTCTCTAGCTGCCTTCTACAGTTTGAATCCTATTGCTCCAGCTTCAGTGCAACTTGAGCTATGCAGATAGCTACCGGTTGCCTGTCCAAGGCAAGTGCGCTTTGGTAGGAGTAGCAAATGGAAATAGTAGAAGATACTGTTTCCCTCCACAACACAGTAGACACAGTTGCCAAAAACTGCAGGAAAAAAAATCATTATCAGAAAAATCCCCTTAAAATCTCCTTCCTTATTTAGAGTGAAACTCAGATATGAAAGAAGCGGGTCCACGCACAGACCTCTGCACTCTGTAATGGCTTAAGCAAGAATTAAATGGTGTGTAGAGTCCTTGCAAGGTTGAATTTCACCCTCTATCACCTTATAGATTGGTCAGTCATCAAATAGGGAACTTAATACTCCCAATTTTAATACATTGCTGGTAATGAAAGCACTGTAGTATATACATAAAACAGCCACCCCTTTTTATCAGGAAAAGCCTTCCTCAAACACTTGTTCCACTACGGAAAAGGTGGCATGGCTGCAGGTAATACAAATTGCCAAGAATAGCAAATACTATAAATATTTCAAGGATGATTAATATTTTAAAACAATGAAGTTAGGCAGAAGCCTGGAAGTCAACTTGGCTATTTCACAACTAATAAAACATGTCTCTTGTATTTCATGTTGACTATATAAAGAGGATTGTAGTAAAACGCAATTATCCACCATTCACTAGCTAACATAACACTTGTACAAGTATAAAAGAAACACAGTATGTATTTTAAGCAGTGACAGTATTTCCACCGTATTAAAATAGTAGTGAGGCAAACGTTCAGCTCACATTAAACAGCACTCTGTCACCGAGGACCAGCTTGCTTGCATCGTATATTCCCCCAAGAAAGATAATGCTGCTTGCTTTAACAGAATCATTGCCACCAGGCAACTGCCAGTGGTTTCAGTTATAAATATTTCCACTGTTCCCACAGAAACTGGTTTGGCATCTGGACCTGCTAATGCCTAGAGAGATCAGCTTGACCTTCGAGCACCATCTTTTCGCAACAACACAGCCCTCCCTCACCGTAGTCATCTCCCAGAAACATCGGGAAGATGGTGCGGAAGCGCGAAGGGTCAGAACAGGACAGCAGACGAACCTCTCTTCCTTGCAGCTGCAGTGGCTTGAAAGGATTTCAAATTCCATTTTCTACTCTGCAAATGATAAGTTCGTTCACCCCCACCTCAAACTAATTCTTATACAGAAAGACAAGATGGCATCTGTCCCTACATGCAGGAAGGTCACAGAACAGCTACGCCACAACTCTACATGAATAATTTCTTGGAGACAACTTGTTTTCTGGAAGTTCGGAGCTGGGCCAGCAGCAAGTGTTTGCTGCTGTCAAGTGTCAGTAGTTGACCTCAAGCTTCCTAACAGACTTGTCAGGCTTTGTCGAAATTAGAACCTATTTTAGCTTAAACTTAGCTCTGTCTCCTAAGTTAGTTAAGAAACCTTCACTACACCTGCAACTTGCAGGATCAGATGACTCTTGTCTAGCCTGTTCTAGCTGTAATAGCAGAACTACTCTGTTGTCAGATACCTATTGTTCATCCTGTAATTTCAGCCAGGTTTTAGTTTAATTATTGCCTACCTTCTTCTATCTTTAGCTGTGCTTAGCTTTGGGCAAGCATGTGGTTCTAGCCTAAAAAAAAAAATCACATTGTATATGAAGAAAATGATTAAGAAACTTAAGTAATCACAGCAACGACTAACCCACCCCACAGATCATCGGGAGGGAACAGTCTGCAACCCATGAACAAATACAGGGTTAAAACATAAAATAAAAATCCCAAGCAGCTGTGAGACCAAGGAGGAACCAATCCCCACAACTGACACCACAGGTTGCCAGCCAAGCAGGAACAAGGATGGTGACAGCTCCCTTTCAAGATACAACTGCAGTGCAAGAGCTTTGCATCAAAGGAACCAGGCAGATCACCACGTCTGTTGATTTTACTGCTTATGTAATTACCTCCAACAGAAACTGGCCTGTTTGGATTACTGCTTTAAACTGAGAAATAATAAGCAGTTGTCCATTGTTTGATTAGACTGTTAAAGCATTAGAGTAACAACAGCAACAACAAAATAATCATTCTCTGTGGCTCATCATGAAAATATGCACACAATACAATCCTTAAAAATAAGCAATCAAATAAATAATAATAAAACAGTCTGATAAAGATCTTTGCGTACAACAGGTCTTCAGCTCTTTCCCAAAGCCTAGAACAAGTTACTTGTTTGGAGACATCCAAAAATTTCACCCTGCAGCGATCCCTATGTTATCCTTCCTCTGTTGCCCTTAGCAGCATGCAGTTCTGAATCCCTTATTTCTATTATTACTTTTGTCCAGCATACGGAAAGTTTGAAATCGCAGCTCTCAGGCACACATGAGCATGACAGCAATGTGACATGAGCAGGTGTTTATCTCTCTAACTGAGCCGCGGCCTGTCACGTCCATCTCATTTTGGGTGAACTATGACAGTGTTCATTAGTGGGCAAAGAGAAATCTCTTTGTTTGGGGTCAAGGGAAGGAAGGCTGAGGAAGATGAGAACAGCTGCTCATTCCAGAACATGCCTCTGGGAAATCCACCCATTACAGGCAAGAGGATCAGTTTGCTCAGGTATACATCGGGGGATGCAAACCAAGGAGCACTTTCCTGGGGGTCTAGGCCTTCAGATGCTTTGGGAAAAGCTTCCTAATAAGGGCAAACAGGAGGCAGGGGTGCAAAAGCACAGAGCTATTGCAAACCCCTTTGGTTTTGATGTTGCCGATTTATTTTTTTTTTTGCTTGCGCGGTGTTTTTTGGTTGGGGTTTTTTTGTGGTTCTTGGTTTGTTTGGTTTGAGTTTTTCTGTTTTGTTGTTATTTTTTGTTTGTTTTAATTCCCTGGTGTTTTTGCTTTCTGTCTTGGCTAATTCTCCAGTTTTGTCTAACAGGTTTAATTTTATCTAACAGATGGATTTACAGGCTTTGCCAGAGCTTAGAAGAGGGGATAACATTCTGGGGGCTTCAACACAGGTCTGAGTTTTGTTGCCTATGCCCTATTTATCATTCAGTTGAGGGGCAGCAGAGTAAAGAAAGCATCCACTACTCAAGTCTCAAGTATTTCATGTGGTTTCAGGTTTTTTGTAAGCTGTGATTCAGAGCAGTCCCAGCAAAACTAGATAGTACGGCGCCTGTGCACTTAGGATACAGCAGATTAACATCAGTTCAAGAAAGACAGGGAACTGCTGGAGAGAGTCCAGCACAGGGCAACTAGGATGATTAAGGGAGTGGAACATCTCCCTTATGAGAAAAGACTGAAGGAGCTGGGGCTCTTTAGTTTGGAGAAGAGGAGACTGAGGGGTGACCTCATTAATGTTTACAAATATATCAAGGGTGAGTGTCACGAGGATGGAGCCAGGCTCTTCTCGGTGACAACCACTGATAGGACAAGGGGTAATGGGCTGAAACTGGAACATAAGAGGTTCCGCTTAAACTCGAGAAGAAACTTCTTCTCAGTGAGGGTGACGGAGCCCTGGAACAGGCTGCCCAGAGAGGCTGTGGAGTCTCCTTCTCTGGAGACATTCAAGACCTGCCTGGACACGTTCCTGTGGGGCATAGTCTAGGCATTCCTGCTCTGGCAGGGGGATTGGACCTGATGATCTTTCGAGGTCCCTTCCAATCCCTAACATTCTATGATTCTATGATTCTATGATCAACACTGAGAAACTGCAAGGATTTATGACTTCTTCCCCTTTCATTATTTCTACAGCTTATCAACAAGATGACATTGTACCAAGGCAGTATCCTGGAAAATTACTTTTCATCCTGCAGATCACCGAAGTCACACACCCTTTGACTCCACACCTGTCACCGCAGCCCTAGACACACAATATACTTCAAGAAATGAGATCGCTAAAAATTAGAAACACCACCAAAAAAAACCCCGAAATGAACTAAAACAAAAAACCAACAAATTTATGAGATCACTGGCCTAAGAAATCTTTCTACACTACAGATGAAGAGATTGTGTGAGGAAACTCAAAAAGGGAATGAGATGCAGTGAGGTCAGTCTGTAAAGGGAGTTTGTATCAGCTCTGGCAACCACTACAGGACAGGAGTCATCCCAGCCCATGGAACAGGAATTCAAATGCTTGAGTCCTGTTAAACAAAATATGAAAGTGTTCTGCATGCAGTGAAAGGGGATTACTAAAAGGGGGGAGTGGAGGAGAAGGAAAAAAAAAAAAAAGGCGAGGCTTAACTGGACTATTTTTATGTAGAAGGTGAGCCTGTGGCATGCGTTTAAACACGCATATGCTACCTTCAGGCTAGTAGGAACCTCTGCATCAATATTAGCTTGCCATTCACTTTAGGCAGTCTTCTGCAGGCACTTGCAGGAGAGAGGCAGCAAAAATGAGCACCTGAAAGCCATCAGGTATTCAGTCTCTGATTTCAAAGCCTTGGAAGCCTAATAAGACTATTTATTCTGACTTTTGATACAATCCTGCTTTTTATACATGTCCTTCAGTCCCCGTGGAATACTGGATGGGTTTGACTGCACAGTGTCGGCTGATAACAAATATGTTCATCGTACATCACGTCGCGCAGCTGAACTGCAGTCTTCTCCCTTCATTAGTGTTGGGAATATGCCACCCTTGAACAACCAGGCACATGCTCAGTACCTGCTTCCTCCAAAAACGACAACAGGCCAAAGTTTTGAAATGGTAGCTGCCTCCTGGACAACCTCAGAGATCGGAACAGAGAGAATCTAAGCAAATCCTCTGGCTCAGACTAAAGGTCTTCACTCTCCATTCACCACCATTCAGTGGTGGCTGTGAGCTTCTCCTACATCCATGCATGTTGGTTAGATGGCAGATTCACTACCAGTGACTGCTACGACAACTACAACAGCCACTCTGTACACTTATTTCGTAGAAGAACAAAGTGCAGAAAGATTTCCAGGCATCCAGTTTCTGCTTCTCTGCTGTTTCCTCATCTGTAACATAACACAACTCCTAGGATGCTTGCGACATTTTCATCTACTGCGACTACTGGGCAGGATTTTCCAGCTATAGTGGCATTGTGAATTTAAAACAGAACTGCCAGAGGCATTTTTAAATGGTTAATTGCTTTAACTGATAATATTGTTTAATTACAAAGATTTACAAAACATTTACCATTTAACTTTCCTAGAGAAGAATTGAGAGCACCTTTTCTAATACCTCTTTCATTTCACCCCAATTCCACCCTCAGTTTAAATATTCATTCTAATTTTCAAGTCAGCGAGGAGTTTTGCTTGAAGAACAATATTACAGATAACCTTTGTGCCCAAAGGTGTTCTAAGTTATGCGAGCAGACAGGTTGTGCTCTACAGATACGTGCAGCCAATTACACATATTTCATTTTTTTAACCTCCTTCACTGTAAAATTTTGCTCTAGTGTCTTAGCACATACATAGTGCATGGGAAGTTCAAAAAGCCTGATGAATATTTTAAAAGCAGGGGCCTACAGCATATGTACGGGGAGTCATGTTATTTACAAATATGCTCCCAGTGACCCGCAATTAAAATGAGATCCTTGGTGGAGCTCACCTTCCATTTAGACATCAGGAAAATTAGGCAGCTCGATGTTCCAAAGCTCTGCTCTGAGCATCTAGCAAACCTCACTGCAGATCTTGGAGGACCCCATGCTGGAGCAGGTAGATGCACCTGAAGGAGGCTGAGACCCCATAGGAAGCCCACCCTGGAGCAGGCTTCAGGCAGAACTTGTGGACCCATGGAGAGAGGAGCCCACACTGGAGCAGGTTTGCTGGCAGGAGCTGTGGCTTCACAAGGAACTCACAGTGGAGCAGTCTGTTCCTGAATAACTGCATTAGGTGGAGGGGACTCACACTGGAGCTGTTCATGAAGAACTGCAGCCCGTGGGAAGGACTTGCATTGGAGAAGCTCATGGAGAACTTCCTCCCTGTGCTGGAGCAGGGCAAGAGTAAGGTTTCCTCCCTCTGAGGAGGAAGAAGCATCAGAGATACTGTGTGATGACTGGATCGCAACCCCCATTCTCTGCTCTCCTGCACCACTCAGGGCAGAAGGTAGAGAAATCAAGACTAAAGTTGAGCCTAGGAAGACAGAAGGAGTTGGGGAAAAGGTGTTTTAAGAGTTAGTTTTTATTTCTCATTATCCTACTCTGATTTGATTGGTAATAAACTAATTTCCCCAAGTTGAGTCTGTTTTGCCTGTGACAGTATTTAGTGAGTGATCCCTCTGTTCTTACCTTGACACACCAGCTTTTCATTCTATTTTCTCTCCCCTGTCCAGCTGAGAAGGGGAGTGATAGAGTAGCTTTGGTGGGCACCTGACATTCAGACAGGGTCAACTCACCACAATTTCATAGATTCCCACAGCACAGCAGCTGTGCCTGACACTGTTAGCTCAATTCTCAGCCCAGGTGTGCAGCACGGTGCTACACCTATTGACTCCACATTGCTACCACACTGGGTTGCACAGCATTGACAGGCTAAGACAATGACGTGGGTTTTGGTTCTTCTTGGCTCTCAGAGTCACTGAGATTATGTATGGGAGTCTCTGTCTTTCAGCAGAGCACGGGAACATCCACTGCAATGCTCAAAATCACAGTCTAACATGATGGTAAGATCCCACCCTGGAATTGTGGCTAAAGGTGGACATGCAGCCCCTTATTAAGCAATATTCATAGACGGGAAACACATTTCCATGCAGAGGCCAGCACAGTGACACACAGCCAACAGAGTAGGTTTGGGCATGAGGTGGAAGTAGGGAGAGATATCAACATCCTGGAAGAAAAAGACACCGTTAGGTAAAAGATGTAGGCAAAAAGGATTGCTGTTTTCTATTCTGTCTTTCCTTCCCACAGGCAAATTTACACCATCTCTCACTCACCATGGGCTAACGGTGTTACGAGCATTGTGAAGAACAGCAGCTGTGATGACCACATGACTGTGAAGGAGGGCTTGAAAGTATCCCAGCAAACAAGGGTTCAAACAAAACAAGGTGAGCGTCCTCCTGTACTTGCTTCCAACACTTCAATTGTTGGCCTTCAACTCACATCCAAAAAGGGGAAAAAACCCAATCAAAAATAAAAATAATTGGAAAAAATCCCACAGCCAGTATCCAGAGAATGAGACCTATAAACGAGAAAGGAAAAAAAAATGCAGTTAGTAAAACAATAAGATAGGTGTTTTCAATCAAGTCTTGCTGTGTTTCTTTGCTGCCAGCAGCTGTAAAGGCAAATGTGTATTCTCACCCGGCTCTTTAGATGTATGCACATTCCTACGTACAACAGGAATTAAAACTGTCCCTGTGCAGAAAGCCAGTTTGTGCGTCACTAATGCTCTGCTTCCTCTCTCAAAACAGGGCTTAAAGACAGAAGTTTTGAACAATGATGCCCACGGGTCCACAGAGTTCACGGCTTGAAAGCTGAACAGAAAAAAAAAACTAACAAAAAACAACCAAACACAAACAAACACCTCAACAAACCAGTCCATACATAGTGCATTGTGTACGATGTACATGTGATTTCTAAAACAGGCTGCAATTCTCCTAAAAACATTTGGGTGTCTATAAATCACAAGCCAACAGAAAGCTGACTTGGGTTTAACTGGTGCTTCGCTCCCCACCGACTTTGAAAGTTGAAGTGTGTTTAAGTGGTTCCTAGGCTCTGTGACGGTCTCTTACACAGAAATAAGTTTCAACCCTGGCCACTTCTTTTCCACTGAAAACGCTCAAACATAGGAAACAAAGAGCAAATGCAACCTCCTGAAACAAACGTCACTTCACCACTCGGTCTAGGCTCTATGTGTGAGCATACCAGCGAAGCACAGGGCTTTAACAGAAAATGCAAGTCAGAGTTGTGACAGGGCTGCACTTCCCTGGCCTGCCTCCTCTTTCCCATCAAATGGAAGCACTTTTTTCAGTAGATGTATCCACACCCAGACAACAACCCCACTTTCTCTTTAACCTCCTGCACCGTGTGTAATGCAGTTGGACAAGCTGGCCAAAAACCACCTATGCAAACATGTGCTACACGTCCTGAACGACTTGGGCAGAAACCGAGCCCAGTGCTTTCTCCAAGTAGCTGGGCAGTGCATTCTTCTTTTTGGCTAAGACCTTTCAGCCCATTGTGCATTTCTTCCGTGCCTCTGCTGTTGAGGTTGATGCCACCATACCAGCACTGCATTCAGTAATATGGTTTGGGAGGATATCTGCCAACGATATGCTTAAAGGCCTCTTTATCACCCCATCTGAGGTGTCCTGTACAGCTTTTTATCACTGAATCTGGACCCGGCTTTGAACCCAAGTAGAGCCTAAAAGTCACCCTTTCCGTGGTGACGCCCAGTGACTCAGTCACTCACTCCCAGTCAAGCTCCACAGTCAGTCATCATGGGATTAAAAATAACGGTCTCGTCTATCCCACATGTTTGCAGGAAAGCCCAGGGACATCCAAATCCATGCTTGAATAGAAACATTCACTCATTTAATTGGAGAAAGTATTCCAGCGTTCCATCATTTTAATCTCACAAGAAGGGGCTGGATGGTCACAGTGACTCAAACTTGGCAGGAAAAAAACAACTATGCATAGTTAAACCACGGCATCAGTTTGAGACTTAGCTCCCTGCTGACTTGGAAATGACGATAAAATAGAAGGAATTGAAAAATACTTTGCATATCTGTTTTGAACTCCCTAGAATCTGCAGCCTTCACAGCACTGGTCTAATTAAAAATCTCTCAAAAAAATCTCTGATCAACAGAAGTTATTCTTCTCTCAGCAAAGAAGTTGTTTTTGCCAACTTCTGTTCTTACTCAAAACCCAGTTTGAGCCAAAAAGCTATATGAAAAACTATGCAGCATGCCATTGTGATGGGGGTATATTTCTGAAACTCCGGCACGACAAAGTGGCCTTTGTTTTGCCTCCTATCTTTGCTGATCAACTGACTCAAACCCCACATTGTTCAAAACCAAAGCCTATAAGGAAGCTGCATTTTTTTCTGATAAATATATCTGCTTCCACTGCCAAGATTTTGTTCTCCCACTCTGCTTTCCTCCCCGGTCTATCACTGCAATTTGTTCACTCAAATGTCGCATTTAGTTTCCAAAGCTTTTTCTTTGCCCTGTAACTGGGTTGACTGAAAAGCCCAAGGTCAATATGGAGTCAAGTGGCGTCTTTATAGACATCCTAGAAATTAAAACTTTGCTCGAGGTGAGACTAATCAGAATGGTCACTGATAATATTTAAAGCCTGCTTATCAGAGGAGGACAAGTCTTGTGAATATTTTTAATCATACATTCCAAACAGCGATCAAGTTTTCCATTTATATTTTAGGAAGCTACCAGTACACATTAAACTACACCACTGGCCATTATTTATGCATGCTTTTTCTACAGCATCCTCTGTAAAGTTTTAAAAGTGAGAAGCTCTTTGTGCTACAGAATTTGAAAACGCATACAGAGATAGGTGAAAGCTAACTGAGCTCAGGTATACTTCCCCGAAGCAAAAGCTCAGCCAGGCAGTGATGGAATGGAGATTTGTTTTCTGATTTTTATTTAAGATCTGGACAATCTAAATCTGTCAGAAAGAGATAACATTCTGGTGCGTTAAACAGATTTTGGGTGTAAACTCAAGAAGTACCAAATTAATTACGCTACCTATCTCAGAGATAGAATAATTGTCAACAAAATATTTACACAGTGGCCTTTAAAACTGTTTTTGTGTGTCTATATAGTTCAGCATGATATGATTCAAGGATTATTTTTTCTTTATGATCTCATGGGTCTGAATCAGCAAAAGAATTCACTCACCCTCTGCAGAGTCTAAAAACTAATTTTGGGAACTTGCAACCACTGGAACAACAATACGCATCTTATCCTACTGGAAAGAGCAGTATCTAGTCACAAAGTTCCTGTGCAAAACAGAGACAGTAGGAGTAGCTCAGCATTATGCACCATTTACACCAGTTGTAGATCTGGCCCAACATTCCAATATTCCCAGCCCTACTTTTCCTCCTGCCAGAACAGAACAAGCCAGAGACATGGTCTGTCAGGTTGTGTCTGCAGACCCTGGCTGGCACAACCTTGCCCTTATGCCTGCTCCTACAAAGACTTCAATCCCTTCGGCTTGAGCTCATGCACAAATCTTAACAAACCCACAGTGTGTGGAGAAATGCCAAAGTTGTTTAACAACATGGGGCACTGGTACATTAACTAAACACACTGTCTTGTTACAAAATTCTGGATGGTTTTGTATTTCATGTAATCAAGTAATCACAGTGCGTTTGTGAACTGGATATCTGCAGGGGAAGAGTTAGATAGGAAATGAGTGGAGCAACCCTTTTTCTTGATGGTCACACAACCCCTCTCAAGCAGCATTAGGAGATGCAGAAAGAGGCCTGCAAAACAAAATTCACTCAATCTTTGGATTAGCTTCAGGTAAAGCACAGCCAAAGAGAGATACTAGAACACGTATCTGTGAAACGTTCAGTGCAGAGTGTTACATTTATTGATGTGAGAAGTGGATATAGCATCACAGTTAAAAATTTAAGGGATACGCTTGACCTAAGGAGTTTGGACTTGAACCACAAAGACAACACAGCCTGCACTGATTTAAAAGAAAGTTCTTCTGCTCACTGATCTTTCTGCCCCTGACACCCTCATGGTCAGATCTGCTGCCAGGCACCATCCAAACCTGATTTGCATGCTGGCAGTTCCCACAAATTCAACTCAAAGTAGTACTCATGGAATAGGAGAAAGCCAAAGGAAACTAAGGCCTTATGGTGTAGAGATGAGCAGTGAAGTATTCATCAAGGCGTCGTTCATAAAAGAGCGTTATAGATACACTGACAAACTCAACATCTACCCAAGTCTGTTCTTCAGCAGTTGATGTCAAGCAGCACATGGAGCTCCTTCTGAGCTCATCTGTCGACGGTCTACAGGGGGGTTGAAAAAGAGAAGGAAACCAGTTTATCTGATGAGCTACAGATAAGCTGAATTCAGAGTAGAATTTAGAGCAGCACAAACCAAACTTGTCAGAAATCCACTTAATTACTGCCTTCCTGCAAACACGAGGATTTATACCTGTACAAAACCAGATGCTACCATTCTCACACCACAAACGCTGCCTGCCTTCCCCAGGTATCTACCATTTTCTAGACAGTTGAGGTATGATGACATGAGGGACAAGAGTGTTTTACAAGGGGGCTTATGAGCAAAAGACAGATAGAAATGCCTTTTTTTCCTTATCCAGTTTTACTTGCAGCAGTTTTCTCCCCACACCTGGGAACGTGCATAGTAAAACTAACCTAAACAAAGCAGTGATGCAAGAATTGGTTTATATTTCGTAATAGAAACGATTCCTACACTTATCTCCTTCTTTGGCAAATATTGCTTCTGAAGTCGAAAAGAAGTGTGATGTTTCAAACAAATATTGATTAAATCCATTATTTACAAGGGGAAAAGTTTGGAAGTAAGTAAACTCCTCCAAGCTGATGGGCCAAGCTTAAACCACAGATGTCATCCCCCATTCTCAGCATCTGCTACGTAATGCAATTTATTCCAGACAACATTTTCAGAATTTCACTGAGAAGGAAGAGAAATAAACCCAGTAAGGAAAAAGATAACATTCAATCTCTGCAAAAGTAAATTAACTGCTATTTAATGTTAGAGAACTTTTCTTAAGTAAAAGAATGACCTGTATTGCCACTTCCTTTACGAACAGCTAAAGAAAAGAAATGCTGTGATATATTTGGTCACGAGCTGTCTGCAAAACACTTTTTTTTTTTTTTTTTTTGCACTATTAGTAAAAAAGAAACCAAAGGACCCACTCCCACCTCTTTCCACCTTTACCCTAATTTCAAATCTTTTTCCCTGTCAGGTATTCAGGATGTGGCTCCAGAGTCACTTTGAGGTAGCAGCAACACAAAGTGCCACGTAAAAAGTGACGCAGGCATTAGTGTCAGAACAATGCAGGGGGAGCAGGGCAGAAGCAGGCTGCAGCCCCGGCACGTCAATGGAACCGCGTGCACTTCCACTCCTAAGCACTCACAGAAGCTACCACTACAGGGACATGATTATTTATGGGCAGATTTTTCCATGAGTGTTTTTAAGAAGTCAGGAATGTGTTTCCAAGACATGTAAACTTAATTGTCTGCAAACTTTTGTGTTTACATTTAGCCCAGGGGAAGGTTCATCCTATAACTGCAAATGCTCATGAAGTCAGAGTTCTCACAGAGTTCAGGAAAACAGGCTTTTGTTTCTCAAAATAGCAAGTGGCAGCCTTGGCTTTTGGCTCTTCATTTCAGGTTTCAGGTTTGGTAGATGTGATGCACTGTGAGAGACCCAGTGACCCCTATGCTGCGTGGACTCACCAATTTGTGGTACGACGTGTTCACATCTACGTCCTCCTTCTCTACCCCAGACCCTGCTCCTGTCCTCTCTCATGTCTCACCTAGGGCTGTGAACTCAGGAGGAAGCTCCTCAACCCTCTCACCCCACATGCACAAAACTATAAGGTACTTCCAAGACTGTTTCCAAGCATGGTTTGAAACAATCACTTGCACCTTCGCCCATAATTGCATATTTCTGTACATTTTCAATTCATCCATATTGCTTGAAAAACTAAGACCATTCTGCCATTTACTCCTCCTTTATATCTTAGGTAGCACTCTGAGAAGGAATTTTCAAAACCTTAAAAGCAAGTAACAAAAGCAACAATGTCTAATACATTTGCCTTCATGCTAGACCCTGCGGTGCTACTTAACGCTTCTCCCCTAAGAGGAGCAGCCAAGGAAGCCAGGAACCACTGTCAGCTCAAACCAAGCCTCCTCAACCACCTGTTTAGGATGTAATTCAAAGTGACAAAAAACTCTTTAGACGTACTCCCAGATTTGCTGCAAAATAACTTTCAAGTGTTAACTTATCAAATTCATTTCAGATTAATCAAGCAGGTTTTTGTTGTTTTTGTTTTGTTTTCCTTCTGTGTAGATGAAATTGAGGCTTTTGTGCTTTTCCAGAAGTCTAAAAGGGAACTTAGCAATCAACTGCTTGTTGGTTTTCCCATCCAATCTAGGATCACAGCAATTTCGGGAGAAAATTATAACCAAACTAAAAGCAAAGCTATTCACACATCTTCTGACTTCACACGGGAGGATGTGGATAAGAAAGAGAGAAAAGGAAGTGTCCTGGAAACATGGTCCAGAAATTTAGAAAGATTGCACCAAATTGTACATGAGTATCACAGCCACTGAACACTCCAGCCTCTCTTAAGTGCTGGCTGGTTTTCCTCAACAATATACTTCATTGCAGATTTAAAAGAGGAAGGTACATCATTCACGAGGTTCCTGAGTGCATGCAAATACGTAATAACACACGGAAAATTTCAAAAGGTGCAGGGTATCGTCTGAGGATGTCGGAAAATACACAAATGTTTGTATTACATTACCACCCCTGGATCAGCGGGCTTTCTGAAAACTGCTTACGAAAAACTTGGTACTCTCCCTGGTTAAGCATCACCTGCTAAAGCAGTTCACGCTGCTTACGCTGGCAAGAAGAAAGTCAGCCCCTCCACCACTCCCAGACCCCATCAGTGGGTAAAAGAGCCCAACTGGTCTCGAGAACTATGCAGCTCTTCACATGAGCTGCACAGCACCGTAAACTTTGGACCACCTGAGGCAACCCTGTAGCATCACTGGGTTAAGATCATTCTCAAGAATTTATTAGGGCTACATAACGTGCCACCTTTCTCAAATGTTCTATTTTTCGGCACATCTTTAGAAAAGAAAAATAATACATAGGCAAGCACTCCACAGTATGGCCAACAGTTACTATTTAACTGCAAAACTCTCAATACGTGGCAGCTCCTTGCACTAACGAAAATTTCAGCTTTCTTTTCAACTAAATTTCTCCTTACTGAGAAAAGCTGAAAAATAGGACCCAAATGCAGCTTAGAGGCTTCGTAAACTGGAGGTAAATAAACATAACTCAACATATTTATTTGATTTGAAATTCGCATGACTTTTAATCAAATCTCATAATTTTTTCTGTGAATGATTCATGATGTTGAAAGCCTGAGTTTGACAATACTCTCGTAATGCTTATTTGCATCCCACAGTGCCTTTGGCAATCCTTCTGTGACAAATAAAACATGTGTGGTGTGTGAATTGGAAATGGAGACAAGCTTATCACCAGGGGCAGGACAATTTTAACTTCCTTTTGCCGTGATTAGCAAAGCTTGTATATTTTGAGGCATCACCTCTCCCCACACATACCAAGTGTCTTACCACAGCTGTAATTGTGAGGGCACAGATTCTGCTCTGAGTCTTGCTTTTAACCTGCAAGAAGTGACAGCCTCCAAGGAGAAAAATAGCCAAAGGAAATGACAGAGAATTCCAGAAGAGTTCAAATAGCCCATGTTTAAGTGAAGCGTGATATTGCCACCAGAGCAGGAACACTGTTAAATGTCTCAGGACGCAGCTTTTAAAATCTTTCAATATTCGTTTAACCACCCTATTTTTCCCTTCCCATTCGCTGCCTCCTTTATACCATCTCTCATTTTCTTCCTTTCCTCTTCCTAGCAGGAAGGGACCAATTTAATTTATATTGCCCAAAATCATCCAACAGCAGCAGATACAGCGGAAGAGAAGAGCTTAGGGCCATTTGCCATCACAGCAAGATTGAAGGTTGAGGGAGGGTTTTCTTCCTGGGGTTGTAGGGGAATGTAGGGAGGGGGCATCTCTCATTTGTCTGCATCAGGACAGCCCAAAGCCCATGTGAGCAGACTCCATCTCGTCATACATCAGCCAGGAGCACGAGGATGGCACGAAGGCTTTTATAGCTGTTTGCTCCCCAAAAGCGCCATGTGTCAGACCAGAATCTCACTTGCACAGACAAGGGGAAAGGGGCTGCCATACGTCCACCTTCTGGCACACTCCTTCATGGCACAGTTGACCCCACAGCTCTTTGGATACGAAGGTTAAACAAAGACATCAACAGCTACAGAGAAGGGAGCACCACGGAGCCGACACAGGAAGCCCAGGCCCCACGATGGCTTTTTTTCACAGGGCCTGATGGGCAGCAACACACGAACCAAAATACTGGTGTCACAGCTGCATTTGTCAGGGGAAGCAGCACATCAGACAGCCCTGGATTTCCTCTGCCTTTGACTTACTCCAGCTCCATTCACTGCTCTTACATGTTAACTACATGAAGTAATAAATTAAAAAATAAAAAAGGGAAGAGCACCACTTCACTGAGCAATTGCAGCCATGATCTCTTTCCTGACTGTAAAATGAGTCTCTGGTGCCTTTTTAGTCTCTTCTTGCTTACTATTCCTTTCTCAAATGGATGGTAACAGATATTGCTTGTTTTGCCCTAAGAAAAATGTAATTTCTTTCACTTTTTGTGCTGATTAGGAAATTAACAGGCAGTATAAGCAAGGTTAATTGCTTTTTGCCTTTTAAAACATACTGCTCTTGAAAGAATTAGAGTAACAACAAGAGATCATCAATACACACACAACTCTACACACCTGTGCACACTATCAAATGAAACAAAAATCACTGGCAAAAGAGATTAATGGCAAAAGCCAGGTGACTAGCACATTTTTACAAGAAAGTTATCTAGAAAAAAGTTAAGTTTAATTGTCTTTCAGATCTGTTATGATGTAATAAACGTCTATTAATGTTTAGCAGCAAATTGGGTTTTAATGATCATTGCTATTTTTGGCTGGCGGGTGACACGCAGTTTAAATATAAACCAGATTTATGTTTTACACCACCATGACTTTCTCAAACGACTCTCCTTGGCTTAACCTCTTCACACCCCACAAGACATTTAATATAATTTTATTTCTAATAGACTGTGAGCCAATAGGATCATATTTGCTACTACTGATGTTTTCAATGAGAAATAAAATCAATGAGGTTTATGCTGAAGATAAGTGCAAGTGATTAGTTAAGTATAACTGGCTTGGAAAATATTAGGAAGGTTACATTATTCAACCAAATGGTGTAAATTAAGAAAGAGACCGGACCGAAGTAAAGCCTATGACAAACACCTGACCTTGCCATGTTGGAGAATCTTAGCTAGAATCTGTTCTTTTGAACAAATGAGTATTAGTAGGTCAGAAACTGTCTCCTTTTTCAACACAAGCAGTCGACTATAAGCATTCATACCCACAACAAAAACTTCTTCTTAGACCCAGAGACAAAAGAGCGGACCGGTGGGTTGCTAGGAGAAAAACAAATAGCACTTGAAGCAGTATAGAGAGAGCAGACAAGTTAGGCAATGGCAGTCCATCGACTGACTGGGAAAGCAAGACAGTAACACAGGAGCAGCGTTTTGCATCATAAAAAATTAAGATACGTGTGTGACGAAGAACACCTGTTGCATCTAAATTTCTAGGCATGGCATTTTCCAATAAGCTACGTACATGGAAATAATAGGAAAAGCAATAGGTCAAATAACAGAACAAAAACTATTTACAGTTCCCTACAGCAAATGGCTGTGTAGCAATAATAAAGAGCCTGTTTTTCCACATTTTACCATGTTAATGAGTTCTGTTGCACATTAATCAAGAGTCGAGCCTCTTTGATCTTTGGAGGGGAAAAAAAGAAAGAGATTTAATTATTGCACTAATTTTCTGCACAGATGCTTTTCTTATTATTTATATTCTGCTAACAGAGGTTATCATCTAACCCAAGGCCTAGTTATGAAAGGTCCTGGGCATTCTCACAGTAAAACACAGCTCTCCTGCTTTTTGCCCTTTCTTCCTCCATATTTTCCAGTCAACAAAGAATGGGAGGAAAACACTCTTTTGCAGAGAATAAAGGTGTAAAGAGATAGTATTTGGTGATTTCCATGTGTGCTCTTGAATTCCAAAACCAAGCTTCACCCAGTAAGTGGACTATTCCCAGGTGAATCCGACAACAAGTGGTAAATACTGAACACCTGCTCAATCCCTGCAGAGGCAGTGCTTCCAGGGAGAGCAAGTGAACCCAGCCCCATCTCTTGTGAAAATATTTTTGCCCCTCCCTGCCTCCAGTAATTTGCAGTTACCTTAGTTTTATCCCTCTCCAAAGGAGTGCTTTGGAGATCTCTCAGGTTAGCAGTGAGCTCAGTGACTTCCCAAGCTACTACTTCAGCATGGAAGCTCGATTAGCAAATCCCCCGTTGAACCCTATGGAAATGATGTAACATCCTCAGCATCCCTCTTACCGCCTGTCCAGTGAAAACACGTGGGTTCAGCTGCGTGTGAAGCTGCTCTGGTGTCACCTCAAGCCAGCAGTACCCTCCTCAAACACAAGCTGACAGACTGCAACTTCTCTGGTCTCCTTGCTAATGAGGAGCATCCTGTAACCGTTCACAATGGCAATTTGCAACCCAGAGGGGCTACTGCGCTACAGCTGAAACTCAATGCTTCTCTTGGTACTATATAAAGGAAACACTCTGTACTAGAAACTTTGGGTGGATAAAATATTTATATAATACAGATCACATACACTTTTTTTCCTTTTTGAAGTGAAACAAAGGCCATGTATTTCCAGCTGAAATTACCAGAGAGATCTTAACGAAACAGAACATTTAAACCCAGCTGGAATTTCACCAGGAGCTCCCAAACCGAAGCTTCCGCTCTTGCATTGTGACCTGGCATTGCCATGATCCATGTGGTGACCAGTTCTTGTCCAAAGGGACTGGCCCCCAAATTCTTGCAAAAGAAAAGCAAGTTTTGCGAAAGAAGAAAAAGAAAAGCTTACTCCAGTAAGCACATGTGCTTTTTAAAGGGTACTATAAGCTTCCTAAACCATAAAACATTTGGGTGGGTGAAAAGCTAAAATTAATTAATTCCTTGAGTGCCTTGTTGTAGAAATTAATTGTGAGGACAATCAGGACAAACGTGCTTTTTAAGAAAATTGTCTTGGGCAGCTGAGTAAGGAATGCAAGACACTTGCCCGGTTTTCATGCCTCATAGCTAAGGATCAGCTAAAAGAGAAAATACACCTGTTTTTAAATTTGCCAATCTAAAATGTGACTGCCTCGGTAAGCCTCAAATTAAACACATTTCTTAACAGCCTATTACATAGTAAGGGTCACTAAAAGATCTACAGGAAAACTGAAGACAGCTCTTACCACAGAAGGTTATGTAAAACCCCAGAAAATGATGCAGTATCATGTAAGGAAGAGCAGCAGAGGAAGGGAAAGGCAAAAAACCCAAACCAAACCCTGAAGCTCTCACAGGCCTTTTTCCTCAAGTAAACCTATTCCTAATTTGAATCCCTTTTAAATTAAGGGATTGAAATTATCTTTCAGATAAATTACTGCAGGACTGGAACAACTGTATTCAGCAACGATGCTCTCATTGGTAGTTTGTCAAACTGAAGCAATGAACTTTTACAACATTTTACATTTTTAAGTACAGGTCGAACTTAAAATAATCGAGAAAACAATGTAAACATGCAACTCAGACATCTGGCAAGGTCATATACCAAATACAGTCAGACTGAAATGGGATGGCTGTATCACTGAGACTCTGCAATTAACTTAATTACTCAGTTTCCATTATTTCTAAGGTGTCGCAGGTTAGGGCTGGGCCGGCCACTAACACGGACAGACGCTCTCTAACCCCCTCTTCCCCCCGCCAAACGGGAAAAGGGAATGAGGCAGAGAGACTTACGGGTTAGAGAAGAAAAACTAGAACAGTTTTAATGAAAATAATAGGAATAATGGTAAAGAGATAAAAGTAAAGAACTATATACAACTCTAGATAGTAGCCCGATATCAAACCCGACTCCCTCCCCCGATAGAAATCACCACTGGTGCTGCAGAGCAGGAGGCACTGGGGAAGCCCCAGGCTCAGCGGCGGCGGGAGCTGGATACAGGGAGCTGGATTTGGGAACTCAGGATCCGGATCAAAAGCAGGAGGTCAGATGGAGTCCTCTCTGGACACCGGCCATTGCAGAAAAAGGGCGAAATGAAGAAAAAGGGACAAACAAAAAGGGCCGAAACTCTCGTGATCACTCAATTTATACTAGATATGACGTATATGGGATGGAATACTCTCGTTAGTCACCTGTCCTGTCTATTACCCCTCGGAGGTGCCACCTTTTACTTCTTTGTGCCACCTCTTGCTACCCGGCACCCCCAGCGTGGCACACAAGAGCCAGCAGTGGCCTTGGTCACTATAGGAATAAGTATAAGCAAGAGCCTTTCTGCATCCCAGTCCCAGGCAGTAACTGTAAACATCAGATGTTATCACTGCCAGTAGCACACACTGTCTGCAAAAACATGCTGCTGACTTCAGAACGTGCAGCCTTTTAGAAGAGACTGAACTGGAAAGTAAAAATCACTAAACAGGACTGGGTTTTTAGCTAAACCCAGGACATAAGGAAACAGCAAACAGTCTTATTTCCATATACTCTAAGAGTTACAAAATTTGTTGTAACACCTTTATTTGTGGTGGTATGTATAAAGTGTGCAAGTCCACTTCTGATTTTACTCTTACTGCAACGATGTCTCAGAAGTCAAGGAGAAACATTTAATTGCAGAAATCACACTCAATTCAAAAAAAGAAATTAAGCACCTCTGGCAACTATAAGACAAGATAATTAATCTGATGTATGGGCCTGTCTCTGGTGATATTTTGCAAACCACTCTACAAATACCAAAGTGTAGCTATGTTTGATAGGCACCAATTTCTGTAGGAAGAACCACGACCAAAGGAGGGCCTTTAAAAACATCACCCTAAGCCTCGAAAGCAGCAAGTAAAACCTTCATTATTTAAGGTCATAGCTGGAAGTGAACTGCAATAAAGTATTTCATCCAATTATCTGAAAAGCCATTCACAGTAAACAACAAACGACAACTTTTTACTACATCTTTACTTTGACTTATTTTACTGTAAGAGGAGTAAGCACTCTAGTTTATAAAACAAGGGATTAAACAACAAAGAGAAATCAGCCTTAAACTTTTTGCTAAAGCAAATGCTCCTTTGTTCATCTTGTTCTCCCTATAAGAAGAGATTCAAAAGGGTAAAGCAGGAACACTGGGCTTCAAAAGTAACCAAAATTGGCAAATTGTGCAGAAAGATAGACAGTGCCATTGTTTAGCACTTGGCACCAGTGTGGATCTGAGCAAGTAAGAACACAGATCGCCTGTGATGGGAAATCTATCAGATGCAACAGAGCCAACTGATGCCTAAAAATCTAACATTAAGATCCTTTCATCCCCTGCTTACCTTACATTTACATAAGTTTCACTTCCAAAGCAAAGAAACACCCCCAAAGAGGCAATGTCTGAAATGAAAGAAAGCTGTATTTCAGCTGAGAGGAAGGTCAAGACCTTCTGTTGATCCAAACACTGAACACCAACATAAAGCAATACATAAAATTACTTTTCTCCAAATTAACATTTTTTTCCATTCAGGCTTTGCCTGGACTGTAACAGAAATAAGGAAAGAAGGCTTGAGCATGTCTTCTGAGGGAAAGAAAGGGTAGGTTGCTTCCTGGCATCAGTATCCCATCCAACAACAGAACTTAACACTGCCTTTACCCAGCCCATACACTTGGTGCAAACGCAGCCGGTACAATTCAGCAGCGTATCACACACAAGCCTGCAGAGCAAGACTCCAGACAGAGCTGCCTCCTTGTAGAATAAAACAGAAATAGCATTTGTAAATTGGATGCAATCACCAGGAACAGTTTAGTATCAAATGCTTCAGAAACCTACACGTATAAAACCAAAGCATTTCATGTCAGTAGATTTCAAGCTGTGGGTAGCTTTAGGGTGAGACAGTAGGGAGAGCCCAAGTGGGACAGAGTTTCCTATTAACTTTATTAAGGAGTTTATGTCCAATTTCTTCCTCCTACATCAGGACTTAAAATCACCCATGTAGGGCTCAGATCAGCAGAGGGAAGGATGGGGCAGGGAGGACAGCACACACCAAACACCACCTCCCCACAGCTTCAGTCACAGCTAGAGGGAGACAAAAAACGCTTGGCAAAGAGAAGTTCACTGCCATCAGGGGTTCAGTCATCACCCATAAGCAACAAGTCTCATCGAGTGCCACAGGCTCATATTGACAGCAGGTAACCAAAACGGTTTTTCATGGAAATCAGTTTGTGAAACTTCTAAGAATTTCCTCCTGGTTTACAACTGCCCTTTCTAAAGGCTCTCCCACTTTGAGACAGACACGGTCCACTCCAAACAGAAGAAAATGAGGTGTCTTTACAAGCCTTAAGTCTTTGCAAGCCACTTCACCTGAAAAGGAAGGAGTTGCCTCATCTCAAAGGCACGGAAATTATCCTGAGTTACAGCTGAATTTCACTCCGAAGCCCCAGAGGCCACTGGATCACATGACTGCAGTACAACGGGAACTTCTTACCGAACCTGCACATATCAGGGATATCCTGGAAGAGTTACCTTCGTCTCTTCCTTGAGAATCGGAATTACGTAAACTCTTTTCCAGAAAAACAGAAGATATGGATTTGCTGTTACCCCAGCACTGCTGATTCAAATGACTTTTCTCTAATTGTTTTCCAAATATTTTTCCTGAAAATTATCGATTTCAGTATTTTTGAAATGCATTTTTTCTATTACCCAGTTAGAAATGAGTTTTTCTGATAATGCTTCACTTCATGGCATTTAATTTTAAGAATCTAAGGTGCTCTTAACAGAAGATATTTCAGTTCTGTTGAAACATTCTGGTTGATACATGATTTTGATTTTTTTTTTTTTAAAAAAAAAAAAGTCAATTTGCTGGAGAAAATAGTACTCCCTGGATTTTTTTTTCCTCCTCAAAATTGCCAATAACTTAAAGTAATTTTCTCTCTACTCAGTGGAAAAGATGTGTCCAGTGTGGTGACTCTGATCATTACTGCATAAAATTTCAGACCACTGGGCAGCCTACTATGAGCTGAGAGAAGAATCAGGAGGAATCATTACTCTTCTGCAAACAAAGCCTGGTGCTGAAAAGCCCTTCATGGCACTGATTCCCTGTTATATTACTGTTACTCTTTCCTCAGCAAAAGGGCAAGCCCTTTTTCCTCCGTCCTCCACCAATGTAAAATCTACACACATTTTCAAGTGCACTTTTTTCTTCTACCAAATATACTTCAGCTAGTATGCCCTTCCCTCTTAAACATCCAGAACCTACACCTCATCAGGCTCATTACTAAAACCACTGCTTTTTCCCCAGAAACACTTCTATGAGTCCAAGCCTTTCACTACTGTGGGTAAAAACAAGACCAAGGGGAGAAGTATAAACCAGCACATGACTGAAAGCTAACGGATGGAGCGTAGTTGAGAATACAGAATTATATATCAAGTAATTAGAAGTTTACCACAATTAAACTGGAACAGCTAGTCAGACAGTGAGTCTGGCTTCCTAGTAGTAAACACACCTGTATCAGCAGTAAGGATGAATGCCATGTGCTCTTTTTGTCTCTTCCTACCAACTGTAGCATTACTTAGACAAAAAGGCTTGGAGTAATGAAGAGAAGTGAGGAAGTGAACACATTCCAGCATCACCATCCTCAAGTGCCACACATTCAGTTCAAGCACTTTCCTCTGCAAGTCTCTCTTGCATTTCAGCTTCCTCTACGTACTTTAGTTTCCTACCTACCTTGAAATACATTCACTAATGTTTAGCTTTCAAAGAAGCAAGGTGCAAGACTGAAGCGTTCTTTCACTGACCTAATCTCAGTCTTGCTATTCTCAGCTACAAATGACTAGGTATTGGAAAGGCAGCATCAGAGTCCTCCCCACCATGCAAGGCAGCATTGTCCAAGTGAACATCATAGACCTAAAAAGCTCATGTCAGGAATAACTGGAATTACAACTCAGGATTGTCAGTTAAAAGGAACGGAAAAAAAAATGGGAGGGGGCAAACCCTGAATTAGTTGACATAGTACTTTTGATCCATAAGACTTCTTTATGGCTTCCTCTCTGCAGCATTACAGTGCCTTTCCTGCAAAAGCAGCCAGCACCTTTGAGTCATTTTTAAATAGCAATCTTCCAGTCAGCAGCAGGATTTTATCCAGTTTAAGTGAAAGTGTCAGTTAGATTGGTTCACCCTATCTAATGAAGCCATTTTCATATATAGTTTCAGCGAAAAGCTGCAATCCACACTTCAAGACTAGAGCAGGACTAGGCCTTTCTCACAGCCCTTCAGCATCTCTACATGTCATCAGTGTAATTTAAATTGGCGAAGTTCCCATGAAACACCGCAAGTCCCAACCCTTAAAATACGTTCCTCTGTCTTCTTAGCACACAGCATCTGCTTTTCCCATGTTAAGCAAAAGCACAAAGAGGAATACTCAGGAACTAGCATGGTTATTAGAGGCAAGACAGAAACGATTGCAGGGATAACCAGTCAAGTGAGAGCTCATCTTCACAAAGCCAATAATTGTGTCCATGAGGCTAGCAATTCCAAAGGCAGCCTGCATGAAAATCACTGCAAACTGAAAACATGCAACTTGTATCTCTGTGGTGTAAAGCAAAGCTATGCTGTAGCAACAGTGAGAAAAGTCAATCAATACTGTTCAGGGCCAATATTGGTAAGCCACTAACAAACACACAGCAATGTGAACCTATTGATTCTGTAGAGCTATAGCTCCTTGTTGTTTTCTTCACCTTCTGAAACAATTCTATCCACTTGCAAAATAGAAAGCAGGACACAGAAATTCCTAATTAAAACTTGTTAAAAACCTGAAGTCACACTCGGATAATTACAGAAACCTTTGGTATCACGCTCTGCATTATACATTTGTCAAAATACTTTAAGTACAAAAGGTTTTTTTAAAATTATTCTGCTCTGAACTCATCAGACTGGACACTAAGTTACAACAACCTCAGGCAATTCAGTGAGGCTACCTGAATGGGTTTGTGATACACTCTGCCTCACTGAAAACTGCTCCTGCTGAGCACACTGAAGTGCAAAGAACATCGCTACACGTGGAGAAAAAAAAAAAAAAAAAGATAAAATTAATGCATGGGCTAATTTTAACATGCATCCACAAATAGAAAAGCCTGTTAAGCACTGGAGACTCGCATGTCCCCATCTTCCCAGCCAGGTGAAAGGCTTCTGGGGACACACCTTCCCCTCTCTACCCACTGCTCTCCTGGTCTTAGGGTGAAACCCAGGGCAGGATTAGAAAAGAGCTGGGGGATAAACAGATCAGTAAAACAATAAATACCATCTAGACAGCTAGGAGGGTCAGGAGATGTTTAGGAAGATTGCAAGTTCAAAGACCACAGCGGCAGCAAGTACTGACAGATAAAGTGTACTTCTCCTTCTGAAAAGTACATGCAAGTTGCATACATATATACTATTTTTCATGCAAAATTTTTATCATTTTAACTCTTAGTTAAAATTATTTTTTTAAAGGTCTGGGAACATGAAGTGCTACCTTACTTACGCTTTCCTGCTGCAGAGTTCATCCTCACAGAGTGCTGGGGAGGACTGCCAGGGGTTAGAGCTAGGCCTCCATAAGGATTTCTATAGCCAGTCTATAGCTCGGCTGTTTTGGCAGAAGCTACAAGGGTAGGAAGGGGCTGTGTGGGGCCCACACACCTCCAAAGTGGCATCTCATGGGAAGCCCTGCTTGGCCAGTGCAGCCACCACCCCAGGTCCTGCTCCCTCCCCTCATGGGAGACAGGGCAGAGGCCCCAAGTGCAGGCAGCACCTCCTGGGGGCACTGGGATCTGCTCTTTGAGGCCCATGACCCCACAGCCTCTTCCCCAGACCTCAGCCCCAGGGTCCCTGGACCCCATGGCAACCCCTGACCTCAAGGCCTCACTTTGATGGCCTCCAAGCAGCAACTCTCCTTCCCCACCTCCAACCCCAACAGTGACCAGCTGGCAGGGACCAACAGCCCCACAGCAACCCAGAGTGATTTTCTCTGGTAGCCCCATCCCACACCACAAAACACGGGTGCCCCTCCATAGAAAGCAACACCAAGGCTCTCAGCTACCCAGGAGAGTGGCTTTCAGACCCCAAACCAGGACACCAAGAGGCCATTTAGGCCAGGCAGGCAGGAATAATGGTTTGCAGAAGACTCATTTTCTGAGATGGAGTGCCTCAAAGCCATCAGGGAGTCCTGAAGTGCCCCAGTAGGCCAAAAAGCGTGGTGAGGACACAGCTGCCATCCTTCACAGGGTGAAGAGGTCAGGCTGCATGTAAGAACTTAATCAACACCCACAGAAGCACCTTGAAAACAATGCAGCCTTTGCAAAAGGTAGCCCAAGGTCTACAATGCTTCCCCCTCTCCTCCAAAATAAACAGATTTTAAACATACCCTTCACAGAAATGGTCCAGCCATTAACAGTAACTGTTTCTTATGTGTATCAGTAAAAGATGTAGTGCTACAGAGACTAAATGAGACTTACAGAAAAGAAGACATAAATCTTTGTCAGCCTCTCAGAAATGAACACTTAATACAACTGGCTTGGAGTACTCCACTTCTCGCTCAGCTGAGGTACCAATTATGGTACCACTATGATAGATTTTAATCATTGTTGTTAATGGCTCCCCCAATTTATTTTATCCCCTTTCTGCACTAATGAGCTGTGCTCAAAGTCTCATGATTCAAATACTTCCCCCTCCCAACTGAATAAAGCAATTTTCTGGATTTCAACCTATAATACTGCTGATCTATTCAAAGACATATGAAAGACATTTGTACATACAGAAAGTTTGGGTCAGAAAGTACAGTTACCCTTTGCTTCCCTTTTCTTACCCTATTTCTACACCCATACTTCCTTGTTTTTCCCCCACCCTCAGTGCTTTAATTTCTTACTGGCAGGCAAAGACTTTCTTTTTATATTGTAAAACCAACACATTGTTTAGGACCACAAATGCAGAGCTGCCTACTAAATCTCCACCACCCCTGCAAGCTACTAGTTGGCACTAATTTAACAAGCAGTTTTACAACCTCAAAAGGGGGAACACACTGCGTGCTAGTGAGAAGCTGCCTCACTTCTACAAAACACGGCACAAATCCAGTCTCCTTATCCCAGTAGCACAAAGGAAAACAAATGGTTCAGGCTCGCCAAAGCAGGACCACTTAGAAATACTCTGCATCCATATATCAGTATACAACAGAAGATACCACTTAGAATAGACACCACTTCCAAAGCAACAGTGGAGGGGCTCAGTCACAACGTGCAAAAGATTCAAGTAGCCTGGATACTGATGTCACCCTAGACAAGATCAAGGGTCATGCAGTAGTATTAAAAAGCAGTAAATTAAAACATTTTGAGCCAATTCCCCATCCCACCTAAGTCAGGGAACTTGCTGCCACAAGAGGGTGATGAAGCCAATTCACAAAAGCAGCAGATGTTTATATCCCAGCTCCTAATCCTCAAGAGCTCACTAAATCCTTGTGACCAGGTTATCCTGGAACCATCTATCAGACAATCTGGCAATCTCTTTGCTGCTCAGGACCTAAGGAAATGAGAGGAAAGTCACATACAGAAGAACTCTCACATTTGTTGCAACAGCAAGCAAGTAACAGAGATGCAAATATATTCTGACTAGTTTTTGCCACCATCGCCCAAGAAACTTATGACAAGAGTCATCCAAGCAAGAGCATGCCAGAGATCACTTCTCTTCTATGTTAATGAATAAAAATAGACCATTAAGCAAGCTTTTATTTATATCTTATCCCTCCTTCTCCACCCTATCAACTACCTATATTCTTTCCTGGCTAGCTACAGAATTTTTTCAAACTTCTTTCCCACTGTGCACCAAAATTATGGTAATTTAAAGCAAAAGCCACTTTCAAAACTTTTTTTTTTCCCCTGAAGATACAATGTGTTTGAAGCACAGTATATCCTGTATCAGTCTTCAGATTATCAGGCTGCCTAAGCTCAAAAACTACAAGAAAAATACGTTGATAAATACACCCAGTGCCCTCTCTGCATGACAATATTTATCTTCCTACACAGAGGATCCTAACTGTTCGCCACAACACACCCTCCTTTCATGAGTGGCAAAATCTTCCTTACGATGAAGTTGAGCTCATGAGCAGTTTTATCTTTCACAGAGCACTGGATGCTGCTGTGACAGCAGGAACCCTCTGGGCCCTGAAGCCCTGCAAGGCTGTTCTTACAAAGAAGCACCAGCTTATTCTGCATATACAGGGGCAAATTTCAGAGTTGGATAACGGCAGTGGCTGTGAAGGGAATGGTCCCATGAAACACAGCAACACATTTCATGGGGGATTTCCTTTTTAACTCTCTGCCTACAAACTCTGTGCCATATGGAGAGCTGGAAAAAGGGAGAGGACAGATGTCTGGAGACATTATAGTTACTATGTTAACTGCCTGCGAGTTTATTCATCAAAAGGTGATCACCCTTTGTTCTGGTAAGAATTTATTCTAACTTTCTCTGCAGCTTCGAGAGGTTGACAGCAAATCACTATTACACAGTTCTCAAAAAGTACCAAGTGATTTGCAGCCTGATTAAAAGGCATGGTTCTTTGCCTTAAATACCAAACATTAAGCAAAACCTACAAATGCAAAACACAAGTAAAAGGTGACAGCAGCAGACAAGGAGATGAATGGAAGCCTTCTGTGTAGCCAGGCAGTCTCTGTACGGGTTTGCACACCCACCTACGACACTGGGCCAAGCTGGATGTCACAGGGACACACGCCTATACAAGTGAAAAAGTGCTGTTACACAAAAGGGAACCTTCTTTCTCTGCATGTAGAGAAAGAGAGATTTTGGACCTGGGTGTACACGTTCTAATAAGAAAACAAAACCAACCGCAGAAGCTATTCATTTTCCAGAAGTGTTTCACAGAGACAGAGCTCCCATGAGATGTCCTTTGATTCAACCTGGAGTTCATTTCCTGTAGACTAGGGAGAGCATTAAACGCCTATGTGTCTCTTGGAAATAAGAAAACAAAACTGGAAGACTCAATCATTTGGAAAATCTCTTTCAGCCGTAAATCTGCTTTGGGAGTTTGCATCCGGTATGCTATTTCCTGTGGAGGAGTACCCACTGGCCAGACAAATTTGCGGTCTCATAAGCTGAGGACGGAAGTTAAAGTGAGAATTCAGCTCACAGATGGGCACAAATTCCAAAAATTATCACACTAGTTGGAGGAGCATCAGACATAGAAAACAAAGGCAGCTTCATCAAACTCCAATTGATGTGAAGCTGAGGGTAAACTATCCTGGCATCATGACCACCTAAGCATCGAACTGACTGCAATAGTGATATCACATTCAGAGATCAGGGAGAAGGGAGAAGTTAACTATCCCTCTTCCCCGGGAAGTCATGTTCTAGAAGGAACTTTGTAACAGAGAAATCTCAGAAAACTCCATCACTTGGGTGACGGAGTAAGTTGGCAAAAGGGGAGGGAGATGGCAGCATTTTCCTCAGGTTTACTACCAACATACCTAGGACTGGGACAGGCTGGATTGATGGGCCAAGGACAACTGTACAAGATAACAAGACCAAGACCAGTTGGACTCAAAAGACTTTAAAGGTCTTTTCCAACAGAAATGAATCTATGATTCTATGCAAAGAGGCTGCTCTTTAGTACAGCACACCTATCAAGCATCTTCACCCAACTGTTATTAATGGGTTATAAACTTTTCTCCAGTCCAAGTATGGTTGTAAAAGACAGTGTCATAAAAAGGCTGTCTCTGTAGAAATAACCTTCAGTAAGGTCAGAGGGGTAGGAAGAAACATACACAAAAAGAAAAGGGTGAATTATTTATTCTTTATATGCATCAATGTATCTTGGCACTTTCTACATGTAAGTAGAAAGAGTGTGGAAGAGTTTATTATTTACAGCGGAGGGAGGAAAAAAAAAACTGGAAACCACTCTAGCAGTTCAGGGAAACAAGACCTGTGGGGTTCTGAAGATCAAACATCATTTGCCAGTCTATTATCTATTTCTTCTGGCACTCAATGAAGCTGCCCATCTGCTTTTTCCACCAAAATTCAGGTCAGTCACTGTCCCTCATTCACAGTGTCACAGCCACTCTGAAAATACACATCAAAGCATTAGCTGAAAAAGTGAACTGCCAGGCACGGCTGCAATGCAGGTCAAGCACATGAACATTTTTCTTTTTTATTTTTTGACTCTGTAAAGACCGTGCTTATTCCCCCCATAAACGCAAATCCCAGCCACCTGCGAGGAGGGAGACACAGCGGGCAAGAGAAAGCTGCCACCCCACTGCCCCACGTGGCGAGCACGGAGGTAGGAAATGACATGTCACGTCCCATGGTAGCTCACTTCAATCGGCAGAGGGGACAGTTACTGGCAACACTCTGCGTGACAGCACTCACATATAGACCTCTCCCTCTCCTCTTGACTGCCAGCCCACACAGCCCATAAACACGCAGCCTTCCCCAGGCTCTTGAGACAAGAGGGTTATTAAAGAGGTGCTTCTCTGAAGGAAAGAAGAATTTAAGAGCAAAACTGAGACTATGATAACGAGCTGTTCACAAGCGATTTATCTCCACAGGGGAGGGATTTGTTGGTTTTAAGCTCTCAGCCAGCAGATGATGAAACACCTCTCCACAAGGTTTACTGACCAACAGTAAACAGTGTGCATGTACACATGTGTGATTTCTAAGTTCCTAGTACAGGTTTAAAGAAAAACATATTTTGCACCTAATGCAGGAACAACCAAGTAACAAATGCAAGACCAAATTTCATGGCTCATCTTTACCTGCTAAAATGCCTCCACTTGTGCTTTTAACGTATACTAGCACAGAAAAACGTGAACATAGGACAGAAATAAAAAGAATTCGCGGTATCAAATGTCCAGGTTCCAGGATCAAGCACCTCCATGCCTGATGCTGGGTCAAAATAAAAACAAACAAACAAAAAAGAAATGGTTGGGCAAATGCAGGCTATGTTACCTTCACACTTCTCTACAGTCCTGTTCGTTAATGCCCCTGAGCTGCATCTGTTTTTCAGACCATTGCTCTCTAATATTGCTCTTCTTCCCTTAAGGGGACTGGATTCTTCTCTACCTTTTAGGCTTTTCCAGGCTAGAGAAGTGGAGATGTTTCTCCTTACCAGAGAGCTGTCTGTTCCTTTTTTTGGTTCACTCTACAGCTCGGAGACCAAACTTGAAGACAAGATTCTCACACATTAACAGAACTGAAGGAGACCAGATTTCAAGGAAGATACCAATACAGCGTGTCTCACAATGAAGCTCTTGGAAGAGGCAATTCCAGTCTTATTCAGTTACTCCTGCCATCAGCAGATACTGCCCCCACGCATGAAGGCACAACACCTTTTCCCTGGCCACCATACTCTCACGAGCATACAAAAAAGAAAGACCTTGAGTTTCCACCACAAAGCCAAAGGAACCCTCTGTCCTCTTAAAGAGTATCTGATTAAACTGCGCTCGAGGCCAAAACAACCAAGTACCACAAAACTGTCTTAGATACGCAAGGATTCAGACTGAGTAGATGTTCTTTTACTATTTTTAAGTGCTGTGTTGCAGCTTCATCCAACCACACTCTGCCACAATAGAGTACTACTGATGAGTATGAACAAATGGGAAGCTGATGCCTAGCTGCAAACACGAAGTATTATCGTCACCAAACCATAGAGTGGTTTGAGTCGGAAGGGACCTTAAAGATCATCTAGTTCCAACACCCCTGCCAGGAGCAAGGACACCTCCCACTAGACCAGGTTGCTCAAAGCCCCATCCAGTCTGGCCTTGAATACCTCCAAGGAGGGGACATCCACAACTTCTCTGGGCAACTTGTTCCAGTGTCTCATCGCCCTCTCAGTAAAGAATTTCTTCCTAATATCTAAACCAAATTTACTCTTTCGATCTGAAACCATTACCCCTTGTCCTATCACTACAATCCCCAATAAAGAGTCCCTTCCCTTCTTTCCCGTAGGCTCTCTTCGAGCACTGGAAGGTTGCTATAGGATCTCCCCAGAACCTTCTCTCCTCCAGGCTGAACAACCTCAACTTTGTCAACCTGTCCCCTTATGGGAGGTGTTAGAGTCCCCTTATTTTGGCCATCATAGTGTTTCTAATTAGAATAATAGGTTTGAACAATAAAAAGCCTTATTTCCTGAGACCAAATTTCTTCTACTGTAATTAAAGGAAGATTGTGGGCATGAGGTCAGAATAACACTAGAAATTGCCTGCAAGCAGGACAACTCTTCCTGTGACAGCAACAAGCCTATAAAACAGCGTTAGCACTGCACTGTCACAAACACTGTGTTCTGAAACAAGTTATCTTGGATCGCATTCCCTAGTAAATCTGTGCACACACTTAATTTCATGGTAAGCAGAACATAGCTCTCACAGGAGAACAAGCTATATCGCAAATTATTTCATATTCCCTGCAGGACAATGGCAAATGTGTGCCTGTAGACCACGATGTACCAGCACAGGGTCTCTTCACAGTAATTTGCCCATGAATCAGGTATCTAGCTGCAGATACAACCTCTGTGAGAAAGTACACCTTAAATCAAGAACCACACTCAAAAAGAGTGGTGCAAAATCCTAAATCAATCCCCTTCCCTGCTCTGCAATGCTATTTCCTCCCCCAGCTTGTTTTGGTTACCTGGATGAGAAGCAGACAGCTCTTATGTATCCCGTCATTAGTCAGAGGTAGCCTATGTATATCACTACTAATAGAAGTGCTTTATAAAAATATTAGATTCACATTATATAAAAAAAAGTTCTAAATAACAGCCACGTACCCTGTTTTTTTATTTTAAAAACAAACAAAACCTACAAAAAATAACACAATATAATATCACATTTACAAGTCACTCGGGAGAGAAGATTAGTACTCAGAGGAGGCACACACTGTTGTCCTACGTTCCACACATCCAAAAAGTTTGCATTCTGCTGCAAGTAACTACAGGATCAAAACCAGCCCTGAGCAATTAGTGTACAAAGCATCTCAACTAAAACAGTGAAGTTTCAACACCAAGGATGAAGGGAGGAAAAGAAACAAAAAAACCCCAAAAGAATACACAAAAGGATTATTTGTAAGAAGTATAAGGATGATGCCTAAAGCGGCAAGACCTCGGCGTTACCCACCCTCAGACGCACCATTTACATAGGGACTGCTGGAGGCTGTGCTAAGGGGAGAAAAGGGAAAGGGTGCCCTGACCTGGCTTTGTTCAGAGGTATCTAGGAGTTAGAATAACATATTCTTGAGTTCAAGCAAGGGTAGAGATAACAGCAATACTTAGAACTACCTAAACCTCAGGCTACAAGGATCCAGAGAGAAACACTTTGGAAAATAGAAAAAATTGTGACACGCTAGAGGTTAAAATGTATGAGCCAAGAGTCTTTTCTATCTGTAAAAACCTGTAATAAATCCAAAATGCCAGGTAAATAATTCTCAATCAATTACATACTATAAAACAAGCCAACAAGGCACACAATGGTTTTGAAGACAGAAACATGGCAAAAAAAATTAAGAGACTCGTAGCAGGGAACAGAGGAAATAACTGGCTCTCAAGTAATCCACTACGTTACAGTTTACTTACTCCAAAGGCACCTTGCTTTGAGTTTACACCTTGTTCAGATTACCTTCCAGTATTTCTGCTCCACTTTAAGCCCCTTAAAACACACACGCTGCCCAGATCCTATCAATTTCAATGACAAAGTCTGTCAAGCGAGAGGGGAAGGTCAGTGACGCCACACCCTTGGCTTTGGGAACCTTCCAGAGGGAAGTAGCTACACCAAATTTCATCCTCCTTGCGCCAGTCGGGTTGTTTGTGCCATGTTATAAGGCCCCTCTGAGACTGAGGAAAGACAGTCAACAGGTCATTTAATCTGGACTCAATAGCTCCAGAAGACAGTGACCCTGCTGGAACTGTTTCATTCTTGGGGCTGAGTTACGGTCACCATTATTTCAGCCCCCTGGAGAGCTCAGCAAGCCAGAATACAAATTAAAGGACTGTAAATAGCATTGAGCAAGGGGTTTTGTTACCGTATCTGAGGCAGCACTGGGCTGACCTGCATTCAGGTTTCACCACAAATCTGAAATTCAGCTTGAGCCTCCAGGAAAAGTTCAGGGAAGTGTCAGCACCACCCCAATGAGGGCTGTGAATTGGCATAACCCTTGTGCCTTTCTCTCACAGTGCAAGAGAAGTATTTACAACTTTGACTTGAAGCCAGATGTAAATGGATGATTTTGTACAGTCTTAACCCAAGACAGACACAGTGTTTATGCAAAGCATTCAAAGCAGCAAATCTGTGTTCTACAAGACAAAAGAGAGGGTACACAATCCCACACCAGGAAGCACATGCAAGCTTGAAACTCTTTTTTCTCCAAGTTAAACTTCCCACCAAATCAAGTTGCTTGTCATATCCCAATGGAAGTAAAGCTTTCTTCCTACCTTGCTTGGTGAGAAGTGGCACGGACTGTTGAACAAGGGCAAAGAGCTGGGATGTGGGAACTTATGTTGTGCTTATACATCTGCAACTCATCCATGATATGGTCTTGTCCAGCTGCCCCGATATACTTGTGGTTCTCACCACTTACACCACTAAAGCTCGTTTGTTTGGTTTAAGGTCACCCTTCCAATGGAGAGCATACTTTAGCTTACTTACAAGCCTCAAACTGACTCCCTGATCTTTCAGAAAAGGACTTGGAACCAGCAAAAAAGAACTGGTTAACCATGATTAAAAGGTAGGTTTGGGTTGGTTTTCGTGTGATGTGGGGTTTTTTTGGGGGGGGCCCTTCCAGTTGCAAACCGAAATGAATTCAGAATGAAACCAGAATAAATTCAGCTAAATGAAGACTTCATCCATGGCTCAGAGCCCCACTGCCCTAGGTGGCATAACTTCAAGTAGACAGAATAACACTTTCTGCCTTTGAGAGCTCAAAATTTCCATTAAAAAAAAAAAGTGACAGCTGACAGCCAGATGCCAAATAAACTATAGTGACTAATTCTGCCTCCCCATGAGGAGAGGTTATCAGAATAGCGGATTATTTTGCAAGATTGGGCTCTTCACAGTCCTGACTTATTTCAAGTATGGCAAGTGATAGCAGCTTTGAATTCATGGTCACTAACCCACCAGTTACTAGCAAAAAGGAAAAAGATAAGCAAGTCAGCTGAGACCTTGTAAATTTTGAGGCAAGACAAGTGCTAAAAAATGACTTCTTAATGCAGTGTTTCCCAGATGAGAGGGGAGAGTTTCTTGCTCTTGATCCTCCCTCCAGAGTTTTTGCAGAAGAGCTGTAAGAAGTGACTGGTCTGAACAAAGGGATCCTTCACAATTATCTGGAAGCCTTTAGAAAAGGCTGATGTTAAATGTCACATTTTATGCTGCTATCTCACAGGCCTCAAGGAAGAATGGAGTTTATGTCAAAGTAGGTATTTGTTTTCCCTTCTGCAGAGATGCACAAATTCAGTGTGAATGCTTCTCTCTGAAAGATAGGTTTCTTGAGCAAGATAATGATATGAAAAGGAGAATGCTTTGAAGATCCCTCTCCCCCTTTTAATTACAGAGTTTTAATATAACATTTGGGGTAATAAGACCAGATTATTCCACCAGTATTCAAAGCTGAGCAGGGTTTAGCACACAATAGCTCTCACCAAAACCCATGGGATTCAGAAAACCAAGTTGCTGAACGCAAGCAGAAATCGCAGGATCTGGTTCAAAGTGAATTTGTAGAAATAACAGCCTCTCATGTCTACAGAGATCATTTAATAATAACACCACTGCTGCTGCGCTGCTCGAAGATGGCCAGTCTCTGCTTAATAACACTGATACTCTGGGAGGCATCTCTGCTGAGCAAGGATTCAAACCCTTCCAATTTGCTGGCGCTCGCTGCCTCTCCTTCCCCACCACCTCCAAAGAGTTAGCGTTACCCCACACACCCTCTCTGTCCCTGCCCTGCTCCTATCATAGAACTGTATCAGCTGGAAGAGACCTAGAAGATCATCGAGTCCAGTCTTTGGCCCAGCCCTATCGACCTACTAAATGATTTCCACCAACCCAGCATCCACCCATCTCTTAAACACCTCCAGGGATGGTGACTCAGCCACCTCCCTGGGCAGCCTGTTCCAATGGCTGACAACTCTTTCAGTATAGAAATTCTTCCTAATATCTAACCTGAACCTCCCCTAGTGCAATTTAAATTCATTTCCCCGAGTCCTATCGCTCTCCACAAGGGAGAACAGACCAAGCCCCGCCTCTCTACACCGTCTTTACACCCAGGCTGCCGATATCTAACCTTGCAGACAGGACCAATGACTAACGTATTGGTTTGCAAACAGAACCAGACTCACAACTCTTCCCACAGGCATTTACCAATGTATTTTTAGGAAACGGTTTGCACAGATGGCAGCAGGTTGCTGGAGAACAGTTTAATCCTCCTCCATGTGCTCTGGAGAAGGCATTTCTTAGAGCAGGCAGCACTGCCTTGATCTGTTGTACCAAACTACAGATTTATCAGCCTCCGTATTATTACACACCAGCAGTTTGCTCCAAACAAAACCACCGGTGCCAAGGCCTGGGGACAGGGTAGGTCTCTTCTGCTGCCCAAACTACACAAAAATGAGTTGCAGGCCATCAGCTCGTCCTCAGTAAGGGACTGGATGTCACTGTACAGCAGGAGAATGCACAGCTTTCCAAAGCTCAATTCCCCTCCCCACTCAGAAAACATGCAACACGGTTTGCAATATTTTTGATACCCAGCGATGTGTCAATGCTCAAACCCAGAATAATCTAATAGCAAATATCGATGCTCTTTCAAATTATACTGCATTTCTTTCTCCTGGGGATTCAGCCTCCACTGCATAAATGTACAAAATGCCCCATAACCCAAAACAAACAAACAAAACAAAACAACAAAAAAAAACCCACAAACAAACAAAAATTAAGTCTCCTTCCAAGAAGGACATTCACCCACAAAGCCTTGTTTAACATCCTAAATTCAGAGACAGAGTAAGTGCTGGAAACACGTCAGGAAAGGGACAGGAGCACAATATTTTAAAAAGTGGGTTAAGTGAAGTTGAGGTAAGTACAATCTGTTCCACAAGGCAAAACACACATTTCTTTCAGGAGGATCCTCAAGTCAGCTGCCCGAGATGCTACACCTGGGCAGAGCCACCTGCAGCAGACTGCCACAAAAACATGAGAGGACTGTAAAGCAACAGCATGAGGAAGCAGTTACAACAGAACCAAATGTCATGGCACAAACTCTGGACATCTCTTAATTGCCATCTGGAAACAGCAAATTTAATTTATTTTTTTTTATTTAACAAAACAGCCTTCCTGCCCTAAAAGTCAGAGGGTCCAGCATAGGCAAAGACCTGCACTAGGCACTCAGATGACTCAGACCATCTAGCTAGAGGGGTACATGCATGTGAGAACACATCTGGCCGAGCTACAGATTGCACCCAAAAAACATTTGCAAACATCAATGCAATTACAGAATAAAAGTTTTTAACAAAGGAGAAAGGGGGAAAATAGAGCAAAAGCTAAACAGAAAGCACTGCTTTAGGAGGCAGCCTTTTCTTCCCCGCCTGGACGCGTTCCTGTGCGCTCTACTGTAGGTGATCCTGCTCCGGCAGGGGGGTTGGACTAGATGATCTTTAAGGTCCCTTCCAACCTCTAATATTCTGTAATTCTGTGATTCTGTAGTCAGGCTCTGTTCTGTAACTGTTGGTCCGTGGTGGAGCATCCACTAATGACAGAGGATTTAGGATAGGGCCTATATATTGGACTGATTTTGTCAGCATGTAAAAGGGAAAATAGATGCACGGAACTCGTTCCAATTTCTAGGCTTTAAATAAGATAAACCACATACTTCAAAAAATGCAGGAGCCTCAAGGCACATTCATATGTCTGTCAAAGGTGCAACTAACACATCAACATACCTGCAGTTAAGTTTAATCAACCTGACTGAAGTGCCAGAAAGAACAACAAGGGAGCCTTGTCCCACCACGGCTCCACTGCTATTGCTTACATAGTAGACTTGATCAAAAGTAGATCTCACACTGTAATTAGAATTACAATTTACTGTACTAGCCTGTTTGTGCCTCACATACTTTCAATATGATTTAAGCTGCTACAGGAACAATTTTCCTAATTAATTCAAGTGATGGAGAAGTCTACCTTCTGATTACTTTTAGTGGACCTGCCAGCCCCAATAGGCACGTAGCCGTAAACTGAAGGCCTGAGGCAAAAACATCAGATCCTCTCTTGAACTGTCTGTGGCCACTGCAGTTTTCTGCTCAGGGCTCATCTCTGTGTGCTGGTCTGCAGTGCCCCGGGACTGGTTTGCAGGCAGAGCTGGCATCCCAGTCTCACAGGCAGTAGTATCATGAAAGGGGTGAGAAGACAAGAGATGGCCTTTATAGCCCAGAAATTCCTCAAATAAAAAAAAAATAATTAAAAAACCAGCAGCATCCAGAAAGCTGGCTTGGATACCTTAATGATAAATCATTGGTAGCCAATTATCTTCTGCAATTTCCTGCCTTCTTAGATAGTGAGTCAAAAAAGCATTTCACTTTGGGCTAAAAAAGCGACATTGACGTCTGCGATAAGATTTTCTTTCTGCATAGCTAGCGGTGACAAATTCTGACAGCACCACCTAGTACCTCTGCTCACGCACAGTACCTCAGGCTCATCTCTTCTGCTACAACATCTACTCTTTATTGGAAGCTTCTTGCATTTCTTTCTGTTGGCAGCCCTCAAGACACAGCCAAGCCTCAAAGATTAATCTAATCATTTGATTTTTCATGATTAATTATCTCCTGATAAGCAGATTTTACCCCTACCTTCCTCAAGGGTAGTTTTGTCCAGCACTGCCGTTATTTCATCACATTAAATCTGTTTTTTCATATCTGACAACTCTGACAAGTTGAGGATAAAGTCACGAAGAGCACTGCCTTGGCGACAGCAGTCGAGATGGAGAACTGACAGCCTGGCTTGAAATTAGCTCTAGAGTCAGCCCATTGCCACAGGACTGCATCTCGTGCTACAAGGAGAGATGCTTATATGAGTCAGTTGTCCCGCCCGCCTTGTCATGGCACTGGTGAAAGGATGATGAGAAGAAAAAAAACCGCAACCTCCTGCTCTCTAAAGAGAGAAAGTTCTGTTCTTTCTCCTTCCACTACCCTGCTTCAAACCCAAAGGGATGCTATTTCCAATGCCACCATGCCGTGTTGTGCCTTCAACATGCCATTGAACTCTTGCTCTGGTGACAAAAGAAGAAATTGCCAGCAGGGATTATAATGCAGACAGCAGTGGCCACAAACAACCTAATTTTCTCCAGAGGCAGGCCGTGTATGCTCTTTGTTGTTCAGACCCATCTGCAAGGAACTGGATATTTGCAAATAAAAGGAGATTAGGACAAGGCATTAATCCAGTATCTGCTGCTCATTCATGCTGTCCCCTGAAACAGAGCCCAGAAACAACATTTAAGGTGTAACACTTAGTTCTGAGCTGCTGGTAAATCTAAAAAAAAATTTATGATAATTAACAGATACACAAAGTTAGGATATTACTTTTTATACCAACTAAGCCCCAGAAGGGCTGTAAGACATGGAGCTGTTATGGAAACAAAGTGAGGTGCCTTTTGGGGAAGGGCAGCTCTGCTCCTGTCAGATGTGATCACTCATGCACCAAGCCCCAGCAGAGAAGACACAATATGACCAGGAACAAGGTGGGAGCAGATATGGCAGTAGCTGTCCAGAAACCCTTGCTCTTAAGAAGGCTTAATTCCTTTAAGCCTACGAAAGTAACACAGCAAGGCTACTGCTCCCAGAGTTCAATGGCAAAGGCTTCTGCTGCTCTTGGGAACTCTTTCTGCTCTCAGACAAAAAGTCACAGCAGAAAATGGCATCCACGGCTTTTACAAAAAGCTCTGCTCTGTGCACCACAACACCAGAGAGCAAGGGCACCAACCCAGCTAGCTCGCTTCTACTTTTTATTTGGGTTTTTTTCATATCCACAGTAATCATGTGGCTGTCAGTGCTGCTTTTCTGGAAAGAAAAAAAAAATATAAAATTAAGCTTGGGGAAAAACATCTAGTTCAGAAACACAGATGAAAAGCATTTCATCTCTGCATATTGTCTGTTTTTCTACCAGCAGCCACTTTTCACAGAGGATTTTGCCTGACAGAGCTGATAGGCACTCACTGCTGCTCAGATTTTGGGTCTGATACTTCTCAGATGTAGCTGGTGCATTCCTTGTTCAAAGGCATCACACACGTGGCACCACCTGCATCCCCTGCCTTGGGAATCGAGAGCACATTTCGCATTACAAACACTGCCTGTCGACCACTGGCATCTGATGCTTTCTGTACCATGTTTTTTCAGCTTAATTTTGTTTACTTGAAGATGGAAAAGAGATGGTTCATTAGAGGCACTTCCCATAGCCTGCTTAAAGCATTGATGAGCCAATATACATTTTCACTGGTCCAGGTCTCATCGCTTTACCTTGAGTTACAGGTCTTTGGCAGATAGCAACAAGAAACCCCACTAAACGCTGCCTTGTGGATCCCTATTCACAGCACCTCTAAACATGGAGTAACTCCACCTTATTAATGTAGGAACACGCTGACCTCAGCAAACCAAATTTTCCTGCCACTGACATTCACCAATATCTTGGGGAAAAATATATTCAGTTTTCAGGTGAAAATTCAGGACAAATTTCAGGAGAAAGCACCTCAGAGGAAACACTCTTTTGTAAGATCTGGAGGAAGCTGGAAGGAGCTTTAAAAACATGAATTTCAGATATGTGGAAGAGTCGATAGCTGGTGTCAATTAGTCCCATCAGTCCACACCAACCAAGGAAAGGGGAAGGACCCAGTCTAATGGGGTGACTCCAGCTGGTGAAACACAGTAGGGAGACGTGCATGATAGTCATGGGAGCAGGTTGGGAACCAGGACAGTTGTGACTGGGTGACCCCTTCTCTGCAAATGGTGTCTCATAGCCCCATATTTGACAGACTCCTCATGCTAAACCAGGCCTAAGGTTTAGCCAGGTTGTGAAGGGGAATGTTACTACCCACACTTCCCCCAGGAGCCATTTTGGCTGACCATAAATTAGCCCCAGTCCTCCTCTATGATCTTCAGTTAAACCCCCAGCAGCTCCGACCCTCCCAGCCTCCACGGCCCAGCCACTATCACTCTTCTAGAGAGGGCACATCAACATTCAAAGGAAAAAAAGGTATCTACAGCAGAGCACACCTGTCATAGACGCAGACTGCAAGGAGGGAGACTTCCTCCAGCCCAGTAAGGCTGAATCCTCTGAGGTAAGCTGGCTGCAGCTTCTGGGACACACCACCATTTCCCACCTCCCTCTAAAAGTGTTTGTGAAACCAGACCAAGCATCACTCAACCCAAGCAGTCTTTTGGCATCCAAGTGGCATTAAACCCACCCTTGCATTGTTCATACCATTAGTTTAAATCAGTTTTACAGCCAATTCCCCGATCAATAAAATGCAGAAACATGACTGGAGAAAGGAATTAGCATCTGTAATCCCACGATTACATAAATCCCTTTGGTCAATCAGTTATTAATGCCTGTTATATTTATTGGGGTTTATAGCAGGCCTACAAACCCGAGCCATCAGAAGTAGACACCAAAAAAGACACTGTAAAAAACCTATTTGATTACTGACTCCTCACAGCAAGTGCTGACAGAATACAAATTTGGCTCACTCTCCCTCCTGTTTGTGAGCCTGCTAATGAGCTTGCCAATTAAGAGCCAATCTAAAGACCTTGGTGGGGAAGCTGTCAAGAACATGAACTCCCATGCCTCTGAGGAGCAGCTGTGGGACTCATGACAAGTGCTACCTCCAACACTTCTTGCTGACACCACCCACTGACCCCTTTATCTCCCACAACTCATTTCTCTCATCCAGGAAATACAAACACTTGTCATACATATATATTACGGCTTCTAAGGCATGGGCATTGAAAATAAACACACGCCAAAGAGGAATAAAACTTCCCTTGCTCCTCATTATTGCATAGACCTTACTAGGTCAAAGGCTGGAACTATTGGGAAAGTGCACAAGCTTTAAAATAATGAAAATAATAATAAGAAAAGGTCATTAATTATCCATAATTGTGTCTTTAATTATTTTGGGATACATTTTCTATTTCTGCATGTGTGTGTGTTTCTATTGAAAGAATCAAGAACAATTTGGTCAAGAGAATTTGGACTCCTGACTTTCCTTGGATATTTCCGTGCATGTTCCTCTCCTCATCAGTAATTATCTTAATGCAGTTTATGAAAGGAAAGGCAAAAGCGCAAATACTACACTAGGTCAAAATATCTAGTAACAAAGCTTTATGACTTTCAGTGCAGCTGGCCCCAGAGACAGACAGAATGTGCAGCTGGCCACAGCACACATCACTGCAACGAGCAGCAGTTGCAACAAGATGCAACCACACAGGGGCTGCAAGCATCTCACCTGGCAGCCAATTCTTTAAGCACCTATTTCCAAAGCACCCATTTAGCTATCTTGGCCTGTCATTTAAGAAGATAATCTCATTTCAGAATGACTGCACACTATTTCTTTGCACTTTTCTCCCTGCTCAGTCATTCAGCGGGTAACTAACAGTGGCATTTCCAACAGAGAACTGTGACCAACACGCCTCATCGCTGAAGTACCCCCCAGTGACTGCACATAGAGGTTAAATTTTATTGCAACGCTTATGTCCAAGGGACTGTCAGGAAGAGAACAGGAGCTGGACTCCCAGCCTTAGTTTTCTTCCAGACTTATCAGTCCCCCATTTATTTCATCACACCACACGATGAGCAACCCTCTGGAAATAACCTTTAGCAGAGAGCTCTCTTACCGAAATACAGAAATGCCATGGTTTCTCTGAAACCGCATCCTTCTGCTGAAACTAATTATGAGAAAGCTGTTGCTTAATGAAAGTTTGCTTTAATACAACTTATGCTATTCATAAGTTTGCTTTGGACAGCATCCAAGTTTTTTAAATTAAATATTAGCAGTCTGTTAGCCTATCAAACAAACCTAAGCATGTCAAGTTAGTATTTTAATAGTGTTTTTTCTTCTCTTCCCAGCCTAGGTTTGGATTCCTAATTGACTTGCTGCTTTAAAGTCAGTAAACTCCAAAGTCTGAGGAGAAGATGTCACACTTTAATGGTTTAGGAGTGCACACTTTGTCTGGGTGATTGATGGATCAAATGTGTGCTGAGGAATGCCGCAATGTTTCTTTCATCATTTCTGCTTCTCACAGGGCTGAGAACTGGACTATCTCTAAACCTCTTTGCTGCTAGCAACAATAATCAAATTATCTCATTCATTATAAATGTAAAATCCATCTTACTGTCCTGAAGGGATGTTATTGAACTGACATTACAGCGTGAGCACCGACAAAGGTATACGTGCAAATTTATCACCTAGGATGTTGTTGAATATATGCACCAGGCATGCTGGGCTCTCTCTGGCTCATTACACTTCTTTCTGGTTATTGCCAGCCCCAGCCTGTTTGGCAAATGAGATATGGAAGAGCTGCACAGACACAGCAGTGACAGGTCTTTCAAAAAAGCAGGCGATAAATGGGATAACATTCACAGATGAATGGTAAAGAAAAGCCGATGCATTAATCGAGAGTTGCACATCTGACAAAAGGCACAAATGTAGATGGAGAGCACTTATTAAAGCAGTATTTAATATTTTCAGAGTGCTTTTCAACTATAATTATTTACTTTCCGTGCTGCCTAATCAAGGAAAGGATTGCAATGTTTCTGATCCTACAATGAGGGCTGGAAGGTAGAAAAGGCGTTAAAATAATACACGTCTCCAAAGTGACTAATACGGGATACATATATATTCACATGCCTATATCAAATCCGCTAGTGCAAGAGCAGTACTTCTGACTGCAGGCCCTGCCAGTGGGCTATGAAAGTCAGGCAGGTTCTCTACAGTGCTGACATGGCATTTATTAAAGGTTTTACATATAAAGCTTAGTTAACAAATCCACTGACGACGCACGAGCCCTGCTCCTTCTCCAGAGCAGGGAAGCTCTTCCAGATTAAAGGCGAGCAGAAAAGACATTGAAATTCACTGAGGTTGGTAAGGGGGCTGGCATAAATAACACACCATTAGGGTAAATCTGCCCAGTGAGTCCCAGGAAGAGAGGACTGGAAGAAATCCCTCAGGATGCAGAGTCCAACACACCCAAGCATAAGCAATCAGATGAAGAATGGGGCAGCAGGGATCAAGAGCATTGCCAATACCCTCAGGCCCTGAAATAGCAGAGGATTTGTTAAATCCCAGGGAGCGGCCCTGATTGTATTCAGGAAAGGAGGATAAAGCAAAGCCCCGGTGGTGCTGTCAAGTCTGGAGGGCGTGGTAGCCCCCCTCCTTTCCCCAGATCTGGGGAGCACAACTCAAGGTGACGAAAAGGGCTGGACAGCTGGGCACCCCAAACACATTCGTGCTCGCATGAGGCACTCCTGGTACCTGCCTACCATGGAGGCACAGGGGGGTTCAGCAGGACTCGACTTGCACTTCTATCACTGCACAAAGTTACTCATGTTATTCAGGCATTCATCCTCACTCCCACAGCTCCTTCAAAAGTTCTCTGTAAGCCTATAAGGGGATGCTGGGTGCTTTATTCTATAAAAACCTTCCTGTCCTGCCTCAAGCGAGCACAGTTTCATTACAATGACTACATCTCACGTTCATTTTTTTGTGTATCACCTGCGGCAATAAAAGAAGGAAAACGTGCTGTGTTACATCCAGCCTTGTGCTGCATCTGACTGCATTACATACCAGCAGCGAGGTGAACTCACAGGTGTCAGCTGGGATTTATCCTCTGCTATCCTAACTTGTACAATTGTTCTTGTATAACTTCTTATTTTAGACGCACCTCTGAGGCTGCTCATTTATCTAGAAATCATCCTCACCATAACGACAAGTTTGGAACACTGACTTCCTCACCTTGCTCTATAGAGAAGCAGAGAAAACAAAGCAGTGGTGAAACAAGTCAAGACCAGGCCCACCCAAAAGCACAGTCTCCCCTCTCATTTTTAGGGGAGGGGATCAATCCAACCCAATCAATCCCACACTGCAGTGCTGATGAGATTTCACAGGACAAGCTGCGAGTACAACAGGAATTCTGTCGCATCCAGGGAGAGCTTTGCTGGCTCGCCCTAGCCAGGGCCATTTGCAGGACAGTCGTGCCTTCCTTTGTTCCTCATCTCTTTTCTTCAAACCTTCCTGGTGTTGCCTTCTTTCCCCCCCCACGCTCTGGCAGGAATGCTGAATGCTGATGAGACAATACTTGATCCATCTTCAAGCACTTATTTTCGGGCAATTAACTTGGCATCATAGAAGCACTTAAGAAGCCTGGCTTTCCGGAGTGGGAGACGACTGACTAAAAAGCTAAGCAAGGTAGTAAATTATTGTCAAATGACTAAAAAAACAAACTGGGAAGGGGGAAAAATTTTTAAAAGAAACTAACACTTTGATAGAAGATGTTTGTTGCTGTCAGACCAAATCTGAGATCTGACAAAAAAAAAACCAATCTAACAGTTCAGCAACCACTTAGTGTGAGTCTGATACTGGCCGCTATCAATTGTGTTCATAATAATTATGCTTTACCATTCATCAATGCTTTCTTTTCCGATGTCTCCTGGTTCAATGTCACTAATTCATCTTTGGAATAATTAGCCAAGGTACACCACCTATCACCAGTGGTCTTTCATCACTAACTACCCCTGCTATAATTCTTCTTTTCAACTGCCTGAGGCAATAATTTACACATTATCAACACTGTACTTATTTATTGGATCTTAAATTCAGTTCAGGGGAGTAGAACCAGAATCAAATAATTCCACTCAAATCAGGATATCCACAAACCAGAAACTCCCAAGTCTTCCCTGTGGCATTATTTTCTTGTCCCAAAAATAACACTTGAAAGACGTATTTGCCTTTCATCCCTCAGATGTCAACATCAGGGCTGTCAGTGGTACCTTGGAATGGGGCATGACAAAAGCCAGTGTTGTGCTGCTGCCTGAGCAGGTCCTCTCTGCTGGGCACCTGGGTCTTGCCTCCCATTCCGTATTCAGCTTTGGCAACAGGGGGGATTTTCTGGAGATGAGAAGCATGTTGATTTTGCAGGTGCAGCTTCAGATGTAAAATGAATAAATAGCAGTCTACCTGTGCATAGCTTACAGCCACCTTTTGTGTTTTTCAGTGGATCCCAATGCAGATCCCTACAGCCACAAGAAACCTAGACACTTGCATAATAAATTGTCCTTTAAAGGTAGGGAGGAAGTTGAAATTCTTCAACTTGCAATTTATCCTGCTGGCCATTCCAGCTATCTCCTCACCTTGTACTTGTACTGCTTCCATCAATGAGTAACGTGCTGGAGCTGGAGCTCCAGGGCAGCTCTCTGGAGGCACAGGTATCACGGTTGCTTTCAGAAACAAAAAGCAAGAAGGTAGGGAGGAAAGAAAAATTCTCCTGTTCCCCATGTTTTCAAAACCCATAAGTTAAAAACATTTCCTTTTGCCTCACTGAATTGACATAATGACAAAAAACCAAAATATCAAAGTCCACAAGGTGCATATAGAAGAAAACAGACCTGCCATCCTCTTATCCAAGTCACACAAAGAAAAAGGGATCTCAAACACTCAGTAAGCTTAATGTTGTAATTTATGACTTATTCCCATTAACTACTCACTGTTATAAATCAAGGCCTCTATGTTCTAATACTTTATATAAATACATCACAGCTCTTGCACAATAGCATGCTACTTGCATACACTTACATTATTCCTTCATAATAAATGAATATTGAAATAAATATTTATTCCATTAAACACTATCTGCACAATCCTCTTAGAAGTGGAGTTTAAAGGGAACAAAACCTAAAATAAAGGCAGGTGATATACTTTAGAGAAGAAAAAACCTTTAAGGCAGAGGGTCCAAGTGAGGCATAGAACAATTCCAGAGCACAGGGGTAAACGTGAAGCCATGACCCTCTACATATTATAATGTAAAACAAACCAAGAGTGAGGGCGTGTAAGAGATGTAGCCCAAACTAAACAGCCCTGCTTTCCCAACCTGTTGTGTGTGTGGTTTTTTGGGGCTTTTTTTACCACCCAATATGAGCTGATATTACTCCAGAGATACAACAGCAGCAAATTCTAAAAAAAGTACCTGGCTTGCTCTTTTTGCCCAGAAATTAATTTTTAGGGGTAAACATGGACACTTACATTCATGCTGAATTATCAGTTGCAGACTAAGCAGCTGAACAGTTGTCGTGGGTTGACCCTGGCCGGCCGCCAGGTACCCACACAGCCGCTCACTCACTCCCCCCTTCACTGCTGAACAGGGGGAGAAAATATCTCCAAAGGCTCAGGGTTTTGAGATAAGGACAGGGAGATCACCCTCATTTACCGTCCCGGGCAAAACAGACTCAGTTTTGGGGAAATTAGGTACATTTATTAAGAACTAATCAGAGAGGAGTAGTGAGAAGTAAGAAAGAGCAAACAAATCTTAAACAGAACACCTTCCCCCCATCCCTCCCTTCTTCCCGGGCTTAACATCAATCCCGGTTTCTCCACCTCCTCCCCCGAGCGGCGCAGGGGGACAGGGAATAGGCGCTGTGGTCAGTTCATCCGACGTTGGTTTCACCGCTTCTTCACTCCGGGGGAGGACTCTTCACTCTTCCCCAGGGCCACTGTGGGGTCCCTCTCACGGGAGACAAGCTTCACACTCTCTTCTCCGCGTGAGTCGTCCCACGAAGGGCAATTCATCACAAACTGCCCGATGTGAGACACCTCACGAGGGGCAGCCTACCCCTCGTGAGTCTGAGGCGCAGTCCTTCGGGGGAAACTGCTCCAGCGTGAGCCACCCGCAGCGTCCCAAAAGTCCCACCGGCCAGCCTGCTCCAGCGTGGGCATTCCTCTCTTCCACGGGCTACAGGTTCCGGCAGCGACTTGCTCTGATGCGGGCTGCCCACGGGCTACAGTCCCCTTTCAGGCATCCACCCACACGGCGTGGAGTCCTCGGTGGACATCTACGCGGTGATCCTCACGGTAGACTTCTGCACCTCGCCCATGGGCTGCAGGGGGACAACCCGCTTCACCATGGTCTTCACCACGGACCCGGGGGACTCCTTCTGCTCCGGCGCCTGGAGCTCATCCTCCCCCCCCTCTCCTTCTTTACTGACCTTGGTGTCTGTACAGACTCTCACTCCTCCATCTCTGTGCCAGCTGTTATGGCGCAGTTCTTTTTCCCGTTCTTAAATATGTTTTTCACAGAGGCGTTCCTCTGCTATCACCTTACTGATAGGCTCAGCCTTGGCCAGCGGCGGGTCCCTCTTTGTAGCCGGCTGGCATTGGCTCTATCAATCTTGGGGAGCTTCTAGCAGCTTCTTACAGAAGCCACCCTGCAGCTCCCCCCCCGCCGCCGAAATCTGGCCAGGCCAAACCAAAACAACAGTGTTCCGGAGGAATTACTACACTCTTAATTTCCCTCTCCTGCCTCCAATCCCATCACATACACCTGCCTCCACTGGGCTTCAAGGGCACCAAACTACAACATGAATCATTGCAAGCTGCCCCAGTGCAACTTTCCAGGATATGGGAAGGGTTTTCCCCTGAAACCCTTCATGATTACAGCAGCATGGTCACGGTTTATTCATCAGTTGTCAATACTGGATAATAAAAATTACTCACTCTCCTGGATTTCTCTCACACTCTTGGGCTTGTTCTCATCCTTTCATTTAACTGAGAGTACCACACACTTCAGCCACAATAGCATCACGGGAAACAAAAGGCTACTTTGAAACATCTATTATCTCTTCAAACAGCCATCCTAGGCTAGACAAGAGGTCTAGACACACTGTTACCTTCAAACATTACCTTCAGTGGATGCCTAACCCATAGCATTAGGGACCAGACAACTACTTAGCCTTAGTCCTTGGTGCACTCTCCCAGACTCAAGCAATCCCTGAAATCAGGCAACACAGTTCTGCACACAGGTCCTTCCAAAACTAACGGTTTTCATTAGTACTAATCCAGCTGCAAAAATATTTGTCAATGCTTCATTAATACCAAATGAGCCCTGCAAGCATGCTGGTTTTGTTAAGAGATCCTAAGATACTTGAAAGGTAAGGTGGGCTTTTTCTTCTCTTGTTTCGGTTTTCTTGGCCCTTTCATCCTCCCCTTATGTCCAAAAGCTGGTAGTAATTTACAACAATTTACAATTTAGAAGGTATGCATGTACATATGTGTCTGTGCACGCACACAAGCCAGAGAAGTCAGTTAAGTCTCTTTTTAGGGAAAGAATCCCATCACTAGAGTCTGGACTCAGTCCTCAATGGTCAAAATGGGGCATTTGCTGGCTAATCCTAATGAAAGCCTCAGGCAAAGGATTTCATTCACTCAGATGTTTCTCAAGAACGAACACAGCAACCATTATATACAAAACAGAATCAAGATTGGAAATGCTTAAACCTCCCTGCTCTGGAGTCCCAGGTAGTACCCACCCACAGAGCCCCTTCGTGCACCAACTCCACCTTGCCACTGCCTCAAACAAGGAAAGCGAGGGATTTCAGGCCTTAGCCTTTTAGCACTTAGGGGCTTAAATATCAGCACCCTTCAGGGAAGCATCACAAAGATAGTTTACCTTGGGATATTTATGCCATTCAGACATATAATCACCCCTCAAACTCCCCTACCTACACGTGTCATAAAACGACTTCTCAACTTTTTATGACAGGTTTGCCACAGGTCTAAGCCAGCAAATATTTCTTTACTGCCTTCTATCAAGTCCAGCAAAGCATAAGTCACACTTTTCTTTCTCCTCTGCTTACACCTACACCGTGAGGCTGGACACACCAGCACCACAGTCTGCGCTTACATATGTGATGTTCAAACACGTTTGACAGAAGAGGAGCCATGCACCTTCACCCCATTCATCCAGGATTTCTACCTGCTCAAAGAGATGCATTTTGCCAAGGACCAGGTTTAAGTCATCCAATCTACAGGAGGAAAGTCTGATGAGAAATAAATCTTTGCCAGGGAAGCCAAATGAAATGGAGCGGTTACACACAGACATACACCCACAGAGCCTCGGAGCAGGATTAAAAAAAGCACTTGCCTTCACCACAGGCTTTGTAATCCTCATGAGCCTGAGAAGGATGGATTTCACCATGTTAAGACCCTAACAGAACACCAAATGAAATGGCATGCCACGTGTGGTTATCTGACCTTCTGGTTTACCAGAGGATTTTGCAAACTCCCTCAACCCTTTCATGGCAGATCTGTGAAGATTATCATGGACGTCCACACTCCGTTGAGGATTTTCAAGTCTCTCAACCTGCAAAGACAGACTCATGGGCTTTACAAGTACTGCTGACTGGCCTGCCTACTTTTTAAATTTCATGAGCCCTGAAATGAGCAACTAACTCATGGAGATTATAAAACATAGCATTTTGCTAAAGCAGTTTCTCAGCTCAATAAAATGTGAAACAAAGGGCTTGGAGTATCTTAATTTCCACTAGAGGTGTCAGCTGTGACGTTTACAAGGTGCATCAACAAATTCAGACCCCGGACACATTTTGTAGTCTCCGACTTGCACAGGCTGGAAGGAGCTCACCATAACCAGCACAGAGCTTATATATAGTCTGCAAAACTTACAGCATTATCAGAAGAAAAAACTATTAAGTTCATATCTTCCTTCTGTAATGCCAAGAGACCTCAAATTCAAAGTACATACCGAGATGATACAGAGCCAAAAGATAAGGCCTTTGCCTTCTCCTTAGATGCTGATGCAAAAAGAGAAAAAACTGCAACACAGCACTTCGCAAACTCTGGCACCCAACCCCTAAAAGCAGTTTCCATGTACTCTTTCTCAATCAGAAAAGTGGCAGTAGATTGATGCACACTTAAATAGACCCAGGGCCTTTGTGAATATTAAAAGACCTTTTACATATCGAAGAACCTTTTCTGAAAAGACTTCAAACCCTCCATCAGAACTGTACTCTCCTTTTTTCCAAGCTATTTCCTTGGCCAAGAGAGAAACAGGTCATACCTCATACCTTCAAAGGAAGAAAAGCCCTCTAAGCCCCACCTCTTTCCTCCAGGAATTGTTTTGGAGAGGACAAAAAGAAACAAACAAAAAAAAAATTATAATTTATAATCAAATTGTTTCATGGTTCTCCAACAAAAGTTTTAATGCTCTGCTCTACGTTGTCTACTCAGCGCATAATATTTAGAGTTATCCGAGTGAAATTCCCAAGAGTTCAGAAGGATTTCTAATTTCATTGCTCAGAACAGTTTCCTGCTGAGGGCCCATGTCAAAAGCAGGTTAGCGGCTTTCAGATCAGGGATATTTCAATGAGTAGAGACTGAGGGATAAAAAGGCAAAGCAAGAAATCATACAGCATTTTTACATACTGTGGCTAGTTAGTGTCTAAACAAACACCTAGGTGCAACATAGGGCTTCATTTTTAATATTCTCACTGTCACAGTTCTCGGAAGTTTTCAAAATATCGCTTTTTATACATCTTTACAGAACAGGTAGACTGGGACCATTCACATCTTTGTAAACAAGCACTTTTTAACAGACCATGAGTCTACTTAGCTCAGAGGTGTCAAATGGAGAAACAGACTGCCTCCTAATGAAGTTCAAATAGGAAAGTATTAAGCATACTTCTCCAATGCTTTGGACACTGCTTTTAAAGGAGAGAAAATGTTGTGACTTAAAGATATTTGCCCTAATGAAAAACCACAATTGTTCAGGCTGTTTCCAATATATTCAAAATAGAAGATGGGTTGAGATTTTCCCCTTCAAGAACATCACTCAGGAAATTACATCCCATCCAGCCCTTCCCCCCTCATTTTTTTTGTCAGCAAATCCTATAAATCCACAAAATGCCAGGAATTAAATGTTAAGGTTGGCAATCTGTCATTGACATATGTTCCTGCCTTTCCCCCACCACCCAAATCCTGACATAAGATGGCAGTTTCAGCCTCAGCACAGAATTTCTTAGCACCAGATAGTATTTGAGGGCTTTCATTCTCCCCTTTCCTTTTTCCTCTTTCCCTTCTCTAATCAATAGCCAATTTTTCAGGAGCCCTTGGGGGGAATACAAAAAAAGAAAAAAAGAAAACACAAAAAAACCACGCTAACATGACCCAACTTGCAAGAACTTGGAAGCGCTCTGTGCATGTAACAGCAGGCTCTGAAGCAACACCATCGGCTTCCAGCACGACACTGGACAGCCCCATGATACGCTGCCACGATGAAATAGTTTCTTCCCTTTGGGAAACCCTCAGTGCAAGCTGTCCAAACATTATTTACAGTTTCAAGTGTTGCTTTATTTATAGCTAAAATTCTCCATGTTCAGAAGAGAGAGAAAGACTGAGTAACTTACTAGGAATGTTCCTGGGGAATGGGGGAAAGGGGGAAATGAGATCATTCATAACTCCAGAAACATTTACAGCTTGTATGCAAAATCTAAAACTGAAGCATTATCAAAAAAAAAAGAAAAAATAAAAAAACATAACCAAAAAAGAAATCTCCAACCCAAACAACCTGAAGCTGGTAGTTTGCCAAGCTACAGGTGGGTTTTGCAAGGAGGGAGAGGGTTCCAGCTTTCTTGTTTGGAGAACAGAGGAAAGCATGACTTCTGGGAAGATGTAAGGCTTGAGGTAGATATATTTACACAACACGTGGGAAGTGTGAACAGATGCTACCTAGGAGGCCTCCCTCATGACAGCATCTCCAGAACATGAGAGGGTTTCTCGTCTGGATTTTGTTTGTGTGGCAGGGTGGTTGTTTGGGTTTTTTTTTTCGCAGGAAACAAAAATAATTTTTAAAGAGTGCTTTGCAACTGGATATATTGGCTTCTAAGGCCTTCTGATTGCACCTATTAATATACTTCTTTTTGGTAATTAATAGAAATAATCATTGTAGCCTTCTTACCTGTACATTTTCAACAGAGACTGATTCAGTTTGAGTACTGAGCTGAGTGTTGTTTGCAGCACTGGTAAATACAACTGCTCCCATTGACATCTCTCCTGGTTACAGATGCTCCCCACAGCTGCAAACTCAGCCCAGACTCTGACCTTCCCAAAACACCAGTCTGCAATTTTGCTTACAGCAGAATGTTTCAAATCAATAGTAGGGAGATTGTTTCTGCAAAGATACCCTAGGATAGGAAAGGCATGATGAGGCTCGCCTGAAGCCAGATGGGCAAAGAAATCAATGGGAGAATTAGGAAGAGCAAACAGGACACACACCACTAGAACTACTTCTGTTTAGTTCATTATAAAGCAGGGCCCACGTCAGTAATGACAAAGAAATGATATCATGATTTGTTTGGTTACAGCTACAGGCATCATCATTTTGTGAAGAGTTGGCAGCTCCCAAATAGTTGACTTCCAAAGAGTTTAGTTAAATACAGTCCTCTCCTCCTGAGTCAGGAATAAGACTTATTCCATTTAATGTGATTTCAGCTAAATCTGAAGAGTTAACAGCCAAAGAGCTACATATTGATTATGCCACTTCTACTCTGATGAAAGGGATGTTGACATAGCACTCAGAAGTCGATATTTTCCTTGATTCCATTAATTTCTGCTACCAAAGGTTTTCTGTTTATTTTTATTAGGAGGTAACATACTCGCAGGTATCCCTTCCAGGTCATCCCAGGCATTTATCAGCCCGTACAACAAATATACACATATAACCTGTATCCCCCCACACACAAACACACATTCCTCCACATACACACACCTTTCATATCCTATGGGTAAAAAAAAAAAAAATAAATAAAGGAGACTGAATTTCTTTCAGTGGCTCAAACCAGCAAGGCAATTGGGCATGCTATATTGTTTTCAGGCTGTCGGCTAGACAAGAGTTACTCAAGGCTGCTGATAGGAGCAGTCATTCATGCTGCTTTGTACGAAAATAGAGAAATAAAATAGAAGTGTGATGTGCACATATATGAATACCATATACACCAGAGAAATTGTCTGGTTAGATAACCTCTTTACTTCTAACGTTTCACAGTGATTTAGCTCTGTACCCTGAGGGCTTGTAGGTAGATAGGCAGGCAGTTTTAATACTCTCCCCCAGCTCATTAAAAATATCAATCGGTGAGCTCTCTTCTGAAGCAGAGTGAGCATCACCCAAGTTAAAGCAATCCAAAATACTTTCCACCGAGGTCCACATGACATCTGTCCTTGTGCCCCTATCTTTAACCAAATTTTCATGCAAAAACTAATCCAAAGTAACATGCTGTTATTGCAGATGCCCGTAACCTGACTAGGGGTATCATAGTTATATGGGTATAACGCTGAGCTATGGAAAAGTACAACAAAGAGAAACTGAACAAAACATGCAGCAAATTCACAACTTGGGTCCACCGCTTAACTTCTCAGCTGTAGTAGCAGTTTTTCATAGTTGAAGTTTCCTTACACTTGATATGGCTCTTTAGAGTAACAAGCAGAAAAAGTAAAAGTTTTCTTTGATTTTTCTTTTACTAGGTTCATGAAAATAGCTAAGGGGTAAAGGCTTGTAAGTTCTTGCCCACTTCTTTCATCAGATTGCCAGCCATGAGATTCCCTGAATGTTTGCTGTTTGCCCTGTCAGTGGTTTTCAGCTCCACCACATTCAGACCAAGAACCATGCTCATGAAAAAATAATATAAGCGTGAAAAAACAGTCTAGTAATTCCCATTAGGACTGCGATAGCACCCAGACAGCTTAGATGAGGAAGCCAATGATCCCATCTCCCTACAAAGACAAGCAATTCTCTCCCCGCAAAGGGCTTGAGTTCAAGAGACAGACAAAACCTTCTTTAGTTTTGGTGGTGTCATCTGCAGCACCTGATCATCTTCCAAACATAAAAGGAGAAAGCACGTTTGGTAGCATTTATTACCTTTGTAATCCTGTTCCAATATGAAAAAAAAAAACCAAAAAAACAAGTGCAACATAACTCTTCACAATCACCTTTGCCAGGCACACTAAGAAAACATGATTTCACCTCCTGCAAGGAGATACAGGATTTTTAACACAGACTTCAGTAGTCTGTTTGAAAATGTTCAGGTTTCCTTCTACAGAAAGTAATTTGTTCCAGTAACAGTATGAAGCTGATCTGCATTTTCTCCTTGCTTAGTTGTATTCTTCCACTCCTCCTGCCCGTGTTTAGAGAAGAAAGCAAGATACCTGGAGGGGAGAAGTCCTGTGGTGTCATAACTTTTGATGGGTTCATCAGCCTGATTGCAAGGTGTACAAAAAGAGCTTCCTAAATTGGTAGCATCTCATTAACAAAACAAGTCAAGATTTAGCATCAAATTAGTCTGCAAACAGCTTAGCATGACCAATGCTGCACTCAAGCATAATTCTTCTGTCTTCGTAAGCCCTACAAACAGCCTTAACCTTCTATACCAAGAACTGTCAGGTGAGACGCCATCAATACAAACCGTGAGTGTAAGTTCTTCACAGTCACACTACAGGGAAAAATTAGCTGCAAGAAAAACAACGTATAAGAACATCATATGTTAACATTCAAAATAAGTATGAAACACCAGTCATTATGTGTTTGACAAAAAGACTGATTTCAAGATGGACCTAATCAACAGCAAGAGCTGGGACCAGATGTCCCAGAATTAAGCCTGCCCCCAACCATTTTTGCACAGGAAGAAAGTTAGGGTCTTATGTCTCAGGAGTATAAAAATAAAATCATAGCCTTCCTCCACATCCACCTTCCTCCTCCTCCACTCTACATGAAAAGCTTCCCCTTCCATGGTTTATCACATTTTAGGGCAAGTTACAGACCAAGGACCAAGTTACAGACATGGAACAGCACCTATATGCAGTTCCCAACTAAAATTTTTAATAGAACATCCAAAGTAACCCCAGTCAGAGTCCCAAGCAAAACTCTGGAAAAGCCAGAGGAGAAACCATAAAGACAAAAATCCCTCCTTCCTCTTTTTTTAACCTTGAGCCAACAAAGCATGGCGGCACTACTTGTTCCAGAAGTACTCCTCAGTCCTGCACTTCAAGACATCAATATTGTGCTCAAATTTTCAGCTCTCCGCTGCACGTACTCAGCTCCCCATAACGCAAGACCTCAGAGGTATGGCACAAGTCAAAGCTGAGAGCACAAACAGCAGCACAAGAGCAGCAAGTTACCAACCATCAAATACAGCTTACTCTTTAACACTGGTTTTTTTTTTTAAAAAAAAAAAAAAAACACCACACACCAAAAACCCCACCACATTCCAAAAACCACATGGTTTTTAACTTTGGTTTGGCACAAGGAGAGCAGCCTAGTTTCTGGTTGCTTGAGCAATATGTTCCTGAGATCCAGGCTTGCTCCCAACATCACGTTGTCTCTGTTTCTCAGTTCACACGACTTCACCTCAACGCGTGGCTCCAGCCCTCAGCAAACAGATGCCAGAGGCTGGGGATTGATCCCAGCTTGCATCCAGCCCCCAGATCCATTTTGGGGAACTGCCACAAGGAAAGCTGAGTGGGTGTTAGGGAATGGTGCACCTGAGTTACAGCAACCAACATCTGGCTCATAACTCTGCGCCATGCTTTTACTCCTTACTGCTTTGATTTAAAAAGCTCCAAAATAGTGATCCTTAAAGAAATAAAAGCACGGAGGGTGGGAGGCAGAAACGAAACACCATTTGTAGGCTTTTAAGAACTAGCATATTTCCTCCATTATCATTTTCAGCCCTCTCTCAACTTCAGTGGGACTGGATTTTAAGGGCAAACACAAGTTACTTATAATCCAGAGGGAAAGTCCCTAAGAGAAGTGATCTTAAAGATACTCATTAACTCAGAAATACAACATTAATCTGCCTTCCATGGGCAGACCAGAAGACATGAACTGCAGGAGAGTGCCCAACAAGAAGGTGGCACTATACCTACTGTTCAGCAAACATGAAGCAAGGAACATCATGGGCAACAGAGAAAGGTACATGGCATCATTAAAGGGGCAACGTCTGTCACATGCTGCATTAAGTTTGCCCTGGCCTTTTGAGAGTAACTCTTCATTTGCTTAAAACAACTGATCACTCACATTGTGTATTAACATCGTCATTTGTCAGGGCTTCTGCCTATGGCTATGAATCAGATTTTGACCAACCTTGGAAACCACATGGATCTGCATTTGACTACTGCTTGAACAGAAGAAGAAATTGGGATCTTGAGCATCAAAGGCAAAAAATGTTGTTGCCAGTTTGCCCAACTGTAGAAAGGGTGGGCAAAATCTAACAATGAGGTTTTAGCAGCAGCCAAAGACTGACAAGAAATGGTATTGCAAAGATCACTGGTCTCTAGGTCTTTATTACACCAGTATCAGTCAATAAGTGACTGGCTTCACTAGAGTTATGCCAGCACCAAACTACCACAAAGACAGGCTTGTGACCTTTGAGTTTCATCTGTGCATCTCCGTTTCAGACCTTGCCTCACTGTGAAGGTGCCATTTGAGGGAGGTGACACCACAATGCACAAACACCAAGCACGAGTTCAACCCCAAGCATGACTTCAGAGACCCTAAGCCAGTCTCTTTCTAAATAAACTGCAGACAGACTCATGTCTACTTGCCTCCCTGTTTCAGAGGCTAAAAAAATACACCAGTTTGTTTAATATGTAAAAATTAAGCCACTCCAAAATTAATTATACACATTCACCTCACTTAGCTGAAATCTATTTGGCACAACAGTCAAGAGTCAGATTAAAACTCCTGCCTGTCCAGCTCATTTCTCTGACTTAAGAAGTTAATACCTTGTCATATTACAGGTGACACACTCACCTTGTTCCACTTCGCATAATATTAACTGCTAATTTTCTTCAGTGCCTTGATAGCAAAATGACCTACATACATGGTCAGTAATGTACAGCACCATGCAGAAACCAAATTCAAGTGTCTTCATATGAAAAAGCATGCAGAGATAACACTTCTCCTAATTATATATATGTATGTATGATGATATACACACACGAAGACACAGATAGTAGCTCTCTGGCAGAGTGTTTTATTTTTTGGCAAATAGTTGGCTTGGCCTCTTGCATACCAGGAATATAAGCTAAAAAATGTTCTTGGAGCTTTCCCTTAGAGAAACAAGAAGAAATTTCAGTCCTGTGTTCCATCACGTTTCTCCAAATGGTATTACTTTGTAAACTTGTAAGTCTACAAAATTAGATGTCTTTCCTTACTGCCTTGGTAGAGCCCATCACATAAGGATAACGCTTCTTTCTGTTTTTGTCCATCTTATCTGCCTGGAGCTGTGCGGTTTTCAAAGTGAAAATAGTGTTTATCACCAAAACGACTCTCACCTTCATCCCCACAAAGAAATAAACAGTAGCAAATATTCTGCTAAAGACAGTACATTGCATGATTGATTTGGGAAAAGGAAACGGAGATCTCAAGGGGGCTTGTCTACACTGGAAAACACCACTGTGTTAGAGCACAGCACTTGAAGAGTACCATTAACAGCCAGGATCAGCTTTTTACATAGTGTCATCTGGCACTGCTCCTATAATGTTTTTGCTGTGATACTCGCAGAGATTTTCATTGGAGACAAACCTCCTGCTCAGTCTATAAGGGAGCAGCCATCTGAAATTACAAGTGTCTCCTGAGGGCACAATATCTTCGGACAGTCCAAACAAAACTGATCCAGAAAAAAAATGTGAATATATTCAAAATCCTGTTCCAGATCTGAAGTTTAGTCAAGGTAAATCAAAAACAATGCCAGAAGAATTTGTACTACATCTGCAGGAGCACTGAGATTTCAGAAAAGAAGTGCTGACGAAAAACAGTCAAGCAAACACAAGGTTTACCATCAGTGGCTTATATAGAGAGTCTGCAGAGTGACACCATGTAAAGAGTGTTCCGGTCCACCAAACACTGACTTTAGTTGTAGTATTTCTGGCTGTTTGCCATCCATAACAGCGTGTATCCCACCCTTCCTCCCTCCCAACGCATCTAGAATTCAAGTCGGGGCAGCAAAGGAAGTAAAGGCACAGTCCTCACCCTTGCGATTCTTATAAATTAGACAAAATGTTATTCTGATGTTCTTCTGTGAGAATGAAATTTTTGGAGATGGAAGAAAATAGCACAATGTTTCTTGGTTGTTGGGGTTTTTTGGTTGCTTTTTGTTTGTTTGTTGTTTTTCTGGCTCCTTTTTTTTTTTTCCCTTCCAGACATTTTTCTTGAATAAATTAGATAAGGAGCTTCTGTGCAATAAATTTTGCTGAAAAAAGAAAATTGTCAGTGTTCTTATTTTCAAAACATGTTTATTCACTCCTTGAAGTGGTGCAGAGAGGTCAGGGAGTAAGACATCAGCCTGAGGGCCACAAAAAAGGTCGGGGAAGGTCTGATGTGTGCTGTTCACAGGCAGAGTGCTACAGGATTTCCCTCCTCCTCCATCAAAACCCTGTCCTACATTTCCCCATGCCTTCCAAACCAAAAACACTTTCTCCAAGCAATGGGAAAAAAAATTCACCGAAAGCAAGGAAATCTTGACTATGTGCAGAAGAACAACGACCACTGTGGATATTTGAGTTACTTAAGATAGGCACATTTTCCTTTTCCCTGTGGCAAAATTGTTTAAATGCATATGGAACGGTAGATTGATAGTCACAGGAAGAAAAAATATTATTCCTTTTTCTTTCCTTGCACTAACTTACAAGTCATAAAAAACAGTAAATTCAGACTTATGTCCTGATAAACAAAACCGCAGCAGAGCACAGCATAATTTCTCCTCTTTTGCTAATGTCTACCTCGGCTTTCTTAATTCATGCCATATTTAATCTATGTGTAGGAAGTCTACATTTGTTTCTAATAAGAGCAGGAAAGTAATGGGATGTCAAGGAACAGTTTCCTTAGGCCAGTGACTTCAAAGGTGAGTCTGGCAGCTTGTCCTGCATTTATTGTTTGCATCAAGTTTAAGATTTTCTAAGAAGCAACTGCCCATTTAAAATAATTATAAGCTGCAACTTAAACCCAAACAGCACATGAATGTATGACAAAACACTTACACCATCGTCCAAATTTCGGCATCGGCCCTTTATCAGAGAACACATAGCTCCAGATGCTGGGTTAAAACAATAAGTACAAGCTGAAAATGAGTATATAATTCTTTCAGCTAAAGCAGAAGGGTCATGCTGCTTAATGCAAAAGCAATGTTAAATGAAAGTATGGACTACATTATCTCAACATATGAGCTGCAACAACAGCTACTCCTGGTATGCCTATCAGCTATATCTGTCGTGGAGCAAGAGATAGAGTCCCCAATAAAAAAGTAATTCCACTTAGGGATTATTCCTTCCCCTGACTATTCTTCTAGTCAAACTTCTGAATTATAGTAGAGTTGGGAAAAACAGGGAATATATGTCAAAAATGAAAAAAGACACTCTGCTTATTGCTTATCCTGCAGAACTGTACTGCTCACTCTGGATTGAGTCTTGCTGCTCCCGAAGCCAGAGCAAAGGCTTTCCCAGGGAAGGGGAAGCCCTTAAAACAAGGGCCATAGCAGCAGGTGCTAAGCATTAAGACTCTGGTTGAAAACTAAAAACCAAAATTAAAAGGCATCATCTCCACATCAACAAGCACAACACAAAAAACCTGCAAGTTCTATGATACACAAACACTAAGGCAGGCAAAATGATTAAATAGCCAATTTGTGTATCGTGAGCACCACTGCTTAAACACAAAGTGTACCTTCTAAATGATACCATTTTTTAATGTGAGTGTCTGTGTGCATGTATTTATGAACACATACACACTTTACTGTTTATCATCTTTCAGTACACACTCTGAGTCAGCAGATAGAAGGAAATATGTTTGCGCGGTGTTTAAAATGACACCCTTTACAAATGAAACCATCTAAATCCGGTGTTAGAGAATTAATGAGCTTCTCATGTAAATCACGCATAATTTACAGTGGAACTTGTCCTTGTGCCAACAACCACTTGCACTGCATAATAACGAAGGCAGGGCTTCAGAAACACGAAGCTATCCGTAGCCTATTTGTGTCCTGCCTCTGCTTCTGCCCGAGTAACCAAAACACTCTACACCCTTTCAAGGAGCAACAATATCAAGCAGCAAATTAACTGTCTTCATCTCTCGTTCATCCTTTCCACCTCTGACTGAGGAAAGTTACAACCATCACCCAGGGACACTCATTTTAAGAGCTACTAATTCGCATTTAGGAGCATTTTGAGTTTGGGCACAGCCTAGTTTTGGGTTACACATTCAAGACTTTTTAACACTCTTGAGAATTACCTCTGTGTAGGTAAAAGGAAGGGTAGCAACAGCATCAAGGAGTGGAGGGGAACAGAGAGGACCACCACACATCAGCCAGGCACACATACGAGATGAAGCCAAATAGGCATAGACCCAGGGCCATATTACAAGCACATCAGTTTCATTTGACCCCCAACCCATTTCTGCTGAGGGATAAAGCCTGAAAAAGCATGTTTCTCTTTTTGCTGCTTAATATTAGCAATCACTAAGTCACTGCCTCACACACCACCACCCTCTCACCATCACCAGCCAGGAGCACCCCAACAAGCTGCTTCAAAGCATGTAGGAATGTAGGAATGGGTGTAGGAATGGGTGCAGCATGGGCTACATGGAAACACTTAATTGTCCTTACCTCCCAAAGCCACAAATTTAAACCTGTCTCTGTTATCACCTCCACTGCCTCTTCTAAATGTATTTACAAGGGCTCCCCTGTCTGTTCCTTTCTGTTATTACAAAGCATTTGTATTTGATGCCTGGGTGATACAAAAAAAGGCATTCACCTCTCCTTTCCTACTGCTCTGCTTAGCAGCCACACAGAAGAGCTCATTAATAAACCGCCCCCAAACCCAGACGAAGGAAGACCATATTATAAAACCTGGAGGGATCACACTGTCGCTGTGTGTGAGGCTGTGCAGAAAGCAATAAAAATGGAAGCTTGATTTTTTAAAACAAAGGACACATTCTGCCCAGGTATGTTCATGACTCCCAGTACCAGCAGCCATTGCTGCTGATGGAGGTGGAGGAATGGCAGGTGGAGGAATGTCCCCATTAGCACAAGCTGGGTATCTGGAGTGTAAGCAGTCCAGTCACAGCAGCTCTGAGAGCTTTCTCAGGTGACACATGTTTACCCTGATTTGTGCTTTTGCTGCTGAAGGTTCTATCCACAACTGTTGGTTGGGGCGTTTATTATCATTGAACAAGGCAACTGGGTTAAGCGGCATCATATCTGGATTTCTCTTATCTATCTCCCTTCATTGCTAATGGCATCACCTGCCCAGTCTAATCCAGTTTTCTTTACTTCTTGCAGATTTTCCTGCCTCTTTTTCTCGGGTAGTGAGGTGGACTGTGAACTGGCTAAGGGGAAGAAGCCAAAGAGTTGTGGTCAATGGGGCAGAGTCTGGTTGGAGGCCTGTAACCAGTGGAGTCCCTCAAGGGTCGGTACTGGGACCAGTATTATTCAATATATTCATTGATGACTTGGATGAGGGACTAGAGAGTACTATCAGCAAATTTGCTGATGACACCAAGCTGGGAGGAGTGGCTGACACACCAGAAGGCTCTGCTGCCATCCAGCAAGACCTGGACAGGCTGGAGCGTTGGGCGGGGAAAAATTTAATGAAATATAACAAGGGTAAATGTAGGGTCTTGTATCTGGGTAGGAAAAACCTCGGGTTCCAGTATAAGTTGGGGAATGACTTATTAGAGAGTAGTGTAGGGGAAAGGGACCTGGGAGTCTTGGTGGACAGCAGGATGACCATGAGCCAGCACTGTGCCCTTGTGGCCAGGAAGGCCAATGGCATCCTGGGGTGTATTAGAAGGGGGGTGGTTAGTAGGTCGAGAGAGGTTCTCCTTCCCCTCTACTCTGCCCTGGTGAGACCCCATCTGGAATACTGTGTCCAGTTCTGGGCCCCCCAGCTCAAGAGAGACAGGGAACTGCTGGAGAGAGTCCAGCACAGGGCAACTAGGATGATTAAGGGAGTGGAGCATCTCCCTTATGAGAAGAGACTGAGGGAGCTGGGGCTCTTTAGTTTGGAGGAGAGGAGACTGAGGGGTGACCTCATTAATGTTTACAAATATATCAAGGGGGAGTGTCACGAGGATGGAGCCAGGCTCTTCTCGGTGACAACCACTGATAGGACAAGGGGTAATGGGCTGAAACTGGAACATAAGAGGTTCCGCTTAAACCCGAGAAGAAACTTCTTCTCAGTGAGGGTGACGGAACACTGGAACGGGCTGCCCAGAGAGGTTGTGGAGTCTCCTTCTCTGGAAACATTCAAGACCTGCCTGGACATGTTCCTGTGTGGCATAGTCTAGGCATTCCTGCTCTGGCAGGGGGATTGGACTTGATGATCTTTCGAGGTCCCTTCCAATCCCTAACATTCTATGATTCTATGATTCCAAGACTTATTCTCTGCCATCCTGATTCATCAATAACTTTTACTAGTACCGTCCATTACACATTCAGCTCTAAGACAAGACCAGGTGCCCAGTGAAGCCCAAAATACTCAACGTACAGAGTGCAATGCATGTCCTACAGACATTAAATAACAATTTACCCACCATGTCTTCAAGTAGAACTCGGATTTCACGTAAAGTCTCTGCTTCTCAGATTTAATTATTAAAATAAATGATAATTTCGTATTCCACTATCAGTTTGAAAATCTGCTGTTCAACAGACATGAGAATACACCTTTTCTGCCACCTTCTTCTCTATTTCTTTGTTTTTCCCACAGAGTTGGCCCAGCAAAACCTAAGGGTCTTTTGGAGAATTCTACTCCGTGGGGGGGAAGACAGTATGATCTGTGCCTCATTTTGGACAGCAAATTCATCATAAGCAGAAGCACACCTGAAATTTCACTGCTGCTGCATTGAAGAGCATCCACATCAAAGCTGGTGCCAAGTCCTTTCAGAAATCCCACCAGCCTGTCCCAGCTGAGCAGGCACTGAATAAACTTCTTCCAGCCACCACCGAGATCTGGGATTTTCTTCCATTTACATGATTTTATAAAGGTATCTCACAGACTGGAAGAAAAATGTTAAGGCAGCCCCCCCAGGGTATGAAGCCAGACCTGTACTCATCTGAAATACTCATTAAATAAAAACTGTAGAAATAATGGCCTCTTTGTCTGTGGGTGGTCAGGAAATAATGAGTTAAAGCTCTAAGTAGCCCTGACTTTCCATTTGCTTATCTCAGTGGTCATTAATTGGTCATTATTGGTAGAGATAGAGGCCCCTAATGCTTCCTTATAATGCAGCATCGGCCTCACACCTCCACCTTGTCCCACCCTTACAAGGGATTCACAGCAGACAATAAAAGTGTAATCTCATGCCATATATTCACAGTCATCCTCCCATAAAATAAAAACAGAAAGGAAGCAAATCCCTGTGAAATGCCATCTCACAAACCGAGCTGGTTAAAGGGGAAGCGAGCATCTCTCTCCTTCACTTTGCAGCCTGTCCTCAGGACCTGTCCGCTCTTCGTTACACATAAATAAAATTAATTCCCACTCTTGTATTCCACCTAATTAAGCTTCTCAGAGCAGCCCAGAATTACAAACATTTACATAATAAATTAATTTTTTAGAATCAATTAGGAATTTTTAAGAAGTTTTTCCACCACCAAAGCCCTCCCCTAAGCCAGGTGCTTTGCAAGGCTGCCTTGCAACTGTGAGCAAGCTTCGAGTTGCAGAAGCCAGGCAATGCTCCCCCAGCTGTAAAACCCATCGAACTACAAATATGGCAGCTGCATAAGAAAATTAATTACCTGGAAGGTCTGGCATAAGTTCCACCATATTTCAGTCAAATGGGGGGGAAGACAACAACAAAAAAAAACAGCCCACCCCACAGCAACAGTTAAACTTGTTTTAAACAAAAAGCAATTCTTCTCCAGTACCCCCAGATTTTGCAGCATCTTTTTTTTTTGCAATGCAACCACCCTTTTTTAGTCTCTCTTATTTTTCTTCTCTTCCCACCCTATACCTCTGAGCCTACTGGTTGCTTGACAGAAGGATAGAAAGATGAATTCATTTTTTTTCATGTTTTGTGAACACTGGCAGCTGGACAGAGGAGGAGATGCCAATCAGCCTTCTGCCCAGGGAAAGGTGAGTAAAATTCAGCTCTTAAACACAACTTGAAAGTATACGGGTGACTAATTAGTAGACAGAACAAAAAGAAATTAAACCTAATGTTTCATTCAAAAATGAAAACAACAAAATTAAACAAAGCAGGAACCATGACACGCAAGATCTCACTTTAAAATCAGCCTGGATGCCATAATGGAACTCAGAAAACCAGACTCCCTGCAGCTCAAAACGATGCTGTGGCTGTGCTGGGGAACCTGGCTGTGCAGCCCTCCCTCCTGCCAGTAATGCCGTATTGCAAAAGCATTAACCAGTATGCAAGAAGCAGCCTGATGGGGCATTTTGTGTCATGTCCCCCCCCTCCACTTTCACCCCTTCCCAATTTTGTCCTTCTCCATCCACTTCCCAGGGGCACTGCAGGCATCCCTGCTGCAGCCCTGCTTATGTTCTGCTGCAGTTCTGCTTTACACATGGTCCCAGAAAGTTATTCCAGCTCTCCAAAATCCAGGGTATACCCAGAACGCTAAGGGGTGCTGTACGTGCACAGATTTTCCTTGCTGTGCCCAAGAAGGTGCTCACAGCTTTTCTTTGGAAGAGTTCGCAAGCTCTGTAAAAACTTTGAGCCCTTCCTCTCCAAAGACTCACATTTTGGTTACTGCAACACCCTCTCCTGTGGCCTTGCAGAAAATCATCCTGATGCATTTGTTTTCTTTCAAAATGGTGCCATGAAGATCCTTTCCGCACCTTGTTGCTTTAACCACATCCCACTTCCATATTTTTCTTTCATGGTTACCTCTACTTCACGCATCCAGAATAAACACTGTGCTTTTAGCTGAAAGGTTTTTTTAATGGCTTATCTCCAACTTGAACATCACCTTTCCCACTACCAAAATGTACTTCTACTCCGCCACTAAAAGCAACTTTTCTCCCTGAACTTCCGTATTTGAAAACTAAACAAAGATACCTTCTTTTACACTGTCATGGCTGAACACCTCTCTCTGGTACTTTGCTGAATCCTTCCCCTCCTGTAATGAAGAAGATAGACCCCGCATCTATTTCTGAAGTCCCACAGACACAGATACATGCTGAGCAGGGTATAAAAAACAGCCCTGGCCTTGTAATTGCCTCTGTAATCAACACATGCAACTCTACTTGCAGATATAGGGCATTTATATGGTGGATTTTTAATAGATCTTGCTATCCGGCATGCTGAGACTGACAATTGATGGGGATCACTGTTCCATAACCTCCCCACACCCTGTCTATAATAACAGCTTACAGTGAGGGGGCTCTGGGGCAGGTGCCCCTTTCTTCTGTACAGTCATACAGCATCTAGCACATCTGGTCTCGGTACACATCTGGGGCTCCCAGATGTTCCAGAAACTGGATAATATTTGGATAGCAACAATAATTTGCTCTGCTGGTTGTACTGCAGCTCCTTTGTGGTCATCAGTATTCTTTACATGTTACTTCAATTTGGCCCTTGCTATCCCTACACAGCAATTTTGGAAGAGTTCTAGGAAGTCTGATTTCTCTTAAAATCATTGAGGATCTTGGGAAAGGGCCTGAGGTGGGAGCCGGTTGGCATTCCCAGCAGCTTTCAGTCCTTTCCCTCCCCTCCAACACATTTTTACATCCTTGCTCTCTTCCAGCTCTCTTCCAGTTGGGTCCTGCCAGTCAGATCCTTGTTTATTTTCAACAGAAGGCAGGGGGAGCTCAGATTAATAGAAAACAGGTATATTCTGTTTTTCATGAAAAATCCACAGGGTTCTGGCCAGCATGGACAGGAGAAACCACTTGACAAGGGGTTTGCAGGACAGTAAAGCAAATCCACGGGGATGCTTGCTGGAATGAGCCCACGAGATTCCAGTGCTGCCTCAGCCAGGGCAGCATCCCTGCATCTTCAGGGAGCAAGCATCCAGGTGAAGGGAAAACAGGGGCTTACCCTGTCTCCCCTAGGTGAGCCTGCTGGTGATCAGTGTGTTCAGTTCTGGAACTTAAAAACTTGCAATTCGGCAATGAGTGTGCAGAAATGAGACAGTGTCCAGACGTGTGCCGAGTGAATAGAAATGTGCTGGGTTGGTGGTGGGTTTTTTTAAGAAGCTTAACCTCATTAAGGTTTTTTTAATTACATCTTCTTATAAGGCTACTGTAATTTCTGTGTAAGTTTAACAGCAGGGATGAGACATGTTGGACGGCTCTATCAAATTTAGTGTCAAATTTGTAAGAAAGATAAAAAAGCAAAAAGAAACATTAGGTTCGATGTACTTCTGAGTTCCCTAGGCTCCTTTGAAAGTGATGTAAGGAAGAAGATTTAAAAAAAAAAACCCACACAAAACCAACAACCAGACAGTTAGACATTAACATTATTTTCTCCCTGCACACTGTATATCTTGATGAGCTATTTGGCATTCCAAATCTTGCATCTGCAAAGAGAATAAAGGAAGACAAAATGTTCTGCAAATGCAAATATACAACTCTACATTAAGCTGAGTATCTCCTGATATCTCTATATAAAATGAAAGCAGTGCTTAAATTCTAGTTCTGGAGTACCTGAACTCCACAGAGAAAAAGCAGTTCTTAAAAAGATCTATTATTGAGCAGTCTGCAGGATGACACATCTGCTTGTTAATATATAGAAGGCTGGGAAGGCTGAGGCTGTGAGTGATGGATTCTGAAGTATTGCCTATGTACATCAAATCAGATCGCTTTTTGTCAAAGGAAAACAGAAGTCTCAGAAACTGAGAATGAGAGAGAGAAGTTTTAACAACAAAAATGTAACAGTAATAATTATTAGCTGCCATTGTTTCTGCAGACAAAAGGGCAATCACTTTAATTCCTCTGCATCTTGCCAAGTCTCTCGTTTCTTAACTCTAACAATTAGTATGCCAAATGAATATGAACCAGGATGCTGAAGAGCTGGGGAGGGGGAGACAAGGGCAGAACGACTGCATACTCAAATTATTCCACTTTAAGGAACATCTCAGTGAAACCAGCTCAAGCACACTATTAACTGAAGTAAAATGAGATGAAAAACACCACGGAAGAAGAGATGTAAAACTATTTCCGTGTTCCCTCTCCTATATGGGCTATGTAGGGGAGACAATTATTCTTACATCCCTACTGAGGATTTTGTTTGCCACCACTGCCTGCACATCTCCACACTGCAATATGGATGGGAACTGACAAAACCAAAATGTTTCTTCTTTCTTTCCAGCTCATGTCCAAGACATACATATATCTCACATTACCAGCACCCTCAAATCTTAAAAATTGATTTCAGCTGCTTTTCTTTTTTAAATCAGAAATTAAGTAAATGCAAATTTCTACATTATCTTGCAGCTGCATAAGCCTCCATCCTCAGAACAAATACCACTTTCACAGAAATAAATAAGTTCAGTTAGCAGGTTAATATTGACATAATTTTTAAAATGTTTCACAGGAGAAAAAGAAAATCTACAATCCATTTTCAGAAATTAAGATGAAACACATATACATAGTGGGTTTATTTTGTTTCCAATTACCTTTTCCCAGCACGAACCCTTCCCATACAAACTGTTACAAATGGACCCCCTTAGCATCTGAAGGGGAGGGATGGTGTCAGGGCATTCATTGCATCACAAGGCAATCAGAGCCAGAGAACAATCTGGAAGAAAGGTCCAGAGCACTGCAGGATTAATAAATTTGGGACTCTATACACACACAGGTTGCTCGGTGATCTTCAAACTTTTTCAGCCTACAGAAAATTAAAAATGTTCCAGTCAAGCTCATGCACCCTGTTGTTACAGCAAAGGTTGTCGGAGGCACTTATGGCCATAAAGATCACCCAGGACAGAGTGATGGGTGTATATAATTTTGCGGTTAAGTCAGCTTTGCTTGCAGAGGAGGCAGAAGTTTCCTGATAGCTGCTCTGGGTGGGCAAAGCTCTAGTTCATGGTGTCAGGGTAATTCTGCACTTACTTCCCTTTTCTAGTATAGCACATACATATACATTACTCACAAAAGTACGTGCATGATTATATAAACCTTCCCGACCAAAACACTCCACTCCACATCCTTCTTTCCCTGGGGAGCAGATGAAAGAGCACATACAGATGTGCACCGCTGGAAGCTATTTGGAAACTGCAGCAATAAGAGCAATATCAAGAAACAACTGAGGAGAGAAAAACAAAACCACATGAAACCAAGGGTAAGTAGAATGTCCACTCAACCTGGCCAGATTGATCAAATAGATTTGCTTTCAGTTAAAAATGACCTTAGATGAAGTGTTATCAGTCCATTTATGTGGATACAAAATATGCTTTTTTTTATAGTGCAAACACGTAAAGAAATAAAAACATGAGAGGTTCCTCCAGGAATCCTAACTATGAACTTCCCAGCGTAGCTGCAGCTAAGCCCCTGCCTTAATCATGCATGTGTTTTGCATTATTTTTTATTGACTTTTCAAACTCATAAAAGGAGAAATTAAAAGAAAATCTCAATGACTAGTCACACAACCGATCTTTCTGGGCCCATAATCCTGCAGACCTTTACAATACAGTCTTATTTTAAACACCTGGGTAATCCTGTTGAAGTCAGGGAGATTACTCACAGCCGTGAAGTCAGAGATGTGAATCACTGGGTGTCCCTACTGATGGACAAGGCATGTCTCCCACAAAGACCCTCTTGAAACTCAGAACCGTAACGACGATTTTTTTTTATTTTTTTCAAGGGGAAAGCTAAAATAAGAAGCGACTCAAGCATGAGGTGCATCAGCCACTCATCTCAAGTCTGGAAAATCAGAAATATCTCAAAGGAGACCGGGGAATGGAGGATGGGATGAAATGTTAATGCAACCCTTGCCTGACCCACAGTCGCAATGTAACCGCTAAAGCTATAGTGGATTCTAGAAAAAAAATGTATATAACCTGCAGCGTCTTTACAGAGACTCGACAAAATACAGGAAGGTCACCAACTAAGTATCAAACGAAGGATTATCTTAATTTATAAGGAAGCTGTTCCAGGAGGAAACCGAATCAGGCAATCTCCATCTCCAGTAGAATCTTGTGTACCTCTTTGAGCTGAAGGGAATCGACTTCATCAACAACGATTCCACTTAAGGTCAGTAAGTATCAGTCTGTTGCCCTGAAGAGACACGTTCCACAAATATCTTTTTTTTTTTTTCCCTCTTTCCTTTTGCTGATCTCCAATTCAAGTGAGGATCGCTTCCAGCCCTGATTCTTGCTTAAAGTTACACAAACCCAGGTATAATATTTCAAGCACCCAGGTTTGAGTTCCTTAACTGCAGCTTTCTGTGACTTCATGATTTATTCATCTCAGGATGCACTCAGAAGTCTAGCGTATCGCTGTGATCCCCACACAGCATACTGTTAGCTTTAAAATTTCATAAACCACCACATACTTGACAAGTTGAAAAGTTAACAAGGGTTATAAGGCAGGGGCAAAAAAACCATCCCGAGCTCTGATCAGCTCAGCCCCAAAACTCCAAGCTTTTCAGAAAGCTTGCCTTTAAAAAGGGAGTCTCTATTACAATATTGGCTTTATGGCCCATGTTTCCCCCTCAGCTGAGACAAAATACATGGCTCCTCTTTAATGAAAGCCATACTCCATACATACTGGCTGTAAACTACCAAATAGGATCTCTGTCTAATGAATACATGAAGTCTCGCTCGCAGCTTTTCATAAAGACTTTTGAAAAATAAATGGCTTGTGAGGCAACTCACACATAAACAGGCATGTGGGCAGTTCGGAGCCACCAAAACCTGCCCTTCTCCCTCACACAAACCAATGAGCATCTCTGCACCAAATTTGGGGAGAAGAGAAACCTTGCACTTTTGGAAATGAGGCATCCCTTAGTCAAAAGGACTATTCAAGACATTTGTTTAAAAGAAGTCATCTCTTTATAGAGAAGAAGCGCTAGAAAACTCAGCCTGGAAAGGTTTCTATGAGGGTAAATCAAAGTTCTCAGCCTACAATCAGCAGAAAAACATTAGAGGCAGACACAGACAATGTTAGGTAGAACAAAAATAAATACGTAAATAAGGCCATGATACCTTAGCAATATTATGGGCATTAGGTTACACCTAGATAGATCCAGAGACTTTTTTTTTTCATGTCTACTGAATTATCTTACCAGTTTTTTTGCATTCACCCTGACGCCTGGGACTTTTGCTATTCACAAAGCAGCTCTTTTTCCCATGAGCAGAGGAATGAAAAACATGTGGTAAATCTCTTTTCAATCCCATCAGTGATGATGCTGCTCTCACATGCATGCTTAGGTTTAGCGTCATCTACTACCAGGTCTCCCTTGGAGACAAAGGGGCTTTGGCCGCACACATGAACCACCATATGAAGTTTTAGAGGATGACAAAACTGCCTTTCAACTGGTTTTCAAGTCAATAAACAGCACTTTCAAAGCAGCTTACCATTTTGGTTGTCCTGTGAATGGACTTCTTCAATGGCCAGGCAACAACAGTAACTCACTTTCATCCCAAATGAAACAAAAAGACAACAGCTAAGCAAGAAACCGTGTGTGTACAGCACCGGAATATTTGATTACCACTTCTGAAAATATACCTGCATGGTATGAAAAATCTCCCAGCAGAGTGTGCTGCACCGTGTTTTTATTTTCCAAATGCAAAATGAATTTAAGCGGCTTTGCAAAGCCTGTTTTGTTAACAAAATCAGCAAGCAGTGCGATGCAGTCCTGCCTCTCTTTTGCCTACATTAGCAAGGACAGGCTCAAATCTGCATGATGAGGCAGAAGGTGACATGCAGGCAGGCAGTGATTTGTTTTTTGCACCAAACTCAGAAATTAGGCAAGCCAGTGAGAAATTTCAAGCTCACTTGGTGAACACAGAGCTTATGAGAAAACACAGATCATTACAAGTTGGGCTACAGCAGGCTCTCCTTGAAGAAGTGATGCTGCAAACTAAACAGAGGCATAATTCAATAAAATGCAGTGGGATTCAGGTTAATCATAAAACTTGCCGTGATGAGAAGTCTGAGTGAAATTGCTTCTTCTCGTCCATTATGCCTTTATTTTTGATTAGGGAAACAAAAGCTGGGAATCAAAATGTCAGGCTTTTTCATCCCCGTCGGGTTCCTATGGATACTGAAAAGGAAGAAAGTGCTGTGATTCTTGTAAAGATAATTAGCATACCTTTGGGGTGAAAAATAGGTAGAGCCATTAGCAGCAGTCAGACAGCTCATGCTCGGACGCAGAGTTCTGGAAAGACCCTTTAATAAAAAGCCGAATCTTAACACTACACTGATTTCTAAAATGAGTACATAAAAACACATTTATTTCATGCACTTGCCATGATGTTTCATTACTTTCCAGAAAATGATATGTACTGGCTCTTGTTTCTTACATGTTAAAATGCGTATCGCACCGCACGCTGACTCTTGTTTTTTACAGGCTGCATTTTGAAATACAGAGTAAAAACCTCCTCGGGCAGAGAGGATGAAGGAAACATATGACTCAATACAAAGCTTAATAAAGCTAACTGGCTTTACATGCAAAATTTTCCTCGTGCTATGCTCCCCAAACTCTTATCCTCTTTCTGTTGAGGCCATTAAGGCTGTTAAGTTGGGTTTCTTGTAATTGCTATCCTCACCCTTCTCAACCAAGAAAGAAAAGGCTGATTAAAAATCTCTGATCCTTCTTGAAACGATACTCAGTTGCATCTGCCCAAGCGTTTCAGCAGGGAGCTTGCTGTCACGAACACTCTCACCATAAATCTGTCATCACCAGTTGACTCCCTCCAAGCGCCATTTGCATGCAGAAATAAAGCCATGTCACTGGATTACTCTTTTAGTTACTCTTATTTATGAATGTCTGTGACATCCACAAGGCCAAAAAATCCAGTTTTGTTGGGTATTTCTTTAGTCATCTGCATGTGTAGTTTGCTAGAATAGAATAGCCTGATTTCTCCTCTTCCAAGTCAAAATGTGATTGTGTTGGTGGAGGACAAAAACACGCAGTTAGATCACTCTTTAAATTATCAGTACAACTGTCGTTCACTAGGACTACCGCAGCCTATATGGATAAGATGATTCATCACTTCAACTCTGTCAGCCATTATTCCTAATTAAAAACTAACCCATAAATACCTATTTTATCGCTAGGTCTATGTAGTAAATAAATTCAAGTGGTCAGTAAAACACTCACGAAGGAAATTACCTTTAAAAAATTACTTTTCATTTCCAAGCGTATCTTCCTAATTAAAATGGCTGTTTCCCATACGTATCCCAGCAGCACAGTCTGCAATAATTTAAGAGTCTTTGAAAGCACAATTCTCAACAAACCCATTAAAATAACTTCTTGCCATCATCTGTTCAATGGAAACTATAGAATTTTAATATTAGACCACGCATCTCAATGTTGACAACTTTACTGCTTCTCTATTTCCCAGCCAAGCAGTGAAGAATTAAAGCACAAGCAAAAAGAAAAACACACAAAATGTGCAACTTCCTAAACAGGCAACTTTATACATGTAGACTAAATCCCCCCCAGTGCGGATGACAGACGTGAATCCCTACGGGTAATTATATCAGCCTTGCTTTCTAGGCATATCTCAGAACTAAGAGACTCTTGGGGCACCTTGGGGCTTCTGTGGTGGGAAAAAAAAGCCCCCTTTTTTTACAGTGCAAAGAAGCTGCTTTGAAGCAACCTCCCCGGGTGGGGCTGCCAGGCCAAAACACTGTGTGTGGTCGGCACGAAAATGCAGATGTTAACACCTTTTTAATTGTCGCTTCACATCTAGCGCGGTCATAACTTACTTTCTGTATACGAGGAGCCGTTAAACAAACTCCTCTGCCTTAGGAGCCCCAAAAGGACACACTCCACAGAAAGCAGAGCGAACTCCTCCATTCCTGATGGAGTGCATTGCAAAGAAATGCAGCCCTGCTCCTCAGTGTGGCTTCAGTGACCAGGATAGAAAACGTGATCCCAAACCCTGAGACATGTTTTTCACAGCTTGAGTTTCCACAGGATGAAGCAGAAGGACAGTGCTGGGCCCAGGCGATGTTTTCAGTGCAAAGGAAGGAAGGAAGAACGGCTCAACTGAGACATGAAAAAAGGCAAATGCTGCAAGCAAAGCACCAGCTGAACTGCCATCTATAAATATTTGAATTATTCTATGCAACATTTCAGAACATAACAAACAGACAGCACTGAGATTTATATTAAAATTATCCCTCTGTGTTGGTTCCTGTATGTGTATATGAATCACACAAATTCTTCTTCAGATGCACTGCATATAAAATTATAGATCATATAAAAAGCTAAGGATTGGAGTTTCAAAAGCACTCAGCACCCGTTTAGATAGTAACTGTCAGCAGAAAGACCGCTGGAGAAACCAGCTGATTTTTTTTCTGAGGACAGCAAGGATGGCAAAACCCACCATCATGCTTTTAAATTTTGCTGATAACACAGCGTGGGCATTAAGACTTGTCCAAAACCAGGCCACTTTACTTAGACTCTTAAGTGTGTGCTAAAAGCACTCGAGAAAACCTGACCCAAAAAGGCCAATTTACCTACACCGACTCTGTTCAAAACCACAACAGAGCCACAGCTTAACATCCAGCCCAACTACAGTGCACTTGAAACATTTATAATGTGCCATATGTACTACTAGTTATTTATTCTTTAGTATAAACTCTTAAAAAATTAATTACACGCTCTGTCAGAGCTGTCTAATATATAGGCAATCTCAACTATAAACCACCGCTGTGCTCTTTTCTCTAACCTCCCCCACCCTTTGAAATTACCTTCAGATGTTTGTTAAGGGACATTAATGCCTCTGAAATTTAGCAACAGCAAGAGGTAAAGTGTTGCACTCAGTTCAGTGCCATGTATTTAATTCCTGCATCATTAACCAGTGGCCACTAATTCTGTCCTTAAACGACGACACAATTTTATGGGACTTTTCCAGAGACCAGTTCCTGTAACTCTTACCACTTTGGGAGAACAAAAAAAAAAAACCAAAATACCAACCCCATCCAAACAAGTCTATCCTGAATTTGTATTCTCTAGCTCACGTGGTTTTATAAGGCTGTAACTGTGCAGCTAAGGGAGTTTACAGTGTGATTCTTCATCTGCCTGGATGGACACGCAGCAAGAACAGCTCTGGCAAACTTGTCTTCAGCATCACTTCCACTGAGCTGCAAAGATCTCCCTGAAAGGTAACCAGCAGACGAACACCGGAGTGTACGCACAGAGCCACACTGGGCAACAGAGCACTGGAAAACTGGCTTGGATATATATATTATTTCATTTTATTTTTAATTGAGAAAGAAAAATAGGAACGTGAATATGAATAACACTTAACAGATGACCTTTCTAGCATGGGATACGTTGAAAATGATCTCTACGCCTCGGAAACTATGCAGGAGGAAATGAAGACAATGCATTTAGTGCGAGGTGCTTTCCCTATTTCATTAACTGCAGAGCGATTACCAATCAGTTGTGAAAGTTATTAAAGCAATTTGTAACTTTAGGCATCTAATGGCATTTATGCAGGAGGGAACTGGCAATCAACACCACCTAATGCAACTTGAGGTGTTTCTGGTTTTTAATATATCATAAGCGAACTACAGCTGCACCTCTAACGATACACCACATGTGAATCTGACTCTTCGTTTGCACTATTTGAACATTTAAAGCTGACTGGAACTAACAATCAAGGATGGCATAAGACCATTTTTCACCCTCCCTGCTACCTTTTTTTTTTTTTTGACATCTAGCCAAGAAATTCCTCAACACCCCGTACTAGTCTAGAATAAATAAAATTACTCTTGAACACCCAGAATTCCTCTTAACGAAGATAGCTATTTACTAAAATATCTTTCTCCTACAAAGCAAGTGGGACTCCTTAATTCTCTCATTTGGAACAAAATGTAGTAGAAACAAGACCTGCATCAAAGCCAGATGAGGTGTTGCTGTAACACACGCTGTATTCCATAACTAAGTCAATGAGTCCACATCACCCAGATATTCCTCTAGCTACTTTTAAACCCTTCCAGACAGACTTTTCCTCCTCATTAACCTAATGAGTTACTGAAGATCACCGAAAACATGGGCACAACAGCCAACTGGAGTCACCTTCAACATTAACCACTTCTACCAAACTATTTCATGGTTTTAGCAGGCAATTTTAATTACTCCAAATGCCTTATGGTATCTTTTTCAATTTCCTTGGCAAAATGTTTGCAGTGACTTTAAACTTAACTATGCAGGGAAATGAAAGGCAAAGTCACAGGCAAACAACACCAAAACCAGAAAATGCACTTCAACATCCACCATCTTATATAGCATCACAACTAATCAACGTAGCAAACTCAAAATGCTTATAGAAATCAATTACCCATTAAGGGTCTCTCTTTTTTTTTTTTTAAAGTGTTGAATAATTCTGAATCAACAAATAAAATAAACACTCCGTAATCCTTCCCATTTAGTCCACAATTGCCCATTCCCACCTACAAGACTATGGGCCAGTACATTCTCAGTTGGAGCTCTTTTGCTAAGAAATAACTGAAATCTCATTCATCTGACATTTAGATGTAATATTGACTTCCGAATTGCTATTTTAATGGTGCAGTTAAGCAGCGTGAATGCAAATGTGTTATGCAGAAATAAATTGATATATTTCCACCACTGAAAACAAAACAAAACAAAACACACCTCATGGCACTATTTAGACTGCAAGTAAGTCCATTATTGCCTTCCCCACTTCTTAAGAATGAGGGATTTTCTCCTTCCAGGTGTGACAGTAAATCTGTCTTCCTCTCTTCATTTTTACAGACTTCAGCCCACAGGCATTTGCTAAAGTATGTGTCTTAATTTCTGACACCAAATACTGCTGCATTTCTGAAGAAAGAGTCAATTGGATCTGCATGGCTCTGCATCCTCACATACTTGACTCAGGTAATCAATTAGAAATGAAACCATCATAAAAATGACTTTTCTTTTAGCATCTCACCACCAAGCAGCTTTTGCTAGGAGTGTGATCTGCTCGCTTTTCATACCTTTGTAAAACAGTATCAGCTTTGGAGAGTGGCTTCTATGGCTTGGGAGAGTCCTCAACTCTCCCCTCTTTATACCCAGAAAGTTTAGGAGCCCAATCTAAAAGCAAGGTGCAATTAGTGACTGCAAGATGTTGGCTGGGGTCAGGGTCCACAGAGACATTTCTCCAAGCAGGAGACTAAAAAGTCCTCTTTGTGTCCTGACATTTTCTGTGCTTCACCACCTCCCCATACCTTGGAAGGATGAGCAAGGTTTTTCCCTTCAAGGGTTTTCATTCTACATTCACCAACAAAAATATAGTTTTACTGCAAGAGAGGGAGAGGAAGGTATGGTGGGGCAGATAGTAAGTCGATTTGAAAAAGACTGAGAAAGGCTTTTTCTCCTACTTATAACTCAAGACTTACTGAAGTTTAAAATTTGAAATGTTCACGTTGGCTAATCCCTTCTGGGGCTTTGCATTAGTACTAAAAGTTATGACAGCAAGAAGACTTGGATTAGTAGCAGTTACAAATTCCAGTTTGTCTGGGAGATAAAATGGATGGGACAGCACAAAGGGGATAGGAATTTCAGAAAAATTCAAGTTTTAATATCATGACACCAGTAATACTGCAAATCCACTCTGCTGTTTTCAGACTCCTTTTTTCTGATTTAAATGTGCACTTTAATGCACATGCAAAACCGTGCATGAATAGGTAAAAGATACCCACAGAGTAGCTCAGTCCATTGGGCACTGCAAGGAGTTGTATTGGGATTTCAAAGAAAACCAATGTCCATCCCCACTCAGGCAGAGGGACCACTGCACCACAGAAGAAAGAGTAAGGGAAGCATTCTCCCAGATATAACTCCAATGAACCAAGACGAGACTGAAGGAAAAATAAATATATATATTTGGGGGTTTTCAGCCATTGTGATGTGCAGCAAGCCTGGTCTGTGAACCACCAATGCATACTGCCTCTCTCCTCCTCACAATTGCTTCCCATCATGAAAATCACTGAACCGAGCTCACAGTCTAACATGTACGGTTCCAGTTATCTAGTAAGCCTGTCCTCTGGGAGGAAAAAGGATAAAAAAAAACAAAACCAGGAGAGACAGGTGAAAAAATATTGCAATACCCAAGAAATAATTAGTCCACTTTCAAAGACCTACGTGTACAGCATTTATGTATGTATTTCTGAAACAAAAAAAACTAAAAAAAAGAGATGTATAAGCTGTAAGACTTCAGTTATGGGCATTTTCTAAAGTGCCTCTTACTGTCTTATCCAGCAATGTTTTTATTTGTACATTCTGCTGATTTATAGCCTTCCTTTATAAAAAAGAAAAAAAATCCTTGCTTATTCTCTGCAAGAAGGGTTAAGTGTTTAAACTTGCTACTTTTCAGAAAAATTACAAATTGGGCTATGAAGCCATCGAGAAATAAAAAAGAGAGATAAAAAAAAAAAAAAGTCTTAAATGGATAAGCCGTTCCAGCAAGCTCTGACTGTCGTATTCAAAGTACTATCTCTTTTTCACATTACAGGAGAAATCTAATTAAATGCTTCAAGGGGGAAAGGCAAAGTAGTTCTCAGGCTGACTATATTTGACCTTTCTTCCTTCAAGGTGACAAACAAATAAACAAGATGCTAATTGTTGTCTCAGCTTGAATTTGCACTTGGAAAAAAAAATAAATCAAGTTTTGCTCAGCTATGACTATGGGGAAAGCTGTAAATTCACAGGAAATATATAGCTCAGTTTGACTTGGGTTTAGTTTTTGATGTCCAAAAAAGCATTCACTCAGGACGCCTTCACCAAGCCCACAGTTTGAGCAGAGCTGTGAGCACAAGCATCCAACTCCCATCAGCTCCACTCTGACCTGTCCAGCTGGAAATCACTTGGTACAAAATTCAGTATGTTTAGGACTGGGTATATGTCGAAGAACAGCCCTGCCAAAGATCGCTTTGATCAGATGGTATAATACTGGGCTTGTCTCATCACAAAAGGAAATATAAAGGAACGGACTAATTCTGTGTGAGTTTTGGAAGAGCCCATCCAAAGGCCTTTCTTTTCAGCTTGGTAATGTTCCCATTATAAAGTCCTTGACACAAACCAAAGATTATAGTCACCTAAGTGACTGCTGAGATCAGGCACTCTAGTTAGAAACCATTTCCCAGGTCACCCCAACCGGACCTCCTGCACCTTTCCATACAGGCGTGTGGGGATGGGGACAGCAGGAATAGCTGACCCCGCAGAAGGTCTCAGGACCTTCTTTCAGGAGACCACGCTGGTGTTGCCAGGAGATGTGACATCAGGCCATGCAGGAGCTCCCGGCCCAAGAGTTTAAGGCTGCTTCCGTGTAAAGCCAGGGCTTTCTCTTTCTCACTCTGACCTTGAACTCCATCAGGGCACACATCTCCTTTAATCCTATTTAGGGAAATCCTCAGCCTGTTGAAGATGGTGGCAAACTTCCCATCACCGGCTTGAGAGCGGGCCAAGATTTTACCCTCAAAGCATTCAGCAAAATTACAATCACCACAGGAAACTCTGAAAACTGGAAGGAATTAGAAGTGCAAGTCCTGGGATCTTCTTTTGTGTAGGTGTGCTTGCACATTTAATGTAATTCAACCTAACAGATAAATTAATCAATGAAATGGCATTAAGCCACGGGAGCTGGTAAGACATTCTATTTATCTAGGAAAATAAAGCATCCTCCTTATCCAAATGCCTACCTTCCAACAATTGGTTTTATAAAACCTAAACTTTGAAGATTGCATACGGCTTAAGTGAAGCTCTTGGGATGGTGCTATCCTGCTTCCATGTCAGAGCTGGCCCCTCACCATACAGACACACGTGGATTTTTTTCTTGGTGCAAAGTAACATGAAGATTTACTGAGGCAGGAAATTTGAAGCAAAGAAGCGGAAGTGTTCCCTTAATAGTTATTGATATCTATATGATAGAAGTCATTGGTCACTGTCATGAATTTTTTCTAACATGAGCTGCAGCATCAGAAGGAGATTTATTTAATACAACTGGCCTGGATGTATCCACCTGTTCGCCTTTCAGCTGCAACCGATATGCAGCTTTTAGAAGCCACGTTATGGGTTTTGAAGAAGGGACATGCCACGGGGATGTCCTGCTCAGAAAAACACCTGCACGACACAGCTCAAGACCAGGTTACTTAAGTATCAACTAAAAAAATGAATCAAAGGCAACAGGTCAAGGCACAAGTGAGAAACGTGTGGGAGGAAATGAAAACAAAAACCCATTAAAAGAAATCACTGCCACATCACAGGTGAAATTACCAATGCTTCTTGCAGTTGTTTGTTCACCTTATAAAAGCTCACAAGACGTGTTTTGCCCGGTAAGGCAGGGTTCAGCAGCGAGTTTAAAAAAAGTCGAGTCCAGGGTCAGGAAATAGCTCTTCAAAATGTAACTCGTTAGATGCAACCCAGAAAGTGCTTTTAGAGCCATAAAAGAGAGTTATGTTGCAGGTTCTTTATGACAAGTTGGGAAAGAGCTTTTGTTCGGTGAGACTGTATCAAGTATTTCTTCTCCTCCTTGATCTATGCACTGGTACTTAAACCACAATGAAAAACAATGCCATGCACCTTTAAATACTTTATTGTTTGAATCAAAATGGCTCTTCTATGTCTAAAATGGACAGAGGCTTATTTTTATCAGGAGATACTGCAACAAATCCTTCAGAAATCTTTTATCAGTGTTCCACTTTGCAACATCCCCGCCATAAATTTCACCGTGAGGAATTCATTACATAATTGGATGTGGCTCTACCCAATTTATTTTCGCTTCCTGAGAATCCAAACACAATTCATGATTCATGTATAAATTATACACAGGAGCAAGTGGTCTGAGTGCAAACCGCATATTGCATTAAAGAACACTGTGTTGCTCAACTTCGGTGTGTAACATTTTCATTTTAAAACGGAGAATAAGTATGGGAGAGACTTTTGAGCTTTCCTCGATACGTGAGAGAGTGAAACGTGGCAAACCCAGAGGATGAAGTCTCTGCAACCCAAAACAATGGAAAAGAAAAATGTACATTAGTAAACATGCAATTTATATGCATGCTTCAGTTATACCAATCCAGAAAATAAATTAATCAAGACAACCAGCCAGCAGGAGTCGGCACTGCAGAGTTATATATTGGGGCAGAGGTGAGGGGGGAAGGTATTTTCTATTTTATTTCTTTTTCCTTTCTCTCAGCAGTTTAGTACATTATCCAAGAAAGTAAGTCCAGGCTTTTAAAATAAGAAGAATAATTCAAGGATTAGTTTTTAAAAGTTCTCAGCTTCTCCAGTCAGGGCCAATTTTTCAAAATGTGCCACATATAGTGAGAATAATGGGAGCTGCTGAATGCTAAGGTCTTCTGAAAAAGTTTTACACCCTTAATCTTCTAGCTAAAAATCACATGTCCACTCTTCAAAAGGGCAAGACAAGCACTCTGACTTTGTTTTTATCTCTACTCTGGTCTCTTCCGAACAGCAAAAAGTGACCTAGCTAGAAAAGTTCCATAAATTTTGACATTTCATCAAAACTCCAAGAAGAAAAAAGTATTAAGCAAAACCAAAACTCCCACCAAGAAATCTAAAGGAGTTATTTCAAAGAGATTGAAAACAAATCTCAACTATCCCGGAAACAGTTTTCTATCACTTCGTCCATTACAGAGCATCTTGTGCCACTGAAACGCTCCATTTTCTCTATGCTCCCTTGATAAAAGATCTCTCTCCCATCTGCCAGTGGGCAGCGTGGCAGTGGCACAGCTGTGAAGCATCTCAGGGAAAACAGTCAGGCAGGGAGCTCAGCCAGCAGGGGAAAAAGCCACTCAGTACTTGGGAAGAATGACCTAGCTCAGGATAGCATGAGCCAGACTTGGAGGGACCATGTCAAACTCTTTGGTGTGGTCTTTAGTGTAAGTGGCCTTTCGTTTTTTAACTTTTCCCCACTCACTTCGCCAAGAAAAAAAGTTGCCAAATCCCCTTTCCTTTCTACCTTTCTGCTACTGGAAAACAGTTTCAGCTCACAAGCCAATGGGACATGGCTGGAGCTGAGGCAAAATGGGCATCTCTCAGCAGAGAGCTCATCTCATCTCATTGCCAGTGTGCATTTTCCTTACTGGGGCTTGTGAATCCTCCCGATGGGACACAGGACCTACAGGCTCCTGGGATGTCACACTGTCATTTGGCATGGCTAAAACGGGCTCAGATCAGAAAGACAGAGAAAGAGAAAGCCAAAAGAAGAATATAATGACCACGTATTTGCTGAATCACTGCACCTAAGAAGGCTTTAAAGCAGGCAAATAAAAAATCAGCAATGGTTTCACTATAACAAAACCTCAAGCAAAAACTTCATTTTTCACAGAGCTGCCTATCAGTCACACCTGAGATTCAGGAAGGAGACAGATTTGAAGAGAAGAAAGTTAGGGATGAGAAGAGAGGAGACAGTGACCCAAATATCCACGCTGATGAAAAACAAGAGACTGGGAAGATGGGAAAATCTCACTACAAGGAAGCCCATAGAGAATGCAAAGAATAAACGCTGCATCCGTCTGGAGCGGGTGAAAAGTAGGTTTTAGTATTTTAGGTATTCATTCCTGAGCATCCTTTCAGGGCCTGATTCACCATTCACTGTACTCGATTTAGACATATAAGTGCAGAATCACACAGCAGAAAATAACAGTTACTTACATCTTCGTAAGCCTGAAAGAAAGCATCAGGTTTCCTTTACTGTCACGAACTTTTATCTAGCCTTCCCAGAGAAATCCACCAACAAAAATATTAACCAGTCTTTCTAGAGGAAGATAAGTCATTCTATCCACTTACAAACCTGACCTATTTAGCTTCCAGCATCCCGCACTAAAATCTACCAAGGTCTTGACAGACAGAAAACAACCCAGTGCTACCCAACAGCAAATAATTTCAAACATGGATGCCGTGAGGTTTTCATCATTTTGTTCTCCAGACTCATTTAGAACAGGACTGATTCTGCAGAGTCATTAAAATGCCAATGACCTGTCACTGAAACGCCAAAAGTGCCACCACAATTAATGGGGGCATGACTTATGTTTTAAGTCAAACACCGATACAGAAGTGTTTTGAGAAAGCAGTTCAGGACTACTGAAATACCAAAGTCCAGTCAAAGGAAAATAGCATCCACAGCATTGTGACACGAGCTGACTGCAAGGTCCTGTGCTCTCTGCAAACCAAATTAGAAATGTGCTGCCATAAGTGAGAAAATAGACATCTCATCTTTTGGAGTAACTTTTGGACAGCAATGACTGCTGATAAGAGCCACTCCTTCCTGCTTCATGAGTGGAAAGTTATCTGGTTAAATACACACACGTATGCCCCATAAGAAATATTCCAATTTCTTATTTACAAGCATTGGACATAATTTCTATTACAAATTAGGCATTTATAAATAAATGTAGAATTACAGAGGCCTGCTAGGAACATCAGTAAACAGCTTGACGTACAGCATTTCAAATGAACCAAATCATGGTCTTCAGATTCTATTAAAGTAATTTTTCTATGGAAAATTGCTTTTGCAATTCACAAGCTCTGCTGTAATAAAACACCCTATAGTGTATTTATATGTCAGCTGATTCCAAGGACTGGTTTGTGCTATATGTTTGCAATTATTCTGTAAGAATATGTCAATGACATAACTCTATGACTATGCAGGCTAGGCTTACCTCTTCAAGAACAACACTTGAAGTGTTTTTCTTTTCATATTAATCCTTCATACACTTTAAGTAATTTATGGTTACTTAAAGTTTTACAATTTTAAAAATTCTTTGTAGACTGAACCGATGTTAATCTTCACTTTTTTAAAATGTTCTTGAACTCAACAGAGAGAAAGCACCATTGATTAATAACAAAATTTTCCATCATGTCATCTTAGAAGGATAGTTAAGGAAAACTCCTTGTGAAATGTACTTTTGAAACATTAGTGATGTCTGAATTTCTTTGATTTTCCTCGCTCTCCTTTCTCTGCTTCCACTCTATAGAAGCTTCTTTGCATCCTTCAGAAATTGTCTTATTAAAAAAAAAAAAATCAAGCTGCTAAGTCTGGCCCTTTGACTGAAATTACAATTAACAAGCTATGGGACTGAAGTCTGTCTAAGGCAGATACACGATCCCAACAAAGTAAACTGGAATAGCTACTGTTGACCTCAAAAGGGCCAGAATTTGGCCTACTGCAAGCTTTTCAAGAATTATTTAAGTAGTAAGTCACTAGACACCCATTCAGAAATCAAGAATGACATTCAAAGTTTACTCTTGCTGTATCTTTTCGATAATATGAGAAACCAATATTAGCTATCAATAGATTGGGAATTTTTATGGCCTCAGTAGTATCACCTTATGCAAAGCAAAACATACGATGGCCAACTGTTAACGGAAGAGCATTAAATATTTAGACAGCTTTGCTGGCTTGCAAAATAAGCCAAAATTAGTGCCTCACACTACTGCATTCCAGGAGGATATTATTTTAAAGGTCGCTGTAAGTGGCAGCAACCCCTGCAGCTGGTATGCAAGTCCTGCATTCGGTTTGGTGGAGGAATGAGGAGTTTTGGCCACCGACGTATAAATTTACATTCTGGAATCTGACACTTCTTCTTGAATTACTCAACTGTTTACTCTTCGCTTTGTCATCTTCCCTAAATCCTGGGAGACACACAGCATCTGCCAGGAGGCTATGCTGAAATCAGCAGGCAGGTCCCATGGAGGAGCTAGCTCTGATCTATGACGGCTCCAGCTACACAACCCAATCAGCACCTTCTCCAACTTGCTTGGTGCTCGTCAGCCAAATGAGAAAATGCACTCTGATTAGAGGCGGCTTTTTAAGCGAGTGCCAAAATAAAACTTTTGCCTTCCAGAGGGACGCAGGTTACTTATTAGCGATTATTCCTCTCAAAAACTCTCCTTTCCAGGAAATCATCTTTTCGTTCTTCACTTCAGAAAGTTTACACACAGCTTTCCGGGATGTCACTAAAGTGCGAGCAAACTATTTACATTCCTGCCATATGTCTATTGATATCCTGCAGCTGTCTATCTAATTTACAGTTAGATACCAAACTTCTGCTTGCGTAACCATTTGCATGCTTCTTTAATTGCATGTTTTTAATACAGTTAAGTAGATTCTTTCCTTTTTTTTAATTATTTTTTTAATTGTGCCTTACTTTTTCTTCCCGAAAACTTACTGAAGTCTACACATTTCTCTTATTTCAAGCATTCAATACCCTGGGACATGGCATCAGAGAAAGTGTGCTATCTCCACCCTCAGAGCTTTTTAAGATGCAGCCATACAAAGCCACTGCTGAGTCGGTCTCACGCTGACAACAATCCTGCCCCAGCTTTGAGGCTGGACCAATAATCCCACAGACACCATCCCAGCAGCTCTCCTACATTTCCCAGATCCTACCATTCTGGCACAGGAACAGGAAGAACCATACCCTACTTCTTTGAGAACAAAGCGGTAAGACCGAAGCCATACTACCAAGAAAGATAGCCTTCATCCATAAAAAACTCAGTATGGTTATATTTTCAGAGTCCTATAGACATTATAGGCATTAAAACTTTAATTCTGTGTGCATCCATCTGCTTGCTGAAGTTCAAGCATGTGCTATGACCTGTCATACGTTCAACACTCTCCAAATGTAGATTCGATACTCTCTAAAAGCTCCAAAAAAAAACCTTTTATAGCTCAAAGTCAAAATGCAACTGAGCCAACATGTAAACTGTGCAGCATAAGAAAACCACTTGGGAAACTCCATAGGTGAGCACTGGATTTGTCTATGTGCGTGTGTTCTGTGTTGCAAATGGCTGCTATGAAGGACAGGCAAGTTTTTAAGGCCTGTGGTATCTCCCCAGCATCGCCTTCTAATTGTCATGCAAAGGAGGATGCAATCTCTGCAAGGCCTGGGAAAAACCTCAGCATATTTGTCTCAGAGATGAACGGCTGACAGGTATTTTTCCAGGGCTCCAGAGGGAAGTAGGGGAAAAATTAATTTCCTAATCCAAAGAAAATACTTGGCGATTTATTTTTTTTCCCGTTAACCTGAACTAGTATTAAAATTATATATACATATCAGGAAAAAAGCTAATCAAATTTTCCTTTTTAGGGAAACAACATTCTAGAAAGAAAGTAATTTCACGTTAATTAAAATAAGTTACACTCCATGAAAAAAAAAAAGCTTCACTTTCCTCTTTTCCTGTTAAAACAGAGTAGGAGTTACAACTCTAAATGAAAGTCATTTTACGCTAAAAGAAAATATCAATTCTGCAACTACCAAGAAGATATTCTGACATTTTCTAAATTATTTTTGTCTTACTTCTGCTCAAAAGAAAATGCCATTAAAACTGATGAGCTTTAACAAGCAATTTTGTTTTGAAGAAACAGCCTTTTCTAAGAGAAAACTGTTTCAACGGATTTTTTTTTTTTTTTTTCTGTTTTGATCACTGACTAATTATTCGAAGACACTGGAGTTCTCTGATCCTGGACATATGACATGGATTATAGTGAAACCAGCTGGAGATTGAATTTCTAACTCACATATGGAGCTCATGACCCTCTTTATGAATCATCACACCGTTTGTTTAATATTTAATGCAATTCTTAGTTACTGTGAAGAAAACGTTGAACAACAGGGGCCCATAAAATTAAAATCACACAGCAAAATCAGAGCTACTTGAAAATCCTCTCTTTACTTCGGGACTTCATCACAAATCTGTCTGATCTAGGTTCATTAAGTTTATTTTTTCACTCCCAAGATGATAAGATATGATGGTACACTAAAATTTCATATAAACATCTCTGATTACAGCTTGAGAGCCTCAAGAGATCCAGCTTTGCCTTTCATGCAAACCTAGGCATGGTGATATCTTGAGATTAAAAAGAAATATTTCTGAGAGCATTAATCTACGGAAGTTTTAGGAAGAGTTGGAAATTAAAACTGTGTAGCCCTAGATATAATCTTACTATCTTAAATGCACAGACCATTCATGCTGGAAAAATAAATGCTTTGGTCGTGATCTCTCTTTCCTCAGCTCCTTAACTCACCAGCTTTAAAAAAAATTTGGGAAACTATCAGTAGCTACCTATGGACCTCAGTGAACACAAACCCGCAGTCAGGAACATTTTATCTACCTATTTCACCAAAGCTAAAAGAAATACATTTTTTCTAAATGCCTTTGCACAGCTTCTAAATATTGCCACTGCGTTAAGTGCCACTAAATGAGCTGTATGAAAAGTTTAAAGCTTCCTGCCACCTCCTCATCTGAGCAAGGTCAGTGAAGTCAAGCCAAAACCGAGCTCCCACCTTGTCAACCTGAATCTGTCTTGTGTTCAAAGGCCTGTTTCCACTCAATACGAAGACACGTCTCACCTCCAGCTTTCAGACCAAAGCGCAGATTCGCATCCAATCCCTGACAGACACGTACCGAGCATAATCTCTTTACAGCCATGTTATTTTCTGGCATCAAGCATTCCCTTTTGGTCCCATCAGCACTCCCATTCCAACTTACCCTCATAATACCAAAAAACCACACACCTCTTCACCCCGAGAAGCCTATTTCAACCTGGAATTGATTGATACAGCATTAGCCAAGACATATAAGGCTTGTATAGTTCGCTGCTAATAATTCGGCATCAGGAGGCATGATCACTTAAAAGCTCCTTTTATTAACACGATGACCGGTTGAGGGGATTCAGCGTTAACATGTTGCAGAGTCGTGTCCTCGCTCAAAAGCAGTGCTCCAGGCGAGTCTCAAAGCACGGGCCTTCTGCCAGATTGAGTCAGGTGTGCAGCTGGAAGACGTCAGCGATCGTGCCAGCTTGAAACACTGCTGCTCCTTGGCTGCCGCCGTCTCACCTGCGCAGAGCCAGCGGCAGGGGATGTACGAGCACGTCTTACCCTCTCCAGCGCAGGTTACTGCAGCCCATGCTAAAGGCTGACATCATACTCAAGAGCAGCTGAAAGGCTTTCTCACATTCCTTTTTGCGGCTCTGCCGCGCTTCCTCACTCCTGCCAAAGCCAACGTCTGCGTGGGCAAAACGGTTTTGGATATGCAAAGAGCCGTCAGCGTGGAGCAAAGTCCTGTGCATCTCCAAACCTGCGTGTGCCACCAACAGGTAATGATTTTTCTACATAAAAAGCATGCAACTGCAGCCCTGACTTCTGCTCGGCCTCTCTCTGCCTCAGCACCAAGCACCCAGAGAGCATCTGCTTCGCTGTTGAGGTTACTGCCTCTGCAAGCTTGAGCCATCTGAAGGAATGGCTGTGGGCACAGGAATCCCAGGTCACCCTGAGCAGAGCAGCAGCAGCAGGGAGATGCCACTTCCATTGGCAACACCAAGCCCCCATCAGTGTTAAAAACAGGCATCCAAAGAAGATTTTTCTCCCATGAAACCCACTTGTTGTGGGGCTCTCAGCCGAATTATGTATGTAAGTATAGACCTCCCAAGCCCAGCAACACCGTCCTTGCCATCTCTCCCAGCTTTTCAGTCTGCATAACTATTCCAGTAGCACTTTCTTGTGCGCTCCCCAGCAGAATTAATTAATGTTTGCACACTACTTTGAAGATGAAAGTACTAAGCGACTGCTAAATACCAGGCCAGATTCTCAGCTGGTTTAAAAAATGGCATTTGCAGCGCACGATCACCCTGTCACATTAGAGAGAATCTGTGAAGAATGTGACAGAAGAAGAATTAAAAAACGAAAGAAAAAATGCATACAAAAAAGAGTATAGAAAAAGAAGAATATATCAAAATATGTAGAAAAGCAGCAGTAACAACCTTCATGATTTTCCCAGAGTCCCTCTTTCTGTGAGTGAAGAGTACAAATCTGCAGAGCCATGACACCATTCTCCTTCAAACCTCCTTAAAACTCACCTCTGCTGAGATGCCTACAAATCATTTGGCACTGATTAGCCAGCTGATGTACTGTGACTTCTGCACATTACACTTACCATAACTATCCTGCTCTTAACGGTGGCCCACCCCATCTGTTTACTTAATGTGCTGCTTCTTTCCTATCATCTGCCTTGAGCATTTGCATAGTTTTTTTCTAATTTATAGGTGCCGGACCCAGCCCAGGGATACGCAGATGCCAACAAAACGTCTTTCCAGTCCTCTGCAGGCTCTATATAATACGGACGTGCTAAAGTCAGTCTCAAAGAATAACACTCAACAGGTTTAGATCCACTTACTGAGATGTGCGTGTTCCTGTACCGTTGATCACAGAAAGCAACCCAGGAGGTTTAACTCACGCACGTGTTACACGTAAAGCAGATGTGTGCTTTTCCAGAAGGCACCACAACTTATGGGAGAAGCACATCTATCAGCTGGACATATGTGGGATGAAACACTAGTGATGAGCGAGATCATCTGAGGGTGATGTATAAGAACAAGTCACCTCACTGAATGCAAAGGAACCCATGCTGAGTGGCTCAGACCCAGCCAAATGTCTTATCACATCCACATGATCCAGAAGTCAAACTTAGATGCACTTCAAAAATACAAAGCTCCAGTTATTTCAGCAGGGAGTCCCTCATGCATGTAAAGGGTGTCGATACTCTTTCTGTGGTCTCGCTAGAACTTACATTTTCAAGTCTTTAACTACATCTGCCACACATCCTATTGACAGATACGAGAGCCCTCAAGCTTCATCCCGTGTGCAACAGCAAGAATCTACTCACTTAAATGCCTAAAATATTACTGGACTTTGTGTTATTAAAATGAAAATATTACACCAAAAATGAGTTCCCATGCTGTGCGATTCCTGGGAGAGTTACAAATCCCAAGTTACAAATCCCGAGGACACTGCCTTTGCAACAACCCTTTTCTTTCTAAAGAAGGTACAACCAAAGAGAACACCGGGGTCAGCAACCTCAAGCTTTTCATCTGCGTTCCCTCGGTGCAGCAGTACTGCTCAAAAGACAAGAGGAGAAGATGACCTTACCCACCCAGTAAGAGGGAGTCTGCCCATACACACACACTGCCAATAGCACAGAGACACGGATGCAACCAAGCAGGGTAACTTCCAAGCCTTGTGCCTTGGGCAAGGCTGGATATTTCTCCATCTGGCTGCAGATCTTTCTTAGCCCTCCAGTCTGTTTTGTGCTCCTGCATTCCAGCTGAAGCTCCTCTCCATTGAGAAACATCCCTTCTGCTTCTTCAGCATGACTTAGGCTGATGCTCTGCACTCGTAGCCTTAATCTCTAGAGAGCTGGGATGAGATTTTCAAAAGCACTTAGTGTTGACCTACCTCTGCTCCAAATCAGTCTGATCATATTAGGTTAGCTATATTTAAGTTTGACCATGTATATTTTGTCATAATAAACTTACCCCAAAGGAATGCTGCTGTTTTAAAACAAGATTACTAGATCTGTGACTATATTTATGCATCTCAATAAGGTATCTGATTTTCCAGTTCCAGTTCAGTGGAATTTTTTTTGAGCACGTTGAATATTTAGTACTGGCAGAACAGAGGTCAATGCAATTATATCCTACATCTTAAAAGGAAACAGTCCCTTCTAAATTCAGTGCTAAAGAAGTGCTGTACTCGAGACCTTAAGGCTCAAAACTCCAAAAACTAATGCTTAAAATTAATAGCGATCTCAACTCAGCCAGAATGCACTTAGCTTTTTTATCTTTTTTTTTCGGAATCCATGAACAGCTCTGCACAATCAAGACCCAAATACCAATATAGGACTTCATCTTTCATCTCCTCCCTATTTAAAAAAAAAAAAAACCTGCCAGGCAGTGTGTGTTTCTAAATGGTACAAGAAGTGACTGTCAGCTGTCACCAGCTCTTTTCCAACACACAAACACTGGAGAACCACTTCTCAACTTAGTCCATATGGTACCTCCACAAAGACCACAGTGATAGTTGGAGAATTTTGGCCATGAAGCTCATACAGCATAGAACTAAATGTACCCTTGCAGACTAGTTTGTTTTTTTTTAAAAAAAATAGTATGTTGAGCCTTCTTCTGCTGCTTTTTCTCTTTTGATCTATATATTTTTCAACTGAATCCATAATTGGTCTATCTAAATGATTGACAGTGAAGGTGAGGGAACAGCCTGTTAGTCTTGACTGCTGGGGTTATGAATAGAGAAGGTGACATGTTAAATTTCTTCACCTCCAACTGGAATTATAAATTATAGACTTCTCTTACATTATCATAATACCAAGTTCATCTTAAAAATAGAATGATTCCTTGGGGGTGTATTTATAGTGAAAAAATACATATCTAATGCTGTACTTAGCATATCTTCATATTTTAATATAATTGGATAGATTGTTCCAATTTTGTTCTTATTTTTGGAAATTAAAAAGCAGAATCAGATCATCTTATATTTTTCAAAGGGTCCATCATTTTGCCTTGGCAGGACATTCTTAAATTTTCAAAAGCTGTCTGTCATTTAATGTATCCTCCTGCTCTCCCTACAGTTACTCGACAGGTTTCATCTTCCCAGCCTGGCCAAGGGCCACTTCGTCTGAGTCTCTACAAACTTTGCAAGGAGCAGAACCGAGATCTGAAGAATTCTGTGGGAACTGAAGTTTCCACCCCATAAAAAACCTTTAATTCAGCCTTCACCCCTGAGCAAACAACTTCTGAGAAACAAATCATCGAGTTCAAATTCATCTGTTTGTGTGAGAGCAAACCCAGCCCATCAATAGAAGCAAAGCAATAAACCACAGGGAAATGCCTCCAGGTCAGACACAGTGCATTTAAACTCACCAATTTATTTTGCATGGGAGGGAGGGGCGAGAGCTCTTAGGACTTTTGTCTGAATTAAGACTTAATTCAAATTATACTAGTACAAAACCTCACGGCCCACCTCCTAATAGCAGTGTAACTGTCTGTGGGAGTACAGAGGAGACAAAGGTGATCTGTATCGTGGGATGCCAAGAGGAGGGGGACAACAGGGAGGGGTTGGTGTCCTCACCTTGGCCCCAGGTCCTCTCCTCCAAACAAAGGCAGACCCAGGCAATAAAACTCTTGATCTGCCCCGAAGTCTTGATAGCACATGGCATGGCTGCTAAAGTCACAGCAGAACAGGGTCAAAGAGAGATACCTCGGCCACGGTGCTTTCTGTTCCCTTGGGTTTTCTATACCTTTAATGTATACGGCCTCATCAGCAACTCTGCTTCCTACTGACTGTCCTACAGGAAAAAAAATCATCTTCGAGCCATCTGCAAAATGAATTCCCCTACAGCTCAGTTAAGTGCTGCATGCCTTCAATTACGTTTGTGTGCCTCGATCTTAAGAAATATTTTCAATTTCCAGAACAGTTTTGACATGGGAAGAAAGGAAGGGACAGGGAACAAGAATAGACTTCCAATAAAATTTGGCACTGTTCTGGATTTCTTTCGCCTCAGCAAAAAATCCTCTTAAGACACAAATAAATGTATCTTATTAAGTTAGCAGGATCTTCTCCTAATAGTGCAATTAGCTTTCATAGGAGATAGGCCCATGTACTGTCTTGAGAATAGACTCTCAGAAATATATAAGCACATAATATCATGCACGCTTCTCTCAAATTAAGGAAAGCATTTGTCATTTCCAGTGTTGATACTGAAGGAGTGGTGTTTTAAATGCTATATTGTCATGGAATCCCAAAGGACCCCCTGAGCAGCTGCTCTCGAGGAGAAAGTCTCTGCATCAACTCCTGCAATTCCCCTTTTGTTGCCTGGAGGAGGAGAAGCATCACTTGCACAGAAGGAGGAAGCAAGATTCACATCACTGCAATGAGCTCATTAACAAGCCATGGCTAAGAGATCTGAAAGACTTTGAGACTTTACCTCTTGCAACCAGGTAAGAAGCCTCTGCAGCCGTGCCATCCCACTCCGACCTCCCACAGAGGTCCGGCGCTCCCTCCCTCGTTTTGCAGCCCTACCTGGTACAACCCCTGTGGACATACCTGTGCATCACCTACCACTCTGAGGATTAGGCAAAAGCAGCTTTGTTTTATTTCAACTACTGTGGGGTTGGTAAATTGTAAGCCTTATCCATCAACAGGATGGTCTCCATTAGTCTGTTCCCTATCATTTAACATGACTAGAAGCCATCGCCAAACAGATTATACTGACTATTCCATTAATATCCTGTATTCAGCAAATGGGGAGGAAATTGTATTATTCTGGTAACTGTTTAATGTTTGCCACCAGACACAAGAGGCAAATGTGTCCAGGAAGTGCTTACTTGCCCAATGTCACCCGATGGAAAGTCCAGGTCCACACACCTATTAATTTTCAAGGAAGCCACAGGAAATAACTGCAAAGAGAGTAGAGCCACCGCACAGAGTAAGAAGAAAATGAGCTAATAAATACTGCTGCACCATATCCTAGCACACAAAGCAGTGTTTTATTACACGCTTTTAAATTAACACGTGCTATTTTGTTGATATCAACACACGCTCAAAACACCTGATCTTTCACACTCCACAAACCCCACACAGTGACAAAAATCAAATCCCACCACAGCATTTCATCACCTGTGTGAAGGCACAGAATCAAGCGCCCAACCCGACACCCTTTGTGCACAGCCGATATTAAAGGCAGTGTGAGCCATATCAGTTTTCTCATCCGGCTCCCACAAGCCATGTTTTTCCCTATCTCCTGCTTCACCTAAATATAAGCTCTCAATCATGTTACTGCCCCTAATTTAGCAAAGACAAAACAAAACACATACAACCCCACCCCCCTCAAAAAAAAAACCCTAAACTGAAAACAAAACCCAACCATAATATCTGGATTACAGCAGTTATGTTTCCCATTGGCTTCCTCTGTAACCTGAGGAGAAGCAGCATTTCCAGAGCACAACTCAAATCATAGATGGGCAAAATCAACTTCTGGAGGTGTCCACATTTCTCAGCCAACAAGGAGGACAAGGTTCTTCATACAGTCCCAGGAAAGATGCATCCGCCTCCAGCTGGAGCCCATTTGTGATTTCCTTGGTTTAGGCTCCAGGTGGGAGACAGGACATCAAGAACAACACTCAGCACTGCACTATTTCCAGCTTCACTTCAGCCTACACCGTTTAATGTCTGGAACATCTAATAATGATTATTAATTGCACCTAACTGTTAAATAGATGCAGGGAATGTACAAATCAACTCTGGCACATCTGCAGCTTAGTTCTGCTCTACGGCTGAGTTCAGCTTTACCATGCAAAGTTTGATCCATTGGTTATGTACATGCTACAGCCGAGGTTTGCAAAATCCGTCAATCTGCAAGCCTTGGCAACAAAACCAGCCCAAGAGATGTAAGCAGCAATCTGAGAAGATACTCCCCAGGAATTAGATTTTGTAAACAAACATTTCAGCTAATTGCATTCTTGTTCTCAGTGCAATGAAGGCCCCATTTAGCCAAAGCATTTGTCTACGGAGTTTAGTTTCTTCCATTTAATGAACGCTGATTCTGTCTTAGCCTCGACTGGTATATCATCAGGATCAACATGAAATGCTAATGGGGAAAGATGCTTAATATCATTTCGAGTGTTTAAGTTACAACCACCGCTATTAAAGCAAATCCATTTTACCTGTTCCTCCACAGGCTCCCCAGTGAGACAGATTTAAAATTTCTGTGGGCAGAAGTGATTCATAAATGGCTACACAGATCAGAGAAGAAAGCCTTTCACCGTTAATTACAGCCAGCATTTTCTGAACTGAAGCTGGTCATTTTGCCAGCACAACACATAATTAGTGAGGCTTATTTTATTTTGTCGCCTTCACAGATTAGTTCACTTTTTAAAAAGCAAGGTGGCTGCCTCCAGCAGTATGGATAAACATGCCGGCCAGCCAAGAAAGTAAGGCTTCACGCTCCGGTTGTATTTCACGGCAGAAGAATCTCACAGGTTCCTAATTTTCAGTCCCCTTGCTGATTCAATGCAGAAATCACTGCTGCTCATGTGGCATCTCTAACATGAGACCACCATAGTCCCATGAATCTAGTTCCTCACAGAGAGAAGAGCTTCTTCATTTTCAAACATTCCCACTGCTAAGCCAAAGTGCAAGATGTGAATGAAATAGCCACGGCAGCAAGGAGGAGGAAGATGCTTCCCGCCCCTCATTCCTGTAGTGCAACTGCAGCGGGTCCAGCCCCAGTGGCATCCGTGGCATCCTTGCACCGCGTGCCTCAGGGACATCACAGAAATAGCCGGAAGGGTTGATGCATTATAAGAGATGCTGGTCTTTAGTCACCCAGAGAGAACACCCTCAGACACAACCTGCGTTTTAAAGCAGGGCTGTTTGTTTCTTCCCATGTCTCGGACTGCCCCTCAACCTCTTTGAGGAGTGACTTCTCTGTGGCAGAGGCTTCCGGTGGATGTGCCTACCAAGCTCCCTGTTTCGAACCAGGCACCCAAAAGATCAGTCAGAGCCCCCAGCGCTTGCCAGACGGAGCAGGCTACAGGCAGCTATCATTGGAAATGTTGAAGTTATCCTCATGCAGATTTTAAAAAGCCATTGTTTATGCATGTAAATTCTGAAGGGCATTAGCAGCATCGCTGACACACACTGACAGCCAGCCCAGCTCCGGGAAGGGAATAAGCAGCAGTGACTGCCTGAATAATTGATGTGCTTTTACTCTGCCCCATGGCCCAGTTATTACATTGCTCACTCTCTTCAACTGCTTGTGGTTTCTAAATTAATTAGAAATCTTAATGTCATGGCCAGCCGGTTAAAAAAAAAAAAAAAAAAAGGAAAGAAAAAAAGCACAGAGAACAAAAGAAGAGAGTGATTCTCATGCCCTTGAGCCTTGGGATCTCTTACTTTGGCCTGGCCATGCAAGGAACAAAAGCACGGTCTTGATCTCTGAAGCTTCAGACCCCGCTCATGAATGCTAAAAGCAGCACAGCATGAAATCCACTCCACCTGCAAAAAGCCTCCGTTTCATAGGAGTGAACACCCCCACCAAGGTCACCTCTCCCCTCAGATGGGGAAAAGCCTTTCCTAGGGGACAGCGCACATGTGCAGGGGCTCGCCCCTCCTCAGCACAATGAAATACATCTGATGCATCCCTAGCCCAGCCATTGCAACCCAGTGCCAGGCAGCACCCAATGAAAGGACACCGCTGAAGTCTAGAGGAATTATGGAGCTCATGGTTGTCTTGCTCTTACAGTCAACGGGGCTAAATGACTCTGTGGGATCCCTCTCATAGGCTGAAAAAAACCTTAGATGCAGCAACCTAACCTGAGAGAACAGGAGAAGCCGATAAAAATGACACTTCAATCAAATACAACAGTGTGATTGGCCACTTCTTTGCTACGTGCATACCCGTATCTACTTACAATATTGCTTATGTTTAAACTTTAAAACAATGTCTATAGCTTTCAAGAAATCCAGTGGGAATAATTCCTCTGTTTGAGCCACATTGCATTAAAGCACGAGTAGTTTTCTTCCAAGTCCTTGGAAAGCACTTAGCTATGATGAATATAAGGTATTTTTAGTTTCATACTTGCGAAAAGAAATACTGATTTAAAAAAAAAAATCTCTTTACAACAGTACCAAAAGCATAAACAAGCACAAATGATTGGATTTGTTGAGATAATTTTCAATTGCACAGATAATTCAGACTAATATTTCACCCTTTTAGAAAAGAGCAGTGAAATACCAGTGAAACTCAGCAGTGCAGCACAGTCTTCCTCTTTGCCAACACGTCACATCTTACTGTAATCTTCAGGATACTGAGGCGGAGAAAGGTATAAAACACCTTTCCATTATTCCCCTTGGGAAATTCGGGATTTTAAAGAAATTGGATTTTTCAATCTTTCTTTTTGACATAGATAAACCGACTTTTACTCAAAGCAATGAATTGAGTCTCCAGTAAACTTATCCTTAGATCTCCTGTGCATGCTAAGTGCCCGGACATGACATTCCCAGGGCAAAGAAATGAGCTGGTGATGGTGACACAAAGCTTTACGGAATTTTAAAAGACACCATAAATCCTAATGGAAGTATCCAACAAAATGAATCCCATTTGCTAGCACGTGGAAGGCAATTCAAAACACTGTGAGCCCAAACTACAGGAGAATGTGGCTCTGTAAAAGCTTAATGCATTTTGATCAAGCACTTATTTGCTCCTGGAGCTCCTCCCTCTACCTGCTCTTTTTTCTCTTCTGTTATAACTTTGCATTAAATTGATGTATGCACAGTTAACCGTGAAAAAACCACAAAAGGATTAAAGTAAGTTCCAAATTTAAGCCCTTTCAGTGTGTTTCAACAACCTTCCTGAGAACTGAAATGGCCCTTCCATTTGTAGGGCGGGAAAATGGGCTTCCAGCAAATTCTAATGCTGATCCATGAAGAAGGCAGCACTGGTCCAGCCTATGATTTGTTTGCATTTGTCATCTTGGCTTACATACTGCCTGTAAAATGTAACATTATTGGCAGCATGGCACTGCAGTTGTAGTGAACACAAGATGTTACTCACATGCATTTTCAAATGCAAGCAATGAAGTATCTCATGAGAACACACTATGAGTTCATACAGAAGCTTTCCTGACCCTTGCAACATTTCCTATCTGTATCTCTTCACATCCGCATTTTTAAATATCGCTAAGCTTGCTTTGCCATAGTCAAATGCACAGACCTTCACATTAGATACTTCCTTTTGCTCTCCACACTGTGGCATCTACATACATCTCACTTTCAAGTCATTACATTAACTATTATGAAAACTAACTGAAAGGCTCAGTTCATGTAGATTCCTCTAGGTTATCCACAGTAATAATGAAGCCATGCATGGGCTTTAAGGCAGACTTGGGGTCCTGATCCCTCCTGGATCACCATACAGCTGAAAGAATGTACCAGCTGAAGCAGAACTGCTACTCTTCAACACGACCATGCCCTCCTTGCCCAACTTCTACAACACTTGCCTCCAGAAAGGAGCAAAGTACAAAAAAAGACCTAAGGTGCCACAGGGGTGCTCTCCTCTCAGGCTTGGAAAGAAGGTGGAAGAAAATAGAGGAGATGGCAGCGGTACAGAGCAGCACAGCTTTCCCCACTGCTTTTCAGAGCCTAGTCTTTCAACATGCAGCCCCCGGCAAAGTGGCTCATGAAAGTTTGATGAACAGCATTTTGTTCAACACCAGCAACTGAGCCACAGCCACGGTGAGCTGTGTCGCCCAAGCAAAATGTCACGACCCAAGAGGATCAAGAGACCCGATTGCAAGCGGCAGGCTTGCAGGCAGCAGAGGAGCTCACAACCTCTGGAGCAGGGTGCACCACCCCACAAGTTACTGGGTCACCAAAACACGGGGAGGCTGCTGTAACATTCATGAATACAGATCCTTCTGCGACACTTGCTCACGATGCTGCAAGGCTGTGCTAGGCAGTCTTGCAAATACAGGGAAGTCCACAGCCTTTTCCATTTGCACATGTAAACCTTGATTACTTTTCCCCCCTCTTTTTCCTTTTCCACTTCTACATGCACTGAAAAAAATTAAATTCTGCTATTTTCTTACCATTTTGTTTCAGCATTTTCATGCTCTGCTGCTTTTCTTTCTCTGCTCTCTTTCCGTAATGGAATATTCTCAACAAACAACCCTGCCTGCATAACCAAAAATACACAAAACCCATGCGCAGAGACAGTGCTGTAGGCTCACACAGCATGACCAGGTTGAGCAGTTTAATATTTTAGCACAGCTAACAAACGAGGATAGACTATACGGTCCAGTAATTACCTTTTCGTGTTCTTCAGGTGCTAAAAATCCACACGCTACTTTTGCAGAATACCAAATTCAGCATTTCTGGAAACAAAAAGAAAAAGAAAAACTTTAAAAACATTTATATTTGCCTCTAGGGACTTTTTAGGCACTCATGAACTTCCTGTTATACATGCACCAGAGCATAAAGCGATGAACAACTGCTTCTGATCAACAGATTTGATTTTTAAACGCCTGCAAGAATTTTTATTCTCTATGAAGCACACCTCTGTATAGGAAGACAGTATTAGCACATAACCAACAACAGTCAGTGGAAGCTATCACTACCAATCATAAAAAAAACCTTAGAGATACAAGTAGTTATCAATCACACATGCAGGTACATGAGTATCACTTCTCCATAACAGACTCCAAATGTGATCTGGATTAACTACTGTTATGCTAGAGGATTTACCAGAGATTTTTAGGCATTGCTGCACTAGAACAATACATAAATATCTAGTTTTAAAAGAACACAACATAAATCATGATTGTAAGGATGTTAATTTCTGCTCCTTAGTAGTTACATCTTAAATTTCCTCCATCCTCTTACATCTTCCGTATTTTCCTCTAACTATAGCGTTAGATGCTTAATGTAACATTAATTGACAAAAGCATGAAATGCAGGGATCCAGATCAGCCTCATGGAAGTGTTGTTTTTATTAGGATTAATTACACATGAAAAATTGCTCCTTACAGTTGAGATTGTTACAGATAAAACTTTGGTGGAAATTGGTTTTGTCAGAGCCAAACTGGATGGCACAGGACCCTGGGATCCTGCCCCAATTAAACAATTGAAAAATAAAATAAAGGAAATAGCAATGAGTCCTCCTGCCTGAATTTACTTCCAACAAATTAACTCCAACATTAACTAGAAACACAGCTCATTTTCCACAACCTGTAGGGAAGAACACTGGTCATTTCATCTGGAAGAAGTGTATTAAGATGAAAACCTATAAAGCCTGACTAAAAGAGGATACAAAGTTAAACTGGGGTAACTGGTTGCAGTTGCAGTGCTGGGTCCCTTTCCCAACAGCGACTGCAGCACAGCATTCTCCGTGCTGTCATGGACCGCCTTATACCTTAAAAACTTTGCAAACAAAATAAAAAATGGTCCTAGAGCTCTGGTTTCACAGCTCAGCTGATTGAGAACGGTGCTACTTTAATCTCTGACACTAAAAAAAAGGAAAGTTCCACCGCAACTCTGTGCACTCCTTGGCAGTTACTCCCCTGAGAGTATGAAAAGAAGGAGTCTGAGGCATCGGTCTCCAATGCACAGTTCATCTTATTTATGTAGTAAAGGTGCAGTCGCTAGCATTCAGCAACCTTGGAAGTCAGACAAGCAAATTAAAACTTAAAACAAGGCTTGAGAGTCCAGCATGCATGCTGCTTTTTGAGTGATTTCTCTGTAATAGGCAAGTATGGATGGTGTGGAAGAAAAAGAGACCTACTCCAGGTCACCTGTCAGCAAAATTGCCCCTGTAAGCAATAAACAGGTCTTGGACCATCTAAGAAATTTACAGGCAATCTCAGGGTAAGACCAGCTATTATTTCTCACTGTACAAATTAAAAAGGTCTCCAGATGTTAGCTGTTTTCAGCCTTGGATTTTCATCAAATATATACAGTTTCAGTAGAAAAATCACTTTTACAAGTGCAGAGCAGACCAAGCAACACCTCATGAGGGCATCCATATACTTTATTTCTAGGAAAAATGCCATTTGTTTAGACTACTCCACTTGTGTTTTATAGCAAAACCTCCACCTTGTTCCAAGAAGCTTTTGGAGAATAATTCTGATTTGGTGGTAGCAATATAGAGCAGAGAAATGGTGGTTTGCCTCGTCTATAGAAATTAACGTTTGTTACGCCATTACCTTGTAATGGCATTTTAAATGAAATTAAACCAAGATCTTTGTTTCATTTATGAAACCCCAGATTTCACTTCTGCTTGGAGCATAAAGGGCTAGAGATAGCACAACATACAGTGGTTTATGGCTCTTCTGTGTCACTTTAGCATTCAGCACATGCTCTTCTTCCAGCTCACCTTTATTTTACCATAATGCGAATGTACTGACTGGTAGATTTTTCTTGCCTTCCCTCCACAAATGCCAAACGTATGACCTTGAGTTGGCCTCTGTCATATGCTACTTCCATGCAGATTTCAAATGTAGTTTGGGGAATTCTAGTTCTTACTAAAATAAGAAGGGAACAATAAAGGGATTCCTCCACAGCAAAGATCCTGCAAAATACTTGCTACAGAGTCAGCGCTAACTGGCAGTGGGTGCACTGAAGGATCTCTGGGGATTTGGCACTAGAAGATAGAATAAACACGCTAAAGAAAGAGACATTGCTTTACCCCAACTCCTGTTAATATTCACAGTAGTACAGTACCTGCCTCATATGGAAGGGAAGCTCATTTCTATTTTCTTCTACTGCTTTCCACACCACTCAGTTACCCTGCTCCCCTCTACAGTATCTACAGCACTACTTCTCAGAAAGCATCTGTTTTTTTCTTATCCTATTTTTCCCCATTTATACTCTATCTGGACAATTTGGCAAGTGGTTTCACTTTGGATGCTAACGGAAAGGAAAATTCAGCTTCTCTCCATTCCTCCACCTCCTGTTACCCTGGAGCTCTACCTGCAGAGATTACTGCTACATAGATAATGTAGATACTTCTACACAGCCCACTCTTACTAATGTGACTACTCACAGCCATACAGCTAAATATTTCTGAATATTAGATCGTGAGTAATGCATCCACTGAAATAGGACAAGGGCATACTGCTCCGCACCAGAAGGGCAATTAATCTGGAAACCAGCGTGCTGTTGCACCTCCATGCCACAACAGAAGCTGCTATTAAGGAGATCAACAATAAACACTTTCTGTTGGGCAACAGCAAAAGCTGGGAGGAGAATCCATCAAGACGGGATGGCTCAGTCTTGAGCAGTTGCCTCGGCTGTTAACTCTCATGGCAGAGGGACCCACAAAAAGCACACAAACGTTTAGGCAACCAGCACGACGTTGTGAAAAAGCCTTGTCTGGCAAAATGTACCAAGCACCACCAGCTTTTATGGTTCTGTCCAAGTAGAGGAGTGGACACCCAGTGTCTTCCTTTTGGATGCAAACCCGTATGGAGCAGCCCAGCACTGCTCCTGGCCATTGGCGTCTCGGCATCAGCCCTCTGGAAACAAATCAGCAACTTTCACCTTCGGTGACTTAATTAACATGCACCCTACAGATCTCTCCAAATCCCGCACATTGCCATCCTCCATTACCAAGCTCTTTTGATGAAAGTGATTAAAGCTAACAATTATAATTTGTGTTAGAGAAGCCCCTAGAGGCTTCAGCTAGGCTCAGACTTCATTGTTCACAGAACACAATGCAGAGAAATCTCGCTCCCAAAGAGCTCATCCTCCAAGAGAAGGCAATCAAGGAACAGCAGAAAGAAAGGCACGGATACAAAAAATAGTTGCTCAAGGTCAAGCAGCAGGCCACCGACAGAGCTAGAACAAAACCCACCTCTTCTGTGGGGCACTCACGAGGCCGTGCCAACTGTCCAGTGCTAAGCTTATCAACTAATACACCTTATTTATCAAGTGTCAAGAGCAGATGCAGCAGTTCATAGTGTTACTTGCTGCTCTGTGTCTGACCATGTCTTTTTGCAGTGGCTCTCCAAGCAAAGCTAACCACGACAGTGAGTTACCTTCCCTTCACCTTCCAAAGAAACGCTTCCCATACTTTTTTGTGCACATTACTGACAAATCGATCCTCCTCAATTTTTTTATTCTTCCATCAATGCTTTCAACAAAGAGTGATTGCTCAACTGCCCTTCTCCACCTTGCACTTCCAATTTTGTAAAGAATGGTCAATCTCAATACGCATAATTATAATTGCAAATAGATCATTTTATCTTGTACTCTTCTATTTTAATGGGATTATGTACGGTCAAATCTCTACGGTAACATTTAAAATCAAAACCTCCTATGTCATTCGTATGTGGTTTAGGTATTTAAAAATATTAATATGCAACTAGTGATATTACAAAAGGTTACATTTCTAACTACCTGGCCCAGTTATGACACCATAAATCTGATATTGCTTTCACCGATTATTAGATAAATCTTTCCAAAGCTGTATAACTAGAATTTAATAAAACTTCCTGCCATACAATTCATCAGCAAGAGAGTGCTTCTGTTGTGCTTTGTACAGGGAGAGAACAAAGCACGAGTGTGCAAAGTGAGTGAAGCTTTTAGTCGTTGTAAACAACTTCAGTGCATAAAATATTAAAAGCAATGCTAAACTAATCTCTGGCAAGTATTGCAGGCAATTCCCTGCAACTCGTATTACAAATGCTTTTGGTTTACCATTTAAAAAACATTAGAGTCTACTGTTATGGTTGCATCTCACAGTCCCGTACATTAACCTTTGTAATTTTCTAACATGGTATATTGCAGTAACACAAATTAGGCTATCTGGCAAAAACGCTTAAAAGGACGCAATATTTAAAGGGAGCAGACAGGAAAGCTCCTCGCTCCTTCCTGCCAAAGACAGCAGGAGAAAGTCCAGTCCTCCTTCCTCAAAGCAAATGGTAAAATCCCATTAATTTCCCCTGGAACCGACAGATCCACAGCATCTGGGAAAGGATTCAGTCTAAATACATCGCAGACATAACAGATGAATGATTTGGGGGAGAAGGGTCGCCTGCTCTCATTTTAACACTTCTGTGTAACAGGAACGGAGCAGGTCACTTCTGTAAGCTTGGAAATGCTTTGTGGGCTTTCAGGAGGATTTTCCCTTCTGCATTTTTTGTCTTCTGTCTCGATTTTCTTCTTGTTTATGTGCCTAATGGTTTTCAAATCTGTTATTTGAGTGTACAAGAACCTTAAAGCCTACCCTTGATACTTACTGTGGTAGGGCCCACATGGATGAAATTTTGTTCTCCTATAATTAATAGGCAAACATTTTTTTTTATATATTCTGGAACAATCATATCCTTTCCACTAAGGGAAAAAAAAAAAGTGAACTAAATTTTCACCTACACATTATATGCAAGTTTTCATAGCAAGACATCTATTTTAGGTATAGGAAAACAATCATAATAAAATGCTCATAATGTTTGCAAATGACTCAAATTTCCAAGATGAAATTTGTCCGCTCATAAATACATCTAGTAACTAAACCAGAAAGCGTTTCATAGCAGTTTTGAAGATTTTTTTTTTTTCGGTGGGATGAGAAAGACTTTTAAAACATTGCAAAAAAAAGAGGGGAAAAAGAAAATACATAGACCAATGTTAAGACAGCAACACTCACCTAAGGTGTGCTGGAGTCATGCTTCTGCTCTGCATGGTGCAGAACATGCACTTAAACCTCACCACTTCCCCTATGGGGCCGCTGGGATGCTGCTCTCCTTCCTATATAACTACCTGGCTCCCTTCCCTCATTTTCCACTTCTAACATATCAAACAGAACCTCCGAAACTCCATCCAAACTCATACACTTCTGTGAAATATATTGAGTTTGAGAAGAAAAAGGTCAGCTTCTTTTTGTCTCAACCAGCTCTAGTTCCCAGCTGTCAGGACCAATGGCTCCTGGGGTTAAGCCAGATTTTTTGTGCCTGTGTTTGGAGCCGAAGGCAGCCATTATTTCAAGGTGGGATGCCAGGGATTTTTTTCCAAGCGATATACTGGTCCCAAGTGGTTTTAGAAGCAAGCAACCAGGAAGCTACGTGAAGCCCAGGCCCTGGTATTGGGAGACCCGGAGGGTTTCCTGCAAAAGCAAGGCATTTAATGCTAGAGGAGAAGGGAGACTGGAGTCCTGCCAAATCTAATCCCAGCTATACGTGCCACAGCTGGATTTCTTCAAGTAGAGGCTATTACAGTGGCACACCGCTGACCAAAGTCTTCTGTTTCGTGTAAATTCCCTGCAAAGACCTTAGGAGATAAAACTGATTAATCCTAATTAAAATGAAAATCAAGGAAATGACACAGTCTGTTGAATCTACTTGATGAATCAAAAACCTCTCTCATTTCTATGTTAATTCTCTTTTTACAAATGTGCAGTATTCTCGTACACAGAGAATAATGTTCTCATATTTTTCTTCACTTGGAACATCACAGGCCAGATGTTAGAAAGCACCCAGAGAGCCCTTCTGCATTATTGGACCCCTGCAGAAGTGCCTAAATGGATGCCGAGTCCGTTCTCAGATTTCTCATGGCTTTAATAGAAAACCACAGCCCGCACCAATGCGACAGCCTGGACACTGCAGCTAGGGAAGGACCAGCACCGGGCAGGACACAGCACCTCCCAAGCATGCTGAAAGGTGTGCAAGATGCCCCATTAGCATTGGGCAGGGACTACACGATGAGTTAAATTCAACCAGCACAAACCCAGCAAATCCCTGCTCTCGATTTGCATGGGCCTTATAACGCTTTGATGGAATACCATCGCTCGAGTTTTTATCAAAAGGGTACTCACACATGACACTGTACCACAGTAAGGACATATGTGAAAGCAATCAACCTGCAAAGACATTCTTGAAGTGCAGAAACGCAGAACAGACCCTTTCAAGGACAGTTCAACTTAGGATGCGAGCGATTTAAAAGAGGAATGAACCAGTACGCTGCTAACACCAGCTAATTAAGAGGTGGGATACATTTGGCACGAGAAGGTCTCTTTCTCTATAGATACATACAGAAGACAATAAAGAGATCCCTATTGAATTTGTATCCAGTCAAAATTATATGGTGACTACAGTTAAGGGGGCAAAGCTGACCTACGATAAGTGGTAAAGACACACTGGACAAAACCCAGAGTCTGCTGTGTTACTTGCTTAGACACCATTTATTATGGTTACATTTTATTATACAGTAGTAAAAAATTACAAGGCAACATCCTGTGTTATTTCCCACTGGGATAAATGATACAGATGTACTATTAAATCTCAAAACCAGCACCAGTCTGCCAGGCTACATTCCATTTGTGTCTTTATAATGTGTCAATAGGCTGACGTTTATGCCTTCTGATGGTAAAGTTATTTATGTTATAGACATTTAAATGTGCCATAAAATGCACTACATAATCCTAGAATTCTTCCAATCTTTACCAAAACAACACACACAAAGCAAAAATCCCACCAGATACCAGCATCCCAACTTAGGACATATTGGGCCCACTTCTTCCATGCTAAGTCAATTTAGTGTTGAGTCATAGGCTGGACTTGATCATCTCAGAGGTCTTTTCCAGCCTCAACAATTCTGTGATTCTGTGATTCTGTAATGTTGAGGAGTTTTTTAAATATCCTTACAAAAGAGCATTAATGCAACTTTTCTCCTGTGCATACATTCAACCCATAGTTAGTTTTAATTTTGGTTTATACATTTTTGTCCTTTCCACAGACGTTTCTCTTTAAAATATAGATCACAGAATCACAGAACGTCAGGGGTTGGAAGGGACCTTGAAAGATCATCTAGTCCAACCCTCCCTGCCAGAGCAGGATCACCTACAATAGATCGCACAGGAACGCGTCCAGGCGGGCTTTGAATATCTCCAAAGAAGGAGACTCCACAACTTCCCTGGGCAGCCTGTTCCAGTGCTCTGTCACCCTCACAATGAAAAAGTCTTTCCTAATGTTTTTGTGGAACCTCCTATGCTCCAGCTTGCATCCATTGCCCCTTGTCCTATCATTGGATGCCACTGAAAAGAGCCTGGCTTCGTCCTCCTGACACTCCCCCTTGACATATTTGTAAACATTAATGAGGTCACCCCTCAGTCTCCTCTTCTCCGAGCTAAAGAGACCCAGCTCCTTCAGCCTTTCCTCATGAGGGAGATGTTCCACTCCATCATCTTTGTGGCTCTGCACTGGACTCTCTCAAGCAGTTCCCTGTCTCTCTTCAGCTGGGGGGCCCAGAACTGGACACCATGTTCCAGATGTGGCCTTACCAGGGCAGAGTAGAGGGGCAGGAGGACCTCTCTCGACCTACGAGCTACTCCCCTTCTAATACACCCCAGGATGCCGTTGGCCTTCTTGGCCACGAGGGCACATTGCTGGCTCATGGTCATCCTGCTGTCCCCCAGAACCCCCAGGTCCCTTTCTCCTATGCTGCTCTCTAGCAGTTCAGTCCCCAACCTATACTGGTACTTGGGATTGTTCTTTCCCAGGTGCAAGACTCTACACTTGCTGTTGTTGTATTTCACAGAATTTCTCCCTGTCCAATTCTCCAGCCTGTCTAGGAGTGGCAGCACAGCTGCCTTTGTGATGTGTTGGGTGAGGGGACATGCCCAACCCTCAAGATGAACCTTAGCCCACCAGCCAGCCCTATCCTGACACTTTTGACTGAAAAATAGGAGCTGCAGGGCACCTACTCCAGCTCTGTATCACTGTTGACTGCAGCTGAGGAGGCACTCATGAAGGTCCATCACAACTTGCAGCCCAGGGGCATCCTTAACCAGAGAAATACAGTGGCGAAAGGATGGTCCTACAGAGAATTCACTAAACCTCATGAAAAGTAGATAAGGATGGTCACTGAGGATCACAGACTATATGTGAGCTACAACATGATCTCAGCACAGTCACTGACACCGAGGGTTTGAGAGGCATCAAGTCCAATAATACTGTGTTAAAACGAGCTTTCTCTGTTTAGCCCCCCCCAGTTCCTTCAAAAAGTTCAGCCTTGTGAGAAATCAAGACAAAACACTCGCAGATCTGCTATTAAACAGCCTACTTTTGGAAAAGGTCACGACAAAACACATGGAGACTAGCATATAATAGTTATCTTAGCCCCATTGATGGTCTCTCCTTAAGGCCATCCCCCAAATTTTGTTAACGTGAAATGAGGCGAATGGCTCTGAGAAATGCAGGTGGGAGAACCAAACTGGGGGGACACAGAAATTCATTTCTGGTGCTAGATGGTCACAATCAAAAAGTCCAGCTGTGGCCTGACTGCAGGGGCTGCCCAGGCCAGAAGTAGATTGGGGTCACTTGAAGTAGTGGATAGGGATGCATAAACAGCAAAGTATGATGGTTGTGGTCTAAAACCAAAGAAGTCCTGAGGCTGTTGTCAAGGCGCTTCTTGTATATATTGAGTTTCTTAATAATATAAAAGATAAGCAGGAAAAAGCAAAGGAGGAGTTCAGAAATATGCAGTCTAGGAGGGCACATTGGAAGGAGGGCTACATACTCCAGTTATTATCCCCCATCAGCTGGCATGTGAGGATAAGGAAAAGTTGCAAACATGCCAACTCAATATTTTCCTGCAGGGATCATGTCTTGAAATGATTATGGTGGAAATAAGGGCCACTGATGCTTCAGGGACTTGCTTAATAGGAAATTACCACAGAAAACAAATTTGGGATATTTTTCCTTTGAGAACATTAGAAATGCATTAGAAATGCAACTGCATCAGATACTGCACGCGGATTGCCCATGCTCAAGCCGCAGGTAGGAAAATGCCAGGCTGAGCCACTTCGTTACAGTGCTTACAATCAAAGCGAGACAGAAAGTGGCTGCTTCTCCACTCTGACAAGTTTTTAATTGCATCTAGAAATTAACTTCTACTTTAAATTTCATTCCAAGATTGTGTCTAATAGAAGCTGCTCAAGATGAGTTTGTCACACTTATAAATAATTATTATTAATGTGACACTAACATCCTTCACTGGAGTTTATGCCACCTAAAGCATCTTTCACAAAATGTCGTTATCATTAAACTTAGCATCCAATGTGACTGAAATGCAAAATTATCTTGACCTTTTAATTCCACGTGGCTCACCAGTCAGTTTCTCTTTCATAAGGAGGCCCATCACCTTTTCTATTTTGGTGACATTAGTAAACATCTTGCAAAGTGCAGAGGAATACCTTCCCACATCCAAGTATGATTAACACGCACACGCAACCTTAGATGATACTAATATTCAGCACAAGACTAAAAGTTATTAACACGCTGCATTGTCTCAAGGCAACACAGTCCAATCTACAAGTCCCAAGATGACCAGATGTTCCTGAGCATCTTCCATGACCTTTAAATGAGCTTTTATGAGCTCAGTTTATGAGCTTTGCAACCTGTCAAGGAAAATACTGCATGCAGTCTCGACTCACTGAAGGATCACCAACATCGCGTCACTGGCAAAGCATGAGATTTGGAAATCCTGCACCACCAGGACCTGAAGACAGCAGGGAAGCAGGAGGTCTCTATGCAGACAATCTCATGGATTCAACTCTCCAACAACCCACTATCCAAACCCAGAAAGAAGCCCTGTAGCTAATGACAAAGATTTTTTAAAAATGGGGGGGGTGCCTCCTGCTCTTCCTAAAGCAGAAAATAAAATTTTCCCAAAAGGAGAGACTCCAAGGAAATTGTGCAGTTATGCCCTGCCAAAATTTTCTTTCAGTTTTCTAAGATGCAAAGCATCCCATAAGTTTTAAAGATCTGGAGCTACAGCTAATCTAGACATTAAGGACTAAAATTCTTTTACAAAAGTAATATTAAATATAGTATGAAGAAATCTGTGAGAGGAAAAATCTTACACCAATGCCTCCCTATACAGCTAGCATGCAATATTAGTGTTCAATACCTTTTTCCTTAGATGTGAAATATATGTAAAGACAGGCATATGAAGACATCTCTGGCTACAGCTACTTTGGAACTGACTTCAACCATCTTTGCTTTATTACTCCAGATAGCATGATGTCATCAGAAGCCTTTTAATGTCTTTTAAGACCTTTTCCAGTTCTTCTTAAATTATGAGGTGTGAATATGTGCATGCGTGTGGTATTTCTTTATTTCTGCAACCATGTGATAAACTGCAGTGCCACAAGATAAATTGCATTTAGTTTACACATTTGACCTCCTCACTTGAACTCTGCCTGCTAATCCATTTCAGCTGGGACTATTTCTAATATGCCATACTTCCGAACAGCTTTCAAACAGCTGTAGGGGTTTTGCTTTTTTTTTTTTTTATGTGTGTGTGTGTGTGTTTTAAAATGGATTTCACATTAAAAATATTTTCTTCTTCACACCAGAAAGTGGAACAGATTACAAACAGAAGGGCCCTGGCTCCTAGCAGCTCCAGGATCGAGGGTCAGACACGTCCTGAGTCAAAAGGGAGCAAGAGCTGCTCTAGGTGTGCAGGAAACTCTTCTGATGTGGGGCGCTTGCACCCACAACATCTGTCACACGCCTGCAGTCCCATCAAAACCCTCAGGAGCTATCCTCCTCCATCCCTCTGCAAGAGTTTTTTTAATGAACGTTTAGACACCCAAGCTCGGCCTTTACGTACGCCACCCCCACTTCACGCGGGTGAAGAGTCACCTCACCACACACAGAGGTCTCCTCATGGGCACACAGTTCAAAGAGGTGCTGTGCACCGATTTCTGCTCGACTCCAGCCAAGCAATTTTGTGTAATCCTCCCTTTCCAGGAAAATTTCTGGAATTAAGAATAAATGCCTCAGTTCGTGTGCTGTGATATAAAAAGGGTAACCAAGAATCATGTGAATTCTGGTTTTCCCCTCAGAAGAGATAAATATTATTTAATTGTCGTTAAGTTTCCCAGAGGTAGCACATAACCAGCTCTCACTAACACATATTTTCTCAGTGTATTTGAGAAGGTCATTGCTTTTCAAGAGCTTTAAGTTGGGGTGTTTTTTTTTACTTTTTAAATTTCCTTGCTTGGTTTCACCCTAAATTTTTTAAGAAGTAAACGATAAAGTTTTGTTTGCAGTTAGCCAGTATAAACAAATCATCTCTCAACTACTCACCACAATTTTTCACAGAAAGGACAAGAATAAGTGTTTTAATAACTTGCTTAAATATCCGTGACAGAAGAGACCTTCTGTTGCAAAGCTGCCGCTTGCATTTGACACACCTGACCAAACAGCAAAAACACCGCTTCCTCGGCGTCTTAACTCTCAGGTAAGATGGATGCTGCTGGTAGCATTTTTCTTTCATTCACTTGATGGGTATATTTGCTACGTATTGTAAAGCATCCAACTGCACAGTTTAAGCACGTGCTTAACTCTACGTATGCTCTAAAATACCAGGATTCACTGGCACATGCTGCCACGCCATCCTTAACGTCCTTAAACCTTAGCATTACAGCTACAGAAGGAAAACAAGCCAGCCCCCTTCTCAGCTTCAAATAACTGAGGAGTCTCAGCAGCACCCATAAAACTAATGCAGATGAAAATAAAGGACATGGTGAAGGGCCCTGCCAGACTGGAGTCTTGCTGTATTTTTCAAAAAGAAGTTTGATGGCATCAGATATATAAACACGACTGGCTTAAGCAATTAGACCTGCATTTGTTACAAACTCTGAAATCAAATATTCATTTCATTTTGCAATGTCATCAGTAGTCAGACACAAGGAAAAGCAAATTAAAAATTCAGTAAAGTATTCCAGGTAAGCATACACTTTTTAAAGGAGCTAAATTACTTATTTAAATTACATAGACAAGCTGAATGGGATGGCTGTGAGAAAAACCTATTGCAGGAACTGGCAGAGACACTGGTTTAGGGTAAATTAGAGCTTTTGTGTGGTGATTCTTAATAACAAATGCATTAACCCAGAGGGTGACATTTCTGTACCCATCGAAAGCCCACATTACAGATCCTTTCAACTGCTAGAAAACTGCACTCGTTTAGAGCTGACAGTTAGAACTTTGACTACTGTATAGGTATGTTGGGTTTGGCTAATACGTTTTTTCTCAAGTCACATAAATTACTAATCCCTTTTGAATTTTTAGTATTCTTTTTTTTTAAAAAAAAAGCATTAAAAATGTGCATTTTTTATCAGGAGCTCCTTAAGGAAGTTTTGCAGAAGGAGGTCTCAATGGATACCAACAGTTTCATCCACTTGGCTTGGGTTTAGATATAGTAGAGGAATCATTAAGTCTCAAAATGCTGAGCACTGCTGAGGCTTTCCTTACCACGGAGAAGGAGATTTTACTAATAGTTTGACTTGAAAAAGAGAAGGCAGACCTCTAGTAGTTAGAACAAAAAAAACCCACGTTTTAAACTTCCTTTCTTTTTGTATGAACTGTTCCAGAAGACATTTGGCCAAAAAGCATCGGCTGCTGAACATCACTGAGAAATCCCCATTCCTGCTGATGCTTCTTTGTTGATATGGAAAAGCATAAACAGAGAAAGAGTGTTCAAAACATTTCACCAGAGCAAAAAAATTGGTTGGAAAAACATCTAAACAGTATGAGGGGAAGAAAAAAAAAAAAAAAACAAAACAGCACTAGCCATTTAGAGGAATATGTTTTCAGCCAGTATTAGATTTATCAGTAAGAATCCCAGACAGAAAAATGTAAAAACGTTTGGTATATTTAGGATTGGGGGATACCACTCTCTTGATTGACTGGAATTGGTGGCGAGACGCTAACGACCTAAATGAAAGGACAGACAAACCCATCGCAGCTCCCGAATGCCAACTGCTGCTCCCCGACAGACAGCTGGGGGGGACCCTGACAGCTGAAGTGAGAACCATCCCGAAAGGCAGCCTGTGTGCACCCCCTACCAGCACCACGAGTCATATTCAACATCCTCAAATTATAATTTATTAGGTATTTGCCAGTTGTGATCTCCTGGAATACTTACATAAGATGTTCGCACCTATTCCCACATCTGGACCAAGTGACTCAAGTAAGCATCACGTTAGGGGCAATAAATAACGATAGCGACTGGTCTGAATTGGGATACCAGCAATCCCTGATGGCTGATAGATATTTATCACGTTCATTTGGAACTGCTGCAAGAGGTCTCACTACCCTCGGCACTAAGCAAGCTCTAAGCAGTGGGTGGTCCCAGATGAGAAATGTGAGAAGCTGGTCGCAGAAGTCCATCTCAACCCCTCGTTCAGCGCCAGCAACACAAGGACTTCTTTGTAACCCCTATCTTCACAACCTCTAGACTGTATTTTTGTTATTCATATGGCACCAGCAGAGAGACTGTGGTAAGGAACTTGGGCTTGCAGTGATAAACAAAATGCAGTATATAAACGGAGTTGCCAGGAGGGTGCATTTTTGCTGAGCAGTATCGGAGAAATAAATTATAAAGAAATGTAACTGCTGCCTATTAAGAGACAGATTTATATGATAGCTAAAGCTTTCATAGTTTATGAAACAATGTCTAATAAAATGGCACAGCTGTGATTTAGTAAGGTGTTTAAATCCATCGTTACATATATTTTGTATTTCAGGCTGGTCTTCGCTACCAAGTCACATATTGGCTTTGCCTGATATATGCATCCTTTTTTGCATATGTAATGAGCTTATTAGCTTCCAGTAGAAAAGGCAATTTTAGAGCTATCTTTTCCTAAGGTTTGCACTTAAATACGCCAGATGACTCATTCGCCGTACTAATATACACTGTGAATTCAACAAGGTGAAAAATGTTAAAGGCTCAGATTCTGCACAGCACAGTAGGAGGATGAAGAGCACAAAAAAGTTAAACTGAGAGGGACTGTCTTACCTAGCAAGGCTTACTGGGAGTGAGGGAAAAAACCCAAACAAACCTCTCTATATATTTTTCTCACTTGCTAGGACCACATAGGTCCTTGCATCTCAGACCTTGATCAGGCAGGCAGCATCCTACTGCAAACAGAGGTCTGGGCTGTTAGAAGATAAACCCTCCAGAAACACAGGCTGAGGTTCCCAAAGTCAGCCCTGAAGCCAACTGCCTTCTGTCACCTGGATAAATCAGCCTCATCCTGCTGGGCGCTGAGGCTCTCGACATGCCTGGGAGCCGCTGGGAGCTTAGCACATCCAAGATCCGAGTAGCTGTGTTTTAAAGCCTAACTTTGGGCAGCGTTCCCCTGAATCTTGGGACCAGATTCTCCCATTTCCAGGCCGGAAGGGACTGACGGTTCAGCTGCTCTGGATTTCTGTGTAACATCAGCCAGAGGATTTTAGCTTGCTGCTCCCACCATACCAAGGGCAGCCACTGCTGGTCAGTCTGTGCCTCACGCCATAAAGTGAAAACCAGAGATAATTCCTGTTGCAAACTAAATTTTTAAGGTTGAGGGAAGAAATACATCTAACTGATTACCTTTCCTGTCTCGTCATTATACATGGTTCACTGTAGCCACAAAAGGAAAGGAATCTGCAGGACTTGGTACTGCAGTCACGCCACAGAACTGAGTATTACGACAGACAGTTGGATACTGCAAGATTTCTTTCTCAATGGAATCTTTTCCTCCTATTTTTTGAAAATATTTTAATAAACAAAACCAGAAAACCACCATAAAAATTGTTTGTCAGGTCGCAACATTTTGAAAATGAAGTCCAAACCAGATTTCTATCGGATTTAATTCATGCTGAAGTTCCAGTGAACATTTAGGCACATTTATCATCTTCAGAGCACTGTGCAAATGCAAGCTAATGCATCATTTGTGGTCCTGCTTGGCATGTCTGCGGTCCCTTAATTCCGAAGTATCTACATGCTTCAGCCTGACTGAAGTCCTGCACCCAGTGAGCTGAGAGCCACCCACCACCCGAGCAAGGGCAAGAGGCAAGTGTTTCAGATCAACAGCAGCTCTGGGCACTACACAGTAAGATCTTATTTTGGCTCATCTCTATGTTTCACAGCAGTTTCCACAAAGTCAATTTACAGCCAAGATTTAGTTAACACAGCTCATAAAATACTATTTTATCCAGGTAGACTGGAGAAAAAAAAAACAACAACAAAACCCCCACAAACATTCCTCCCACCATAAAAACCACACAAACAGTTAACTTTTACACACTTTTATAGATAAGATCTCTCGGATAATTTTTTCAGCTCCTCTTTTTTTCCCCAAATAACAGAGGACTTATTACATTTATCCTCAAAGATGCTTACAAGTCAACTGTCTCTTTTAACTCATCAGAGATGAATGAAACTCAGTAACTATATTATAAGGAAAAAGGATTTAGCATTGCTGCGATACAGGCAACATAGTTTCCAATGTTGGGGAGAATATTTGCCTTTCCTATCTGTGTAGCACATAAACTTATGCCCAACTATGTACCAAACCAGCTGCTTAAGATACTGGATCACAAAATCAACCACTACTGACCCTAAAAAAGTCATACGTATCTGCGTGAGCTTTGTCAAGCCAAAGGACACACTTGCCTTTCTGAATGCAGATGTTGCTGGTGTTTCTTGTGGGACTTGAATTAGGTGAGGCACAGGCCCACGTTTCCAGAAAAAGAAAGAAATAATCAAACGGTGAGAGAAACCGTTTGATAGCCTTGTATTGCAATCACAGTCACACAGCTCTAAAGTTGTCTTTGGGATATTTGTTAAGCAGAATACTTTGACAGCAGGAAAGTTTGAAAGTGCTGCAAGGCCTCCAGGGCGTTGGGGGCAATCAAGAGGTTTGGCCTTTTTGACAGAGAGCAGGAAACTTTCTGAGCAAAATCCTGTGCTCTTTACAGTCCCTGCAGCAGGATTTCACCTGCCTTCTGCAAACACCACACTCCAGCAAGGAGCACGAGCACAGACAGCTTTCCAGGAACCCCAAATGTCAAACAGGCAATTGTGCGCTGCGAGGGACAACACTGCTGGCTGTGCCCAGGGCTCCTCTTGCAGCTGCATCCCTTCTGGCTAATGCACTGGTTTCCCCTTCTTATTTTCTTGGGAACAGAAGGTGAAGGCAGATTACTTGTCTGAATGCTCAGAAGGGAAAACAAAATTCTCAAAACTGATTTGTGGATATATAGCAACATTTCTTTTTCTCCCATTTCCTCTCCTTACCTGCATCATATTGTGTGTATTCTCACCTGCCAAGCTTGCTCAGAACCCTCTGAAGTCAAGAGCAGAGGTCCTCACTCATTTCCGTGGAAGCAAAGTCTAAGATGTGGGTCTGTATCTATCAGTCAGCACTTTTCCTGCTCTGAAAACTAAAGAAAACCCAGAAGCTGTGTACACACAAGCAATGGAAAGAAAAATGCCATCTCTCACCTCTACAAAAAATGAAGAATAACACTTTGCTTCACTAGGGCATAAAGGCAGGATGCCTGCAAGGTGAGGCACAAGCATATGCAACAAACAAATTGATACCACAGAAGATCTCCAAACCAGCCAAGGTCTTCTTCCACTAAAGCTTTAAAACACAATGCCTACCTGCAAACCAAATTCATAAACCACTCCTTAAGGGAGGACAATAATGCTCTTTTGCACTGGTAGCCTGCCAGAAGGGAGGCTGATAGAGCAGAGACATGTGGCAGTGGGCATAGGGGCCACAACAGGTCACCATCCAGTGGGGACCATGAGCCCTTCACAAATATCAAGACCTTTTAGCCTCCTGGGCTGGAGAAGTGTGGACATTTCACTTTCAAAGGGTTTGCTCTCGGTTAGTATTTCTCAGGCTGAAGCACCTGCTTGCTTACTCTTGGTTCATAAGTTTCTCCTGGCTTGGCTTTAGCTCCTCGCTTTTCATTGCTAGACTGCGGAGGCAGGACTAAGAGTGCGTTGACCATTTCCTCAACATGGCAACTTCCTAGGATGTTGCACTGCCTTGAAAAGAAGCAGCTGGCACACGGCACAGATTAATGAAAAACAAGGCATCCATAGCAGGGGAATACCCACAGCGGCAGGGATTGCTGGCCCCACTCTGGCACTTTCAATACAAGACCGGCTAGCTTCAGCTTATCATCTGTCTCCCTTGCTTGAGGGCAAAAATATGCTACACTGCACGACAAGGCCAAGAGGGAGGTTTTGATACTACATTATGCCTAAGACTGGAAATGAGACAACATGGGAAACACATATTTGAGAGGAAGGACTGAGCATTTTAGGAGCATTCCTACCCTTTCTACCTCCTCCACAATGAAAAAACAATCTTTCTTCACAAATACCAGTGAGGTAGAAAAGAGAGGAAGCAACGGGATGTCAAACCAGAGGCTCACTTCCAAAGTAAGTCCTCACAAAGTTCTTATTCCTTTCAGCCATTTCATTTCCCAGGGAGGAAGAACTTACTGGCATGGTGAGGTAGCAGCATTGTGCTCCTCTGCAGGGAAACCAGACGCACACAATTCCTCTGCTCTACTGTGAGGCAGCAACACATCTCCGTCGACGAGCTGCAGGGAACCAGTTTGCATCTAGAACAAAACACTCCTTCCCCTCACCTGAAGGGAGTCATCACAGCAGAGCAAGGAGGCACTGCTCAGCCAGGCTTCCCTTCCTCTGCTGTGGCTGGAAGTCAGCCAGAGGTAGCTCAGGGCTTTGGAGAAATCAAGAACCTCAAATGACAGTTAAATTTTTTATGCAGGTAAATAAGACTAAAGTGCATACAAGTGATGCTTGACCACTTAAGTTGGTGGAGCCAAGGCACTGGGCTGCTCCATTTACCTCAGCCAGGGAGTCCCTGCAAAAGGGACTGCTATTTCTGCAGGCAGCATCTGCAGGCAGATCCTGCAGGCAGCATCTCCTGAAGGCTGACAGATGAATTCCTGAGGCAAGGAGCCTCACGAGGGACTTCGCTGCAGGAAAATTAACTCAGCTGCACAAGGAAAAAGCATATTCAGCAGAATACGTCGGGGCTGGGAGGCACACAGAACCCAGCAGGCAGAGCTGGCAGCACCCAGTGAGATGACAGCAGTTGAGCACTGGGAGGCACTGGGAGCTCAGCAACATTTCAGTAGAGACCTACCAGTCTCTCTGCTCCAGCCCATGAGAAAGGGAATAAAATCACATCTTTGGCTTTCCTAAACTGGATGCTCCAGTAAGAAGGATGCTGGCTATTTCTCATACTGCCAGATGCCTTTTCTCTTTCCCTTCCAGCTCCCTCTGCCATCACTCCCTTCTGCTCAATGAACACAGTTCCAAGAGCTCCCTGTGAAGACCTGAGCTATCTTGAGGGAGAAGGTGTTGACAGCATTCATGCCTTCCTGGTCACCAACAGCATCCTTTTCTGTTTTGCTCCCCACTCTCCATTGAACAGGAGTGAATTTGAGAAGCTGAAGTGAAAGTTGAAATTCCAGAAAGATCAGAATTGTCGAAAAGCTAAAGTGAGAACCCAGAATCTATCCACACTGCAGGCAGAAGTTTAGTGCATGTAAAACCATGACTGAAGTCAGGGGAACCCATGTTTTGAATAAACAGCACAACACTTGTTCATTACACAAACAAGTCTGAACCCAAGGAATGGGCTTCAGATTCCCAAAGCCTATTCATTCCAGCGTTTCTTAAACTTCTTGAGCACCTGGCTTTCAGGAAGCATTTCAGAAAGCACTTATCTTCAGCTACCGAGCAGGTTAACTTTGCTGAAAAGGAATGGTATCAGGGGACGGGTGTCCTGGTGCCTCCTTTTCACAGGCAGGAAAGGTACAGACAGGAATCCCCTTTAGTCCTCTCCTTGCATATTACAATAAAACACAGGGTTGCATTTAGCCCCTTTTATGCTATTTGGAAATACTGCAAACAAAAGTCGGAGTGCAATACTGACATGCTACCCAAAACCCAAATGTCTTCAAAGCAGTACCTTCCATGGAGGAGAAGGGAGGCTACAGGTGGCCCCATATCATGAAAAGCAGAAAGCACACATGAAACCTCCCTCCATTTCCCTAAGTCAGGACCTCCCCCCAAAAATGGGTGCCAATTCCTGCAGCATCACAAGAACTAGCAGGGGCATACGGAGTTCCCCAAAGTGAGTTTGCAATATGCAGTTGCCTGTAAAGCCAGTAAATCACTTTACAAAGCTCAAACACTGCTGTAGAGGTGTCCGCTCACTTCTTGCTCTCTTGTAAATGTGCTGAGGAGGGTGCAGTGAATGTTAGCTACATGATATCATTGCATGCTAAGGACTTTGTTGTAAATAGTTTACTTATATTTCCTAGTGGAGATATATATATACACACACACATGCACATATATATATCTCTGCATATATATATATATACACACACACAGAACACCTGGCATGCAATGTGCTTAGGATTACAATACATAATGCTTGCTTAAAAGGGGGCATCATTGAGTTGATAGGTACCATCCTACAAAATCAAAGCAGATGAAGTTTTAGATATTCTACTGCCGTCTGCAACCAGACCCTCAGATTTTCACACCCCTAAAAAAATGGCTTAGTTTGGGGTTTTTGTTTACTTTGGGGGAAAAAAGGGAGACACAAAAAGCAAAGCCATAAACAGCAAATCTTTGACACAAAGAAAGGAAATGGAAAGTAAAAAATGTAAAAACTTCAAATTATGAATGCTTGCTGGATTTAGGAGCTCCTTATATACTCCACCTGGGGATGGATGAGGAGTCAACCAAGAGTTTACAGGTCAGGATTAAAGGGAGGACAGGGACAGGTATCATCATAGTGGGGGTCTGCTACAGGCCACCCAACTGGGAAGACCAAGCAGATGAGGACAGACAGCAGCAGCCTCGTGTTCACAAGCACTTGTCCTCATAGGGAACTTCAACCACTATTGGAGGGACAACACAGCAGGGCATATGCAAGCTAGGTGGCTCCTAGATTGCGTTGATGATAACTTCCTTCTCCAACTGATGGAGCAGCTACAACGGGACTTGCTATGCTGGACCTTTTTCTCATCAATAAGGAGGAGCTGGTGGGGAATGTGAAGCTCAAGGACAACCTTGGCTGCAGTGACCACGACATGGTGGAGCTCAAGATCCTTAGAGCAGTGAGGAGGGTGCACAGCAAGCTCGCTAACCTGGGCTTCAGGAGAGCAGACTTTGGCCTCTTCAGGGATCTGCTTGGTGAACTATCATGGACTAAAGTCCTGGAGGGAAGAGGGGCCCTGGATAATATTCAAAATAATATAATAAGAAAGCTGCATAGTATTAAAAGGTCACCTCCTCCAAGCTCAGAAGTGATGAATCCCAACAAAGAGGAAGTCAGGCAAAAACACCAGAAGGTCTGCATGGATGAACAAGAAGCTCCTGGACAAACTCAGGCATAAAAAAGAAGCCTACAGAGAGTGGAAGCAAGGGCAGGTAGCCTGGGAGAAATATATAGAAATTGTCCAAGCAGCCAGGCATCAGGTTAGCGAAGCCAAAGCCCTGCTGGAATTAATCTGGCCAGGGACATCAAGGGCAACAAAAGCAGCTTCCTTCTGTCAGTGATGAAAGGTAGACTAGGGAAGATGCCCTCTCCAGAAAGAAACAGGAGACCTGGTTACCCAGTATATGAAGACTGAGGTATTTCTGTCTCAGCCTTCACCGGCAGGTGCTCCAGACATACTGCCTAAGTCGCAGAAGGCAAAGGCAAGCAGAATGAAGAGTGGTTCACTACAGGAGATCTGGATTGTCTAAGGTGCATAATTCCATTGGACCTGATGAGATGCATTTGTGGGTCCTGAGGGAATTCGAGGATGATGTAGCTACGCCACTATTCATCATATTTGAGAACCTGTGGCAATTGGGTGAAGTTCCTGCTGACTGCAAAAGGGAAAACATAACCCACATTTTTAAAAAGGAAAAAAGCAGGGCCTGGGGAACTAAGGCCAGTCAGTCTCATCTCTGTGCCTGGAAAAATCATGGAGTAGATCCTCCTGGAAACCATGCTAGGGCACATAAAAAATGAGGATGTGATTGAGGACAGCCAACATGGCTTCACTAAGGGCACATCCTGCCTGACAAATTCGGTGGCCTTCGATGATAGTGTCCCTTTCAACCCAAACCATTCTATGATTCTATGATTTTCAAGGGCTGCAATAAAGGCAGCAACAAAGGTTTTCGCTGGATTTGTTTGCCATCTTGCCACATTTAAGGCCAGAACAAAATGAAAGTGGTTTTTTCCTTCTTATTTTTTGTTTGGTAAAACTCTACTCCAATCTGACAGCATGTTATATTGCCTCAGGCAAGGATACACTCTAGTAGGTTAGGAGAAATAAACTGCACAGAAACTTCTTACAACCATATAAGGTCAGTTTTCTTATTCAGATCTTAAAAAGAAGAAGATACAGTAAGAACTGAGATCAGTACAATGATGCTGATCTGCTGCAGCCAAAGATTCCAGACAATTTTCCACCAAGGGCTCTCCACCTTTTTTTCCTACAGAATTTCCAATGGAGCTGGAAGACACCCACCTGTGTCACCCCCTTGCCCAAGGAGAATGAAAACACCACGAAACAAGCAGCACCTTGATTAAGGAGCCTTCTCGAAGCAGCTGGTGGGGATGCACTGCCATAAGGCCGCATTTCTGGATGGCACTTGGGTGTTTGAAGGAGCAGCAGCATCAGTGGAGATGGTCAGCAGCAAGGTACACAGCGCTTGACCACACATAGGTTCTTCATGCTCCAGGAGTAATGAGTCATCCAAGGTGAAGGGTATTAGCAAGGGTGCACTGAGAAGGCTGGCTTTTTTGGTGTGGAGCCACATCCAGTGCCTTTGCCTGTCTCAGCACACAGTTTGCAAACTGAACATGCACACAGCATCCTGTGCTCACAAAACTGCCTCTGCTTCTATTCGTTGAAGGATACAATTGTTTCCTGCAGCCAAAAAATGAAGTGACATTAGGATCAGAAAAGTTGAGCCCACGAGATTCTGGCATATGGATATCAGTGCAAGATTCGAAACATAAAAATCATTGCTGAAGGATAATTTGACCTGAATAGCCACACATTTTCTCATGCGTTTATAATCCTTTTCATCAAGGTGGGGATGGGGATATGGAAAAGAAGAAGGAAAGTGGAAATGTTTTAAAAATTCATGTGATTTTTCATTACTGAAATTATCTTGATTGCTAATGACAAAGACATTGTCAATTCCAGGAGAAGGTGCAATATCTACTTTAAAAAAATAAAAACTAGGGAAGGTGTGTGCTAAAGCACCATTCTGAATACAATCCATAAAGACTTTGAATTAAGTTAAGTTCACAGGACCTTATGGTTAGCTTTTCCCTTACAGGCATACAATAGGGATTTTCCAATTGTCTCTGAGAGGTTAAAGAAAAATCAGTTGTGATTCAAAACAGGGAGTGGGGGGATGCCAGATTTGCTTGATGTTTGGAGAACATCATGTGTTTACAAACCTGCTCTCCACCCCCGACAAGCACACGTTTTAGCAACGAACAGTTGGGGAAGGAGAAGTTGCCAGTGAAAATCAAACACAGACGTGCACAAGGCATCTTTTTTTCTTCTGTGTTAATTCAGGAAAGAAGCGCTTCAACTTTTAGACTCTGGGACTATACTGATGGATCTGAGCTCCTTGTTATCAGAAAAGCTGCTCCCCAAGGAAACCACGAAAGACGGAAGATAAAATTTTTGGATGTATCTCAGAAGGGGACTGTGATCACTCCCCTTGTCCTGAGAGAAAGGTCCCTGATGCCCTAGGCAATACCCAGCCGTGCCATGCTCCTGCCCCATCACCAAAGTCATGAAGTGAAGAGCTGCCAAGGAGCCAGCGGGGCGGCACACTGCCTCCACAATATGCAGCAGGGCCTTTGGCCACCAAGAACATATACATCCTTTTTATTGCCAGCTTACGATAAAGTAAATGTATATTTTAGCTATTCCATCAGATGATGAAGCTCTGTTTAATTAATCTCTAATCACTTTAAAAAAGATACATTCCTGAAAGTCATCGGAGCCCCATTGGTTGTGGCAATTGGCACTTTTACAGAAAGCAATTCTGAGAATCAGATGAATCTGCTTTAAAAAAAAAAAATATTTAAGAGCCGCTCAGTCTAATATATTCTATAACCATTCCCCAGCAAGTTTAATCATAGATTTTCAAGCAAGCATTTTAAGGTTTTGTTCCAGTATATCCATTCAAGCCAGGATGCAACTAAGCTTGTGGAAGGTTCAACAATGATTCCTGATGGTGGAATAACACCTTAAATTTCTCAAGGGCATGTTGGGTTATTCTTCCTCTAAGTTTTTAGCTACTCCATTGAATTTTTAATACAGCTTCAGCAAATAATGAGTTTACAGGCTGGGATTGTTCCCAAATCAAGGTACCTGCAATTGGTAATGAAATAAAAATGCAAAATGCCCATTGGCTACATAAGTTGTGCATCACCTATCAATTGTTGCACAGACGGTCATGGGAGACCATTTCAAAGCCAATATGGTAGCTTTATAGGCAGAAAAAGGGTCAGGATGGCAATGGTGATAAAGTGAGAACAAAGCAGCATGCAAGATATTATTCACTATTTTACTACTACCTACAGTACCCCAAAATCCCAGTGGAGTCCTAAGCTCCCGCCTGCTAAGTACTACACACATGTACAGCAAAACCCCTTCAGCCCTGAACTATATATATTCAACATGTCTGAGGACAAAGACCATGAAAGAGGCAGTAGCACTGTCCCTGTGGTGCAGATGGCCAACCGGGGCAGGAGGAGGTTACCCGCCTTGTGCAAGGTCAGATGAAAAATCAATGATGAGCGAGTACAGGTCACCTGAATTGCAGTCTGGAGCCCCACCGCAAGGCCAGCCCTCCCCTCTCTGATGTGTGGGCCAGTGCTGCTAAACGCTGTGGTTAGGTACTTTGTGCATCCTCCTAGAACGCTGCTCTCCGCTACTGCAAACTGGTAATCCGGCAAGAAAAAGGAAAGCACCCCTCTGAACGCCCTGCAAAAAAAAATGAGTATTTTGGACCTGTACCCTGAGTCTCTCCTGGGAGTTTAGGACCCTGTTGATACATGAGGTAATCAAACACATACCAAGCGTGGAGAATGCATGTCCCTTAAGGGATGAGAAACTGTCTGATAACTTCCCTCATCAATACCTCTCCAGTTACAAAAATCCATGCAGCACTTGGGCCTCACTCATTTTTAGAAAAAAAATACATAAAAGCAGGAAGGACCCTGTTCACAGAGAAAACTGTGGCACAAGCCACCAAAATCAATGATCCATGACAGAAGGGGAAAGAAAGTGCTCCCTGGAATAGCTCATCCTGGCTCAACAGGATGTCTCGCTAGGGGAGGAGCAGAGTTAAGCCCAGCATTAGATCTGGCCCCTAAATGCAACACCCCACTACATCCTCTATTCCCATCAACTTCACGACTATTACTACCCCACTCCTTTCTGCAACTGTGCAAGATGGTGAATCCTTATATTTCATAGATTTGAAAATCAACACAAAATCAGTTAAGTGCTGCAAACGCACGGCTCCTCTGTAGCAGTTCCCTGTACTAATCATAGATCAATTGGGTGTTTTATTTACTTTGGTGAAAAGATTTTTCAGAACTAGACATCCCTCATTTCTTAGGATCATCATAGCAAAGAGAATACATCTCATCATTTTGCTTTTCTGTCAATCAAAGCTATTCATCACAGAGGCTAAGAGTTGACCCGTTAATGGGATAAGGATTCCTAATCTATCAAGAATATATGCCAACATCTAATCATTAGATGCTCTGTAAGCCTATACATTATTTACTTTTGACATAACACATCATACAGCTCTTTCTTTTACTCAAAATCATTTCTCGACTCACATTGCTCTGCAACGGATAAAGATGGCTACAGAGGGAAAAGTGTTTAACACCAGAAGGACCGGAGCGCCTGTATCGGCTCCTCAGATGAGATAAATCAACACAGCCACTGACCTGATTTCAGTGGCACTAAGCTAATTTGCACCAGCTGAGCACCAGGCCCATCATCAATAGATTTGGAAATGAGCAAGCAGATGCAAAAAAACCTCATTTGGCATTGAAAGAATGACAATAAGGATATTATGAAGGTTTCTTACTGAACATTTGATTTTTTATGGCCCCACCAGTAAGTACCTAGCTTTTTGCATAGGGTCTGTGAATCAAGTTCTTGTGGATATTACGGCATAGAGATCTTCCAAAGTGGACTACCAGTATGCAAAGGGTTTGTTACCTAGATGATTTTCAAGTGCATCCCAAGGGACTAAGCTGGGTGGAAGGGAGAAGAGCAGAAAGGGGTTGAAGAGATTATGTAATCCTCTCCCTCCACTCAGGTTACCCATTTCTTCACCCCAACACCTATTCTGCAGAGTTTCAGCCCAGAAAAGAGCTTAGTCATTCAGATTTGTTTGTTTTCATAGTTCTGGAAAAGAGAAGGTAATCCAGACTCAAGTAAGAAGATAACTTCCATATTTAAACAGCTACACATGTTTTCAGCCTATTTCAGGAGCACAGGGAAGATAATAAGGAGCTCCACTTTCCAGGCTTACCATGCTAAGAGGATAAAAAGAGAACTCTTGTTAATGCTTGTGCCTAGATAGTAGAGCATTACAGCTTGGATTCACAAAGGGATTTAGAACTCTAAGTCCCACTGAAATCAGGAAATGAATGGAACTCAGGCTCCTCAGGGCCTTTGTGAGTCCCAGTCTAAGTGCCTCCTCTTTTGAAGCCAATGGGAACAATGCCATGGCATTAAGCAAGGGCAGAGACTGCCCACAAAGCCTTAACTCTATTTAAAGACAGAGGTTATCTGATGACAAACAAGCACAACACCCTTGCTGAAGAGACTTTGGTCTGAATGCCTTTAAAGCTTCCACCACGCTCCATCAAATGGAGCTGAAGCAAAGTCCATACCTGTCGATGAGAGCTTTGCAGTGAATTAAGATTTCAGTCCAAATCCTCAAGCCATAGGCAAAAGAGCTTCTGCTGGGAAGAGGAACTGTGCCACTAGCGAGCTTTGACTGTGCACTGTTACTGCATAAAGCTCTTTGGGTAATTAAGCAAAAGTACATGATGGTGTAGTTCCACCAATGTGCCTTAATTTGTTTTTCTGTGATTAAAGCCTGACATACCCTTATCTGCATTGATTTTAAAAATGCTCTGTGTAGTAAATACAGTTATGATACTTGCACCTCACTTGTTATCACTATTTAAAATACACTTACATGAAGTGGATAGGTGGCATGCACTGGAGGAAACGGGGTTTCCCAATACATGTGGTATCGGTGTAATTGAAAATTCAACACCGGTAAGGTGAGAAAAAAAGCCTGCTCCACTTTCTCTAGTCCTGTAAAAAACTAAGAGAAAAAAAAAAAAAAAAGGCATTATCTAAGAAAGTGTTAAGTGTTTAAATATTATTAATTGCTAATAAACCCTTCACTGTGCTGGTAAAATACGTCCCTTTTGCTCATACTGCTCCAGAAAGCTTCATAATGTAAGACAAGGGTATCCCAACTAGTCACCTAATGGAAACCATGTTTGCATGGTGAACCCCTCTCCAGCCAGGCACTTGAAAACTCCAGGTCCTCTTCCCTGTACCTGCTGATCAAGAACTTGTGTACTGAGGCTGATACACAAACTCCTAAGGGCTCAGCCGGTCTGCAGCACTTTTCTGTTTTACCTTGACTGCAGCGCAGAGCCATGTGGCTGTTTTACATGCCGTAGCGTTTTTGACAAACGGTCTTTCCCTAAAAAGCAGCCCTGAAATTTTCCAGTGCGCGCTGCAGACAATTTGACATGGGGTCAGAAAAGATTCATCTTCGCTGCAGCAGTACTATCGCAACCCCCCGAGCATGTAGCTAAAGCTGCCTCTGCTCTACCTCGTAAGGAGAAGTGGAAGAAAAAAAAAAAAAGTTTTTTTTTAAAAAAAAGGAATCAATAAACACCAGCACTTCATCTCTGCTCAATTTAGCCCTTTCTGTGAGCACAGATAATTCCTGATGGCAATTGTCCAAAGTGTCCAAATTCAGACAGTCTGATAGCCCTTTCAGTCGGGTCAGTCCTGGTGGAGACAATCATCAGGCCTCCCACGACGAATTTCATTCAATGAGCGGCACTGATTACGGGAGTGGTTCGAATCATCGCACAGTATTGACCAGAGATCAATTTTCAGCTTGAGGTATTGCGAAGAACACACAGTACACAGCTAAGCTAAAGGCAGGGAGTAGGAATTCAATAGTCTACCCAACCATGCCAAATAAAAGCCTCCACAGATAGATGTTACAGTTTCTACCCCTTGAAGCCTGTATTTTTAAAGGTACAAGCTATGATGAAACAGAGTCCCTGAGGAATTATATTTCATCATTACGTTTTGCTGCATCATTAAAATTACCATTTGATTCCTCCACCCCAAATTTATTTCAGGCTTTGCATTAAAAAAAGAAAAAGATAGCTTGCCTGAACAGCTCTTCCTTTGATCCCTTCTTTCCCAAATTAAAATTCTCTGAGCCAGGTAATGACTGGCCTTCCCGCTGCAGGTGCCTCGTCTCCTAGTGCTCCCCTGCTTTTCTTCACCTCCACCCATGCCACAGCCTTCAGCAATACCTTTATAAAAGGAGAACAGCTGGTGATGCTATGCGCCTTGTAGACCCCACGCTGCCACGCACTGCTGCTCACTTCTAGCCCTTCACACTTTCAAGGAAAAAAAATAGCTCCGAGGTGAGGAATTACAACATGTCCTAAAAATAGTCAGAGGAAAAAAAAAAAAAAAAGGCTCTTGAAGAGGAATTCCTTTCCCAGTATACTTACTGTCACAGATATTACAGGATCATAGTTCTTCAAAGCATTAAAAGGGGAACTGGGGCTTGATCCATATCAAACCACAACAGCTCTGTGACAAAGAGAAGAAGGTGAAGGTCCATTTTCAGATACACAGTTTCCTGGGCTTCTCTGTCAGGTACCAGCTCCCAGGAAAACAGCTTTTCCTGGGGGAAACCCACAGCAAAAGCACTCTCTTCCTGTGCTTCTCTGGCCTGCAATGCCTAGCTGTGTTCCTCAGCACATGAAAGGGGATGCTGGGATCCCGCATCGTTGCCACTGCAGAGAGCGAGCGTGCGGTGGGGTGGGAAGAGACACGTGGAGCCTTGCACAGAGACTCCCAAATCTCCACAGGCACCTTCTGCATGGCATAATTTGATGCAGATGGAGTGGCTGTGGAAATGCACAACTTGACAAGCCAGCTTAGGAACACGGGGCTCTGATCTGAACAAAATATCCCTTGTACTTGCAGGGGGAGAAACTCAGAAGCAGGCTCACACATGAGATTTGGTCTGTTTGCACTGAAAAGTTATAGTGACTGCTTAGGGTGACCATTTTTCAGGTGTGCAGTGGTAGAGAGATTAATCTTGTAGAGATAAGAGTTCTTGACTTCTTTTAAGGAAGAATTTTTTACACATTTATTATTTATGGAACCTATTTTACAATTTCCACAGTTCTCAAAGAACAGTAATACAAGGTGTTTTTTAAAAAGGAAGACAAACTTGGAAATGGTTAATCTAAAAATCACATCTAATCACAAGAAATGTGAACTCCATGACAATTAAACTGCTCAGGAAGTCACTGAATAACACTATGTTGTAACAAGCTGTAGTGTAGCAAGGAGGTACAGATTTCCCAACATCTGCCTCCACGCCAAAAGATCCAGCCTATGCACAAGCCTAACACAGAAAATAATAAACCAAAAGAAACTCCCATCTATAAGAGATAAAATTCTGATCCTTCACAAATAATCAGCTGTACTGACTTGAATTCCCACATCCACAAGCAAAAAGCAGGAGCTTATGCACATGGGAACATTTCAATGCTCTGCACGAGATCCTGCTGTTTCTTTTGACTCTCACATTTTCTGTTTTCCTCTTGTTTTCTTTAAGCTATTTAAGTCCTCTTACCTACACACACATCTCTTTTCCAGCTCTCCTTTTTGTGTTCTCTCTGACCTTTTTCCTCTGTCTTAGCAAGTTAAACATCAAATCAAACCTACTTTGGTCATCAATGGGTAAAGAGATAAAACTTTGTGGTCTAGGGAAAACTATATTAGATGATCCCACTCAAACCTAGCTATAAGACAAGAACTACCAACAACATTTAAAAACAGGGAGATGTCAGAAGATTGCTATTTATTTATATTCTGCTTTTGCCTACTTTTCAATCTGTCAAAAAGCAAATAAAAGAAAAGGACCAAAATAAAGTAACCACACAGAGTGCTGAATGTTTGAAAAAAGACTGTGATTTCAGTCTTCGGAAGCTCAGCTTATGAGTCCCTCACCTACATAAGTCCCCAAATGACGATGCATGCTAACAGGGCAAAGTATTAAAATGCATCCAAGTTGCAAACAGGGGATTGGTATCCTGCAGTGATAGAAAATTACTGCTGGATGACAGGACCTGCAAAGTTAAACTGTATTGCTTTAAAGGAGAAGAAGATAACAGTACTGCTAGGAAATCCAGGTTGCTATACAGTAGAGTATAATGTGCGCACATCAGGATCAGAGGTCTCTCTTATTATTCTGCTATTGTATTGGCCAAGGCATGCCAAATGAATTAAGGAACTTCATAGCGGCTTAGAAGTGGAATTAATTCCAATTTAATAAATATATATATATATAAAGACATGGCCTAAAGCTTTACAAATCACAGAATTCCTATTAAGTATTAAAAATATTAAATAAGAATTTTACCTGCTAGTTTTACAAGCCAGCTTCTGCCCTCAAGAAGAACAGATGAGGTGTTCTTCCTTTTCTAACCTCAGCCAACTACACCAGCCTTTTCTAAAGATATTTCTCTGCTTTTGTTTCCGGCTACTCCGTTCTGCAGTGATCTATGTTATGGTGTAGCACTTTTCTCAGGCATTGTAATGCAGCACATATTATGATTCTTATACTTTACTGTAACTAGTATCTTTAATAATCTAGCTGCTTGTTTCTACTTTCAGTGTGCAAAACAACTTGTCGACAGATTTTACTTTTTTTAAAATACTGCATACTTGCCCTTTAAACCTCTTTAAAAAAGACGCAAGTTAGACTTCTAATAAGTGTGACTACACAAGATCTCCGGTCTGTCAGAAAATCACAGCCATGACTCCTAACTTTAATCCATTGCTTTTTATCTTCTGAAGAGTTCATCCTCAGTTGGCCAGTTCAGCTATCCAGAAATAAAATTAAAAAAATATGAATTTTCATTTCTGCAACATGAAAGTCTCTGTTAATTGAACAAAACCAATCAGCAATCCTACAGACTGGCCAAAGTTCATACTAAAATGAGAACAGGCTGAGATAAGAGGAACAATAAGACCCCTGTTTCTACATGGAAAATTTGGTGCCAGTCAAAACATCAGCACTCAGGGACACACAGGGACTGTGAAAAAGGAGTGATAGCTCCAGATTCACAATTTAAGCAGATTCTCCTTCTTGTTTGTACCTCTACACCTTCCCCAGGATACAATTTATGGCTAGCCTGATAAATCTCAGCCAACTATGGTTCAGATACCAAAATAATTTGGTCCGTCACTGAGAAGTGCTGAGCACCACCGAAACCTGTTCTGCATTAACCTCCGTACCTACTGATGGATTTCAGTGCCCTCGGCTCCCACTGATCAAGGGTCTGTCAATACTTCCCTGGAAACAGCCTCCCATCCTGCAGCACAAGGGTTCATTTGAAAGACCTGGAGTTGATTGCCAACATGTGTCCTCACTTACAAAATTTTATTTCACAGCAAAATTCAGATGCAGTTATGATTTCAAGTTTTAAAACACTGTAGCAGTGGATTTGAATGGATAAACGGACTAAGCATAGCTAAGAGTCCCACTGGGAAGTCTTAAAAAGACTAATTTATGAATATGCAAACACTTCCACGTCACTCAATCCTGATAAACTCCAGTTGCACAAGCCTGCAATACGAAGGCAATGTGATACTAAACAAAGCCACAAACTGCAAGATTTACTTAGAAAGAATAGTTATACTGAGGAATTTTATCTTGTGCAGAAGGTTTCCTTTTAAACATATCGCTGCATGTGCTCTCCGGCTTTTCTCAAGACCTCATATGTTGTTCTTTTTGACCAGTTTTCTCCTCATAGCAGTTTTTGACATCTGCATTAAACTAGCTTATTCATTCCTATCCTTTCCACACTAAGTGGCATGAGTAGGAGAAATGGGATTTTTATTTTCTTGACATGCACAAAGTCATACAAATAAAAATACTGTTACTACTGAAAGGAAAAAATTGCTGCTTGCCTTGCTTTCATATGGAAAGCTTATCACAACTAAAAACACACCTTGCCTAGCAACACTAAAGACATGTTGGTGGCGAGGCACAAGGTTTGCAAAATTACCTCATTTTAGCTTAATGCTGAAATCAGAAAAAAAAAGCCATCATTAGCTCAGGAGGGCAGGGCTATGGCCTTCACTGGGAACGCAGGTCAACAATGGGCATGCAGAGCAACAACCCCTCTTACACTAAAACTTGGGACACAAAACAATTTTGGTTAGTCACAGCCAGGGTGCGTGTCCTACATGTTGCTGTGTGCAACCAGGGACACACCCTGACCCAGCCACGTGCTGGGTTTCGGTGGCTCTTGCAACTTTCTCATCTCTATCCTCGCTGTTGTATTATTCTAAGCGCTACAGAAGATAAACCAGGGGCTGATGAAGCTCTATCTGAGCCCTCGACTGGCATTAAACTGATTTCACTGGAGTCACGGGAGAAAATCATGCCTGTGTTATCGGACGATGTAGCAGTAGGCAGAGGATGGCACAGATGTGGGGAAACACAGCAGCTTCTCCTCTGGTGGGGGATGCCAGAAAGCCCCACAACCCACACAGCCATCAAGGGAGGGGATGTGTCGCCAGCAGCTCGTCAGGGGCTAATTGCAAAGCTAAAGATCACAGAGTCCCTGCCAGTACATCCGTCCCCGGATGCAGGCAGCTTAAATAAATGTAGTCATACAGGTCTGCGGGTTAAATGGAGGGATGTTAAGTGCCCCGGATTGTGAGCATGGGCTGGATTTGCTCCTCTGAAATCTATACGTTTAATTTCTACTTCCTCTCTCATTAGCCTGGTTTGAGACCACCACTGCAGGGGTATTTTCTCGTTCAGCCAAATGTGCACAGACCAGTTTCAGAAATGTTTCTTGTTCTACAGAATGGGCATGAAGCATCTTTCCATGGCACTCTGCAGCTTGCAGAGATCACATGCAGTTTTGGCAACACCTCAAAACAATAAATTGAGAGGAAAACAAGCAGTCTCAGGAGCAAGGGCTCAGCAAAGGGTGGCCCAGTATTGACTGCGAGGACATCCTGACATCACTGGTGATGGACAATAAAGCAGCAAGAGGAATGTGGTCAACCCAAGAGTACTGCCAAAATTAAAACCTCTATTATCGTGTTCTATTGAGGAAAACAGACTACCGTTGAACCAAAATGTCTTCTGGGCAATTTATGACCAAGACTTCTCCACTCTGGTTTGAGAAAAAAAGCAGTCCGAACAAAGTTTTAGTTCAGTTTTGTCCCCTGCTTACAACAACAAAATTTTAAAAAAATACTTGGACTCAAAATAGCTGACTGTGAAAGATGGGTACTGATCCTTCAGGCATCTCTGAAGGATGATGGGCTCTCAAACATGCACAAGAATCCAACAGCCCTAGGTGCAAGTGTGACAGGATGAAAAAAGGCTAACTTGCTTTTTTACAGTGTTTAAAATATACTAACCCAAATTATGACTCATTTTCTCCTTGAATACAGGAAGATGATTATTCGCATTTAATTATTTTGTAAAGCTGCAACAATAAAAGATTATGATGATGTTTTAGGATATGTGAAAATTTTCTCCCAAACCTCTCATTTAAAAAGAAGCACTTTTTCTCAGGAAAGTAAATTTGTCTCTCCGAAAAAAATACTCTGCCACTTGTAAACATAACCTTATGATCAGGAGGATGTATGAAGAGTGCTGGAGCGAGGACCAGAATCTGTAAGACCAGTGGTAACAGGTGAGCTCAGGTACTCGAATGTGAATGTATTCAAAGGTGCAGACTCTAGAAAAGTAGGAGTTACCACCCAAAAGTACAACCACGGTCAGGCAGCTTCTAGACCCTGATACAGAAGGTGGTACCTCAGACCAGTGCTCTCTCTCAAAATATGATTATAGCCAAGATGCTTCATTAACAACGAAATTAACGGAGATACGCAATTCCTCCCCGGGTGAACAAGTGGTGTTCTCCAGGGCTCAGTACTAGGTGCAAGTTCTGTAATATCTTTACCAATGATCTGGATGAGGGAATCAAGTGCACCCTCAATCTGGAAAACACGAAGCTGGGTAGCATTGTTGATGTGCTTAAGGGTAGGTAGGCTCTACAGAGGGACCTAGACAGGCTGAATCGATGAGCCAAGGCCAGTTGTACGAGGTTAAACAAGGCCAGGTGCTGGGTCCTGAACTTGGGTCACAGCAACCTCAGGCAACACTACAGGCTTGGGGAAGAGTGGTTGGAAAGCTGCCCCGTGGAAAAGGACCCGGGGATGTAGGTTGACAGTCACCTGAACGTGAGCCAGCAGTGTGCCCAGGTGGCCAAGAATGCCAATGGCATCCTGGCTTGTATCAGGAATAACGTGGCCAGCAAGGCCAGGGCAGTGATTGTCCCCCTGTACTCAGCACTGGCCAGGCCACACCTCAAATCCTGTGTTCAGTTTTGGGCCCCTCATCACAAGAAAGACATTTTGGTGTTGGAGTGTGTCCAAAGAAGGGCAACAAAGCTGGTGAAGGGTCCGGAGAACAAGTCTTACAAGGAGACGCTGAGGAAACTGGGCTTGTTTAGGCTGGAGAAAAGAAGGCTGAGAGGAGACCTTATTGCTCTCTACAACTGCCTGAAAGGAGGTTGTATTGAGGTGGGAGTTAGTCTCTTCTCCCATGTAACAAGTGATAGGACAAGAGAAAAAAAGCCTTGAGTTATCATCATCATCATCATCATCATAGAATGGCCTAGGCTGGAAAGGACCTTAGAGATCATTTAATCCAACCTCGCTGTTGTGTCAAGGGAGGTTTAGAATGGTTGTTAGGAAAAATATCCAAATGTCCTCACCAAAAGCGTTGTCAAGCACTGGAACAGGCTGCCCAGGGAAGTCATGGAGTCACCATCCCTGGAGGTCTTTAGAAGATATGTAGATGTGATGTTTAGGCTGGAAAGCTGCCCAGGCAAAAAGGACCTGGGGGTGTTAACTGACATGAGCCAGCAGTGTGCCCAGGTGGCCAAGAAGGCATCCTGGCCTGTATCACAAATAGTGTGGCTAGCAGGAGAAGGGAAGTGATTGTCCCCCGGTACTCAGCACTGGTGAGGCCCCTCACTACAGGAAAAACACTGGGGTGTTGGAGCAGGTCCAAAGAAGGGCAACAAAGCTGCTGAAGGGTCTACAGCACAACTCTTACGAGCGGCTGAGGGAACTGGGCTTGTTTAGGTTGGAGAAAAGGAGGCTGAGGGGAGACCTTATCGCTCTCTATGACTGCCGGAAAGGAGGTTGTAGTGAGGTTGTCGGTCTCTTCTCCCATGTAACAAGTGATAGGACAAGAAGAAATGGCGTCAAGTTGTTTCAGAGAAGGTTTAGACTGGATATTAAAAACAAATTCTTCACCTAACGGGTTGTCAAGCACTGGAACAGGCTGCCCAGGGAAGCAGATGAATAATCATGCCTGGAGGTATTAAAAATAGATATGTTTGCTTAGGGACACAGTTTAGTGGTGGACTTGGCTTTGCTAGGTTGTTTGGACTCGATGATCTCAAAGGTCTTTTCCAACCTAAATGATTCTATGTTTCTAGGATTGCAAAGATCACCAGTTGTGCTAAGAAATGGGCTTGCCTAACAGCCAAGAAGCAGAAATACAGGAAAACTAAATCCACATTTAGACCATGGTGAAGTTTCTTTGCCACGGCTGAGTCACAGGAGGCATGCATAAATACAATGTAAAAGCAGATGTAGGAAACCAAATGGAGGATCAAAGTCCATATGGCTGAATTCCAGAAGTCAAGAAGTCAAACCGTCATATTTTAACTCAGCTGGTATCTAGATCCAAGGCAGGTAACAGGGAAAAAATATTGATTTTGGTAGTAAAGTGCAAAAAAATAAAAGATTAAAAAGAATTTTACCAAATAACATGAAAACTCATGCCCTGAAATAACCAAAATGCATCAGATGCAGACGATGTGGGAGAGAGCTCAGAGCTCATGTGTGGAGGGGCTGAGTAGGGGAAGAGAGTGGGATACCTGACCTCCTGGGCCACCCAGCATACTAAAGGCAAATTAAACTGGATACAAACATGACAGAGAGACTCCCGAAAATAACAGCAAGGCCTTCAGCTCTCACCTCTTGAAAGGAGAAGAAAACAGAAATGCCTCCATGACAAGCAAGAAGTATGCTGAAGAGGCTTAAAGATGCAGACACCAAATGAGGAGATATCAGTGAGATTCAGAGCTGGAGGAAATAGCAGAGGGAAACACCAATTTAACAGCAGCTGCTCCTCAGACAGAGTGGCAGTTCTCCTCTACCTGGAGGACTGTGCCACATCTGTGCATAGCAGCAACAGCTGCTGTCTTTGTCAGGAAAAAGGGATCCTGGAGTGCAGGAAAACGGGGAGACATGCTATCAACTGCTCCTTGTCATCCCCTCCGCCCCACACTCAACCATTTCTCTGGCAGCTCTCAGCTTGAGCAAATTCAAAGGATAGCTCATGTGCCATGCTGTGACCAAACGGGTATGGATTTTAACGCAGTTATCTTTAGATATCTTTAAACAATGTATTTCTTGCATGCTTATTATGGTATGTCCATTCTAGTAACGGGACTGACAGATAAGCTATTTGCTCTTGCACATGTAATAGGTTTAATTCACAGGACAGTTGCTGCAACTTGATAATTTGCTACTCTTACATTTTGTGCAATATGTCCTTGTAACCCCAGACCCTCTCAAGGAGCAATACCTGCACTGAACCCCAGGATGGGGACACTGGTGTCTGTGGAAACGAAGAAACCTTCTTACATGGCCTGTGGGCACAGCCTTGTCTGACAGGTAGGTCTGCTCAGAGGAAACTGAATTTCAGGATTCACTGCACAGGTTTCAGGATGAGCTCCCCATTGGGCCAGTTAAATGCTGAAGAAAGGAGTTGGGCTCCACATATTCCACATATTCTGGTGCCTACCTGCATATTCTAGTGCCTACCTGCATCTCCATCTCCTGGAGTGGCACAGTTGAGGGCTGATGGAGCAGTCCGCTCTGTTCCCAACATTCAGACCATCATTTCCCAACAGCTCCCAGGCTAATGAGCCTTACACAAAGATTCAGCTGCCCAAGGGCTAGTAGCTAAAACAGAGCTATCAGTAGCCTAAATACTCATCAGGTTCTTTTTATAGTCAGCAGAGACAGAGCCAATGTAGTCAGGGGAATCCAGGGAGTGATTCATCTGACCCAAACAGGGGTGTACACCAGCATGTACAAGAAGCAAACCGCTTGCCAAGAAGAGAGGCCAGCAGAAATTACGTTTGTCGTCACAGCTTCTGCATAACTTGTGTAGCTATTGCATAAAGACATAGTTATGTTTCTTCTGAGATACGTGTTTAATTTTGCAAAGAGGGACACAGCAGTTAAATTGAGTAACATAGGCAAATGGGATCAGGCCTTACTCTTCCTGCCCACCCTGCATTCCCAGTTTTGAAAACGAGAACTGAATTCATGTCAGCGTACGAACATCCCTCTGCCCCTGGAGAAAATGTACACGCAAAGCTCTATTAAGCTGATACAGCACTGAAACTGCAGAAGGGTGCTAGGCAGGGTCAGGGAAGCTATACTACAGAAAGGCATCACTTCATTTTTTTAGTAAGTTCAGAGCCAAAACCTAAAAGAAAAGAAATGAGTGGGAAATCTTGCAAAGGAATTTTTTCCCATCAGAATCTACTGCCTTTTTTTCTGTTCTGTTTTTGGGGTTTTGTTTGGTTTGTTGTTGTGTTTTTTGGTTGGTTAGTTGGTGGTGGTGGTTTGAGTTTTGGTTGTGGTGTTGTGGGGCTTTTTTTGTATGTAGCATATCTAGCTCTAGTGCAAGACACATTTAGTTTTGGCCATGCAGACTGCAGCTCTTCTCACTTTGCAATGCACATTAGGTGTCCTGGAGAAGTTAAGAGGGGATTCTTATGTGGATTCAAAAGGAAAATTTGCTGGAAGAGCCCTTTGCATATCTCTACAGGTGAAGACCAGCACTGATCTCACCGAAGAGGAGCCATCACTCACACTACCCCTCCAACTCTCATCCAGGTAAGTGCCAACAGAAAAAGGGCCCTTTCCCACTTTGTCCACAAGCACCATGGTAAAGGCACAAACACAAAGAAAGCAGAAAAACACTCATAAAAATAAAGATTGGGCAAACAAATGAGTAAGAAGCAAAGAAGCCAGGGAATGACTAAGGGCAACTTTACTAATAACCAGGCTGGAGCTGCCAGACGTGGAGGCTGGGGCCTAGGCCATCTGAAAGTCATCAAAACCATACCCTTTTGAGATGCTTCAGCTATGTGAAGGTGTAGGCTGAGAGCCTCTTCTGAAGATGTTTAAGTAGGGAGGTGTGGAAATAGAAAGAATAAGGCTGAAAGCCAAATTGGGGGGTACGGAGGGTGTGGAAGGAGGGAGGAGAAAGCTCTTGGCCACATGTAGGAATGCAGCTCATGAGGCTGGGACAAGCCTGTTGTCTAGCTTTAGAGTTGCACAAGGGCTTATGAAGCTCAGATTTCCACCAACACTCCTTTCAAAAAAAAAAACCAATAAACCATGCAGGTAAATAACTGGTAGTTGAGCTGCCACAGGATGTCCAGCTAAGAGAGGGTTCCGTTTGGCTAGCAGTTCTTCAAGGATGACAGAAAACACAGCCTCTCCTCCAAAGGTGCAACAGCTGAGGACATTTTCCTTGATTCAAAATAAATAAATAAATAAGCTAAGAAAGGGGTTGATGCCACAGCATGGTCGTGGTGTGAAATGGTGGAGACTGTGCAGATCAAAGCTCAGCTTTGGGTTGGAGAGGCAATGCAAGGCACAGAGGAGACAGCAGGTTACAAGGGGCTCCTGTTGCTGGCCTAATACTTAAAAACAAATTATGTCATTTGAAAATGCAAGCTCTTTGCGCTTCACCGAAAAGAACAACAGCCACAAACACAATTTAAATGCTTTTCTTCTCCTTTTTTTTTTCCTGTTACCCAGCATATTTAGGAAAAGGAGGCCAGCTGAGTGGGACAACGAGAAACCTTTGTGCAGATCCTGTATTCGTTCTCAGAGAGAAAATCCTTACTGAACCTTTTCAGACCAAATCTTACAATTGGCTAATGTGAGTCTTTGGGGAACATCTGTTTACTTCCTTATAGCCCTCATGCTCACTTTAAAAAAAAAAAAAAAAGAAAAAATCAACTAGTAAATTTTCTTCCGCGCATCACCCATAAACATCTAAATGACTTCCTCTGACAGAGCGAGCTGCTTCCACACAATCAATAGCGGTTTTCAGATGCATGTGGCACTCTTTGTGTAGGCAGGAAGAGTTCAGCAAAAGGTGGCAACGTCGCACACAGCCTGGCTCATGTATTGAAAGCTATACGTGCCTGAAAAGCCATAGGCAGCTCCCCTTCGCTCAGCTGAATCAGGATGTAAATTCCACTCAGATAAATGAGGCGATGGCACAGGCAAGGTGTGTCACTTCAGATTTTGGGGCAGCACGGCATCTGGATAAAGCTAGCTTGGATTAGTCAGCTACCGGGGCAATTGGAGCACCGATACCTTGCACTCGGATCAGACATTTACATTTGCATACATCTGCGCAGGAAGCCAGTGCAAACTGTTTGCACAGGAGATGGAAAGAATAATCCCGCTTTACTTTGTAAATTACATTCCTTACCCCAATTAAAAGAGGAAGAATGAAGCACCACACTAACATTACCATGACCTCCCTGGATACACTCACTTGGAAAAGTAAAACATTTTTACCACAAACATAAACTCACAGTCCTCATCACGCATTTGCAATCCCACTTCCACATCACAGCTGGGCTGTATTATCTCCACGCATATATGCTAATATACCTGTAAAGGCATGGCAGGTGAGCACCGCAAATCCTCCTGTCAAATGACTGGAACACAAAAAGGATGTCTGAGAAGTAAGACAACACATTTAAAATGTGTCCAGAAATTGGGCAGAACTTAAGTGTCTGGCCATATCGAAATATCCTTCAGAAAAAGATAATTTCCTGAATGCCCAGGTTCGTTTCAATACAGGTGCTGAGCAAAATTGATCACCGGCTTCCAGGCATGGATGTGTCAAAAAGCAGAAGATAGCCACATTGTTCTGCACATGCAAGGACCTCTATTTATTATTTTATTATTATTTTAATGCAGAAGCAGTTGTCCCAGTGCTTATTATTTGGTTGAATGAGCTGAAGTGAGACTCCCCGGGCAGCTGCTGACATAATGAATGATTGTGTGGTGAAGCCCAGAATGTGAATGATGAAGAATTTTGAAAGGCTCTGGAATTTGGGAATAACAAAAGTAGCTACAGTCCCCAAAATCTCACCATTTGTTCTCAGCAACAAAGGAGGACTCAGAGGCCTTTGTTTAACAAAATGATTCAAAAACAGGATACGAAAGGAATTAAGGGTTATCTCCACTGGCATAATACAGCAAGCAAATTGTGTCCCCAAGTAGAAAGAGTTATGAATGTATTCTGTTGAATATATTGTTAACTGAATTACTACGGTCCTGTTTCTTTTATCCTTTTTTCAGTACTGTTACCATGTTTCCTGTGTCAGTAATTCTCAAGGTCTTAAGGCCTTTCAGCCCAGACTCTGCGAGGTGGGAGCTGCCTATTCCACAGGAGACTTGTCCTCCGACATGCAAAGGGAAAGCATCTGACTACGCAACCTTCCTTCCTCCCAGGGTTTCCATCAGCCGTGGTCCCTTGGCTTATCTCACTTCTTCAGCGGTATTTAAAATAACCACAATTACACTTCCCTTAAGTAAATATTCAATTTGCATTAAAAAAGAAAAAAAAAAATCACACAAAACCCAGAACTCTATTATTGGTGTCTCCAGTATGGGACAAGGGCTTGATGGTGCAAGGCACTTGATGTACATGGGAGAAAAGACAGCCATGCCCCAAAATGGCCATCTTTTCCCTCGAGAGGAAAAAAAAGCCTTCAAGTTTCGGAGCATTTACTGTGGGGATTACGTATGAACTCAGTGAAAGACGAGCCAACCTGATGAAGATTCATGCCACACTGACAAGTGCTATCCAAACAAATATAAATTCAATTAAAAGACTCCGTTGTGTGAGTAATAAACCAAGAAGCGTGCTGGATCAAGGAATGGAAAGCCAGCTCACCTGTGAAGGTTGTCAAGCGTGAGAAATTAGACAGCAGGCACGAGCAACGCTGATGCTGAACCCATAGGTGGGCACCATAAATCAGAAGGACGGCACTCCTGGGTGAGGAGAGGAGGAACCAACACCCACCAAGGGATGGATTCAGCTCCACTTCCCCCTCCTGTCTGGGACCCTCACTTGAAGTGCTGGCAAGGGTTTAGCACCTTGCAGGCTCCACTGCCCACAAGACAAGCTATGCCAAAAACCTGGTCATGACACGCTCTTGTAGGCATAAGGGTAAAGGACTCCTGCACAGGATGATTATGTCCATTATCTTTTCTTGTATTTAGGCATTCGTTATATTAAACCACGCATTTCCTACTGCAGCAGCTGAAGTCAATAGTGCCTGTGGTGTCTCTTTTGCCAATTGCTATTAACGCTGTAGCTGCAAGCAGTGCAATAAAAACTGCTTGTGCTACCCTGACTGCTTCGAGTCAATGCAAATTTGGCAATCCTCACAATGGAGCCAGGGTTTCACCTTGGGGTGCAACTCAGACCTGGAAGAAAAAGTCGCCTCACCATTCATTTCTACAGGTGCCTGATCAGCTCATCCCCTTTCTCTGAGGAAACACTGATTAGACTATAATAAAAATGCAGCAGGAATCTGTGGATAAAGAGCATCTTCTTCACTCTCCTGGGCGGTAGTATCACTCAGAGAACAGGAGAGATTCATCAGCATGTCTTTAAAAAGATTTTAGTGCACCTTTGCTGATACTGGGTGCTAGGTTTTCTTGACAAGTTATTTTTTTAATGAATGCTGAAATTAGCATTAAATATTCTGATCCCAGGTACTGCAACAGAATTAAAAAATATATAAAACCATGTGATTCATGATAAAAAAAATTACAAGATGCGACAGTAACATTGAGAAGTTGCCCAGAGAACATAAGATGAAGAAATCTGCTATCAAGTTGTCATGCCCAACATGAAATAATGCCCCTACAAAACAATGCAGGCTTGAAGAGACTGGAGAAGTACGCTTCCCCAGTAGTGGCATCTCTTGAAATACGGTTTAACACCTGTTATTAATTCTGCTGCCTGGCATATTTGTGCCATTACTTCTTCCATCTCAGCTACAAATTCAAAAGATCGCACCCAAGCCTGACATTTAACTATGGAAACACTCCAGGCAGAATTCACCTGTCCTGCACGTGCAAAGGATAGCCTTCTGCTATCTACCTCTGTGTTACATTTAAGAAAATTCCTAATTCCACTCCCAGACCTATTATCTCTCCCTGTCAATCCCATTTTAGCCTTTGTCCGGCCTTTGTTGCAGCCCTATCAACCTACTAAATGATTCCCCCCAACGGAACACCCACCCATCTCTTAAACACCTCCAGGGACGGTGACTCAACCACCTCCCTGGGCAGCCTGTTCCAATGGCTGACAACCCTTTCAGTATAGAAATTCTTCCTAATATCTAACCTGAACCTCCCCTGGTGCAATTTTAATTCATTTCCTCTTGTCCTATCACTCTCCACTAAGCAGAACAGACCAACCCCCGCCTCTCTACAACCCCCCTTCAGGTAGTTGTAGAGAGCGATGAGGTCTCCCCTCAATCTCCTCTTCTCTAGGCTAAACAGCCCCAGATCCCTCAGTCTTTCCTCATAAGGCCAATGTTCTAAGCCCTTTACCAGCTTCGTAGCCCATCTCTGTACCCTCTCCAGCACCTCAATGTCCCTCTTGTAGTGAGGGGCCCAAAACTGGACACAGTACTCGAGGTGTGGCCTCATCAAAGCTGAGTACAGGGGCATGATCACCTCCCTGCTCCTGCTGACAACATCATTCCTGATACAGGCCAGGATGACGTTGGCCTTCTTGGCCACCTGGGCACACTGCTGGCTCATGTTCAGCCAGCCACCTATTAAAACCTCCAGGTCCCTCTCTGCCTGGCAGCTCTCCAGCCACTCCTCCCCAAGCCTGTAATACTGCTGGGGGTTGTTGTGGCAGAAGTGCGGGACCCGGCGTTCAGCCTTATTGAATTTCACGGAGTTGGCCTTGGCCCAGTGATCCAGCCTATCCAAATCCCTCTGGGATCCCTACCCTCAAGCAGAATCGACGCTTCCACCCAGCTCGGTGTCATCTGCAAACTTACTGAGGGTGCAGTCCATCTCCTGGTCCCAATCATTAATAAAGATGTTAAACAGGAGCAGCCCCAGTACTGAGCCCTGGGGGACACCACTTGTGACCTGCCTTACCAAACTCAAGGTAGACAACATCCACAGCTTTTCCTTCATCAAGCTAGTGGGTCGCCCAGTCATAGAAGAAGATCAGATTTGCTAAACAAGACCTGCCCTTCATAAACCGATGCTGACTGGGTCTGACCACCTGGTTGTCCTGCATGAGCTGCATAATGGAATGCAGGATGATCTGCTCCATCAGCTTCCCTGGCAGTGAAGTTAAACTGACAGGCCTGTAATTTCCAGTTCATCCTTTCTTCCCTTCTTATAGATGAGTGTTGTATTTGCTGACTTCCAATCAGCTGGGACCTCTCCAGTAAGCCAAGACTGTTGATAAATGATGGAGAGTGGTCTGGCGAGAACCCCCGCCGGTTCACCTAGTACTATAGGGTGTATCCTGTCTGGTCCAATAGATAAGGCGGTGATTGTATTCTAGCTGCTGATTTCCATAGCTCTTATGCATTGAACTTTCAAAAAGGCACATGGTTTCCCCAGTAGATAACCAAATTTTTCACTCTTTTCTTTCTAATATCACCAGAATGGTAAATAACAACACTAGAAATACCAAAAATGCAGGAACCTGACAGCACGTAGAACAGTAAAACCTAGGAGGAGCTGCCTCTGAGCAGGGTTTCTCCTCCCAGCTCAGGGTAAATCACTGCACCTCTCAAAATTCTGCATTTATTAGGAATTTCTGCACTGGTACAATCTCGCACTGGCCATCACTTGGACCACAATATTTTAAGCTATCGTGGCATAACCACCCCAAAATTTGGCAGAGATACCTCAACATGCTGAAGCAAAAACATCTCTCCACTTGGTTCTGAAGGAAGGTAACAGAGTCAGCAGTAGCTTAGGGAAAAATCAAGCAAAGCTGGGCACCGGTGGTTGCTGCACAGCACTAGGCAGCCGTGTTTCCCAGCATTGCCCTGCCTTCATCCTGCCAGCATATGAGAACTGGGTTTGGCCCCCGAATTTTTCAGCTGCCTCTGATCTCAGTGGCCATTAATGTGTGGACAATAGGCTTAGCCCCCTCGTCCCTGCTGCTGTGCCCTGCAAATGACCTTCAATTGGCGACGGGCACAACGGGAGACAAGGGCTGATTCAGAGCCGTTCCCGTCAACCATGTCACTTCTTATTTACACCCGTCAAAGCACAATCGCTGCTTCTTCTAGGGGGGGATAAAAAAAAAAATAAAGGTTATGAATTTACTTTGTTAGGGCTCCGTCAGAGGATGCAGATGGGTTTTTTGGGGAAAAATGATGATCCAGTTAATCTGCATACTGCAGCACACAAACATAGTGCCCACCGGGCAGCGTAGGAAATAGATGCTCGGCACGAAGAAACACCCTGGCAGGATGATTTTATTTCTCCAAGACATCCAAGGATAGTATTTTACCCTATGTACTAGAAGCCTTTTAAATTTTGTGTTGCAAGTTAGAACTCTCTCAGTAGTCTTCAGGAGCACTAAAAAAAGAGGAAAACCTCACTGTTTTCCTTCTCTCTCTTCTCAGACTTTACAGCTAAATAAAAAACAGTAACAAAATGAGCTCTGCTCCCTCCTGAAAACAGTGGACTCTGCTGCACTTCCCTGTATTGGGAGCCCTACCCCCCAAGGACCCTGGCCATTTCTAGGTCTATCCCTGTAGCATTTTACCTTCCTTCCCTCCATACCTCCGGTTCAAGATATTCCGCCCAATCTAATAAAGATCGAAATTCAACTCCCAAGTGGTGATCGTGCATAACCTAAGAACAGCACCCTGTTACTCCATCTCCTTTAAAACACCATTAAATGAATAAGAAGGCTGTGTAGCTCTTGTTCCCAGCAGGTCAGGTTCAAACTATGACAGAGAAGCAGCATCTTTTCCATGGCCCAATCACCATTTTATTACACTGGTTGAAGAACACATTTTTGAGGCTTGGCGCACGCTCCGAGAAACTGCAACACTAGTTCACACATAAAACTTTCCCAGAAGTAATACGATGCTAAGTTAGCTATCATTTCTTCAAGTGGTCTGTTTTTCTTTTCTGCTGATGATTTTTATGCTCGCAGTGCACATTAAAGGTAGCCTCACTAGACAGGTATAGTGCATTAAAATGGAAATGTCAATACGGTGAAACAGGATGTGTCACATTAAACAACGTCATTATGTGTATTTATACTCCAGCAGGCAATGACCACAAGACACAATGCAACAGCAACTTTATCTGCACATTATTAAAAACTTCTAGAAAGTCAGGTATTATGGGAATGTGCTGCAATAAGACCTATTATTGGTAGCAGGAATGGCAATTTATAGAAATATCATGTTTAGGACTACATGTTATATTTACACAGCAGGTCAAGAAGATAAGTTCTGGAAACAGCTTTTGCCCTAAAACAGGTGTTTAAAGTTGCCCGTCTTGTACGAATACATGCTTCGTGCTTTCTAAAATTTCAAGATTCTTGCCATAATGATGCCTCAGCTATGTACATGTGGAACTTTAAAACTTTAAGATGATCAAGTAAAGTTTCCTTTCCCGGATGTTACCTCAAGCACCCACCAATAAGGCCATCCTGGAAGCCACATGTGTCCATGCACAGCTCCAAGACACGAAGCATTTAGGTGTGTTGTCTAATACAGTACAATCAGTGTTTCACTGGTATCTGACATAAATACATGCATTTCTAGACTCTAGAGACAAATTACTCCAGTTTATTAAAAAGCAGAATTCGGTAACTCTGCTTTAGTCACCTGAGCTTAGAATTTGGAGAATTACGATGTTGTTCAACACACAAAACTACCTTCAAACTGGGCTTGAACGAGTGAGTTTAAATGAGAAATGCCACAGCATTTCACATCTCCAACGTGGCAAAGGGCTTATTTAACCCTCCACCAGTACCCACCAGCTCTGCCACCACCAGGAAGGTAAAAAAATACAGCATATTTCCCAGGTGGCCCTGAAAAGAGAAGCTCTTGCTCAGTGCCAAGGTTTTCGCTTGGAGCTGGTAAAGCGACATTGACCTTAAAATCTTGTTTCTTTGATCTTCCCTTACCAAGATTGCTCACCCACACAGCATCATTAGCCAGCTATTAAGCTGACTGGCCATGGCAACAAGCCCTCTCTGTTCCTCACCGCCTCCCTGTTCCTCCTGGCTCCTGCTACAGTTTAGTGCACGTCCTAAATATCTGCAAAAGCTGTTTTCCCAGCTCTCTGGCAACCTCCAGTTGGTTAATAACTTCCCAGAAGAAGGTTACCAAGAAGCTTTGCTGGGACGTTCTCCTCAACAGTTCGGCATGTTTCTGATCACACCACTTCCTTCCTATGCCTCCATAATTTTCTCCTTTCCTAAGGGACTGTGAGGGCTGCAGAAATCTCAGCGACCTATTCATCTTTTCCACATGTAAGAACAAAAATATGTAAGGAAAACATAAAACGGTTTTACTGCAAGGGTGTGTGAAGAGATCCAAATGGGACCTCTACTGCACATGGAGACTTGAGTCCAACTTAAGCAGCTTTTCGTTTACTTTCATTAACAAAACAAAACAAAAAAACCTCCATACTACTAAGAAACCCCTGTCTTGCAATGACATTTTCTTTTGTCATTATTAAAGGAATAGAATTTTTAGAAAGGAAATTACCAGATCCAGCAGGTAGAACATTGAACTGCGAAATAAAATTCTCAGAAAATTTCTTTACACATAGATAACTATGATTAGACGTCTCAATGGGGGAAGATTCAGGGATATGAATACCACTTGGTAACTTGCACACCAGCAAAAAGTTTCCTAAAAAGCCAAGGGGACTAAAAAAAAAAACAAAAACAGTGAGGACTGTATATAAACCAAAGAGCTAAATCACTTCTTGGTAGGGAAAACTGCATTACTTATCCACAAAGATAGTTAGTGTCAATGCAAATTATACGAAAATATTGCACGTTCTTTGATGACGGAGACAAATAAGGAATGCTTACTGGCATGGCAAACATTCTTTTACAGATTTCTCTAGCACCATCCTGATGATGCATTGCATACAAGTTTAGAAAACTACAGACCTAAGCACAGACTTACTGTATCAGCATTTGGGGAGCAGAGTGCCACACAAGCTGGATGGCAAAAATGAAAAGCCACCTTGGTGCTCTCTGTTTCTAAATGGAGCAGAAAGCCTGGCTGGTGATCTGCCAAGGCCGTCAACTCCTCCATTCACTCAGACAAGCTAATGATAACCAGAAGAATTATTGGAGAGGTCAAAACCAATCTCACTCAATAAAGTTCATGTCACTACAGGCAAGGTACCAGCACATCGAAATTAACAGACTTGATTCAAAATTCTCCCTGCTTTAGAGAAGCTGAAGGAATGGCCAGTGATGCTTTTTGAGACAAGAGTCTGATTCAGCTAAAATCATACCCATCCCAGCTCAGGAAAGATCCTGGGTCCATGCTCAGTTCCAGAGCTTTTCAGCAGAGGAGGAAGAGTTGAAGCCAGCCCCAAGGAAGACATTGTCTTTGACTCCCAGGGTAAGACAGATGACATGTGCACTCATCACCCACCCACCTTAGCAATAAATGCAACAGACACCCTTGGGAATTTACACAATCTTGGGATCAATTCACACCAGAACAGGCATCTGCCCTGTTTTCTAATGTCACCATATCATGTAGCCTTTGCCAGTATGGCTTCATATTCATATTAAATTCAATGGCATTTTGCTTATACACACACTATCAGTCAGGATTTCATAGTCACTTATCAGTCAAGACTGATGCCACTAGACAGTCTGGAAGATAAACCAGAAGTGCAATGAAAATTGAACATTTACTTAAGACTTAAAAAAAGTTGAGAGAAATCAGGATCCTGAGTGCAGCAGCAAACAGCCTCTCCAAAGAGATGCTGGCAGCATCCCACAGTGAAACATGAAGCCAGTGAATCCTTCCTAAACTAATTGTGGTTTTTTCCACCTTCAGAACCCCTTCTTCGGGGCTGGCAGGATTCCTTCCCCAAACTTCAAAGTTGCACAACCTCAGAGATGCTCTGTTGGGTTTATACTGGCCAGCAGAACTAATACATAGGGTTGACACTGGCCAGCAGCCCACAGATTCTTACACCTGGCCAACAGATTCCTCCAAAAGCTGGGCTTTGCTCCAGAAGCTGCTATCTTTATGACTCTTTAAAAGAAAGTATTTATTTAAGTCTCTGAAAGTTTCTCCCTTTGAAGAAACCTCGTGGAGTGGCTGGCGAGATCTGGAGGATGTCTGTAAATAGTGTTGCTGAGAGGGGGGACAAGTGTGTATGTGTGCTCAGGAGGGTTATATCATCTCTTCTACATCAGCCTGTATTTTAAGGCAGGAAAAAAACACCCAGAAATGCTTTCAGAGAGAAGCAAAGCAAAAGTCTTGAGGAATGGAGAAGAGCTAAATTTAGCAAGTGAATCCCTTCCTACAGCAACACCAAGCGTGCTGGCTGGCAGCAGTATTCAGAAAACAAATGCTTAACTCCTAAATTTAAGGTGTAATGATTGTTTACATTCTTCTAGGAGCTAATGCAGACCCTCTAGGTTGAATTTCTTCACTTTTTTTTTTTTTTTAGTTTTAATTTTTTTTCAGGACTTATTATTAAATAAGTTAGTTACATTGCAAACCACTAGGAAATTTCAGCCCCTACTCTGGATGCACCACATGAAGCCAAAGGCAGCATCACATCAGGACACCTCTATTCCAGGAAAGCAATTTTCAAAAGACCCATCTCACATCCATTCTGTCTTTAATGATTTCTCTGGCTGGACCCTGTCAGCAGACCAGGGAAGCAGGTTGTACACCAAAAGCAGACAGAAGAGAATAAATGAGGACTGGTTTAGGAAGGAGTAATTTTCACCCAGGATAACTATTAAACAGAAAACATTCCTCATATAGGGCACCACTCCTTCTTCTGAAAGTATATCCAGCATTTCTACACAGAAATTCTTCCCAAACACACTGCTATGAGATTTACTGCTGTTCCTGCGCCAAATGTACAGGCTTATGCAAATAAAATAATAATAGGGTTTTTTAAAAGGATGGGAAAACTGCATATCAAGCTTGCAGCTCCACCCAAAACTGAAATCAAGCAGGTGTTTTTCATGCAAAGCTTTGCAGACACATACCTCAGCAGTAACCTCTGTACATTTATGCAGCCAAGGCAGGGGCAGGATCAGCCTTTCACAGCAAGAAGGTTGCGACCAGCCCCACGGAAGAGCCTTGGATCAATCTGAGTGCGAATTTATTTTGTAAGTCAGATAAGAATTGATCTGCCCACTTGCCTAAGGAGTGATAATACACACTGTATTAACAGTAAAATGCTTCTCTTATCCTCGGTCTTTGTAATTATTTCTCTATCACTTTAGGGAAAAGGAGCTTCTTGTGTCCTGCCGTACTCTCGGAAATACGAAGGGTTTCTACACAGAACGAGAAAAGGCAGCGAAAAATGATCCTTGGCCAAAGGAAGGGGACTTTAATTTGTTTTAAATGGAAAACCTGCAATCACTTCAGATGCCTTAAGCAGTGCCCAAGCAACTTAGTAAAACAAATCCCCACAGCTTCCAATAGTGGGTCTGTCTCCAAAGCTGTTAAATGTGATTTTCAAAAGTGCTTCAACAACACAAGCACACAAATCCCACTGACTTGTAAAGTGCCCTAAGTGCTACCAAAAAGATTTTTAAAAGGTGTTTAGGCTCCTGTTTCCCACTGAAATCAAGAACTGGTCACAGGTCTTCAAAAATATTCCCCAAATCAATGCACAATTAAATTTTCCTGCAATTTAAAGGAAGGTTTTTAGAAGTTCATAAATTACCTGTCCTTTCAATGCCTATCATTTATCGGATGAGAAAAAAAAGAAACTAATAACACAAAACAAAGGGGAAAAACTCATATTTTCTCTAGAAAACCCACATTTTTGCTAGAAAAAGCAATACTCTTCTTTGCATTACTGATTTTCAGAATTGCACTGAAAATAATCTGGAAGCAGAGTGTGAAGATAAATCAGCAGAAAGACTGAAAAAGCTCACTAAGATACTTAGTAGGATATCTAAATTTATAATTTCTGCTAATGTTTTCACTCGTATTCCACGGTTTCCTCACTCAATCTCATTTACACAGAAACCCGCAATGCAAGACTCCTCTTTCATAGCCAGGACAGAAGGAATGGAAACATTCATCTCAAAAGGGTTTAGATTTGGTTTGTTTTCTTGGATGTAAGAAGAAAGATACCTATGCAAGATTTCAGCACTCCATAACAATGTACTCTTTAAATGGGGCTGAGAGGATTTAAATACCTGGCTGGGTGGCACAACCTATATGGTCAAGCCTGTGATTTACACAGAGGACTGAAAATTGGCCCATGGCATCTATCAAGTTTTTCCCAGCCTTCAGGACTGTCTGCAAGCCCTGCCTAACAACCGATTGCAGCAACAAATTAATACCTCAATAACTACTAAGATAAAGCCTTTCAACCCCTGGAAAACCGGTTCCGTGATTGCAAGATACTGATGCAAACCAACTTGGTACTCTTGAAATTGCAGCAGTAAATGGAGGAGTGGGGGGAGCTTTTGTCACAAAATGCATTCCTGGCTAAATGCCTGCCCTGTGGTTATGCAGGGAGATGAATAAGGTCAAAAGTCCAGCAAAGCTCCTCTGGCTTAGACCAGCACCAGTAACATCCCCGACTCAATTTGGGAATGGGACAGCCCAGATTGAACCCAGCCTCCTCAGGCTTAGTGCAGTGAAGTACCCGCCTGGAGAAAATGGAAATTTACCTCCTATGGGAAATGATTACATTTGCTGGATTTTTAAGAAACACTAGTCCTAACATTTTAAAATGCAGTGTTATCTGTAATGAAAGTACGAAACACTTTACTGAACCAGTTATAAAACTTCTCTCAACAGAAAACACAAAATAGGAATATTTTCCATAAATACCCTGGAAAAAGAACACACCAAAGCTATTTTGGAAAAAATGAGGTCTATGTTATACTGCCAACATTTCTGATTAAATGACTTACTCAAAAGGACTATTTTATGATAAAACTAAGCTTAAAAAAAACCCCACAACATTATTGCACAACATATGTCTTCTGCAAAGATACTAGATGCCAGCTAGTAAAATTGTGCTCCGTTTTATTCCTTTTAAGGTTAAACAACCTTTTTTTCTTTTAAGACTAAATTGGGTCTCGAAGTCCAAAATTACTGCTTTTAAAGTGCAAGAGTAGAATAGTTTCAGTTCAAAGTTCCTGGACCAATTTGTTCAGAATATTCCTTTTGACTGTGTTTTCAAACCTGTCAACACTGAATAATTTAATGTATTTGTACTCTACACTGGACAAGACCATGGCTCACATAGGAGGATCAGTCTGAAGAGGAGGAAAGGCAGCATGTTCTGCTCTGTTAAAAGTGAAAAGGAGGAAAAGAATTTGTCTTGGTTGGGATTTGTTGCATGAGCCCTGCTCCTGGTTAGTGAGGTACATTGCTTTATTTCTTCTTTCCCCTCATATTCCACTTTTCTTGCTTCTTGTGCAGACACACACTTGGTTTTATTTTTTCTTTATTGAGTGGCTTTTTTCCCTGTTTCTTCTCAGTTTTAAGTCTTTTTTTTTTAAGGAAACAGTAATCTTCAAACAACTGGACCATCACCCAAAAGAATGCAAATGCCAGTCAGAGCAAGACTGTTTTGGATTAATTACAATATGACAACCAAGATGCTCAGTCATTTGCCAACAGTTATAAACAAAACACCTAACAAAACGCCACAAAACACCTAACCATGAGTTGGACAAAATTTTGGGGGTGAGAGAGCTCTGCGCTGGCTTCTCAGCTGGCGGGCTAAATGCAATGACTTCCCACCCTGCGACACATGAGCCAGTAAACACGAGCCAGTGGCTTAATGGTTAATGTGTTTATCTTCACCCAGGAGGTATCTAAATGCACGGAAAGTGATGTGCTATGTTTGTCAGCTGAGAATTGGAAGGATGAGTAAAAGGCTTTTTGGCAGAGTATGGAGGAACCAGCCCCGAACCTACTCAAGGAAGGCTTTGAGGCGTTGCGCCTTCTGCTGGTCAGAGAATGCACGTTCAGAGAGCCATGTCCTAACTAAACTCACTCGCAATGCCAGCCTGGGTGGAGGACACAAGGCAGGTGTTCCTCGTCATGGAGGACCTCTACTTCTGTGCGACCTCAGAGGAAGCTCTCTGGGAAGCCAACCCCAGCTTGTGGCCACACCAGCAAGGAGAAAGCAGGCAACTCGGCGGCATTCATCCCTCACAAACAAAGAAATCTGATCATCCCCAGTAATTTCCTTAGGATAGATTGCAGCAGAAGCCTAGAGCAAAATTAACTGGATGTTCTGTCAAAGCCATTAGGCCGGGACTGAACTCAAAGAAAATTATGTTCACTGATGTCTTCATATTTACTTTAAAATGCAGTCACTCTGACAGGCTCATGAGGTAGAAGATCTCATTTTATGAAGGTCTTAAGGGACAAAAGGAACAGAAATATAACATGCTGCTGTCTCAGTCAGCAAAATGATCACAAAATTACTTTACAACTGACTTTCAAAACTACAAATCCAGTTATTTTGAGTAATTTCAGCCTTTTAAAAAGATACATGGTGCTTCAGGTTGACCAAAAAAGCAGCAAACTTGATAAGTATGATTGGGACAATTTTCCTTACTCGTAAAATAATGTTTCTGCACGCAACCACCTTCATCTCCTTCAATTCAAGAGCAACTTGAGGAGCACAGCCTACCAATCAGACAACAGAGCACAGAATTAATTTGCAGTCAAGTCACCCACATTGCCCGTCTTAGGGTATTCGGATGGAAGCAAAACTCAGGAAACTGAGAAGCAAGAAAATAGAAATAACCTCTTGATACTGCAAGTGAGTGCCTTGTCCTCAGCTCCCTCAGCACAACACTCAGCACAGCGCACAGCTCCTAAGATGTGACTTGGGGTGCTACCTGCCGTCAACACTATGTGACCTGTAATGCTACCATAAAGCATAAACTAATTAACTGTCAAGAAGGAACTAGCATTTTTTTTCTCTGACTTGAGAAAAAGCAGTTTTGGATTGTCAGTAAAATCCAGGAGTGAAGGATGGCCACAGCATCAGCTGCATCACCTTGTAATGTGGGATGTCTAAAAGCCACCCTCCATTACTCCAGAAAATGAGCTACATCTGCCCAAAAGGCTGCACATGTTCTTGCTAAACTCCAGACCCACACCAAAGTCTTGTTAGGATTTGCCTAGGTCTCTTTCACCTCCCTATTTACAGTTTCTATGCAGAATGAGCAAGACATCTAAATCTCAAAAACTTTCAGTCGTCTGCTTGTAGTTAATTGCCTGCTTGGCATCAGAGGCACGTGGCAGCCCCTTTTTGGGATGACACGGTGAGAAAATAAAATGAGGAGAGGCCAACACCAATACCAGTAAAATATGTAAGTGATGTTCAGAGCTGCTCCATGAAAGCACCTTGCCAGTGAGGCTGGGACAGAGTTCCAGAAAGGCTCATCTTCCCTGCAGAGTCAACGCCCCTTGCAAAAGGTGTATTTCTCATTCAGATGATGGGAAATACTAAGTTTACTGCCAAACACACAAACAGGGGCTTACAGAAAGCTTCTAGGAGTAACTGGCTTGGAAATAAACACTGCAAGTCCAGTACGGTACAATTAGAAAATAGCTTGGTGTAGTACCAATTCCCTGGCTGCAATCACTGCATTCCCCAGCCCTGAAATGACCACAGAGCTCAAAGTCTCACTTGTACATGGGCCCTGTTGTAGGGACCAACAAAACCTGAGCTACTCTGTGTCAAGACTTTCTGCACAGACTTCACTCCTGCAGTAAAACCTGCTGTGAGCACAGCTGGGCGCACCTGGCATCGCTGGTAAGAAGGAGAGGTTTTTATTTTTTAAAAAAATATTTTTGCCTATTCCTACTTTCAGTATTTAAAATCTGATGGCCTTAAAATTAAACCAAAAAAAAAATTGAAACCACCGTTTTCCTTCATTTAAATTGATTCATTTCTTAGCTTCTGCTGCCGTCGCATTTTAATTTCATTTTCTACTCTCTGCTTATTTCTGTTGGCATTTTTCAATAAATTCTTCCCTCCACATAGACTCAAATAAAAAATTAAAACAACAACAAAACCCGGGAATTTAAGGGACTTTCACTGTGATTGCTGGCATCAAACAAGAACCACCAAACTAACGCAATACCACCTGATTGCTGACTGCAGTTAACACATTAAATCCCCAAGAAGGGCCATTTTCTTGGTCTGCCCACAACATTTTCCCTTCCTCATGCCCTTTCAAAGAAAAGCATTACGAACTGAGGATTTACCCCAGGAAAGCCAGGATGGGGCTGGAGAGGGGCATTGCCTGTGGCCACACTTGGTTGGCAGGGAGAGCCAGAGACACTTTCCCACCAAAGCCAGGAATCACAGAATGGTTTGGGTTGGAAAGGACCTTAAAGATGACCTAATTCTAACCCTCTGTCATGGGCAGGGACACCTCCCACTAATGCAGGTTCCGCCAAGCCCCATCCAACCTGGCCTTGAACATTTCCAGGGAAGGGGCTTCCACAGCTTCCCTGGGCAACCTGCTCCAGTGCCGCGGGGGACCAGAAGCCAAGCATCCTCTGGACCGGTCAGGGAGTGGATGGCAGAGATGCTGCAAGTTTATATTTGAGGTGAGAAAGGAGCTACTTCTGCAAGCCCCAGCAAGCCCAGGAATTTAAATCCCTTCCTGGGAATCTGCAGCACGTGCAGCGCGTGCAGCCCTGACGTCAAGGACAGCCTGAATTAATTAGGGATGAAATAATTAGGCAAAACACATCTTGTAAAATTATCAAAGGACATCTGATATCTGAAGCGCGCACAATGTTACAATAACTACAATATCTGCATAACCTGTCAGAAGCAATAGAAATAAATGAACGTTGCTGTTATTAATGCTGAAGTTGTCTTTAAACCCATTAAAATCACCATAGCCTCGGACCCAGAAAGGAGAAAGGTGGTGTACGACATCTGTGCTCATTACAAGGAAGAGGAACCTGGTCAGGCTGGTAGCTACAGTATTTCAAGCAGGCAAGATTCTCTGAAAAAGCTATTATTTATGGACGAAAAGGAGGAAGAAAAGGAGGACTGCACCGAGAAACAAAAAACTATTTGAGAGAAAAAAACACTCTTGAATCTGACTTTTCATTTTGAGCAAAACTAAATCTCTCCCCTCACAAAAAAAAAATTAATATATATTTAGTAGAAATCAGATTTTTTTAAAAATTAATAAGTATGAATGTAGTTCACTATATTTATAGAAACCAGCAAAAAAAAAAAATAATAAAAAGGAAACCTAGTGCAAAGCTTGTGGTCAGGACAGACAATGCCCGCCTGTGTTGTAATTAAGACTGGTTTTAACGGATAAATGTTGATTTTGGCATCCTGTCTCTTGCCCAGAAGCAGCCACTTAAAATTTGTGATTAACATTAACGTTTCAAATTGCCCAGAAAACCAGACCGTCTTAAGTTAGCACCCTGGGACCTGCACAGTAAACAGGCACATTTGAGCTTATTAAGGGAAGGCAACATCCCAGGAAGGGAGAACGCCGTGCTGGTTTTGGTCACGCCCAGATTTTGCAGACACGTATATGCAACACACATACCGGGGTACGTAAACAGAAATTTGATCACGGCGAAGCGAGTAGCGTGTAGATATTCTCTGCATCGAGTCTCACACTAAGGTGTCAAGCACAGCTCCATCCCCACACTCTGACAGACAGCGCAGCCCGAGCATCCTCCGAGCCCTGAGCCAGGGCAGGATCCTGCCCCTCTTCCCGGCTGAAGCGAGCGCGGCAGGAGGCTCCTGCAGAGCACGGCAAATCCGTTCTCCAAGCGCAGCATTTTGATGAATGCCGAACGACGGGGGAAAACCGCAGCCAGCCAGGAGCGCAGAACAGGCGGCAGGATGATTTGGCTGGCCCCTCTTCTCTCCCGCCTTGAAGCCAAACACTGGTTGCAAAGCCCCACGCTGGGCTCTGAGCTGGCTCTCCATCAGTGAGCAGGGCAGGGAAGCATTGACAGCTCCTGGATCATGAAATTTTCCCTCCATCAGAGTAGTCAAGCCCAGGTAACCCCTCTGGCAGATACAAGCGCCCCAAAATATTTTAGGAACAGTTGCAGCCCCGTGAGACTGCCAGAGCTGCACCTGTCTGTAAAGAAGAAGCTCAGAGCTCTATACAGGATACACCTAAAGCTGAGTGTCTGCATGGGTCTTTATAAAACTGCGAAGGAAATAAAAAGCCCAACACAACAGGTCTGAATAAAGAGGTGTGCTACCATACTGCAAAATTTCTCTCCTCCACAGACGATGTCTTGTTTTATTCAGAATAAAATGGGGAGCAAGGGACTGGGGGCAAAAGCAGCTTTGTGGTGCCGAAAGCAACCCAAAGTAACCCATCTTTGACATGAAAAAATGTATTTTTTTTCAGAGTTCAACTCTTTGCAGCAATTCACGATGCTGTTTCCTTCGCAGCCAACATCACGCAGCCTGCTCACCAGCTCTCGCAAGCAAATTGGTTTGCTCCCAGGGCCAAAGCAAAGTCCTCAGAACTCTGCTTTTAAGGATGATTTTCTGTACAGGAACTGTTTATTACCTGAATAAAGTTCAGGTGGCTACACATCCATCCTCCTTTCAATGACTTTAACTATATTTCCACCTGCAGCCAGGATGGTTTGGAGCGCACGTGTGGCAGGCGAGCTTGGGAAAGACAAGTTGTCACCCAACATTTTATAGTTAGCACTCCTGACTGTAGCTTGTGCCATTGCCAAGCTCTTCTTTTTAATAATGCATTTACCATTTGACGCTGTGAAGATCCTCTAGCATGTAATTAAGCCCAGGGAAGTCTTGCAGGCAGCAGTAGGATGAAACTGATACAGTGCGATGTAAAGTCTAGTGTGCAGGTTATAAAGTTGGTGGGGATACATAAACATACATATATATATGCACATGACATCTTCATTCCTTTGCACACCCATGCCTTCTGAACATATTATTAATAGCAGAGGAGCTTGGAGTGCTGAATACGTAGGAACACTGTTGATGTAACATTTTGCATGTTTATTCTCAATGGATATTTGTGATTAACTCTGCAGGGTATTTCTTTTGTATCTGTGATGAGAAAATATTATTAAATGGGAATGACTCCCCCTTGTTGCAGGTGACCTGCAGATCTTGTGTTCTGTTAAAAAGATTAGTTACCATTTGGAAAACAGGGTAGGAAAGACAAGTTTTAGTAATTTAATTAGAGCTCTGATATAGCACTGAAGCTACATCAGAAGTTTTCCTCTTTTCTAAGGTGCTTGCTGACACTGGAGGACAGGAATAGCCAGAGACTGCAAAATCAATCATAAAAACCCCACTGATTTCTGTGAGGTCAGTAATTCACCTACAGGCTGGGCAGCAAAATATTTGATTCCTTTTGATTGCAAACATGATCCTGGACACAAACAAATGCTTCCGCGTATCATTTTTTGCTCAATGTTCCAAAAATGTGTTCACAGTCTCAAAAGTTGATGGTCAAAATGTCACTTAGAGGTATTGTGATTAATTATGCTCCAAAAAATAAAATCACAATCCTTATTACCTCTCAATGAGACCAGTGAAGGTGACTCACCAGAGTCTATTTGAAGTTGAACACTAGCTTCTGATAATAATATGATATGAAGTGAGCTGAAATGTCAGCCATCATCCCACACCTCATCTACAGCATCATGAATTAGAATTTTAAAACAGGATATAAAGATGTATCTGCCTGCACACAGCACGGATGTGGAAGGCATTCAGATACCAAATCAGCACTCCCAGCCTTTCCTCCAAAATTTGGTAGCTTTTATTTAGCAAGTAAATAGATGCCTGAAAGAGCTACACTGTGCTTCAGCAATGAAGAAATGTCCCGTGGCCACTCGGACAAAGACATCTAGAAACACTTCTTTTCCTCCTTCCCAAAACCAGTTATACCCTCTTCCACTGACTCAAAGAGAATAAATCCAAACTCCTACCTCTTATTGAAAGCAAACCATCACAGTGTCAGAAATGTCAGCTTTGTGCCGTGATCCAGAGTGTCCAAACCTGCCCACCCAGGAATCTCCACCAGGCACAGCAGCTCTCCTTTTCTTCCCTAGAGCCTAGCTGAAACAAGACATAGTTGTTTTCCTTCCAAAGTAACTATGCGATCTCAGCTTTGAACACAGGGAATAACATAACTTCACCACCACCCCACAGGGAAACACTCAGCCGCACGTGGACTTGGACTGTCCAACACATCCTCAGCCAACCCAGGTGGCTGCCAGGTTTCAGGGTTCAAGTTATTTGCCTCTGGTCTTTGCTTCATGGTTTATTTTCAACAGTAGAGGCTGGATCCACCCCACTTTGCAGACTGTCCTTCCCTAAATCAGTATGCAATCTTGTACTGTTAAGCCTGTGGCAACACCCACCACCGACAACAGCGGTGTGGTAACACAGCCAGCAGCATTGTAGGTCAGCCCATGGGTAACCGTCACGTTGTTGTGCAAACACAAAACCTGTCATCAAAAACTCCCTGGGAACCACACCCACACATTTGGGATCCAGGGAGACACTCACACAACTAGGTTATCCTCAGATTGGTGCTCCTGAGAGCCTGTGCTAAAAGAAACCACGCTACACGGAGGAACAACACCTTGGTTGTGCTGTAGACATACACAAAGCAGATGCGTTAGTCTGTCAGATGACCTGACACAGTTCAGTTTTGAGCTTGCTTTGGTCCACATCCACCTCCTGCTCTGCAGGTACACGTATTGATGTACCTCCACACGCAATCCAGTGGGCAGATGCGCCTCTGCTGCTCTTAGGGCATGACCTCAAATCTTCTGTGCATCGGACCAGCTAATCCAATCATAAAATTATGAAATATATACAGAACCAATATTGAACCCAACTTCCCACCCACCACCACTGATGCTGCAGAGCTGGTGCATCAGGAAAGTCCCAGGTGAGCAGCAGAGGGGAAGTGGACACAGGAGCTGGATTCAGGAACTCAGGATCGGGATCAAAGTCAGAAATCCTCTCTGGACACCAGCCATTGAAGAAGAGGCCTTAATCTCTCAGTTTCATAACTGAATGACGTATATGGAATGGAATACTCTTGTTGGTCACCTGTCCTCTCCATTCCTCACCGGAGAGGTAGCTTTTTACTTCCCTGTGACCCGTTTTACCTTCTGACACCCCCAGGGTAGCACACAAGATTCAGCAGTGACCTTGGTCACTACAGAAGCAAGTATTAGCAAGAGCCTTTTTGCATCTCAATCCTTAGTAGTAACTACAAGCATCAGGCATTATCACTTCTGGTAGCAGACACTGTCTGCAAAAACATGCTGCTAACTTCAGAAAGCACAGCCTTAGAAGAGGCTGAGCTGAAAAGTAAAATCACTGAACAGAACTGGCTCTACTTAGCTCAAACCAGGACAACACCCTATCCCAGAAGACCACATATTCAAAGTATAAATTGAGATAGTAAAACAGGCTTCCTCAGTGTATCATAGAGCACTTTACTGGTGGATCTGTAAAGAACCAGCATTAATGGGGTCGTGATTTAGGTTCAGATTCTGGGAATTATCACACTCAAATAAATAATGAAAAACTACATAAGAGAAAGAGGAATTTATGGTCTGTCACTGCATGGAAGGAAACAAAATAATTTAAAAAACCCCAACATAATACTGCTTGTAGTACTATGTTCAAAGATAAAAGCATTTCTGTTGATGGAGCTGAGATTTGCTGGCTGTCAAAGATGGGAAGGTTGGTTCTTTGATTTCTACCACTGCTGCTCACACCAAGACACTCAGAGCACTGGGCAGGATTTTGGTAAGCATTGTAGTAAGTTCTAAAGAAACACAGAGTGGAATAAATCTCTATCCACAGCATCCTGGCATTATCAGAGCTGGGGTTGGATGGCAAAATCTCAGCTACATTGCACCACGCACAGGCAAATGCTAGCTGCTCAGAAAGGCAATGCCCACTACCCACTACTGTCTTAAACCAGCTTGGCTCATAGCAAAGCAAACGTGAGTCAGAGCCCAGTGTCGTCAAATTAGGACATTGTGAAACTGCTGCTTTCGGTACATTATTTTTAGCTTTCTAATTATACAGTTACCAAACATACCAGTAAGGCTGAGGAGGCCCCTCCTTAAGAGGGAAAAAAAAAAAAAGAGTGTCAGTGTATGAACAAATTGAGATGGACTCAGTAAAGCCCCTCCGCAAAGTGACAACCAGCACAGGAAACCGTAACATGCCAAAAGCCACCAGTGTGAGCACCATTCAAGTAGGCTAAAGAACACACTGAGAAACACAAGCTGGATGCAAGACTCCTGGGGCCAACTCCCCGCTACTCTCCACCCACAGAGAGCATGGAAGACCTGAAAATTAAACCATAACCTCTCCATATATCCTGGGGCAGTAGCTGACATTTCCAAGCACCTGGTGAGCTGTCATCAGCCAGAAGGAATTGTTATAATAGAGTGTCTATCAGCAGCTAAGTTGCATCATAAGCTAGTAATAATATCCTACGATGGAGTCTTTTAATTTATTTTTAGTGCAGTAACGCCCAACAGCAGAGGAAGAATAGATTTCCAAATGGGTCTGCTGGCTTACAACCCTTCTCCTCTAAAAGGGTTATAGGCTGCTGGCTTCATGGTGAAGAGGACTGCGTATTTACAGCATGGCAGTTGCTGGGCATAACCTGAGCCTCTAATCACTCTGAGAGTGGATCCACCCTTTGTCATCACAACGTGAAGCCTGATCACTCTTTTCTTGCAAAGTTTAGCCACGAATCTGAAAGAGATGGACACGGCACAGTTCAGATGCCTTGTGTGAAGCCAGATCTAAGGGGAGGTTGCTACCTGATTCTTAGATCTCCTGCACGATGGGTTATTTCAACTTCTACATGGCAAGGCATGTATCCTCACGGCAAGGCATGTGTCCTTGAAGCCTAAAAAACAAACTGCTGGGATTAACCATCGCAGTTTGTGACATCTTCCCTTCTCTGGATGCTGCATGAGTCCACAGACCATGGCAGCCTAGAGTTCACACTACATAAAGTTGTCTTTGTATCAACCAAAATCACAGAAAAACCTTAAGTGCTAAGCTGCAGCAGTTTTTCTTCTTAAAGCTCTATCGTATAAGTGAATTAAAAATTCACACATGATGCTGCTATCTTCTCTCCCTTAGGAGGCTCGTCTGGAAACTATGCAATTTTTATTGAAAAGAAAAACAAGGGGACAAAAGGCAGAGACCATCCCCAGCACAGGCTGCCTCTGGCCTGAGCTTCCTCCTCTCCCCGCCGAAGGCCCATAACCTGTTACCTACCACCAGCTCTGTGTGAGAAGGCAGAAAGGTTATTAATCACTATTATTAATATTATTAATCACCATTCCCAGCATTTACAGGACATTTCCCCCACCATGGTGCACTGATGCTCTGCCTGCAGGTGAAAGCCTTGCCTGTTCCTAGCCCTCTGGGAAGAGCGGGAAAGACACCACTCAAGTTTACCACAGGGTAAACTTGCTAAGGGTGAGTTTCAAGTCTTTTTCTGCTACAGATGTACAGGTCCCAGTCCTGTAAAACTGGCTGTTTCTTTTCTGGCCCTGCCTACAGAAACCATTTCTCTCTACCTGCTTTCCAGATGTGCTCTTTGTAAGCAGCCACAAGAACCCCAGAAGCTGTAACACGGCACCTTATTTCTCACCTAGCTGTGACAGCCAAATAATCTCTTTCTATTAGTTTTAGAACAGCTAGACTGACACATACGTATTTCCTCCCTAAAGATTTTGTCAGCAGGAAAGAAAAAAAAAACGAAACACAGTTGCAGAAGGGCTTGCCTTCAGAGCACAAGGGTTATAGACACAGAGCATCACAGCATCCAGACAGCACAGCAGCTCCTCCACCATGTTCTCATCTTGCTCACCTGAAGTTCTGATTTCTTTTCTTTCTTACTTTTTTTCCCCCTCCACTTGAAGGTTACTATTTCTGCAGGCCATTGATCTCTGGTCAGAGAAAAGGACTTTACAACACTCAAAAAGAAAACCAGACCTGGAAAAAGGCCACGCTATTACATGTCAGGAAGCTTGTTTGGTCCAGTTAGATCTTCTCTGATTGTGGAAGGTGATTTTACCTTTCAAGACAGCAGCTTAACATAAAATAAAACAGAATAAAATAAAATACTAAATTAAATAAATAAAATGCAGCAGGTGTCACCCAAACTGTCAAACTGTCAGAGATCCCATTCATGCAGCCTCTGCAAGTAAAGACCTATCACATTTCATGGGAGAATGAATTTCTTCAAGTAATCACATCACTGGCAACATCCTAAAACGTTAGCTTGCATCCCACTGTGGCACTGAAGTCATGGGCCATCCCTTTGCAAGAAAAAGTGTCCCTGAAACTTATTACATTTATTATACTTACTTGAGTAACTCATAGCCAATTCAATGAAATAAGAACAATCTCTAGTATAAACATGCATTCTGCTTCCAAATCTAATCAGATTTAGTACTAGGTGGCTTGAAACGGGGTGAAAGAACCACCACTGTCATTCCTAAAAAACATTAAGCAGTTGGATGGGGGTTGCTGGGAAGCTGGTGGAATTTTTTTCTTTTACCCACTTTGCCAGACCAGCTTTGCAGGTGCTGGACAGACACTAACAGCCAAATGTTTTGTGCCAGCTCTGCTCTAAAACCTTGCAAGATCATCACAGGTAATTCAGGTATAGATCTGCAATGGGAATCCAAGAACCACTAGACTGGATCTCCACGGGTCCACATCTTCTCCCAAGGAGTCAGTGTTCAGACAAAGATACCACCGGTTAGTGCTTGGCTCCCATCACCACTACCTGGGCAAGGGAGGCCAAAACACTATTCATTGATTAGCAGAGATGAGCAGGACAGGAAAGCCGCTCCAAATGGCAGGTGCTCTAAGGGAAAATACAGAAGCACTGAATGCACTTTAATGGCAAAAGGAAGCATCTCAAGAGGACTGGCACAGGAAATCTGCCAAGCTTCTCTGTCGAGAGATATCATCTTATTTCTTGAGGGGTCTATTTTAAGACAATTTCAGTGACCTTACTTAAGAGAGATTATGCTGTGTTTCAATTAATTTTTACAGCATTATAATTAATATTTTGGTGTCTGCTGGAAAGCATGCTGAGCTGTGTAAAAATCCACATGCGCAGCAAGATGACAAGTGCTATTATCGAGGCGGAAGGAAGACGGTAAGAGTCCTCCAGCCTTGCCTGGCAGGGCAGAGCAGCACCCCTTCAGATGACTGCTCCTGCGAGGGGCCAGCCCACCAAAACACAGGAAAGGTCAACGTTCCTCCTCAAATAACCGATCTGATATCATCAGGGTGGGGATATTTTCTCAGACCGTGGAATTTGCACACATACCCAGAACACAAGCACAGCTCTTTCCCACCACCTGCTCAAATAACTGAGCCCCAGGAGGTGAAAACGGCCAAACCATCTCAGCTTATGCACATACAACTTATATCAGTGATGCTTTGGTTTTTCCCTCAGAGCTGAACCTGAGCTTATCTCATCTGAAACAGTAACTCCTCTGCACATTGACCACATCTCAAGCAAACCGTTCTCACAGTCCTACACAGGCTGCTTTTTGCAGCACTCATTTCTGCTTCTGTTTCAGCCCTGGGCTTGCAGGAGGACTGAAGACTTGGCATGAAACCATCCCTCCAGTACCACTGTACCTGCAGGCTCTTGGCTCCCAACACATGGCATCTCCAAGCCAAGACAGATCCAGCAGCTTCATCACCCTCCTTCACTCAAGTGAAAGATGGCTTCTGTACATCCATGTTAATAAACAAGATCAAATTGATGGAACACTGAAATAGTTGACCCTTCAAGTCCCTGGGTGTGCTGCTACTTCCACAGCACAACCCCTTGTTTCACCACAGCACAATCTCAAAGCATTCTATTTTGATTTCTGTCCCTATTGTTTCAATGAGTCCCAGTTTTTGACTGCTTTTACAGAGCAGGATCATGGCACGATGGTCCAAAGAGGCTCACAAGGGCGCTACTAGACAGGCATTTGTGTCTCAAATTGTGCAGTTGTCAGGGCTCAGCAGATGGGATCACATCAGCTGCACCTTTTAAAATTTGAAACTAATTACGAAACAAAATATCCATAAGAACTCCGAACAACATGACAGCAAGTGAATAGTGCTCTGCAAAATTCAGCAACTTCACAACATTTGAGTACAGCCATGAACGTCCTTTCTAATCATCTAAACCTTTGCAAAAGATTATGGTAGAATTCTGCACAGGTTAAGTACCACTAGCAGCACTGCTAGAGGCTCTTCAAAATGTTCTTCCTCAGTTTGCAACAAATCTTAAATCAAGAGTGAGGGGCGGTTGTACAGTGGAGAATTGCAAAGGAAACGCTATTTTCCAAAGAACAACAAAAAAACCTCCTATTTGAGAAAGACTGACTTTCACAATCAAGAAGGCAAGAAGCAGCTGCTTGCAAAGGGGACCTTCAGTGCAGCATCTTAAGCTCCATTCCCGACAGAACAAAGCGATCATACCGATGGTATCACACGGAGCGTGGTCTCCCCTGTGAAATGAACGGTCATTCAGCTCGATACTGTGCAAGGATTGCTTTTGAAGGGGAAATTCTAATTGTAACTGCTCAGCAGCAGTAATCTGTGACTGAGGAATGAACCGGCACAGAGGGCAAGAAGGCCCAGCTACGAGAAGGGGTTAAACTGGCTGGAAGTAGGAATTCCAGGGACAGAAGGGCTCCTTGCAAGGGGGTGAAGTTTCCCTACGCGAAGAAATAAGAAACAGCCTCAGCACTGTCTTGTAGCCATCCTGGAGTGGGAACTGCTCAGGGATCCAAGCTCAGGGGCCACCTTTGAGCATCAGAGCTGGTCTGGAGGATGGACCCAAGGCCAGGCAGAAGTGCCCCGTGCAGCCACTCCCAGGATTGGTGTTGGTGCTCGTGTATGTAAGGAATTTGCATTGTGATACATCTTTGTGGACTCCATGTAGAATCGCGTGTTGCAGCAGGACTCTGCTCAGTGCACTGTTCATTACACACAAGTGTGTCTAATTCACCTTGAGGGATACCATAAAAATCCCCTTCCGATACTTTTTTGCACATATTCCTAGCATAAAAAAATATAACAACCTCTGAAACCATGTATGAAATTGGAAATTCTCTTCCGAAACAGCCTTACCAAGGATACCATTAATAACAAAATCAAGGTTACACTCCTAACTGCAAGGCAAGGTAGCAGCTATATTTGGGGCAGGAAGAGTACCGTCAACCCAAGCAGCCTGGTATTTATGCAGTGATAGATAAAAAATATGAGGTGTAGCCCAATGAACTTGCCATGAGCAGGTGCAGACACTGTTCAGTTCTTGGTTTTTAAGGGTAGAGGCCTACTTATAATCAGAATGGTATACTAAATTGAAGTATTCAGAACATTTCAAGGAGGAATAATATTCACTGTGAGCTCCAGCTTTATTTTCTTCCTCACCCTGAAATCAATTAGACGCGCTGCTGAAAGAAAAAAAAATTGGTTTGCATCTCTACGAATAAGTCAAACAGGAAAAAAAATTAAGTTCAGTCAAATGCAAGGACTCTAACTTAAATGTAAAACTTTTTGTCACATGCTTACAGCTATCAAATGTTTCCTTGCCATCACATTCAGAAGCAATGTGGAATATACCTCAGGTTCAGTGTGACAAAGCAATCTCAGACAGAGCAAGAATCTCTGACCGGCTCAGCAGGCTGCACACAGCTGGCTTGCCCCTACCACATGAGGTTTTTAAAAACACTTGCCACAACACAGAAGGATGCATGCACGCACAGAACAAGTGTGGTAGTATGAGCAAGTATGCACAAAAGGAGAGCACACAAGGCCAAAAAAAGTGTAATTTTTGGTGATAGCTATATATAAAATGGAAAGGGTCAAGCAAAACTCTTAAAAGAAGGGAGGTGGGCGTGAAGAAAGCACACTAAATTCTCTTTTTTTTTTTTTTGATGTGTGGATTTTTTCTAAGACTTTTTCTCTCACAGATAAAGCAGTGCTGGTATACAATCAGTTGACAGCTATTCTGACAGCTAAGCCTAATAGAGAACTAACAAATTAGTAAACTTTCAGTAAGATCTCAATTATTGAAGTATTAATCACCATGCTGCCCTCCTAAAAGTGGATTTAAAACAGAAAGGGAAGAAGAAACTGAAGAATTCAGGAAAGAAAAAGGGCAGTGTCGGCCTCAGGACTTCAGTATTGATCCTGCCACAAAGAAGAAACAAATGCCAATTCTATATTTATCTATGCCGTTGCATCCTCGTGTTTCAATGACCTCTTAGAATCATAGAATCATTTAAGTTGGAAAAGACCTTTAAGATCATTGAGTCCAACTGTTAGCCTAATGATGTCTGGTCCACCACGAAGGCAAGTCCCTAAGCACCACATCTACATGTCTTCTAAATACGTCCAGGGATGGAAACTCAATCAGTTCCCCAGGCAGCCTCTTCCAGTGTTTGACAACCCTTTCAATGAAGTAATTTTTCCTCATATCCAACCCAAATCTCTGTTGGTGCAACTTGAGGCCATTTCCCTTCATCCTATCACTTGTTTACTTGGGAGAAGAAACCAACACCCACCTCACTACAACCTCCTGTCAGGTCATTGTAGAGAGCAATAAGGTTTCCCCTCAGCCTCCTTTTCTCCAGGGTAAACAACCCCTGTTCCCTCAGCCACTCCTCCTAAAACTTATTCTCCAGACCCTTCACCAGCTTCATTGCTCTTCTTTGGACATGGCAGAAAGAGTCAGGAAAAACCAGTCTTGAGAGCCAATGTATGCAAAGGCCTTCCTGCAATACCACTTAAAAAAAGGGCGACATTGCCTTACAACTCACTAAACAACATATTTACGCACACACTGACTACACATGTTGTACTTAGATGTCACAGCAGATTACTTGCTAATTACACCAGGAAAACCCAAGTAATTACTGCAGACTCTTTCCTCTGATTCAGAGGAGGTCAGACATTTACATGACAAATAATCACGCCTACAACTAGGGGTGGCTTCTTCCAGCAAAAAAAAGACCCCTTGCCTTTGGACACCCGTCATTAAGTAATCCTTTTTTTTTCTTCTTGTAAGCACACTAAAAACCGAGCATGCACCAGAAACATATACACTGAATAAAGTGAAGTGCTCCTGCTGCTAAGGAGCCAGTTTGCTCAGGCCAATGGAGCAAAAATCAAATTCTTTCTTAACATTTTATCTGATCTTTCAGGCTGATAAAAACTTCTTTTCTGCTACTGAATGAAGGAAATCATATTACTAGAGCTGATATTCATCAGAAATATTTTGAATTGAATATGTGAATTGCTTTTAACTGAGTTTAAATCGATAACTTCACTGCTGTGGTTAGTTTTATTGAATTGTACATTGGAATAATATCATTTCAATTATGTTATGATGACAGTATCACGCTCCTCTATGAGCTGTATTTATTCATCTGGAAGGTGAGATGTACTACTACTTCATTTGATAAATCAGACACACCATTGCTTTTAATGCTATTTTATTGAACGATCACTGAGGGTTTACACTGCTACACATGTACCACGCTCTTCCCTTCAAAGGTCAACACCTTCAAAAGCCTTCGTCTTCGACAGCTTTTCTTTTTCCTTTCAGAAATAAAGTACTGGAGGGAAGTTCAAATGCAATCATATAAATCCATCCAAAACAGTGTTATGTTACGTGCTGGTGGCTGTTTCAGCAGATCTGAGCAGGGGTTCGGATGGAAGAGGAGGTTGGTTTGGCAGGGGGTGGTTACGCATACAATCATTATTTATACATATAAGATGATAGCTAAATCTTTATTGCTTCTCCCTGGTGGAAATGCAAGAGGGGAGCAGTCTGTCATCTGCTATAAACATCTGAAATTTTTGTTACCTGTAAACATTCAGCTTTCAAGTGGGAGAGAAAAAAATTAGGGATTTGATCTCAATGTTATGTTTTCTTCCAAAAGATTTTAATTTTTAAAACAATTTCATAGCTTCACAGACATAGCATTTGTCTTTCTCTTTGTCCTGTTTATCCCCAATAGAGTTAAAAAGCACAAAGAAGTCTTCACAAGCAGGAACAACTCATCACCCTAATATGGCATTTGTCAGCAATGAATTTCAGAGCACTTGACAAATAATATGGTCAGAATCATTAACCCCATTTTAATGGATTTAAATACAATGAGGAAACCAAAACCAGACAGAAATCACCCGCATACACAAGCCGGGAACATGATCCTGCTCTCCTGTCCAGCCCTTGGAAGACCGCAAATTCCTTTCATACTATGACGTTACGACCGTTATCATAGATGTGCTGTACAGAAAGCTCTGTTGCTCCAAGTATCAAAACTGAAAACTCTAAACCTCCATTCCTGAACTGTCTATAATCAAGTAGTGCTTTTTTTTTTCTTTCCTCTGGTGTATGAAAAAGCAGAGCTGCTGAGTTTTGTCTAATTGTTTGACTAATGGTCACAGAAATCACCGTCTTCTTCAATTACCTTGGCAGCATGAAATAGGACTACTTTCCCTTTACATGGATAAAATGCCACTGAATAGGTTTCCTCAAAATAACTGATAATTGGCTTTTAAGTCCCAAATTAGTCAATTATGTTATTTTTTCACTGTCTTGAGATGATGCTGATTTTTCATCAGCAGTCTCCTTCCTTACAGACATCCAGATTTCATCACTTTCTGCACTTGGGTCTCTCTGTATATCCCTGACATGGAATAAATGCACTGCCTCTTGCTTCCTCCTATATTTACATATGGCCCCATTCATATAAATACTCACACCTTTGCAAATAGGACCATAAAGTCAATGTACATTAGTTCTTTAAATTAATCTGAAGTGGGTCTCTAAGAGCCCCCAATGTCATTTGCTTCAGTTAAGTCTCCTTTACTCACAAAATACTCTTCCCAGTGACATCAATGTTCATGTACCCTTCCCCTGTGGTCTAGCCAGGAAACTTTGTAGCCTTCAATTTAAGAGCATCAGTGTGTGACAATTAGATACATTAAATTCTGTTAGGCCAATAAAACTTAGGATTTAACTAGCAGAACACATACCAATAATTTATATGTAATTTTTCTATCAGTAATTAATCTGCTAGACTTCATGCCTCGATCATGGTACTTGTGAGTTTCACTTTTCAAAAACAAACAAACAAACAAAAAGCATTACAGAATTGCAGACATGCAGGAAAGCACCAAGTTACACCGCTACCTATAATTTCATTCTCCTTGCTGCCAAACTGAGCCTGGATCTTTTGCTATGCACACAAATGCTAATTACAGCTCAACACAAATGCTAATCCTGACATCTGCTAATTAAAAGATCACATCTTCTGCAGAGTCAGCAGTGCTACTCAAATGAAAACATTAATCAGTTTAAAATTAAAAAGAAAAAAAAAAGAATCAATCAACAAAGCAGAAATTTTAGTCCTTGGTTCAATTAATATCAAAGTGCAAACTGGGAGTACTCAAGAGCAAGTGTCAGTACATTCTCTGAGAATATTTGATACTCAGTAAAAGGGAAATTTTCAGCACTGTGTGATTTCTCTGTTCTCAGTAATTGTCCACTTTCTTATTCCTTCTTTAATCCTTGCTTCTGTATAATCACAGCACCTCTGATATTCAAGATCGGCCTTAACCAACATCTCAGGGTACAACCAAGACAAGCACAGTAATCTAATTTAAATAGCTAAGATGTCCCACTTGAGCTTAATGGGACCATTCTTTTCCATCCGTACCTACAGGATCAGGGCCTTCATCGGCAATTACAACCCATTTGCATCCTTTACTATCAACCACCTCCTGGAGAGGACAGTCCAAATTTGCTTCCCATTTCAGCACACACAGTAGACAGGGAAGAAGAATCAAAAGCAGGATGCAAAAAGCATCCACCCCATTAAATAAATATTGAGATCATAAAACCTGACCAAACAGCCTGCACACGCCTGGAACTAACACACAGGGCTCCCTGATACACCCAACCCTTCTTGCTTTACATTTTGTCCCCAGTCCTTGTCATTCCCTTGAGGGATTTACCATTGCCCTGCACCTCCATCCATTCTTCAGTGCTTGGAAACCACAGTACAGGTGCTCCACAGATAAAGCAGCTCTGGATAGATGAGGACCCTCTTGAATTTGAGAGTCTTCCCCACCTCTTTCCGGAAAGACAAGTGCTGCACAAGTAGGTGTTTCTGCTCGTTCTGCAGCTTTGTCTTTCCCCCTGGTTATTTTTGGCCACCAGATGCTAACACCTTGGGTTAGGTTTTCAACAGTTCTTGTTAAATTTCAAAAGGGGATTCTGTGAGGTGCTCCATTCTGGAGAAAGACACTTGCATTTCTGGGCAAAGGAGTAGATAGAGATGCTGAAGTAGCTCTGATTTCACCCAGCCTTCACTTCACAGATGTCAGGAAGGTAGGTCAAGAGCTCCTGGAAGCCTACACAAGTTCTGAAAACACCAAAACCAGCCACTGTCATAAGAAAGGCAACGCTGAATAGGGCCAAGTCCCATCAGAACACATCCAGAAAGCAAGCATGTGCCCTGTGCAGTTTTTTGAATTTTCCTGGTCTTTATGAGAGATAGAATTATTGGTGTCGAAGTTTAAGGCTGGGCCAGCCACTAAACTTTGACAGAAGCTTTCCGTGATCCTCCCGCTACCTAGGGAAGGATAACAGGGGAACCTGGGAGAGACTCTGAGGTTGGAAAAAGCTGGAACCAGTATAATGAAAAAGAAAATTAACAATAACAATGAAGATGTTGAACTATAGGCAGATACATGCAAGTATGTAAATATACTCAAAGATACAAAACAGTAAGTTAATGAGGAGCCTGTGCCTTCCAGATGGCAACTAGGACCCAAGCGGAAAAGTCCCAGAAAAAAAACAAACCAGAAAAGGAAACCTTGGAGCAGCCATGCTGCTCCCACCCAGGGAGGCAGGGGAAGGCAACTTGTGCCATCCAACGGTGCTCCCTCTGCAGCATAAAAACAGGAGGCAGACACATCAGAAGCACAGGAAGAGCTGATGAAGAGCTGATGGCAATCCTTCCAGCACAGCAGGCACTAAAGGCCCCAGGGCTATTCTTAGGGGTCCTTACATACTGAGCACCATGGGAAGGAATGTCGGGATTGATCCATCTGGGTCACCTGGGCACAGCTGCCCCCTCCTTCCCCCCACTGTGATTGTCACCTGGGCCAGGAGCCCCAGAGAACTTTTATCCCAGTGCTCTCAAACTGGAACAATTGGATTATCAGAGAATCAGAAAGACTATTTCACTTCCCCAGGAAATAAGAAAAAACTGGTTGCAACTAGCGATTTTGAAGAGAAGAAGCAACAGCTTCCTATGGAGCCACCTTTTAAAAATCATGTTTACTACGTGCCAGAGTGATGCCTATCAGTAACGAGGGACAGGAAGCACCCCCCAAAAAATTAAATTAGCTTGTCTTAGTCAAGCGATACTCCTACAACCTTACAGAATAAAGAATCCCAGCAAAATGAAAAAGCCCATGAGCATCAGCAGCTTCCAAGCCAGCATTGGGCCAGCAGCAAAATAAGGCTTGCATTTAGCACGCGACTGTTGAAAAATTGTTTAAAATGGTCTGCATTTCTTGTTTTGCTGTAGCATGATAGAAAAAATATAAAGAGCTCTTTGAATTTGTTATAGTAGTTAATATTTTTGTTTATAAGGAAACCCCAAATCGAGTTTACTGCCTTTTTAACAATGCTAATAAGAAAATGCTCTTTTGATGTAAGGTGCCAAGGTTTCTTTCCTTCACCTTCTCAGCTACATCCCCTGCAATTGCCATCTTACTTGTACTTTAAAATTTCCACTCTAGGGAAGTCTTGCACTGTAATATATCTCTGGCTAATAATACGCTGCAGCCAGTTATAAATTAGTCATGTTGATAAAGGGTCTAACAAAGTTACCAGTATCATTCCGTAACGCATAAGCAATATTACCAAGTCGAATTTAAACAGAATAGGCAATTCAATCAAACAAAAAATGTGACAGAGCCTTCCAACTGCAAAAGAATCTTAAATCATTAATGAAACTAAGAATTTAATGTATGCAAATTAAATTATATATGCATATTTCAATGGCCTAAAAGTTTATGTGCATACTTTACTTGGGAATCTGTCTTGTGATACGATTAGAAAGAAATGGTGACAATTCAGATTTTTTATTACTTTGGACTGTAAAACATTCATATAATTTATATTCACTTTAAAAGCTACAAAAATCCATCAATTAAAGCCAGACTTTAGGTGGTATAAATAGACCGCAGCCCCGCTGAAGGTGCTATAAGCACCACCTTAATATTTGAGGACCAGGTCTCAACAGTCTCAGCTTGTATAAAAAAATTAAAAAAAAACCAAAACTGTGAGGTTATGAAAACCTGAGCAACATCTTTCATAGAATTTGAAGAATATAATTTGAGACTTCTCCTCCTCTGGTAATCAAATCAGGTTCAAAAGTTACCAGGGCATGACTACGACACAGGGCACACCAACCCATGCAGCCATTAAATAAGCCTTCTTTCCTGGCAAAACACTCTTTAAAGGTGGGAAAGTAATGTGTATTAAAATATTAATCTTACTGATCATGCTTCTAAAAAAAATAATTCTTAACAATCCAATTGCAGAGAATATGACATTTTCTGACTACTACATTTCTCTTAAAATAATATATTGAAGCTTTTCCCATTCCTGGTAAAGCAGGCCAAAGAAACATCCCCCCAGCCAAATGTCAAGGCTTTTTTTGACTTCTGAAATCTAACCCAATATTTCCTGTTACAAACCATTCACTGGGAAGACATGAAAATCCAGGCAGTCAATGGATGCTTTAGAAAACTTCTATTTTTGGGGGGGTTTCCCCCCAGCACAGAGAATTGCTCTATTATATTGGTAAAAATACACACTTAGGTTGCCACAGTGAAAACATCCATGGAAGCTCAGGGCAGTAAATGACAAACAAGATGTCATTTTCCAGTCTGAGGTAGAATTTAGTAACATACCACCTATCCCTTTTCTTTCTTTTTTCCTTTCCCCAAACCCCCTCAACAGATTAACAACACATCCAATGAAGAAATCATGGCAAAGGAGAAGTACCACGGCAGACATTCCCAATGTGCGGCATCACTTCCCACTAACACCGAAATTGTGCCCAGATAGCCAAAACTCACCGACGTCACCAGCTGCGCTGCACCAGTGACTTCTGCCAACATGCTATGTCCTCCCCAGTTGCAGTGAAAATCTGTTTCAGGCTCAAGCCCAGCAAAGCCTACGCTCCACTGCAAGGGAGGATTTAAGCCCTATCAGTGCATCTACATAAATGCTTTGTTGAATTAAGAATCTGCCCATTTACACCTCTTCCTGCTATCATTTCTCTCTGGGCAATCACTAAATCACATAGGATCTAATGACCTAATTAAAACATTTCTTAATGCTCACAGCATTTGTAATGCCAGCTTTCAACACAACTAATGGCAAATGAAGGTTAATAATTGGTAATTATCATACTCCTTTTAATATTTTGTTTCTAAACAAAAGAGTGAAAATATGAAAAATAAATCACTGCAAGAAAAGAGCAAGCATGTGAACAGCATTAAATACTATTCACAATAATACATAATCTGTAAAGGCCAAATATTAAAAACATTCAAGGTATTCTAGCAGTATGAACCTTTGAGATCACAGATACTCAGAATTTCAGCTTTACAAAAAGAGCCACCTGTAGAAAAAGCTATCAAAATACTAGCTTACCAGCTGATGTCTTCCTAAGATACAATTAGTGAAGTGCATCCTCTAACTTTTCATTGCTCTGTAAATAAGCTTGTTCTCTGCTAATACTGTCTTCTCACATACGCATGCCAACCAGCCCCCGTGCCCCACTTTTACAAACAGAGCTTCAAATTTACATACTTTCTAAAAAAATACCAAAACACACTTTAAAGAAATAATAATAATTAAAAAAAAAATCAACACTACAGAAGTCAGAGCAGCTCCATGAACAGTTTGTATTAACAGCTGCTGTAAAACCAGAGGGAACACAAGCCTACATTAAAATAATATTTAAGATTCTCACAAAAAGAGACTAGCAGATTTGCAGAAATACAGAAAGATACTCAGAAAAAAAGACAGTGCTTGGACTTGCTTATTCAAGTGTGTCCTTCAATAGGAAAGGCTGGTCACAATGCAATGCCTCGATACTACTCAGGCTCAACCAGCTCTCTGTAAGAAGCAGATGCTAAAGCTGTATTGACCAGAGCCCCTGGTGTATCACAAGCCCTAACCAGAAAAGTAGTTTTCTCCAATAAAAGGAGGATTTGTTCAGATTTCAAATTTTTAAATATTAGGAAAATTATTGAAATAAAGATTCAGCTAATGTGTCACTAAACTATCACATTTAAATCCCTTGGACCCTGGCTTTTTCTGCAAATGCTGCCCTGGAGAGGAACGGAACAGATTTTGAACTCAGACTTAGGAGCTTTACAAATTTATAGCCTTCATGCTTCTCAAAGTTGGTTTTTTTTAGGTAAATTAATTTTATTCAGAACGAATGCACAAGCCTTCATGTCCTCAAGAAATTTTTAGAAAAAAGTCTGCGCAAAAGCACTTTGCTTGCCACCGTAGTTAGGGCACAGTGCTCACTTGAAAGTAGGGATGTCTGATGCCCTGATAAATCCTCAGCAACCGGAGCAAATCAACAGGACTATGCTGCAAATAGACTCAAACAAATTGTAAAAAATACTCAAAATCTGAGGGAGATCGCTGTAATGAAACCTGTGCAAAATTACCACGTCCAAGTGCTACCAAGTAACTCTGAAGAGGACACTCTCAGTCCCCTGAATCGGAATTGGTGATCTCCAGCAAAGGTGGCTAAAACGTTCAAGTAATACCATTCCATTTTTAGTTTTTTTGAGGCAATGAGTCATATAAAGTCCTTTACTGAATCTAACTCCATGTGGTTTCCCTTCATTTTTTTAATTTGATCTGATAATTATGACTGTAAAGCACAAATTGAATTTTTAAGCCACACCGAAGTAAACACTCGGCAACATCTGCTTTGTTTTCATCATTTATTTAACACTTACTCGGAACAATAGTAGGTTTAAATGTTCCTTTATCATTAGCTGATGTTCTGTATTTAAATACTTCTATCAGCTCTCCTTTTATTTACAGAAAGTAACATACACCATTTTACATCAAGACTAAAGAACAAAGAAATCTTCTCTTAGTCTTCTACTGAGGGCAAAATCATCCAAACAATGGCAACACAGAAATGATACCAGCTGTTACAAAAAAAAAAACAAACCCAAACAACCCACCCACCAGTGCTACTACTATAGCACAGTCCTAAAAATCCCCATCTCCATCCAATTCCAAACAAAGGGCTGTTCAAGGATTCAGTCACCTGCTTAAAAAAAACTAAAACCAACAGTGCAGAGAAGAAAGCAGCACCAAATAATTAGGAATGGGGTGACTGAATTTAGTGCTACGTATCTGCAATACAGATGGATTCAGGCATGTGCTATGCATATATAGCTCTGCTTTTAAGATGTAAGATGCAGTTTGCTCTTGTGTCTTTCTCCAAAGTTCTGTGCAAGTTGTAAGACAAGTTTGCATGATGGTGAGGTTCAGTTCTGCTTGGTTTTATGGAGCATATATTAGAAACGGTGGGAAAAAAGAGAACAGAACACACCCTGCTTAGCAAGTTACCCCACATACACATACATAGCTATAAATACAGATATCTATATATGCATATAGATACACGTGGACATTTCTACACACATATATACATGCATAATATATATATATATATATGCAATGATCAGTGTTTGTTGGACCATCACATCGGGGACTGACCTTGAGAGCACCGATGGTTGGAAACAGGAAAGTTGGGAGAGCCACTAATATCTCAGAGAAAACCTCATACACATTTTGAGCAGCCCTGTATTCCCCACATCATCCCACTGTTTGTGCCACTACCACACAACTATACAAAAAAAAGAGAAAGCCATAAACCAGTCAAGAAACAAAACTCAGGCAAAAACAGCCCAGCAAGAGCTAAAAACCCAACACAGATTTTAAACTTAGAGCTGCATTTCCCAGCCTGGTTCCCTATACAACCACAGAAATAGACGGCAAAAAGAAGGGGTTTGATTTGGGAGCGAAGGAGAAGCAGTCAAAACTTGCAGTGGAACACCTGTCCAAACTGCAGCTCTTGGGTACTCAAGAAAGAAGGGTACTTCTTTTTTTTTTCTTTTTTTTTTTGTCTGAAGAGACTAGTAGAACTACACCACATTCATAGGACATAGCTTCATTAGATAAACCCTTAATTTGTCAGGGACCAGGAGCTTGGGGCTGCAGTCTGGGAAGCTCCTCTCCCACCAATGGCCTTGGGTAGGTGGCCTGGGATGCTGAGAGATGCCTTCCCACAGAAGTCGAGGCAGGCACGTCTCCCTGCAAGCGCCTTTTCAGCATCTTCAGAGAATTTTACATTTCAAGTCCTTGAAAAAAAAAGGGAGAGTAGAGGTGTAATTGCTCAGGTTTGCAGGTTACTACATGTTCTTGGAGAAAAAAAGCCACGGAGATACAAAAAGCACACGATGGGAATCCCACTCTCAACGCACTGGACTGCACAAAAACTAACAAGAGGGATCACACACATTTCCCCACGCTTGCATTTATTTTTGTGATATTTAAGGCACATGCCTTATACCAATTCAAGTCATGAGAGCCCTCCTTTGAATAAGCGAGAGCTCCTCCTGGGCACAAGCTCTATGAAGACCAGGGGCTATTTCAATTCCCCCCCATGCACTTCCCACTGGATGAGCTTTGCTGCGCCAGGTACCGGCTTATCACGCAGATTCACATTTAAATTGGAAACGCACTGCAAGCCAAGGAGAGTAATTTCCTGGGGTGGGATTCACCTCCTCCGTCTTAAGGTATCTGCAATGTAAATGTCTCTATCTGAGTTTGTCACCTTAGGCTTCCTTTACAGTCAGTGGAGAGAAATAAGCTTTTTAGGGTGCAATTCATCTGACCTATTTTAAATGTCTACATGAGAAGGAAAGGAATCATGCCTCAGAAGTGCCTGCCTCTTTTCATTAGCTAGAAGGCCAGTTTAAATTATTAACTTGCGTACAGACATCTCTGTTGAGCCAGATAAACTAAACCTACCCCACACCCCTTCTCCTTTTAAAAACCAAAACAAAACAGAAAAGTCACACAAAAAAAACCCTCACAAAATCAAAACACCGCAAAAGCCGCAAACACTAATCCCACTACAAATGTGGGGAGCAAAATAAAAAGAATTAAATGATAAAAATACCAATTAGCTAAACAAATGGGTCAGAACAATGCCTGCTTCCCACGCACCACGCTTCAGGACTGTCACAAAAGTTTCCTAACGAGCCTGTTAACCATTCCAGGTTTATCTGACAGCAGCCTAGAGTAGGGAACAGCCCGATGACCACCAGATGTGCCCCCGTGGATGCTCTCCAGCTGCAGCAGGATCTCGCTCTGAGCAGCTCAGCCCAACTCAGTGGCCAGGCAGGTACCAGGAGAGCAGGCAGGCTACTCACTGGGATGCTTTTCTAGATACTTGACCAGCTCAATTAACTTTTGTTCAGCTACTTCGGGGAGAAGAGAAAAAAAGTTGAAAATGCAAGAACACTGTACTTTTCGAAAAGCAGCCAGAGAAAGCTCAAGCAATTTGGAGCCAAGGTTAGTTGTAAGGAAAAGCCAAGCATTTGTCGGTTTAAAAATATACACAAGTAGGATCCAAGCATCATTCACTATTTCTGTATAAAGTAATAACAAATAAAAAAAATTTTGCATCTTCGTTCCTTTCTCACCCAGCGTACAACGGGTGTTATTTTTAAAACGGAAACAACTTCTAAGTTATTCCTAAAACTCAGAGGCTTTGGTATATCATGATTTTGGTGAAGTCACTGTACACATGCAACTTCCCACTGGTGTGTTCAAACATCACTTGCAATCAGTGGCGTAAGTCAAGCTGTCTAAAGAGTGAAGATATGAAACGACAAAGGTCAGCACAGGGACTGAGGGAAGCGCAGCAGACAGATCCTGTGGCATGAGGGGATTACACTGTGTCACACTCGTACAACCAAACTCAATACTTCTGTTGCTGGTACCTGCACGCAATGGCCCTGTTAATCATATATAAATAATAGCCTGTAAGTGATTACTTACAGATAAAATAAAGTGGCAAGACATTGAGCTTTTTAAAGAAACTTCAGTTTCCCACATATTTTAGCAATGATATGAATCACCACTAAAATACTTTTCAAAGTGTCTCCAAATTGAATGAAGCAGATCTTTGCAAGCCTCTTCAAGCAGATTCACTCTTTACTTTTCAAAAAAAAAACCCTCTTACTCTAGTTAACGTGCATGAAAATTCAGGTTCACAGCATTCAGCTCTCAATTAGCGGCTATTTTTAATTAGCTGCAAACACTATATCAAAAGACTGTATCAGCCTCAAATGGCCTGAAACAACACACACTTTTTGAGGAAAACAAACAAAGCGAGCCCACACAAGAAAATCTCTGCTGGCCTTTGTCCAAGCATGCAAACTAAGGGACATTTCCATATCAGTCCAGAGGTTTTCAGAGCACTGGCCAAAGGCAAATTAATACGGGAAAGACGGCTTCCTCTCGGTGTAAAAGTAAAAACTGGCTCTTTGCTACACACTTATCTGACAACAGCAGTATAGAGACAAAAGCAAGAAAATCATGCCAGTATGAAAACCAGGAAATACATTTTTCATTGGCTTGATATCCTGAAATGCAAATAAGATGAGAACCAATGTGCAAGGTGGTGAGGAAAGGCAAAAGGGAAGGAAAAAAAAATAGTCCACTCCCTTTGCAAGCCCGTTGCAGCCAGAAAATGGAGACAACCACAAGGCTATCTGCTTGTCCTCCTCCGTCGACATATGCCAGCATGTTTTTTGCCACAATGTAATATCAGCACCTAGAGCTGAACACTGCGGCACAAACACTGCAAGGCAACGTCAAGATACCGCGACGTGACTAATTCGTGGCTCCCAGCAGGTCTTCCCAGATGAAGTGTCTTGCCAGCTGCTGAAATGCCAGTACCGAAACCACAGACCTGCATTAAACAAAGTGGTGCTGTTGCTATTGTTTTATCTTGCCCTTTTGATGAAACATGTCCTCTTGCTTAATTTAAATAATTGCTCCATGTTAGAGTAGCATCAGTAGATACGCAGAGATCATCTTTACACTGGATGCCTGACGCAACGAGTCTGGAAATGGAAGTGGAGAAACTCTAAGAAAATAGAGTAGGCGTCCAGCTGGGAAAAGGCTGGGGTAGCCATGTGTCAGCCCCTGCTTGGCTGGAGGGGAAGACACTCATTAGAGCACAAAGGGATCCTCATTTCTCCCCTCAATCAGCAGAATATTAGCAAGGAGGTTGAAAAGATAACATAATTACACAGCCACCTTTGAACCTTATTACACACACACAAGTTTAACTGCATGGTTGTGATTAGCCCCTTACTCCCTAACATGCCAAAAAGTAGGCATGTTAGACAAAAGTCGGCAAAAACTTAACAGAAGTAGAAAGTAAGCAATGTGGCCAAGTGGAATAATTACGATGCGCTGCAGCAAGATACCTCGTGCTGCCTCCAGCATGGCCACTACCCCCTTCTCATAGGTTTGGTGTAACATCTGGCCAGGTAGGCTCTCTCAAGTCCTAGGGTGATGTTGTAAGGAGGAACCTTCCCCTCCTTGTGGCATTTGCGTAGCGGTAGTTTTTGTGACTGAGAGTACTGACATATGTGGGATCTTCAGCAGGAACTGCAGCCCCAAAGCCCACACAACTGCACAAAGTCCTCAAGTTCTGCACAGGTGACTTTCAGATAGCGAAACAGGACCAAAAAATATCTCTTGATACAGGAGGAGCATTGCTCCCATGCACCTTTGCCAAGGTACATCGTGTCTCTCAGGAAGGGAAGCATCAGTGGTGCCTTCACAGTGTGCACCAACCCAATCAGCAGACTCAGCATGAGCAGTAAGTAATTTTTTTTTTTAATTAAAAACATTGGCTTAGCTTTAGGAGCAACAGAATGCCAGTAAAAAAAAATGCTATCTTCCTTTCTAAATAGCCACTCTAGATATTTGTCTGTGATAGAATCTTTTTTCTTGTTTTAAAGTCAAATTAAGAGCTCAAAATTAGGTGAAACGCTATAGCTCTGCAGCATTTCCATAAAACAAAAAAAAAAAAGAAAAAAATATACCAAGATATCATTCCCAGTTCAGGAACAAATTACGAGATTTAGCTCAGAAACCACTATGTATGAAGTTACTTAGACCAAGCTAATTCTGTAGCAGGGTAGATGTCAAGTAGATTTCAGTCCAGTGAATCTTCCATCTTAATTTTCCCAACTGATTTTCAGTTTAAGTAGATCATAATGGGACCATTACTTTTTCTAGCAGTCTGTGCTTTCATGTGCAAGTTCCATCTGCATAAAGGACCTTTTTCGAAAGGTTGGGGTTTTTTTAAGGCTGGATTATAACCTAGCTTCCATGAAGGTAACGAGATGAGCACCTCACTAAGCTCAGGCCAGAAACAAGAATGCCAACACAGCAGTTATAAACACAGCTGTCCTTGCCCCTACCCTTCCGTGCTGCCCACCACCATCACCAGGGATGATTTCATGGCAGGCAGCTTCAGCACCCTCAGTGCTAAACCAGCCCTGGGGACACCATTCAGCATGCTCAAGAGGACCATGCTGGTCTCTGACCCACAGCTTTGGGCTTTCTATCTCTGCTAAAAAGATAACATGGATCTAGCTGCAGATCTATGGAAGAGATCCTTAAAATATGCCTGTAGGCTACATGTTTACAGGCTGTATTCCTCAGTATACCACATACACAAATCACCTCACAAGCAAAAATTATCCCTCAAGCTCAGGCAAGCATTGTGGCAAACCACACAGGGTTCCCAGAAACGTGAGTTCCTGTACTTCAAATCCATAGGCACAAATCTACGTTTGGCACACTGCGGGATTAGCTATGCACCAGGAAAGAAAAATGCCACTGTAATTAAAGGTTATCAAAGAGTCCTGAGAGCTGTACAAAAACACCACATTAACCAAAGAAAAGGCAAGATGAACAGCTGGAGCATGAAATGCTGGAGGACTCCTAAGGTGGCACCTTGACATATCACTAAGGCATGGAGCTCGCTTCTCCTGATTCCCGTAAGGGAAGATTTTGGTTTTACTTCTAGGAGGAGAAATCCCTTAGCCACCATCTAACCTAATGTAAAGACAGCTGCTGTACAATGCAGGGGCACTGGGGCATATGGGGATTGATCAAAATGCAGAGATATTCTGGGTCTCCTTTCAATCAGAAACAATCTTTGTACTTAAAAAAGGCTTTTTTCCAGGGGAAGACTAATCTACTTGGCAAACTCACATCTCTCACCCTCAGAGATCACCACAGTATATTCTTATAACTCCACTATTCAAGAAGAAAACATATGAGAAAAGTATATTATCAGGTATTCATGTTCCTTCTCAGCTCCATCTTGAGAAAAGCATGGTGTGCAATTGTGTGTTAACAGCTGAAAATCCTGTGCTATCCACACATTCAATGAAATCTTAGCCCTGCAAGGTGTATGGAAAACTATAATGAAGTAGGTTGTTCTGCTGGAAAAACAGATATATACCATTGCATCTGTGCTAATGCTTCAAAACTGGAAGCCCCATTTTTTTTTTCTGGTGGAGGGTCACAGGGTAGATGTGCCTAAGAAGAAAGCACTGTGCTACCAATGAAAAAACGACACAAAAGACAAGAATATTTACCTACATTTCACATTTTCTCATTGCTGCGCACAACACAAGAGGTAAACACCCTCTGGTAAAACCTGCCTTCCTTAAGCATGGAGTAGCCTCCTTCCCTTAGTCTCACTGATTTGATGGGACTCTATTAAACCAAAGAACTGCTTAAGGATTCCAGCACTGACTCCAAGACTCAACTACCATGCTTCTCTGGCTCGCAGTTTGCGGATTTTTGTTTGTGGTTGGCTTTGTGGGTTTTTTTTTTATTTCCACAAAATTTAAGCATTTTAAAAGCTCTAGCTAAAGAATAAGATCATTGATACAGAGCTAGGTATGCACATGCATCACTTGATATGCCAAACAATATGCCAACAGGGAGGTCCCAAAGTGTGCAAAGTTTGACCCAGAAATAACTCTTGGCAGAATTTGGACCTGATTCTACAACATACGACAATTTCTCTACATATACATCTTATTCTCAACGCCGTGCACTCGTGTTATCTTCTCCCTCCAATCACATTGCAACTCCTTACACCAAAAAATAGCCCAAACCCCAAAACAGGTTGCACAGCTATCTCACTGTCACATCTATTATTCAAGAAAGGTCTCATTGAATAAACGTCTGTTCAGAGGCTCTAAACAAATTTCATTTCTGAACACCACTGTCTGCAGCCCAGCGGGCCATTTCACCAAGATAAGATCACACATTTAATCAAACGCTTCAAAAAAGAAATACACACCGAGTTTGCTTAATAACGTCAAATAATAAAAGTGCAGCGCTGGCAGCATACTAATTTTTAGTGCTCTTTCTTCTTTGAGGGTTGTCTCAATAGTCAAGGTCAACCGTACATGGGATTTCTTCTAATTAGGATTTCTGGTAAAGGCTAGACCTGCTTACTCTCACCACTTAGCCATGGTTTTCCTTAAAATGAAGACATCTCTCTTTCATTTTAAATTAAATCATTGCAGTATCCCACCCAAGTGTGACAGACAAAACTGCGTAACTCTGCTAATTCAATAGAGAACGTAAATGAAAGACAACAAAAAACACATCTTTGTGGTCAACGAGAAACCACCCACACAAATGTCTAGGGTATAAAAGGAAAAGTGCTTTACAGGGGGGGAAAAAACCCACATGTGATTATCTGCTTGGTGTTTGACTACAGCTCCTACTGCAGCCCAGCAGAGACCTATTTGAGTTGGAAATTAGGAGTGGTCTTGGCACCACTAAGTCAACATACGCTTCTTTGCCATTTATTTTATTGTAGTAATAAGAGAAGGAACAAGCAAGTTCAAAGAAACAGCATTAAGTTACTACTATTGCAAAATACACCTATGTAACTACTGACCAGACGTCTATGATATTCTTCACTCACTTGCCTATTACTTTGGCTATTAAGACATTTTAGTTCTGTTTAAGTCGCCAGCTTTACCACAATGACTACTGGTGGAATAGGCTTTGCCCCCAAATTACATGAACTTGGGAGGAACCTTGGACCCTCGCTGTGCTCAAGCACGCAGCTTGAAAAGGGTCAAACAAAAGCTGGCATCCTCACCGTTACAGCGTGGCCCACGGGTTATGCTGGTGTGCCCTTCGCTTGCACAGGATGAGGGAGCAATCAAGCGTAAAAGCATTGGAGAAGACAACCCCCCATCTGCTGCTTCCAAAGCTGGAGGAGACAAACAGGGAGGCAGCTCTTAGATATATTCCCCATCACATCCCATTCTTCCTGCCACAAAAATCCCCACAGACACCGTGGAGATCCCGACTCTCCCCCTGAATGGGAAAATTACGACTTCTTACTTTAGGCTGGCATAAACAACTCTTGAGTCTACGGGCCAACATCTCTCTCCAGGTGCTTGAGTTTTACCCAACACCTCAGCCCCACAGAGCTGCTCAGGTAGGAATACCCTCACATGCTCAGTGACATGCACCTGTGTTTCTCCTCAAAACAAGGACACCTGTACACATGTAACTCCCTTGTCGCATTTTAGCCTTCCTTTGGAAAACTGGTGGTATTACATGGAGAAGCAGTCCCCACTCTCACAATTGAAATGCATCGCACAGACTTTAGAAAGACTCATTGCAAATTGGTGGCCTACTTAAGGAGATCTATAAAGTGCATTACGATCATAATTGCGGATCGCTTGTCAAAAGGTCACAAGTTATCACTCTATTCAGCGTAATCACTATATTTCAAATACCTATCAGGATGAATTTTACACAGGAAGACACGCATCCTTTTGGAGTTGTACCAAATAAAGCAGTGATTGTAGTATTACTGTCCTTATTCTATTAAAAAAAAAAAAAGACGGGGGGGGGGGGGGGGGGGGGGGAAGTCACAAAGCCTCTCTATACACCTGCCTCCATTAAAGATAATCCAAAATGACATTTTCTTAAAAAAGCCTGTGCTGTGGGAGTTGAAAGTGCAGTAGTCACATTATAATTTCCATTGGAAAGAAGCAGGATATATACATCATATTTGCAAATGATTAAAGGCCTTATGTCCTAAACCCAAAGGAATAACATTCTGTCTAGCACACACAGGACCAGCAAGGTCAAGCTGAAGCACAATGTCCAACATAGCAGCAGCGTGCTTGTAATGAGAACGGCTACTCTTTGGATAAGCCATCCACTACAAGATTGTGTACCTCCAGACAGTCCTAATATGAAAAGTCATTCAGGACAGAATCCGAAAGCCTTTTGTTAATGCACAAAAAAAGGAGTGGGGAAAAAAAAAATTTAAACCAAACGATGCAAAGGAACGTGCAGACAGAAGTGGCAAAAAAAGGATTCACATTACATAGCAGATATCTCGGGATACAAAAACTGCAGCGTACATCTTGCTGAAAAAAAATACCAACCTACAAGAAAAATGTGTCCCCTTTGAAGTGAGTGACGGGAATTTGCACCATTTCGAAGTGACGATGTGTCAGTCAGTAACATACACGTGTGAAGGCAGTGTGAAAGAAAAGGAGTTTAACATGATCCCTGAAATTCTCCTCAACTCTCTCCAATGGTAAAACCTATTCAAAGAGATGACTACGACGGGCAGTGGGGTTTTTTTAACCCCAACAGTCTTTGGAACAGAAAGGAGAAAAATAAAAGGAAAAAATAAGAAAAAGGAAAGGGGAAAAAAAAAAAAGAAAAAAGGAGGAAAAAGAAAGAAGAAAAGAAAAAAACCCCAGAGAGCTATTGAAAACCTCCTTACAGGGTCAGCTGTCACTGGAATGCATTTGAGTATTCAGGGTACCCACCCATGCAGAACATCAAAAACTGGGTCCCTCCCCTATTCTCATGGGCTTAAGCCAGAGCTTGGTTTGTGACACGGCGCTGAACAGCAAGGCAACGCCGCGCCTCTGCAGGGCTTGAGAACAGCAAGACCTACGGATCTAACAGAAGAGGGTGTCGCTCTCACTTCAAGTTTCCTTTTCCCCACAGTGTCCTCCAAAACAACACACCGGGTACGTTCAAAAAAACCAGCCAACAGCTTGGCAGCTCCTGCTGCTGGGTTCTTTTGAGCTAAACTCCCGATCTAACCCAGATCAACCCAAAGTTAGCTAGCATACTTATTTCTAACATAGCCCTGCTCTCTTGAAGGAAAACATTGGCATCTCCAAGAAAGCTGCAAATCTGCAACACAGTGACGCTTGTCTTCTGCACTTGGAGCACAGTGAAAAAAAATTCTTGTTAAGGCAGGGTTGGGATCAGCAACTTCAGAATGAGAACAGGCTGCTACAACAAATAAGCAAGGAACAGCATCAAATCTGATAAAACGTGTGGTTGCTCAGCATATCTGAAAATGTGGTTGGTTTATTTCAGTGTCAGACTACTAACAGGGCAACTCAGTTAAAATTTTAAAACTGCAGGCCCATGCAAAAGTATTTTGTTGTTATTGTCCATCACTGCACCTACATCTCAAGAGCTCGAAAAAGAATTGAAAAATCAGTAGAGGACAAGTTTTTCCAGGAACACAATTAAAAAAAACCCAAACCTCTATGCATCACTACCATCATTTCACAAATAAAACCTATGTATGCACATACACGCACACACAGATGCAGCTCCATTTGTTTTGGGTATAGGTGCAATTCTTGGATACCTCTTTTTCACTTCCTCGAGTTTGACCAAAAAAAAATTAATCAGAACTGTCTCCGTTCCCCAAATCGTAGTATTTATAAGTCTACACATGTGTCTGCACATAATAAGACTGCATTAGAATGTTTCTATCCCTCTAATTTTAAACAGTGTCCATTCATTCAGCATCCTCACCTCTGTAATCAGATTCTTGGTTCCTGCCGAGTCGGAAAGGGACTTACTGTAAGAAGTCATGTTCATTGTATGCAATGACTATTACAAGCGAACTACTTGTTGTCGGTATAAAACCACTCAAAGTCTTATTCGAAAGTGCCAGGTTTACACCAGACCTCTATTCAAAGCAGTGCTGTGAGACACTGACATCTTTGCGTAGGGGTTGATAGTAGGGCAATTCACCATTACATTTTAAGCACCAAGAGTCCTATTTCTCTTCACTTTAACTTTGCATTGCTGTAAGAGAGCATTAATGTTGATCCTTTGTATTTATGACATTTCACTGCGAGTTTTAGAAACGCATAGCCCCACTGTAAAGTTCAAAATCAATGACCTTACCCAGCATAAATCAATGCAACTGCAATCAAGTTAGTAAAGCTACTGCAATTAATAGTAGCAAAGCTATGATCCAGCATACTCAAAATACTGTGCAAAATATTTCAAAGCTGTTCCCTGTCAGGTATCCATTGCAATGAATTGGAACTGTGCTACAGACTGCTGAAGCATTAGGTTTGTAATCACTGAAACAATTCCTGTGTAATTACTCATGCTGACTAAGGTGCTTTAAAAAAATAAAAAATCCTGGTAGTGTGAAGCCATACATCAATGGATGGTCCGTAAACGTTTATTACTATTAGGTATTTCAATGAAATATATAACTTCATATTGCTTAATTAGGACAGCTTCCAAACACTTCTTCACTTCCTCAGAATGGTACCTACTGCATGACCCTTGAAATGGAAGCTGTCAAGTCTTAAATGGAAGTATCTTGGTTTTCAATTTCGACTGTTTTCATAAGGAGATTTTGGAAGTGTGCACAGATCTCAAGTCTTCACCTGTATGAACAGCTTTGTTCAGCCTGAAATGCCACCTCTGGCAAAGACATTACAACACAATTAGTAGGAACATGATGCTGAAGCGGTGGAATGTTTTTGAAAAGGTACCACATCTGAGATTCTGGAGCGTATTTTCATCAATAGAAGTGCTCCACTGACTACAGTGGGAAACCCACCACAGATGCAGCGGTATCTCCCTTGGATGAAGAAGTAGAGATGAAAAGTGTAAAAAAAGGAGGAAAAAAAGAAAAAAAAAAAGACAGAAAGAAAAAGGCCATTTAAAAATGTTTTATTTCTTATTTCTCTGTCAGAAAAAAAAACAGGGGTTTCAGATGGGCTGGGAAAAAAATCCACATTAGGCACTGCTTAGTAAGTAAAATAGTAGTCCAGAACAGAATTTAAGTGAAGTTTTTATTGCCTGGAAAGACCAGCTACCGTGTTATAGCACAGATGCTTGGTGCAACGACGGATAAATGCATGTGCCTTACAGGCAAAATCAGAAGGCTCTCTGAAAAGACTGCTGAAGTAAAAGTCACACTGTCAAGGTGTCCTTAGAGAAGTCATCTTAAAAATGAACGGTTAGCTTGCACACAGGAGACATGTGTTTCAGACCGCATGCTGTAGAGACTACCTAGTGAGGAACATCGAGCAAGCATTACACCACAAACTCAGAGGCTAAAAAAGGCAATGGGATAATGTCTTACATAGAATCACATCACAGATTTGAGTAGGAGGTGGTTTCCTTTCCATTAAAGTAGCCAAGAATTAAAAGTAGATGCTTAAAAGCAAGCTCCTCCTCCTACTTCAGCAGCCTGCTCTGGGAGCTTCCACTGCCTGCAGGCACCAGGATAAGATCAGGGAGTGCTGGAGCATATCAGCACCCACCAAAACAAGGACAGACTCACACATGTCCCAAGCAGGGATTAAAAAGCCTGATACAAAGTGCTTGTGAGGATTGTGACAAAAATTTGCCAGGGCAGATGTGACCCCAGGAGATGACAAAATCAGAGGCCAACATGCAAGATTGCCTTGCCTGGGCCAGTCACGTACCTACAAATGCCCCAGGTCAGAGTGAACTGTTACAAATTATGTATTTTCTAGCTCTCAATCCTATAGACACCTGAAACCATTGCCCATAGATACAGCAGAGACTGAAGCATGCATGTACGCTCAAAATTTGGCATCATAGTGCACTTCTAGTGTTCACATCCCAGCAGGAAGGCATCTATTGAAGGAGGAAGGGACCAGCAGGGAAGAACAAGGAGTCCACATGAACTATGGTAAACATAGTTTTCAATGCTCACCAAGTGCATCCCACCCCAATAAGCAGTCCATCATCAAAAACAGCAGGAAAACACTTCTTCATTTGGCAGAGCTGTCTTGGTATCTCAATACCATCCCAAGCAACACATCAATGTTATGATGCCTAGCTCTCAGATCACTATCACTCAAATGATTCTTGAGCTGTTCTTCCAAATCTTTCTGTAATGTGCAAGAATGCTCTAGGGAGTAAGGAGTTTTATCAATATCACTCCAATCACAGTGTTGGGCTGTTTCCACAACCACCAAGAAATATAATTTTCTTAAAAAAATCAAAGCAAACCAAAACTTACTTGAAGCATAAAAAGCCTCATGTCCATCCTCCATGTTTCAGCTTTTCCCTGATCATTCTTGCTCCCTGAATTCCATCTCTTTCATCAATCTCCAGCTCATCCTTTATACCGTGCCAAGCATGAAACAGTTTCCTAGTCAATCTTACACCAGTCCCAACACTATTAGTATTAAGATCTGCAATAATAAATCACCTGTTCCCAGGACAACTCCATTTACAAAGACTTCACTTTCCCATGTGCATCTCATTTACTTACGCTGATGATGCATACGCTCATGTTCTGAATGTGAAAACCCTGAAGGTGGCATCGGGCCTCCCAACTGACGCTGACCAAAGCTAAAGGTCACGCGTATTCCTCTCCGGTCCTGACCGATAATTTGGTCCACTCCGCCTCTAAATACTTATGTATTTCTGTAGCAGCCCTGTGACGCTGTGCAGCACGCAGACACCCAGCTTATTGGCCAGCCAGCTCAACGTGCGTGCCTGCAGCTTCACCTACAAACCTGCTTGTGTTTCCCTCCCGGCCAGCAAAGCTCACCGGCTGCATTTTCGAACCGGCAGGCAGAGCAATTTGTTTACTGCCACGGGAGGAAAAAAAAAAAAAAGAAGAAAAAAAAGTCGTTTCTGCAATTAACACCAGGATAGGCAAGCCAACAACCTCTGCCACGTCAGCCCTGGCAGGGAGGGACGCGGTCCCCATGGTATCCCAACCTGTGGGACGCGTGGCCAAGCACCAGCTGCAGCAAACAAAGGAGGGGGATCGACCCAGCAGGCACTCGGGGACGAATTTCCCAGGCTGAGGCACAAGCTGCTCCACCATCTCCGGAGGGCACTGAGAAACCAAAAACCCAGCTTCTACTTCTTTTCCAAACAAAACATCCAAGCGAGGACTTGCTAGCCTTAAAATTAATAAATACCATTAAAATCTCATTGCCCCACAAAGCAGGACTCAGTGTTTTCACCGTCATCAATCTGCACTGACATTTAGCTTGCTCTGGAATTAAATGCAAAATTGAACATATCCTCTCCTGACAGCCCCCAAAAGAAAAGGGAAAATTCATATTTTATTGAATAATAAAAAGCACGCAGAACTCAGGGGCCAGCATGAGCTTTTTAAAAACTTCAGTCCTTTTGGAAAGAAACACTCCAGAGATCTGTATCTATTTTTTGCTAGTAGGTAACAAGACAACAATCACTTTGTAGTAAACCAAGCCTAAATAAGGAAAAAGTACTCTTAAGGAGCAGGAGCAGAAGGAGCCTCAACCACAACACGGGGAACAGAATTCTGCCATCTGAGAGGAGTTGTTCCACCTTTAGAAAAAAATACAGCTTTATGGTGGAGCCCTAACCTCAACTTTGTCACTCAACATCAGCATGGGTGCGCAGATTTTTCTCCCCTCTCAGTCTAGTATCCGGTCAAATTTTCTCCCTTCCTGGTATCTGGTCAAAAAATCTGCAGATTTTGACAGCAGCCTCTTTTAACCTGCAACACCTGGTTCACTTCCATAAAAAAAAAAACAACTCCATGGAAGGATTTTTCCTAATGAATATACAGTGGAAGCCTGTTAATACCACGAACCCCTGGAAATTATGATAAATGAGCTCTACAAAGCACACACTACTCCTCAATACCAAGGAGGTGGCATTGGCTGTGCTCTTTAAGAGAAGGCATTTCACAACAACAATGGAATTTATTTATTTTTAACTCCAGGGGAGATATTTTTTTAATTTTTTTGTCAGATTTGAAAACCTTGATGCAACACTCCAGAATAACCAGCGCTATAATACAGAAAGAAACAAGCAGACTACCTATCTGCCTTATATCAAGACACAGATGGTATTTTCACCCTTTTTTTTTTTTTGCATCTCAGCCTCCTCCTAAGCAGCTAGGTGCCTGGAACCAAGACTTGGGAGACTGGGAACGCTAATACCTCCTAATGAGAGATCTAAGCAAGAAAGTAAATAAAACAGACTTAAGTTGTTTTGGCTAAAGAGATGAATGCTACAGTGACAAGGAGACAACAATCTATTGCTATTGGCCATATACAAGTTGTTTTAACTACCACAGAGAGAAGAATCACAGGCCTATCAGGAAAGGGAGAGAGAGACAGGCTCCTTTCATACCTCCCACAAAACTAAACATCTGCTTGTCCATTGGGGAAAGCCTAGGAAAAAAACCCACCACAACTAAAGGCATGGGGTGGAGGGTATACATTGTTTCTACGGACAACTCTGGACACAAGGCTGCTGATCAAACTCAGTCCTTGAAGGCACTCGTCCAGGCAGGCAGGACACATTTCTGGGGCACTGGACCTACATCTTCATTACCAATAAAGGGCACCAGCTCAAGGTAGGCTCCGTAGACTGGGAAACGGGAAAGGGCTGCTCTCTCTGGCTCATCGCAGGGAACAATCATCAGCCCCACAACCATATTTCCAAGTTAAACAGTCAAAAGATAATCGCAAGAGGAATGCAAATAATTAATTAAACTAGCAAATAAATCAGGAGGGTTTTTTTAAAAAAGAAGAAAGCGTTAAAAAAACCAATTTTCTTCCTCCAGCCATACATACTGGCCTTCTTGCTCAATAATCCCTCTGGTGAATGCCAGCCCTATACAGTTAAGAGCCGGTAAACGCAATCTCACAAGCAGGAGGTGGGAAGCTCTGAACATCTCTAGCAACGCATCTACCTGGCCCATTACATTTCCCTCTCTGGCTGCAAAGGAAAGAGAAGCTTGCGCCTACCTGTAACCCAGGGCCGCTGGGCTGGATACATAGCTCTACCCTTCCACCTCATATCCACACACATGTGCGACCCTCAAAACGCTCCCCCAATTCAGCCACATCCCCACCCATGCCCCCTGCCCACCCTCTGTCTCCTGCTATACGGGAAAGCGAATCTTCCTCGGGGCACCTTTCAGCAATTAAACAGTAGATCCACGAAGGGGTGGGCAAGAGGACAGGGGGACACACAGGAAACTCGGGAATTTCTCAGTGTAATACCAGCAAACCCACCAGTGCAACGTGGTGCTTTTCATAGAAAAACAGAAGGGAGAGCAAGAACAAAACCTACCAGGTCTCCTCCATCTACTCATTGCCTTTGCCACCCTAGTTGTCCACAGCCAAATCCGACCGGAGCCTACAAGGCATTTCCCAACTAGCAGCATACTCCTTGTCCCTAGTGCCCCCCCACAGCATGCAGACCCAGAGAGATGCTCCCCCATTACCTGGAGGATCCAGCCCCCCTGAAGACAAACTATTCTTATTACGAAATAATTCAATCCAAGCGTGCGCCCAGGGCAGCCAGCACCCTTCAGCTCAACGCGACCAGGTGAGGGTACAATCCCCGGCCAGGCAAGGGCTGGTGAGCATCCATCCATTGGGTGATTAGTTACCTTTAGTCACCTCCGGCTCCTGAGATGCAAGTCCCCATCAGTTCCTCAACAACCTGCAGCAGGGAGCTGCTACCACAATCCAGCCATTAAAACCAGGGGTGGGGGTAGGAAGCAGACCTGGTCACAGTACCAAAGCCCCGCCAGCCAGGAAGAAATGGGCGGGGGGCGGATGGGGGGGGGCGATGAGAAGCAGGGAACGTCCCTCAAGGAACGAAAAAAATTTTAAAAAAATACAAAAAAAAAATAGAAAGAAGAAAAAGTCTCTCCTTTTCTGCCGTGTTCTTCTGCTACCCAGGTTCCCTCCCGGAGGACGGAGGGTGTGTGGGGATGGGGGAGGCGATCACTCCCTCCTCTCCACCGTCGTCGCCGACCCTTCTGGACCAAAGCCCCGCTCGGATTTACCTCCTCCAGGTAGGCAACTTCAGAGCGAGGTGATGTCTCGGGAGCCGGCAACACCGGCCAGGCGATTCGTATGCGGCAGAGTCATCGCCTGTGCTGCTGCTGCTGCTGCTGCTGCCGCTGCTGGGGAAGAACAGCCGCTGCCGAAGAGACCACCAAAAAAAAAAAAAAGGGGGGGGGGGGGGGGAGAGAAATCTTCCACCATCCCCCTTTTTCTCTTCCCTCTCCAGCACCAGCCGCTCTTCGCATCCGCTCCCCTGCCCGCGGCCCCTCGCTCCGCCGGGGCTGGGGGACACAAAGGCGCCCGCGCAGAGGGAGGCGAGTGGTCCTCAGCCCCCCGGGCTCCGCCGGCACCCCGGATCCTTCCTCCTCCTCCTCCTCCTCCCGCTGCGGACACCGCCAGCCCCGGCGCGGGCGGGCGGGGGGCGGCTCCGCGCGCGCGAGCTGGGAGGGGGGCGCGTGGAGGAGGGGGCGGCTCCGCGGGCGCGCCCCGCGCGGTGCCTAGCGGGCGCGGGGGGGCCCCATGGCCGCGGGCGCGCGGCCCCGCCGGCGCGGCTCGGCTCGGCTCGGCACAGCGCAACGCGCACTGGGGGGCCGGGGCGAGGGGGCGAGACAATGGGGCGGAGGCGCTCCGGGGCGGCGGGAACCGCAGCACCCGCGTCCCCCGCAGGGCCCGGAGCGGGGAACGGGGCCCGAAGCGGAGAAGGAGGAGGCGGCGGCGGCTGGCGGCGCGGCGCTGCTGCCCTGCCCGGCGGCGGCCGCACGGAGCCGGGCGGGCGGCGAGCCGAGGGGCGGGGGAGCGGCGAGGGCCCGGATCTGGGTTGCGCGGACGCGGGCTCCACCTAGCAGCCGGCCGGCACCGCACCGCCCAGACCGGCCCGGCCTGGCCCCGCCGAGGGATCCCTTCCCTTCCCTTCCCTTCCCTTCCCTTCCCTTCCTTCCCTTCCCTTCCCTTCCCTTCCCTTCCCTTCCCTTCCCTTCCCTTCCCTTCCCTTCCCTTCCCTTCCCTTCCCTTCCCTTCCTTCCCTTCCCTTCCCTTCCCTTCCCTTCCCTTCCCTTCCCTTCCCTTCCCTTCCCTTCCCTTCCCTTCCCTTCCCTTCCCTTCCCTTCCCTTCCCTTCCCTTCCCTTCCCTTCCCTTCCCTTCCCTTCCCTTCCCTTCCCTTCCCTTCCCTTCCCTTCCCTTCCCTTCCCTTCCCTTCCCTTCCCTTCCCCTTCCCTTCCCTTCCCTTCCCTTCCCTTCCCTTCCCTTCCCTTCCCTTCCCTTCCCTTCCCTTCCCTTCCCTTCCCTTCCCTTCCCTTCCCTTCCCTTCCCTTCCCTTCCCTTCCCTTCCCTTCCCTTCCCTTCCCTTCCCTTCCCTTCCCTTCCCTTCCCTTCCCTTCCCTTCCCTTCCCTTCCCTTCCCTTCCCTTCCCTTCCCTTCCCTTCCCTTCCCTTCCCTTCCCTTCCCTTCCCTTCCCTTCCCTTCCCTTCCCTTCCCTTCCCTTCCCTTCCCTTCCCTTCCCTTCCCTTCCCTTCCCTTCCCTTCCCTTCCCTTCCCCTTCCCTTCCCTTCCCTTCCCTATTGCTCTCCTGCCAGGCAGCCAGTCACAGCCACCCTACCAGGCACAGAACCTTTCCACATTGGATTCCCTTACCTGCTGATTGGCCACTTGGGCTTTGGTCCCCAGCCAAGCAGCCAATTGCAACCTTCCTTTCTGGAACAGAACCGTCACCTGCTGGTTTCACCACCTCCCTGCTGGCTGCTTTACCAATTGTTCACCTTCCAGAAAGTCAGTCGCAGCCTGTCTTTGTGGCACAGAAGCATTCCCCACTGGATTCCTCACCTCCCAGTTGGACGCTCGGCCTGTTGCTCTCCTGCCAGGCAGCCAGTCACAGCCACCCTTTCAGGAAGAGACCTATTCCCTATGGCATTCCTCACCTCCCAATTTGCTTCTCAGGCTGCTGTACTCAGCCTGCGTGCTGGTCACAGCCGCTTTCCCTGCTGCCCACCCTAGGGATGGGGATGAAGGCAGTCCTACAGCAGCCTGCGGCCAGGGGAACACGCTGCATCCCTGCCCTGGGGCTCCCAGGAGGTGGAAAGTGTGAGTCCCTGATCTCCAGAGAGCCAAGGACAGCTGGGACAGAGGACAAGAAGTCTGCCTTTGTTTTAACATTCATCATCTTAAATGCTCACAAGGGACCTCTGGTTAAAGTTGTGCTTGGTTGGCACATGATAAACACTTTTCTCCCAGTCTGCATTGTCCATTTGCATTTAGTTTTGCAGAGAAGGACCAGAACAAATCAAACCCTTTAAAAATAAAAATAAGTGCGGTTTTCCAATTGCCTGAGTGCTGACACGTGCAACATACCACACTTTATCCCAGTGACCAGACCTATTTGGGAAGATGCTGCTGAACATAAAAAAAAAAACATGAAACCAAATGAGCTGGAAAGGCCCAAATGAGGCCACCAGTTCCACCCCAATGGAAGATCCACTCCATTTGTTATCTTGCCTAGATGTTTCTTTAACAAGCTCTTAAGGATCTCCGACCTTGCAAGACTGTCCTTTCCAGTGGGATAAAGAAATTAACTAACCTTGTTTATTAACTCAGGCTGTGAGTCAGGAAGATGAATGTATGTGTTCCTAGCTGTGTCACTAGTTACACTGCCACAGAAATGTGTATTTTAGATTAAGAACTGCTATTTTGGATGCATTGATGTGCTGTGGAAAATTAAGACTGATAAACATAGATGCTGTCTTCTAATAATAAGGGCCCATCTCACTGATACTGCAGAAATAAAGGAAGAATGTTCACAGTGGTGAAATTCACAGTGGGAAAGAAAATAATCTTAAAGTTATAACAGATCTGTCTCAATTACTTCCTTTTCCAGTAGACCTCTACAAAGTCATGTTAGAGAACACCTGGCCTTTCCCATAAGGCTGCAAAATATCCCCAAAAGCCCAAGTGAATGGTGCACAGTCTTCTCTAAATGTTTACTTTAAGAAAAAGTACGTTTTAAAGCAATTAAAAAGCCATTGTGTTTTGAGCCTCGCATTTAGTTAGTCCACAGGGAACTATAGGCCTGTCAGCCTGACCTCAGTACCAGGGAAGATTATGGAGCAATTCATCCTGAGTGCACTCACATGGAACGTGCAGGACAACTAGAGATCAGGCCCAGCCAGCATGGGTTGATCGAAGGCAGGTCCTGCTTAACCAACCTGATCTCCTTCTATGACCAGGCGACCCAACTAGTGGATGAGGAAAAGGCTGTGGATGTTGACTATCTGGACTCTAGTAAAGCTTTTGACACCATCTCTCACAGTGTTCTGCTAGAGAAGCTGGTGGCTCATGGCTCAGACAGATGTCACACAAAATTGCAGAATCACAGAACCACAGAATCACAGAACGTTAGGGGCTGGAAGGAACCTCAAAAGATCATCTAGTCCAGCCCCCCTGCCAGAGCAGGGTCACCTACAGTAGATCACATAGGAACGCGTCCAGGTGGGTTTTGAACGGCTCCAAAGAAGGAGACTTCACAACCTCCCTGGGCAGCCTGTTCCAGTGCTCTGTCACCCTCACAGTGAAAAAGTTTCTTCTAACATTTTTGTGGAACCTCTTATGTTCCAGATTGTACCCATTGCCTCTTGTCCTGTCATTGGACATCTCTGAAAAGAGCCTGGCTCCATCCTCCTGACACTTCCCCTTGACATATTTATAAACATTAATGAGGTCACCCCTCAGCCCCCTCTTCTCCAAGCTAAAGAGACCCAGCTCCTTCAGCCTTTCCTCATGAGGGAGATGTTCCACTCCCTTCTTAATCATCTTTGTGGCTCTGCGCTGGACTCTCTCAAGCAGTTCCCTGTCTCTCTTGAGCTGAGGGGCCCAGAACTGGACACAATATTCCAGATGTGGCCTCACCAGGGCAGAGTAGAGGGGCAGGAGGACCTCTCTCGACCTACTTGCTACTCCCCTTCTAATACATCCCAGGATGCCATTGGCCTTCTTGGCCATGAGGGTACATTGCTTTGCTGGGTTAGAAACTGGATGGATGGCTGAACCCAGAGGGTTGTGGTGAATGGAATTAAATCCAGTCAGCAACCTGTCAGAAGTGATGGCCCCCAGGACTCAGTTTTGGGCCAATCTTGTTTAAAATTTTTATCAATGATCTGGATGAGGAGATCGAGTTCACACTCAGTAAATTCACAGATGACACCAAATTGAGTGGGAGTGTTGATCTGCTGGAAGGTAGAGAGGCCTTGCAGAGGGATCTGGACAGTCTGGATCACTGGGCCAAGGCCAACTGTATGAGGTTCAACAAGGCCAAGTGCCAGGTCCTGCACCTAGGTCACAACAACCTCAGGCAACACTACAGGCTTGGGGAGGAGTGGCTGGAGAGCTGCCAGGCAGAGAGGGATGTGGGAGCGTTAGTAGATGGCCGGCTGACATAAGCTGGCAGTGTGCCCAGGTGGCCAAGAAGGCCAACAGCATCCTGGCCTGTATCAGGAACATTGTGGCCAGCAGGAGTAGGGGATTGTGCCATTGTAGTCAGCACTGGTGAGACCACAGCTTGAGTAGTGTGTTCAATTTGGAGCATTGCAGTATAAGAAAGATATTGAGGTGCTGGAGTGGGTCTAGAGAAGGGCAAAAAAAGCTGATGAGGGATCTGAAGAACATGTCTTATGAGTAATGGCTGAGGGAACTGGGTATGCTAGTCTGAATAAAAGGAGGCTGAGCAGAGACCTTATCGCTCTCTATAACTACCTGAAAGAATGTTGTAGTGAGGTGGGTGTTGGTGTCCTCTCCCAAGTAACTACCAATACGATGAGAGGAAATAGGGTCAAGTTACATCAGGGAAGGTTTAAATTGGATATTAGGAAAATTTTCTTTACTGAAAGAGTGGTGAAGCACTGGAACAGGCTGCCCAGGGAAGTAAGTGGTGGAGTCACCATCACTGGAGGCGCAGATGTGGCACTTTGGCACATGGTTTAGTGGTCATGGTGGTGTTGGGTTGATGGTTGGACTTGATGATCTTAGAGGTCTTTTCCAAACTTTATGATTCTATGATTATATGATTCTATGATTTGGCTCACCAAAATTGTTCTTTCCAGTGAGAAAAGCCCTCAGACAATCTAACAGTCCATCCTTGAGAAAATCCTTTTCCGCAACAGCCCTTCTTCCAGGGACAAGATGGAGGCAAAACTGAAAACAAGCCACCAAAACAATCCAGCAAAACCTCCAAATCTTTAATACTGCCTGTGCTGGGATGCTCAGAGATATGAGATTCTTGAAGATATGATTACTCCTCCGATGGTATTCATCACACGTTCTCTGGGAATGAGATAAAGCTCTACAAGCTGAAATTAGATTTGCTATATATCTTTAAGCTCTGTTTTAAGGCAGAGGTGAGAATAAAATCAATGTTTAGTCAATGAATGGAAAAAAGACAAATACCACTAGGCCTAAAGTGTGGTGTTTTGTTTTTGAAGGCTTTGGGGTTTTTTTGTTGGTTTTTGTTTCTCTCATAGCATTACATATAATGAAGACGGAAAAAATCCGATGAATCGTGGGTGACAAGGAAAAGCTTTGGAAGGCCACCAGCCTGTCATGCTATCATTGCTTATTAAAATCATGTCTCAGGCCAAACCAGAAGAACTTAGTGACAGAAAAGTTGTGTTAGGTCATGCAGTTCTGGTCTCTAGAGGCAACAGCAAGATCATTCCCCAAAGGATATTTTCCCAGTACTTTGTCCAGTGAAACTTGAATTGAGTCCAGGGATGAGATTTCCACCAATTCCCTTGAGTGATTACTCACTAGTCTCATATATCTCACCGTTTGGAAGATTTTCCTACTGTTCAGCCTACATTTTTTGTTTCTTAATTTCATACCATTACTTGTGGTTACGGCCCAAATTAATCAAAGTACTTCAATGCATGCTTAAATTTAGATATGTGCTTAAGCTCCATTGCAATCACATGCATCGGTGCTTTTCAGGACTGATGGATATGCGCATGTGTTGAAACACCATGCTGAATGGGGACCATGCGTCATCCAAAATAATTATCCTTCTCTTACATATTTTTGAACCATTATCCTTCTCTTGCTTAATTATTGATTATATAAGCTATATATTTAAGTTACTTAATCTCTCCTTGTGTATCAGTCTTTCCAAGAGTCTGATAATTTTTTTTCTTCAGATCTGAATGCCCTCAAAATTTTTCATATTTTGTAAGGACGAGTAATGAGGTATTGCAATTTAATGCCATATCCCCGGTGTGATTACATAAAGAGCAGTTACTCTCTACAGTCAAAGGATTTAACTTACCTACACCAGCAATGCCGAAGTGCATCGATTTGTTGTGCTGCTCTATCATTTTGTAAGACTCTATAATCTACTCCTATTCTTCTCTATATCCATCACCCTGGCATTCAGGTATTCTTGCTTGCAGAGGTGGCCAGCCCTTAGGCCTTCAAATTCAGTGTGGTATTTTACACCAGAAAACCTGCAACAGAACCAAATTGCAGGCTTAGAGATTTCCAGTATGCTTTCTTCCGTGGAAGAAAGAAAATCATGGTTTCAAGTTGTATTATTTGGGTGTGTTCATCCAGTACTTTGGGTTCCCAATTCATTTTCTTCTTCAGGAGTATTTGTCACACATATCACCCTGGCATCGCAGTGCCTGCACCGTTTGCTGCTCATTACTCCATTATCCCCCAGGTAGATGAGGAGCTTTAATGATCATTTCATTATTTTTAAAATGGATTAAAATTAGGTTTAGTGAATTGTAATTGCCTCTGGTTCTGATTCTTTTTCCTTTTTTTTTCCTTCTTCTTTTATGAAGATCTGTGTCCTGTTTGCTTTCTGGTTTTCTCTCAGATTTCCATGAACTTCTATAAACAACTGTCACTTAGCCATTACATTCTGTAATGAATTACCTTATTTTCAGAGATGCATGTCATCTGGACCAGTTTGTTGGCACACATTTATGCTTTTCAGGCTTGATGTTTATTTACTTGGGTTTTTTTTAAACCAATTCTTATTCACAAAATACATGTCACTGTTTTCTTTACTTCATGATCAAGTATTATGTGGCTTTTTTGGTTTTCACCATTTTTTTCTCATGTGAAGTATTGTCATGACAAAAATACATTGACTGTAAAAAACAAATGCTAAGGAGTAATAAAAATAAACATCATAGGCTTCATACTATAAATCCATCACAATTCAGCTCATCTCTCATAAATCCACATTTGCATCATGAAATTCCCACTATGAGAACTCCCTGATTTCTTTAACAACTTGTGATTAATTTATGTCCATCAGAGTGTCCTGGTTTGAGTTAAACAGAATCAGTTCTGTTAAGTGATTTTACTTTTCAGCTCAGTCTTTTCTAAGAGACGGCACTTTCTCAAGTTAACAGCATGTTTTTTGCAGACAGTGCCTGCTACTAGAAGTGATAATGCCTGATGTTTATAGTTACTGTCAGGGATTGGAATGCAGAAAAGTTCCTGCTTATACTTGCTCCTGTAGTGACCAAGGTCACTGCTGGAACGCTGGGGTTGCCAGGAAATAAAAAGGGTCACAAAGAAGTAAAAGGTTGCACCTCCAGTGAGTAACAGACAGGACAGGTGACCAAGAAAATTATTCTATTCCACATACATCACATTCAGTATGTGGTTGAGGGATCACGAGGGTTAAGGTCTTGTCCTGGACTTAGCTAAAAACCCCAGTTCTGTTTAGTGATTTTTACTTTCCAGTTTAGTCTCTTCTAAAAGGCTGCACGTTCTGAAGTCAGCAGCATGTTTTTGCAGACAGTGCCTGCTACTGGAAGTGATAACACCTGATGTTTACAGTTACTGCCTGGGACTGGGATACAGAAAGGCTCTTGCTTACACTTATTCCTATAGTGCCCAAGGCCACTGCTGGCTCTGGTGTGCCACGCTGGGGGTGCTGGGTAGTAAGAGGGGTCCCAAGGAAGCAAAAGGTTGCACCTCCGGGCGGTAATAGACAGGACCAATGAGAGAATTCCATTCCATATACGTCATATTTAGTATAAATTGAGTGATCACGTGAGTTTTGTCCCTTTTTCTGCAATAGCCGGTGTCCAGAGATGACTCCATCTGACCTCCTGCTTTTGATCCGGATCCTGAGTTCCGGAATCCAGCTCCCTGTATCCAACTCCCGCCGCTGCTGAGCCTGGGGTTTCCCCAGTGCCTCCTGCTCTGCAGCACCAGTGGTGATTGTTATTGGGGGAGGGAGTCGGGTTTGCTATCGAGCTACTATCTATAGTTGTATATAGTTCTTTACTTTTATCTTTTCATCATTGTTTCCATTATTTTCATTAAAGTTGTTCTAGTTTTTCTTCTCTAACCCGTAAGTCTCTCTGCCTCATTCCCTTTTCCTTCCCGTTTTGGTGGGGGGGGGGGGGGGGGGAAGAGGGAGTTAGGGAGCGTCTGTCCGTGTTAGTGGCCGGCCCAGCCCTAACCCGCCACAGGTCTCTTCTTCAGTGTCCAGCATATGAGGAGGACTCTATCCAATCTTCTGCCTTTGATCCCCATCCTGAGTTCCTGAATCCAGCTCCTGTGTCCAGTTCTCCTCTGCTGCTGAGCCTGGGGCTTCCCCGGTGCTGCCTGCTCTGCACCATCAGTGGGGATTGCTATCAGGGGGCAGCCGGGTGTCGTAACATTTTTGCATGTTATTGTATATAGTTAATTATTTTCATTATTCCCTTACTAATACTATTATTGTTTTATTAAAGCTGATTTAGTCTCTCTGCCTCATTACCAAAACTACAAAATAAAGAGTAATTCACAAGCAGAAATCAGAACTGAGGTGTATGCTTAGCCTGACTTTTGGATATCTATGTCTACATGTGTCTGAAAGCTAGCGGTTTCTCTTGGTAAAATCCCTTGGTGAATAAATTCTCCATAAACAGCGTGGGGCACATTGCATAGGAACAGATGTGTTTCTGTCCCGCCACTTGCTCTGGCTATAAACCTACAAGAGAGTTTAGTCACACAGGTATTTTACCCTGGGAAACCTCAGCACCACTAGTTTTAAGATTCATATGGAGATATCCAAAAGTCAGGGTGGGTAGAAGCAGTGGTTGCTTGGCACCGAAGACAAGCAGAAGACACTTCTTCAGACCTGAAATACCTCCTCATGGCTCCAGGCAGGACTAGCTAAAACTCGGATTCATAGTGCAATGCTTCTCTCACCCAAGCATTGTTGCAAGCTGTACGGTACCTATCAACAGCCATGCTGGGATGGCCAAGCATGCCAGAGCCCTTTGCTTCCACCCCAGTTAGGGGCAGAAGATTTCCATTCTGCTTCTTGCTGCACATACCTCATGGTCCAGCACTCAGCTTCGATTCAGCGGGTTTGACATCCTAGGGCAGATTGGGTAGTCAGGCCAACCATTATGCTGCCATCTTGTATGAAACCATGAAGACCCTTTGGCAAGTGGAAGAAAAAAACTAGTGCATGATGGCTTTTAATGTCCAGAAGAGTCATGGTGATAATGTTTTTCGGTTGCTGTGGAGAGACATCTTGCCATACCTAGATAATTTGATTAAAGTCTTTTAGTCTTTAGAGATTCAGTTGGAGCAGAACTGTTGTTAAAAGCCGTCTTGCATTTTTCTCATGAATTTTTAGTTTCATAAGGATCGAATAGAGGTCAGAAGTAAGACTTTTTTTTGTACTTTTATGATGCATTTCTTATATGAATATTCAGTTTCCTTTCTATAACCAGTTCAATTCTGGGCATGTATAAGGATTTATTTGTGGACAATTAGTGCATTTTTTTCATCTTTTCTAGTCTTATCTCCAATATATACCTTCACCTTCATTTGACTACCATTTTTTTAGGTGTGAGAATAGCCTAGAAAAACTATCGGAAGACTCCATCCTCTACTACATAAGAAATGCAATCAATATTTATTTTTTATTAGTTTGAAAACAGGGAACATCAAAACATACTTCTTCACTTAAGAGGTGGATTAAGCCACGGAACACTGGCTGGTTAAAGCAGATTTGCAGTAGTTTGGTACTATCAGAGCAGCACAAAGAGGAGAAAGTGCCATGGGGTGTCTGGTCCCTAACCTGCAGCTGATGTATATCCTTGAAGCCTGTATAATTCAGCTGAGTGCCTTGCACAGCAGAAAATGAGTTCCCAGTCTTTCAATAGCAGAAATAGTCTTACTGGGTTCCTCTTTCAATGGGTAGTGCTGCTGTTTCAACGCTTCATGAAGCACAGGCATTAGGGACATGAACAGACCTCCAGGCACAAATGCTCAGGATAAGGTGTTGCCCTTAAAAGACTGGTATTCATTCCAAGCAAAGTTTCATTCTTGATGTGTACACTAAGATCCACCACCTCACAATGCTATTGCAACTGGGAAAGCCATGGAAACATGCTGAGGAAGGCTGGTGGTGTCTGGTGGATTGTAAAATTGCTGCGTATAAGAATTATCTGAACTGCTGACCTGAATCTGTCTGTAGTCAAGTAATAAGGCAATTAGACACAAAAATCATTAATAATTTAGCTTAATTGAAACCTAACAATACAGCCTTCCTGTACGATTTCAAGTGATTTCAACTGTTTGGAAAGCATGACCTGTCTCTGTTGTTCCAGTACTTAAATAATGTGGGAGAAAATAAAAATTATTGCTAGAATGTCACTTTAAAGAACTTGAGTTGGTTTTTTTCCTATTAATTGGAACTCATGAATCCGCAGAGCTAGCTCTGGTTATATTTTCTAATAGAGGCTGAAGCCTCTCTTTGTGTGTGGGTAAACTAGGCTGAAAGATGTAACTACTGTAAAAGGGGGAGCTTGGATCTAGAAGCCATGTTAAGGTAGATGGGTTTGCTGAGTACACTCCAGCCAGGCTAAATGCAAAGACCAATTAAATGCCCCTCCACATAGTCACAGGAAGCAGAAATAGCAAATTAAAGTAAACTGTGCCTCCAGAGAGGTTTCCCTGGGACTGGCAACAAATCTGGAATCAAGGGGATTTATTCGTTGCAGCTGCTGGTGAAAGTCAGAGAAGTTCAGGGGAACCAGAAGGAATCCAATAAACGGCAAAAGCAGCAGCTGGGGTTGAGGAGAGGAAGAGGCAGAATGACTTCTAGGACCAAAGAGATGGACAATAATATCTGGGCTACTTGTTAATTTATCCCTGTGACATTCCAGAAAACAAGATATTCTTCACAAATGAACAACACAACACCACATAGATACTTGGTGCCCATACTTCTTAGGAAACCGATGTATTTGCTTTATCTATAGCACACTTGAAGCCATATGTTGCATGCTGCAACTTAGCATTACTCTATCAGCCAGGACTGTGAAACCTTTATGCCTTACAAGAAACCAAAATCTCCCAAGAAGGAGAGGAGGAAATCCATTCCTGGCATCGTCACAGTATTTGCATGCAGAATGAATTACACTGAGATCCAGAAGAGTAAGGTTCCAGTTCACGTTGCTTGCTGGGCTCAAGCGAAATTTGAGCTACTGGCAGAAATATTGTATTGCGCCTTGGGGACTGCTGGGCAAGGTGGTTTTGCAGTACTCTTAGCCATCTATCCTATAATGCTCGTATTATCTGTAACCACTTATCTCACCTGTCTCCTGGCAGGCAGGATCGAGAGAAGAAACCAAGGGAAAATACCACTCTTCTTGAGACAGTATGAGAGGATTTAAAGCTGTTTGTGAAACAAAAGTAGGAAATGATCACAAGTAAAAAGTCAGTGTTTGAAAGATGCTCTCTGAGGACTTAAACTACAGTGGGATAAATTTAGTATTCATGGTATTATTAATGGTGAAATTCTAAACGGAGTAGGAAATTAACTTCCTCATTCGAGGTTACACTACAATGGTACAGTGATCCTAATTATTTTGAAAACCAAATGCTATGGCTAGGGGTAAATCAGGTTCCAGAAAGAAGGAAACCAATAATGCAAAGACACATTTCTAAGATTTCAAATAACAAAACCAGGTAGAGTGATTTGTACTAAATACAGCTTAAGGTTGCTTTGGTAAAACATGTGTAAGGTGAAGTCTTGAGTGAATACGGGTGGATACCTCATGCATACAATTAAATGAGAAAAAAACTATAAATCAAATAACACTGGGTCAAAACATAGCCAAAGGGATTATACCAAAAATCAGGGCTTTAAGAAATGAGTTGTTGTGCAGAGACGTGCAATTGATCTTTTTGGTCTCCTCTATAATCTTTCTACCTCCTGGGCTCCATTTCAGAAATCAGTAGAATGATTTTTTATTAAGTTCAGCTTTCTTTTAACTTGTATCAATAGTCACTGAAATAATGTTTTTACCACCTTCTGTACAGTTGATTGGCACATCCTTGTTTCACACATACATTTTATAAATCTTTTAATACTTCCTCTGATAGGGTCACAAGAAAATGATCCGAGACAAATGGGAGATCTAATCTTCAGATAGCTAGCACAGTGTCTGACAGCTGAAGAGAAAGCAAACAAAACTCGTCAGATGTACTAGCAGAGGCACAGAACAAATAAAAAGACATGACCAAGTGCAGAAAGGGCCAGTGGACACACACCTGAGAACGGTGTGAAGTACTGGGTGTCCCATCACCAAGGTACTGATATAGTAACAGTGCAAAAAGGCAGCTCAAGTGCTGGATAGTCTTGGATGTCCATAATTATGTTTGTAGATGAATCCAATTACTTTTGTGCTCATTAAAGCTGGAGGAGAAAGAGGCTGAGAAAGGCTTGCTGAAACAAATTCTGAAAGGGAAGGAAGAGCAAGCAAGATGTACCTAATATCTTGCATGAAGGATAGCAGGCTGGACTATAAAATGTTATCAACCAGCACACCTAGTCAGCCAAATGGAAATCTGTCAGCAATCGATATCTGGAGCAGATTTCAAAAAAGATTTTCAGGCATATAATCTCACCACAGGCCAGTGGTAATTGTGCTTTTAAATCCCTTACACACTAATCCCTACTTCTGCATGGCTATTAAGGAAAATAACAAACATATAGCAAGGATTGTAGGTACCCTGACATTAGCACTTATAAAATATGTAGAGGTAGCATCTCTGAGCTTGAACTCATCATTTGGTAGCTTTGGATGAGCAAGAGTTTATTATTCATAACTCTAAAATCCACCCCATCTCATTTCATTTTCTGAGCTGAACAATCAATAATTCAAGTATACATTCTAAGAAGATTTCCAAATTAAGCCAGACACCTTAATGTATAGGACATACCACACAATTAGTATACAAAATAGCTTCCCGGTGAGCCAAGACGAGAGCAGCATAGTGGCTTAGTGAATATGAATATCATTATATTCAAGAGATGCTTAAAGCAATAGACAGGGAATAAGATCCAAGCATTGGAATTGCTTTTCAAATGTGACACTCAATTTATTTTTGAGAGTCATATCCCACACTAGGCCCCTGTAAACTGACTGGCAAATTGAGGAGTCCTGTATCACCAGGCCCTTTCACCAGTCCCAGTCAAACCACCAAATACCATTAGCCATGGTAGAAGTTAAATATTATTTTCCAAAAAATGTGCTATGGAAATTTTTCCTTTCATTCATCTTTTGTGCTCTTCAGTACTACTACACATTGTGGATGATTGCAGTCTATGAAGACACACAGATGGAGGAACAAACAGAAACAGCAAATTCCTGTTTCAGCATTCAACTTCTGAGCTACAAATGAATTGGAGATGATATCAGTTCCGTCCTCAAAGAAAAACTTAGGCAGTTGCCGGCAGGTTCTTACCTCTGATGAGTACGGTTGCTTCTGAAAACTGAAGACAACCACAAAGATGAGCTTCCTTTCCATAACAACGTGCCATTGGGCTCAATCCTCAGCTAAATTCATCTGAGGTCCTTAACTCAGAACACTGGTGCGCACAGAGTATCCAACTGCTAGTGTTATCCAGTACACCCTTTTCCTCTGGTATTTCTTACTCAGCTTCAACTTTCTCAAGTGATCTGTGCAGCAGCTGTACTGCAGTACAGCTCTTTTCTCCAGTATCACTTACCTGGTGCCACATGCTGGTTCGTGACAGTTTCTGGGAACTGAATACCCTGGATGTGGCAGTGGAGTACAGCATCGAATATGATGCAAACAGAAAACCATCCACTTTGTGATTATCCATCCAGGATGGACATAATAAATTTAAGTCTAGATTATAAGTTATTTGCCTTCTGCTTTCTGGAATTCTGCCATGGAATAGCCTTTTTTAATAGAGCTCATGAAACTCGTAGCTTATGCCTGCTAACATTTTGAAGAAGATAAACAGTTGTGTGCAAAGCAGGGAGGAATCAATTCTGTAATTTGTGGTCAGTCTCACGGCAGTGTAACACCACTGGCCCCAGCAACACCCTGTTTCAAGTCAAGACACAACTGTGTTTTGATGCGTGATTTTTATTTTTTTTTTGGTTTTAAGATTCTTTGGTTGTGTTGAGGTTTTGTTTTTAACTACTTCCACTGTTTTCCATGTTATCTCTGTTAAATACTCACTGTTCACACTCATGTTATTCTGCATTAAACGCCTTGGACTAAAGATTCCTGCTAGGACTGCTGACCTTACTGATGGGCTAGTTGAGGTGTTGGTTTTCCCTTTTAATCAGGAAAATCAGTGTTCTCTAGCTTGGAAGGTTGAATGCTCTAGTGTTGCCTGTTCCTTGGTGTCCTTCCAAGGACTGACATACACGTGGATATGTTGTAGATTGGCTCTGTGACCAAACACCTGCACACTGCTGGCTTTTCTTTTTTTGACCTTGAGCATCCAAACACATGGGTCTCATTTAAACCTTTGAGGAAAAGCACCTGGATTGAAAGGAAAGGGTCTTCCCTAAAAAAATAAAGCTATTGTTTAACTCGAGGAGGGCAGTAAGGTATTACCCTCCCAGTAGGGACTCTCGTTTGTCTCTTTGGCAACCCAGGCCTGCATATCTCCGTCCCTGGGTTAACCAGAATTTGAAGCTGAATTGTCCACTCTGGATGCGGAGCTGGAGCTGATCCTGCACACAGAAGCTGGAGGAAATGGAGTGGGCAAGGCAAAAATGTCCATTTCAACTCTTCAGGCTATACCCGTACTCATCTGCCCTTCCCAGTACATAGTACAAAGCTGCATAGCTTTCCAGTACAAAGAATATTGGGCAAGGAGAGGCCACCTGCTTTATCAAGTTGGATCTCTTTCTGTTGCAGCTACATCTCGATGTTCATCAAAACCAGTCACGTTTTTATCCATAGCATGTATATGTTAAACACGAATATAGATTTCTATAGATGCCTTAGTAATAACCACAGGACATGGTTACTGCTGTTGTTATCATTCGTTTTCCACTCCACCATCCAAGATCTTGGGAGGGGTCCCAATTCAGATCCAGTTATCAATGAGTTTTGAATGCTATTACCATGTTTTATACTTGTTTTTGTGAAGGTGCATGATTTATGTTTCCAGTGTAGAGTACTGTATTGGTTTTCCCAAGTAATTTTTAAATAATTATAGTTATGCTTTCTGTGTCGTTGCTGATCATGTCTCTTTGGCTTTTCCTGCATTCTCAGTCTGGCATTCTAATGAAGTGAAAAAGCAATGTCCATGATGATACAATCTTTTTCCTTCCTTTCTAAGGCCACCATGATGGATCTTCTAGAATATACCTTATGGCTGTTAACAGCAAAAAAACGAAATATCAAAGAGATTTTTATACATTAGTGTTTCTCACTTGGACTAAGATTGCGACACATTCCCTATTACTGTCCTATTGTCCTGAAACTACTTGTATTCTTTGGCTCTCGCAGAAAGCACGGTGCACAATTCGGCAGACTTTTAGGCTGTACCTCTTAAAAATCTCTAGCTGTATTGGGATGATCTTTAACAGAACCACTGACAGACTCCAAAACCTGACTGCAATTCCTATGCTTTGTGCTCCCTTCTCTCTATCTTAATTTTATCATTGCTCATACAAAGAGCCCATTCCTTTGTGGCCATAATTAAGCTCTCAGTTTCTCTTTCCAGTCTTTCTCTGACAGTAATTATCATGTCTAATTTTTTTAGTTGCTGAAGTTGTCAATCCACAATGCTCCCGAAGAGCCATGTTCAGGTTTGCAGAAGCAGGAAGCAAGCACAGAAGGAAGTCCCAGAACTTAGACATAATTTTAAAGATAAGGTCTGATCAGGGGGGAGAGGGTGCTCAGTTTCAGAATATTTAAAAGCAACCTGTGTCCCTAAGCACACATCTAGGGAGGAGAAAGGACAGCATGAGCACTCAGGGTACTTTTTCCCAAGTGCACTCTGTTTTAATTTCAGCAACTTTCACAATTATGTGAAGGGTTTTTTTTTTTTACATTTAGTGACGTTCTCTGGAATTCAGCCACACAATCTGATGCAGTTTCCCTCTTGAGTCCATGCAGATGTTGAGCACCCATAAAAGCAGCAATGGCAAAGCCTCTGTGAGGCTGCAGCCCACCACCCCTGTGCATTTCTTCTGTGTCTGGCTCTTTCTAGCATTGTGGCTGAAGGCTACTCTGTCTCCTCCCAGCCAAATTTAATTGACAGCAAGAATCATAGCATGTTTGCTCATTTACTACGGAGAAACTATCCTAACACCTTTTATCATCTCTGTCGTTCTCTGAATTTTTCATCACATTTCATTTGCAGGTGAAGGAGCCAGAGTGGCATGCAGTGTTCAAAATGGGGATGAACTATGGTTTCGTACTGGGGTTTAACAGTATTTTTCTTTTGTTCACTATCTGTTCCCTAAAACCTCCTGCAATTTTATTTAGCGTTTTCAAGCAACGAGCTGATGTTTTCATGGTCTCGCTCCTGACAGTTACAGCCAGCTCAGAGCTCATTTTGTTCATGAGCCTTGTGTTGTTTTTTCCAAGATGCATCACTTTACATTTGCTTCCACTGGGTTTCACCTGCAGTTTTATTACCCAGCCTCTCCATCTTCAAAAATAATTTGGTAAATCTTCAGTCAACTATTGTTTTCACTAGCCTGACCAACTTTTTTGCAATTATCAAACCTTTTCATTTTAGGAATCAGTCCTTTTCCAGGCTGTTTATAAACATGTTGAACAGCACAGCTTTTAGGAATTCCATCAGTGAGCTTCATCCACATGGAGAATAGCCATTAACTCCTACTTCTTACTTTCTGTCTTCAACTAACAACATATCCAGGCACCTCCCCTTACCAGAGCAATTTTTTCTGTCTAAATTGTTCTATCATTCCAATTTGTCCCCAATCTACTTGGGGACAAAGAATCAAAGCAGGTGTCTCTCTTTTTGTGCTTTCCCCACTAGGATAACCTGTAGGGCACCTAACAGCAAAATATACCAAAACCTACTGTGTGAGATGGATTTTGTATTCAAAGTAAACACAGTGCCAATGTATTGTCACGTAAATGATTACTCTGCTACCAAGAAATATTTCCCTATTCTCTAAGAAAAAATGACTTACACAAAGTTTACAATATTGGAAGGCAGTCGCTTACTGACAACGCAGAACAATTTGCAGATGAGGTTAATTATGCTGGTAGGGTTTAACTGAAAAATAAAACAGAGATACACATTGATTGAAGCTATCGAAATAAAACATGAATATATTCTAATGAAACCAGCATGCAAAACAGCACTTTGAGGTCTCAGCAACAACATTTCTCTCAGTATGGGGTGTGGGACAGCCAGGGCAAGTAATGTTCTGTGAGTCATTTACTAATTTACCACCTTTAGGTGCACAATTTCAACTTTACAGATTTATGAAAACACCTCTGGTATTATTCACCCCCTTTAACTCTAAAGATTTCCAAGGGCAATCCTACAGATTTTTGAAAGTACTGTTAGTATAATCAATGGGGTGGCTTACAGAGGATGATGACTTGCTCTAGGTTATGGTGTAGGTCTTGCAGAAGAGCTGCTGCCTCTCTGCAAGATGAACGATGCACCTCACCATGCAACACCTAAGACCTCTTTTGCTTTCTCAAATGCTCCCCTGAACAACAGGGTGCTTATCAGCTGGTGACAAGAAGTCCACACTCCCTTCAGTCTTCACTGCTGGTTCCACTGACTTCTGTGAAGCTGCTCTAATTACTACCTGGCCATCAGTGCCTGGTGATTGATGGAAAATTAATCTGAGACATGCCTGTAGTTCTCCTCTTAAGTATGCATGAAATATTTTTCTTCATTTGATTTTTAGTTTGCAGCGTTATTTTATTTGACATCCATGCATCTTGTTTCTTTTGTATTATTCCCCTTTCTCTGACACCAGCATGCACAGTTCCTCCCAGCTATCCACAGCTTTCATTATGTTTCTGTTTACTTCTGCTTTAGAATCATTAATGAGGATGTTGACTAAGTCAACACCTGCCACTAATCTCCATGTTATGCTACCTGATAGTGCCTCTCCGTTTTATATGCTGTTACTTAGTATTACCCTTTGCCATGGACTTTTTGTGAGCTTTCAATACACTTGAGAACAGAGCTGGTGAATAATTTATTAATGAATTTGCATCTTATTTTTCTTCATGAAGTACGTACAAACAGTCTGATTGTAACTGATTTGTTTCTTACTTGAAAATTTTCAAGAAACACTTAATGCAAAAACAGGTTTTAGTATGTGGATTGCTGATAAACTTCATTAATACAATCTAGACTAATACTTTCTGTGACATGATTGATTACTTAAATGGTACAGTACAGTTTCACCTCTCTTACATGCTAAGTGAGTATTTTAAGAATGCCAATAAAAGTATCTTGCAGAAAAAATTCAGAACAAAATAAAAGAGTTTGTCAATGCCTGAGAGCTGATTTCCTTGAAACACCTGGCTTCTGTATCATGCATAATTCTACTTCGGAGTCCATGAATCAGTTTATATTTTTAAAATAAGGGTTCATGAAAAATAGTAATCTTATGATACTACATTTACCGAATACCTTTTTACTCACTGATTTCATAGTTCTGTTTATATGTACATGTGTATATATATATTTCCATGGAGATTTATTTTCAAGATGTACCAGAGATGTTACATTTCTTTTACCTTTATGTATTCAGTAATAACTCCATTGATGGTAGCTCTTTCATTTTTTGTAAGGATTTATTTAGCTATGAAACACTTCCAACTCTTACTTTTGTTTTCCTTCTGAAAATCAATACCATATTCACCTTTCACTAATATATTGATGGCTCCTTGGTTGGTTTCCAGTTTTCAGTAATAATTGCTGTGCTGTAGTAGAAAATCAGCCTTATTTTTTTCTCTTGGAATACTTTACATTGAGAAATTGATTTTTTTATTACTTTTTAAAAAAGAAAATATCTATTCTGTCCTTAATTGTTTTGTCCTTGTCAGAAAGCTGATTTTAGCTGATCAGATAAAATGTATTTTTCAAGGATTCTTGTGAAAAGAAGAATATAACATTAGTTGTTTTTTCCTCTCTTACATTTTCTGGGTGGAGAGGTGGGAGGGAAATCAGTTTAATACCCTGAGGTCACCCAGAAACAGTAATTTGTATTTGCCCATAGTAATATATGCATTTCTTAGTTTCCAGGTCTCTTCCTCAAAACCTTTTTTCTCCTTGTTTCATTAGTAAACCCATGTGCTGCCAGTAGAAAGGCAACAATTTTCAGCAAGTTTTCTGCTCCATTTCTGCCTGATACACCCTCCCCCCCATGCAACACAGGTGCTGCTTCCCCACGTATATGTGCATATATATTTATATACACACACACATATATTTATAGATACATATATATAGGTACACACGCATACATGCGTAGATACATGCATTTGGAGCTTGCCACTCTTTTACTTACTCTTTACACTTAGCAGAGCTGAGAGGACGAGCAGAGTCATCCCATTACAGCTGCATATTTTATAGGATTTTCCTACATACAATAGCTGGGATGCCTGCATACCTCTTTTTGGAAAGCAGCTCTATTAATGCATAGGTGCTGAACTGGTTTATTTTTGTAACAGAAAGTTTTAATTGGTACAAATCCACACACACCTTCACATGTGGCTGTAGAGCAGTCACGTTTCTAGCAATAGAAGCTACCATTTCCAAATGAAATCCCTATTTCTACAGTAATACTGATACAAAAATAAAAAAAATTAAATTGGGAGCTGGCTCCTCAGTGAACTGAAAAATCTGAAGCCACTGTGATATAAAATGACACAATGCACACAGGGAAAAATAAATCTCAGTTTGAACTGTATTGCACTCAGCCCATCTGGTCTTACCCTGCACTTTCAGCTTGATATAATATTTTTATTGTATTGCCCTAGTGTCATATGTTGCTAAACAATGCCCCAGAAAGAGCTCCCTCTCACAGGTAGGTGGAATGATTCCTGTGTGCCAGCCAGTAGCCAAAATCCAGCCTTCTGCTAAGAAGAGGACGTTTCAAGTGCCTAAGAAGCAGCAACATCAGTGCGAAAGGTTGTTATACAGTGACAGATGCTTCACCAGCAGATCATTGAAAGAGGATGAAAATAGCACGCACAAAAAAAAAGGCAAAAGAAATCCCCCCCAACAATAAAAAACAAATACCAAAACAAAACTAGACTTGAAGCACAGCATTACGCTGCTTCAGTGTACGTTCTATTTTCAGAAGTTGTTAAAGGAGCTGGAACACAATGAGCAATGATTTTTACATTGTTCAAAACAGAAAGTATTTGTACAGTAATGCAAATACACGGCGGCGGCCTGCAGGGCTCTTGTTGAAGGGAAATGTTTACAGGGATGCTGGGTGTGATTCTCCAAGGCTCTGCAGCAGACCATGCTGGGATGCAGCTGGGGATCTGGATCACAGGCAAAGAGCAAGTAACTGTCCTCCCACTCTGCTGACAGGCTGGTAGTGGGGTGCTTAACTGGGCATGTGGAGGACCACAGCCGCCCTTGTCCTTCTCCATGCAGCTGCATGAGGACTTTTCTTCACATTGTGCTACTTCCTTACTCTGGAAAGCAAATGGTTTCAGTGTGGCTACGCACAGGGTAAAATACTACCCAGTGTAAGGGGCAGTGAGAAGCTGCTTCTAGCACCTCTGCATCTGTGTCTCCAGAGCCCACTCAGGCTCTTCTTAGATGCAGTGTATGCCAAATTCTTGGCATTTGATCATGCACTTGAATAAAATAGAAGGAAACTGTTCATTGAGAAACATGGAATGAAACAAGAGAAGAACTACGAGAACGTAATTTTTGATGCCTAGTGAAAAAAATCCAAGAGATTCCTATTTTCCATTGATAACTTATTTGCTTAAATCTAGAGTCCTTAACAAGAAACTTATTGTGATGTATAACAAGGTGGTTGTCTTAAAAATAGTGGATAACTAAACAGACCTTGAATAAGACTGAACGTAGCTTTTAAGTACTCCATTATTTTTAATCATTAGGTCTTCCTGATGCTTAGAAAAACAGATAAAGCATCTGTACTGCTGAAAAAAAACCCAAAATCAAACACCTACTGCTGTAGGAAGTCCTACTCCATTGGGAAACACCGGTCAACCACCACAGGAACTTTAGGACCTCAGTGGAAAGGGAAAAAAGCCTATGCTGTGTGTGCTTGTTTTTAACCTCACTTCCAAGTGCAACCGATAAAAAGTTGTCAGAACACTAATCTTGTTATTGCTCCAATGTTTTAAACTGTATAATATATTTTGATCTATATGTATTTTAAGATATATAGATTTATTAAACTATAATAAAGCATTGGGGTTTTTTGAAGAGGCAAGGTGATTTTATTACTCTGCCAAACTCTTCCTGTCTACCCCACAGCAGTGTGGGACCGTCACTCTTGCCCCATGTCTCACTCCTTACGATAGAGGTCATCTTTTTTCTTTGAGTTTTTTTACAAGCTAAAGCCCAGCTGCTTTTGCTGGCATGGGCAGAGGTTTAGGAACAGAGACACTCCCTCACATTTAGTTTAAGGCTCTCGCAGGGCTCAACGATTGCTGTTAGAATAATATAAATTTTGAAGCCACCTTCATTGGGGCTGGATCCTTGGCTTGTGTAAATTGTCTGAGCCAAGTTGAATTTAGTGGTGCAGTACAGCATTTTGCTTCAGCTCTGTGCTAGAAACCCTTAAAGAGAAAACTGCAAATGGTCATGTCAAAACCCTCAAACCGCCCGATCAGTTGGAATAGCAGCAAAGTCTAAGGACTTAGTCAACTTAGATTCACACTTCAAGATAATTTTGGGAAATTGAAATCCTGCAGGTGAAACTTGGGTGAATTTGTGCATTTTAATTCTGGGAGAGCTTTATATAAAAAATAGGGCATATAAATTATTTAGGTGTACAAATGTGCAAGACCCATTGAGTTTCAGTCCAGCTGAGCTCACCACGTGTCATCGTTAGCCACGAAAATCCTTCCCAGCTGCTATAAAGCCCTCTATACATGCATCTCTTGGAGTGTAGCTGTGGGCAACAAAAAGCATCCTAGCAAAGGGCATCTTTATATTTTTCTGCGTTGACTTAGGACCATAAAATCATCAGAAAACATGGAGATCAGGGACAGGGATTGATGTAACTAGAAGGCATCAAATGAAACTAGGAAGATTCAGAACAAAGAAAGGAAGTTCTTCATAGCACATGGTATTAGATTGGGAGACTCAAGGCCATAGAGTGGTGTAGCTGCTGACGACTTACGTGTATCTGAAAAAGTGCTGGGGTGCATTCAAAGAAAAGAAATACTTGAAGAGTATCAAGTCACCCACCCCAGGTCTAGCAATGCACCCTGCAGCATCTGTGAGAGTGCTCAGGGGAAGCACCATGTCACACTCGCCACATCACATATTTCATTGGGGAGGAATACTGGAGGGATGTGCAGATCCACTACAGCATTTTCCTTTACTCTAGTTCCTGTATACTGTCGTTGTCTCTCTTCACTGAGTTTACACAGAATCATGAGTAGCCTTGGGTTGGTGCGAGCTGCAATTTTCTGTGAATAAATTATTTATGAGAGGGTGGGGGTAACCCCCTTTAGAAAATTTTAATTTGAGGACTTTCTAAAAATAAATAGAAAGAAAAATATATCAAGAGATAGTCAAACAGCAGAAGATTAATTCATCAAAGATGCCTAAAGGAATGAGACTTTATAAATGCATCCATAAGCATATCTGTATTAGCAAACTTGAGACAATACATTTCTGTGTGAGGCTAATGTAAAGAAGTATGTTTCCCTTGTGACAAATTTGTAATAATACCTGCTTGTTTTGCCATTTCACAAGCAATCACTTTTTTAAAACGTGTAATTCCTTACATACAGGTTTTATCCAGGTTGAACTCTATATGTAGTCCTTATTTGTGTTCCATTCCCATGGCAGTCAAAAAATTGGAGCATTGTCTAATAATGCCCTAAGTGGGGAATTCATGTTTCAACTAGTTATGTTGTTAGAAATCTTCTTTTTTAAAAAAAAAAAAAAAATTATTCTTATCCCCCTTTGGAGATGCCTGCTCATTGCCACAGGCTTGCTACAGGAGTGATTCGTTCTGGCTGAGAGAAATCACTTCTGTTATGATAGCAAGGGGAAGAGCAGGCTTGGGTTAGTACAGGAATTATATCTTACAGGAAATATATTTTTATTTAATTATACCTCTTTTTTAGATAAATTTATTATATACTTATAAAATCTAACAGGAATTGGGTGATCCTAATCTTGCTAGCCATTAGCAGAGCTGATGACTCTCCCCAAAGATTGCAGGAACAGAACCTCATCTGACACATGAAGCTGTTGTTTAGGTGGTAACAGAGAATTTGACAACTTCTGGGTCAGCCTCAAAGATTTAAAGGCTATCTGGCTTGTTTAAGGCAATGTGAGTTTTGCTTATAGATATTACACCTTTTTTCCCCCAGTGCAAATAACTCTTTATCCTGAAGTAATTCTGTAAACTTTCCCACTCCCCTACATCTGCGTAAAAGTGGCACAGCACCTGGAAGGAGCCATAGTTTCTCGGACAGGGAAATTAATTTTCCATACCACCCATTCCTGGGCTTTCAGAGAAGAAATTTGATGATCAATGCTATGAAAGCAGGATTGCTTACTGACGTGTCTATACCTGCCCTCTAAGAATTAGAGAGAGACCAAGATATGTGATGTAGCCCACCAATGGAAATGACATTTGGTTACTGCAGATAAAACACACATTGCATATAATAATTCATAGTCCTGATTGTACAAAGCTACTTCTTTGCATTGTGATGAACTAGCCTGGGAAACAAGGCAGGAGAGTTGCAAAACAGGTATGGCAACAAAATACTGTGGCCAAGCTGGAGTCAAGTGTATTTAGTTGGTTCTCTTTAAAATTAAGCAAACACTTGCATGGTAAGGGTGATCAGACTGAAAAGTAGTGGACTGTAAAAACAGTAAATAGAAAAATTGGTGGGAGGTGAATACTATAAGCAAGGGGATTTGTGTCACATCAGCTTTTGGCTTAACTCTTTCCTTTTCTGAAGGTGGACTGGGATGTCTTAAATAAGAATTAAGAAAATCCAAGACTGAATATTTTACAAAAATCTGTGGAGCAATACACGCAAACAGAATTTCACAATGGCAGCTCTAGAGTTAAAACAATGCATTTCATCATGCTAAGCTCCATTCTTCAGGCAGCCTGGGAAGGTGGTTATACTCAGCAGATTAAAATCCCAAGGAGATAAGTAATTTGTGTTTTGCAATTTATCTGGAGCCCATACTTCTCCTTGCTCTTTGGGCTTTTCCTTACTACAGATATTGAAGGATTTTGGAAGTTCTTTCACTGGGACTTGGTGCCCAATTTGTCCCATGCCCTGTCTTACTCCATTCTGTCAGAGGCTATGATTATCTCTAAGCACTGCTGGGTTAAAGTTTAAGGCTGGGGTGACCACTAAACTTTGACAGATGCTATGATCTCCCCCCAAAACCCTACCAGGGGAAGTTAACAAAAGCACCCAGGGAGAGATGCTCTAAGGTTGAAAAAATCCTTGAAGCAGTTTAATAAGAGGAGTAATAACAACAGTAACAGCAAAATGTCAAACTGTATACATATAAATTCAAATATGCTCAAAAACACAAGATAATACATGTCAATATGGGACCCACACCTTCCACGTGACAGCAAGGTCCTGAGCAGGACCAAAAAAAATAGTCTGAGACAGGACTCAGCAGCGAATAGTAGAGCCCAAGCACAAAGTCCCAATGATACTCCAAAAGAAACAGAAAAGAACCTGTTCCTCTCCTCCCAGCACAATAGACCTTAAAAGCCAGGTGATTCTTCTCAGGGGCCCTTATATACTGAGCGCCACGGGAACAAATACTGTGATTAGTCCATTTGGTTCACCTGACTCATTATCCTTTCCCCATGGGCACAGCTGCCCCTCCTCCTTGACTGTGATTGCCCCTGGTGTCAGGAGTCCCAGAGAACTTTTGTCCTGGTGCTCTCAAACCAGCACATTGCTGTTTACTATGTGCACCATCTACTGTGCAAAGAATGTGGGGTTTTTTCCTAGTTTCCTGTTTTTTAGAATACTTGTCTGGTTAACTTGGTCAGCAAGCTGCTGATATTTTGAGTAAAACTTTACCTGTTCCTGTTCTTGCCTTTAACTGAGACTAACAGCACCAGTTAGCAGTGACCACAGTGAGCCTGTATTATGGTCCATGTATTTTTCAAGAGGCTGACAAGTAACATCTGTCCAGACAGGAAAAAAGCTATGCAAAAAAGTGGTGGGGATTAAGTTTTCTTCATTTTACATTATAATGACATTTCCAATCACTTGAGAACCGCATGATTGCCTTTCGTAGCTCCTGGGAATCTTGACTCAGCGAGTGAGAAATGTACTCTGAAATAATAGCACTCATTCTAGGTTTTCTCCTTCAAAATACACCGGACTCTGATGAATCAGCTTCTTTGTGCAATCCCAATCATCGTGTAAGTCTGCCCTCTGACATCGCCCGCATGCAAATAGTTCACGCACTATTCTTAGCAAACCAAAGCCTTTTGGTGAAAAGACTGCAGGTAACTACCATTTTCAGTAGCTCTCTTGGGCTGTGAGATCACAGCCATTTGGGTTGCTTTTTATTTGATTTGTTTTTCTTTCTCTTGATTCTGATTTTTTTTGTCTTTCTGATACCATACTCTTCCTACTCAACCAAGAGCAACCATATTCTTCTCAACCTTGGTGAGAAGAGCTCCTGAAACTGGAGAGAAGAGAGGAAACATGACAGCAGTCATTCAAGAAAAATCTTCTGTCTTCTATTTTAAAACCAGTAATTTACATTATCATTTGTGATTCTACAGGCATGTCTGAGCCTTCCATGGACCTTATGGTTGACCATATTTGTTACTGGAGCTTCGACTATGTAGGTGAAGCATGAGGGTGACTCTGGCTTTGTAAGAATATCTGGAATAAAAGGGTTCCTCCTTTCTCTCTTTTCTGTTGGGGAAACTACCAGAGAAAAGCCACTTTGAAAACTTGATTGTCTAGAGATTTTGAGGAAATCTAGCCACAGTTATTTCATAGTGCTGGTACAGGACAGGAGGTAATAACTAGCATTAAATTAAAATTTAAATCAGCTATAAAATCACAGAAGAATAAGGTGTAGTCTTTGAAGATTAACAATGAGAAATATTTGATTCCTACTTTTATTTCCTGTTTTTTTTTAGGCAGAGGGCTTATACGAGTTTGTTATCCCATTAAGTATTACTGCTACTGCATATCTCCAGCCTCCCTACCAATGTTGGTACCTCTTCATTGCTAAACCTACCAGACTACTGAGAACATGTGTCTGAAATTCAGAATAATCTACTCTAATAAGCACATGTATTTACTATGATTTTTTTTTTGTCTTGATTTATCCATACATAATGAATTATTGCAGCTGGGAAATTTAACACACCGTTGTTTTCGAATTTGATTGGATTCTTTTTTAATGCCTGTACTCAGGCTGAAAAGTTTGATATTCCTTTGAGGGTTAAGTTGTATTTTTCTTCTTCGATTTTACACCTTGATATCTCTCCCCTTGTTGTGAAAGATTTAAATGTTCCAGGTGGTTATGAGGTTAAACGAATCTAATCTATGCATGTAATAACTTATTATAAAAGCTTGTCAAAAACATAAAACTAGAGTCAATGTATTTTTGAACTTTGAAAGCTACTGTCTTGTGAAAAATATTTTTTTTTCATTTTAGCTACATGTGAAATAATTTTTAAAAACTAAGTCAGTTTTAAGGATGTGGATGAGGCTTTGAGCAACCTGGTCTAGTTGAGAGACGTCCCTGCCCATGGCAGGGAAGCTGAATTAGATGATCTCTAAGTTTCCTTCCAACCTAAACCATTCTATGATTCTATGGGTCTATGATTCTGTGAAACCCTACTGATTTTTTTTTTCTAAAAAGAAGGAATTGTTGATACTGACTTTCTAGAGCTAAGACTAGAGCAGTTTGAGAGAAAGCCAAAACGCTTAGACTGGAATTATAAGAGGAGGTAGGATTGCTGTTAATGTGCTGAACCAAATATTTTTCAAGCAGAATTACAACTAGTTAGCCAGTTGTGCTTCTACATGCTTAAAAAGACTATTTTTTTTCTTTCAGCAAAGTGTTTTTTAATCTCTTGTAATTTATGAAATTTATGAATGCTGGATTCAATACACATTGAATAGAACAATAAATTATTCCCTTGTTTCAATGACTCCATATAGGTCTGACTACATGTCCATACTGATGGTGATTGGGAGCTTATTCCTACAACCACACTAGGACGTTCCTGATGAAGTCATCACGAGCTTGTTATCAAAGTACCTTGGAGAATGTGGTCTTCATAAACGTGGTGTTCACGTCAAGCACCAGGAAAATAACTGTTATGCCTTGCAGGAGAATAAGCTTCCTTGATTTCTTTTGAAGGTTCTTGAGAGAGAGATCTATCTCCAAAGAGCTATCTTGAACACACTGTTATGAGCCTAACTCCTACTTAACAGTAATTTCTACATCACTCCCTGGAGGTGGGCCTCTTCCCACACCAGGAGACCAGTTTCTATGGTTTTGGTGTGAGCACTCCCCTGTGATTACTCTAGTGAGTAAACACCACAGCATCACAAGCCCTGAATGCTGTGGTGTGATCCTCCTCACTAGTGAACCCTCTCCTTGACAGAAACAAAATCCCAAGCAACAAAACCTCACACTTTGCAGCAGATCTGATGAAAGTGATGTGATTGCTGATGGAGTAAGGCACACCTCCACAGCAGGAAGGGCATTAGGGTCTGCCCCTCAACGTCAGGAGTAACTTCAGCTGTACCTCTGTGGTGGGTTGACCCTGGCCAGCTGCCAGGTACCCACACAGCCGCTCTCTCACTCCGTCTTCACTGCTGAACAGGGGGAGAAAATATTTCCAAAGGCTTAGGGTTTGAGATAAGGACAGGGAGATCACTCTCATTTACCGTCCTGGGCAAAACAGACTCAGTTTTGGGGAAATTAGGTACATTTATTAAGAGAACTAATCAGAGAGGAGTAGTGAGAAGTGAGAAAGAGCAAACAAATCTTAAACAGAACACCTTCCCCCCATCCCTCCCTTCTTCCCAGGTTTAACACCAATCCCGGTTTCTCCACCTCCTCCCCCCGAGCGGCGCAGGGGGACAGGGAATGGGGGTTATGGTCAGTTCATCTGACGTTGGTTTCACCGCTTCTTCACTCCGGGGGAGGACTCTTCACTCTTCCCCAGGGCCATTGTGGGGTCCCTCTCACAGGAGACAAGCTTCACGCTCTCTTCTCCACGTGAGTCATCCCACGAAGGGCAATTCATCACAAACTGCCCAACGGGAGACACCTCATGATGGGCAGCCCACCCCTCGTGAGTCTGAGGTGCAGTCCTTCGGGGGAAACTGCTGCAGCGTGAGCCACCCGCAGCGTCACAAAAGTCCCACCAGCCAACCTGCTCCAGCGTGGGCATTCCTCTCTTCCACGGGCTACAGGCTCCAGCAGCGACTTGCTCTGATGCGGGCTTCCCACGGGCTACAGTCCCCTTTCAGGCATCCACCCACATGGTGTGGAGTTCTCAGTGGACATCTACGTGGTGATCCTCACGGTGGACATCTGCACCTCGCCCATGGGCTGCAGGGGGACAACCCGCTTCACCATGGTCTTCACCACGGACCCGGGGGACTCTCTCTGCTCCGGTGCCTGGAGCTCATCCTCCCCCCTCCTCCTTCTTCACTGACCTTGGTGTCTGCACAGATTCTCACTCCTCCATCTCTGTGCCAGCTGTTAATGGCGCAGTTCTTTTTCCCGTTCTTAAATATGTTTTTCACAGAGGCGTTCCTCTGCTATCACCTTATTGATAGGCTCAGCCTTGGCCAGCGGCGGGTCCCTCTTTGGAGCTGGCTGGCATTGGCTCTATCAATCTTGGGGAGCTTCTAGCAGCTTCTTACAGAAGCCACCCTGCAGCTCCCCCCCCCCCCCCCCCCCCGCCAAAATCCGGCCAGGCCAAACCAAAACAACCTCATAGTCAGAGCAAGTCTGCTTTGAATGTTTCTGACATCCTCCTTCAGATCTGTCTACATTGTTTGGTTAATTTATTTAAAAAAAAAACCCTACCCACATGTTTAAAGAATCTGGGATAAATACTGTGTGCTTGTCATCTTTTTGGTGATTCTGTCTGTATCCTTCTGTAGTTATGTTTCGATATGAGCATTAGATAATTTGGGTTTATTTCTTTTTTATTAAACTCTAGATACAAGGAGCATAATATATGTAGAAAATGGTCATAAAATATATCAAAAGATTCTTAAGATCTTGTTGATGATGTGTTTCCACTCTGTTCATGATCAAGCCTACAGCATTTCAGTCAGGAAACCTACCAGCTGTTGCTCATATTTTCAGCAAGAGGTTTTCACAACACCAAAACTTGCAACAGATTAGGAGGTGACAGGCCACTTCAGCTGGGCTGTGTCATTAAATGCAAACTCCTACATTAGTAGAGCATTAAAGTTCAGAATTCAAACACACATAGTTCATGAAAACAGAAAGGTAAGGCTCCCACACTGATGTTAAATCAATCCCGCTGCTCAGATTGTGCACATTAAAGTGTACATTTAATTGCACAGACCAAGCTGTTGAAATAATATCTGCACACCACGGTCAAATTAGCTTCAGCAAAGAGCATTAGCAGCTGGATGAACCACTCATTTCTCTTTGACAGGTGGGCTCGGACCAAGGGGAAGAGACATGGGGAAGAAGGACACACAGATGCAAGGGGCTAGGGGTCACATCTGACTTTCGTTTTCCACCTGCCCTGAAAACACAAAAGAAATGTTGCTGATACATTTCTCCACACCCTTGCTGAAAGGTTATGTCCTTCCTCCTGTTTAAATACCAAGCAGTTCAGACAAACAAACAAACAAGGTTGTTGTAACAAAATGCCTGAGAGATGCATTTTGAGACAGGAGTTTTACTTCCTTGGTCTTGAGGCAGCAACGTAAGTCTGTCTAAGCTTTTCAATACGTGACCTCTACTAGGGCCTGAGGGCACTAGCCATGCTGCTTGAATCTAAATGACAGGCTGGATTCTGCTGCTAAGTTAAATCACATCAGAGAGCAGCTAAAGAGTTAAGCCTCTGACATTTTCTGGTGGTGATTCTATCTTAAGCACCTCAATTTCATCTCACTCTTTCATGTCTACTTATTACTACTTTCTCTGTCCTCCAATCCTGGAGCTTCATCCAAAATTTAAACATAATGAGTTCTGAGTGTTAACAAGAAGAAAGTCAATGTTTTATTTCCTCACCAGAAACTGACACTTTTGGTGTGAGGATTGTTAAACCTTCAGTCAACCTCCACTGCCCACCAGAAGACTCTATCTTTTGCTTAAATGCCCTGCAAAAGTCTGCTAGGGTTTCGGCTTTTACTGAGGATTTATTAGTAGACCTACTTATGTTCTCCTTTATATCCACATAATCCTACTGTTGTAAGGAAGAAAAGATTTATCTTGCAAACCCGCTATTTCTAGTGGCGAAGTGTGAGCAGGAAGAAACTTAATCTAACTTTGCAAGCATCCCATGAAACGCAACATGGCAGTGGGTGACGCCCAGTGAAAACTTTTTTCACCTTTTCTGAAGGTAGACTTGGCCTTCATGTCTTTCTCTGTTCTGGGCAGCCCAGAGGGGCGACACAAACACATACTGCCCTCCCCCTCCCCACCTTCAACACTGCAAAGACTTGAGTGCCATATCAAGAGCATTCACAAGGCATTTGGTACTTGCAGGACTTGAGCTGTATAGGGTGAGAAGAAAATAAAACCAAAGCAGTTAAACCCGTATTGTAATATTGCCCAAGAGATGGTGATGTCAGGCTGTTTAGTTTCTTACACAATTTCCTAAGTGGATATTTTTGTCCTTTTAAAACTAGGTGAAATATTTGCTGGTTTGCATATTCCCCACTATTTTTATAAAACTAGCATTTCATTACTTTGGCTGATTTCTGATTATTCAGGCTTTCCTTTAATCTACATCAATCCAAGGACTGTTCTTGCTTGACAAACTTCTATTTTATTTCAACTTCACTGGAATTAATATTTCCTTGAAAATTATTTTATGTTATGAAACATTCAGTAAGTGTAAAAGTAAGGTTTGATACACACATGCCTCATGTTATCAAAACAAAATCTCAAATTATTATACATTAGAGTAGCTCTAAACTGTGTTTTGCAAAGTATTTCTTGGGTTTCGGTGTGTTCCCTCCCCCCAGTGTCAAAATGCCATAAATTCCTGTAGAAAGGAGATGTATTAACTCTATGGTTTTTAACTGACTGACTTACAATAGATAAAAACAGTGAATCATCTGTGAATAACACTGCTACTTGGTAATTTAAAGTTAAATTTAACGTATTTAACTTGCAGATTTCTACTTATGTTTAGAAATTTTCTGTGTGGTTACCCAAGAAAATTTAACTGTATTACACCATTGCTATCAACGCTATGGGCAGTGTTCGTATTTCTAGTGTCAAATGAGGCTCAGTGTAGGCTGCAGTTTTCTCCTCTTGAATGTTCTCTTCAATTTGAAAACAAATTTGTTCTGATCTTGGCCTGTTAAGAGTTTGCTTTTCACTACTTAGATACCCTCTGGAAAAGCACACACATTTGCACGGTTGTAAATATCATTTTGCATTTCCACACGTGTTTTCCAAATGCAATATTTGCAGTTTGGCCCCATGACTGTGACAATGCACTCTGTGATTTGGCTGCTCAGCCCTTCCAGTCCTGTGTGTCCAAGAGGGATCTGGAAGAGCTGTGACACCCTCAATGCTGCTGGGGGCTGATGAGGGCAGCACCCTGAAACACAGCCACAAGCCCGTCACGATGTACATGGGTGTCCACTAACATCCTGCAACATAATCACAAGGAGGAGAAAAAAGCAATTATAATGCCCTGTGCAACTTGGATTGAATTATTCAGGGTGCCTTATTACTGTCCTTGCCCCTCTCTGTTTCAATCCACAGAGGAGGACGCACTGGGAATTACAAGTGATTAATTCTCCTTCCCACCTCAAGCTCAAGCTCCAAAGGGATTCAAAGAGTCAGAAAAACAGGTAAATCAAAACTCTTAAAAGAAACTACATGTTTGTTGAGTGATTATCCTTCACGACTTGTTGACAAGTGTTACCCCAGCAAGAAGAGAGTAGGATGGTTACACAGGATGTCAAACCAAAAAAGTGACCTAAACAGAACCGAAAGCCCAGGATTTGAAAAACACTTGAAACCCTTCTGCTTGAGGGTATGAATCCATGCCTAATATATGAGGAAAACAATATAAATTTTCCTCCAACTCTTTTGCTGTGCATTTTCTTCTGTTGTCCTCATATGCATCCAATTCTGACTGCTGTTTGAGATGAGAATTTGAGACAGGCAAACATCAGTCTGATCCAGTCTAGTAATTTACAGCATTGTTTCAGCTACTATCCTTTTCTTTGTTAGTTTTCAAAAAAAATCTGTGTGTCCGTCTGTGCCTTCATATATCCAAGAAGGTCATTTTCATGCACAAGTTTCTGTATCTTCTTGCCTCATGGAAGCCATACAGCAACGTTCTTGTGGTTATACAAAAATAACAGTCTCCTACAAAGAGGTGGGATGTGCATTACTTTTTGAAGACAGAAGATGGATGTTGAATGGGGAATGAGCAAATACATGAGCAAAGCGTCACGCTGAGGGCTTCACAACAACCTGGACAGTAAAACCCCTTAAGCTCCTCCAGAAGGTATTTATAGACAATTTAGGCAAGAATGCTTTTCTGTTTTGCATTCAAGTTCAACAGCGACATTCCATAAACAGGCTATACACACAAAAGAAAAGCATAGCTGAAGCCTAAAGATAGAAAGCTGTTCTTTCGGAGTTGCAGATTTATCATTAGCTCAGTTACAGGAAAGCATATTTGGATGACTTGCAGTGACAGAGAGGTGACAAAGGCAAACTGCTTGATATTCAATGCCTTCAGAGCACTCATGTAGGTAACCTACTTTAATTCTCTACTTTAGACAATGTTTATTGGAGTTTAAAAAATAGATACTGTTAAAGATGAATTGACGCGTTTTTCTTTGGCTAGGAAATTTTGTAAAACTAAAAGCATAGAGACAGAAAAAAAGCAGCAGTCATACAAATTCAACAGGCCATATCCTTCTTTCAGTTCTAGTGGTCTTAATGTGGCACACAAGAGTTAATTCAATTAACTTCATCTCTGCTCAGAGGAGAACAAGTGTTGGCTGAGATACCCATAGCACCTCTATGGAGTAATACAGATAGTGTCACCAAAGCAGGTTACACTTATAATTACATTGCAGTTGGTTGACCTTAGCTGCCTGCCAGGTGCCCACCAAGCTGCTCTGTCACTCCCCTTCTCCAGCTGGATAGGAGGAGAAAATGAGATGAAAACCTTGTGGGTGGAGATAAGGACAACAATTACCATAAATGGGCAAAACAGACTCAATTTGGGGATATTAATTTCTCCAAGCCCACTGATGGATTCAGATTTGATCAGCATCGGGTCCATCTTGGAGATGGCTGGAACAGGCTCTGTTCAACATGGGGAGCTCATAGTGTTTCTCACAGAAGCCACCCCTGCATCCACCTGTTATCAAAACCGTGCCGTGTAAACCCAATGTACATGAAAATTCCCAGTCAAAAAAAACATATCCAACTTACATTACGAATTACCTGGATTTATTCTGGTACCTGATTTTTAAAATGGCTAACAACATGTTTAGTGGGGTGGGTAGGTATCAAGTCGAGCATTTTCCAGGAGATGTCCTGGAAAGATGCTGCATGAGAGTCAAGCACGGCCTTAATGACAGCAATCTGAAGCTGCTGATGGTTCTGGGGCTGGAAGCAGTTTGCTGGTGCGTGAAAGACTTGGGTTTAAGTCCTCGATCTTCCAGAAGCAGTCCTGTGTGACCTTAGGCAGGTCTGTGTATCTTAGCTGTCCATCTGGAATATGGAACGCGTAGCCTTCTCTGCTTGACACTAGTGCACTGAGAATCAACGTACGAAAGGTCAGGCAAACTGGCACTGAGGAAAGAGGGGACCTAAATATAGAAGACTGGAAACATTGAAGGTAAGAAAGAGTTTCCCTGTGCCATATTTTATCTCTAATGCAAGAGTTGGAGCAAGGTTATAGCTAACGTATTCTAGAAGATAGAGCATAGTGAGGAGGACGGTTTGTGTTGCAGAGATGATGCAGAGGATGGTGGCATCAGACAAAAAGGTGTTACGGTCTCAGTGTTTTTTCTCCACACTCAAGCTCTTTAAAAAAATCTTTATGCATGCGTGTATCTGAATGTTAGAAAAGAAATAAAAAAGAATGGAGAACACTGTAAAACATTAAGTGAACAGTCACAAAGAGTAAATAAAACATAGGTAAAGTAAATGTGTGTTTTATTAGGAGATTGCTATATAGTCAGCTGAAAACTAGACTTTGTTAACAAGATATTGGGAAAGGGCCTATAAAATGCCCCCACCTGGGATTCCTGAGTGTGCACACTGGAACCAGTGCATCTTCATACATAAACTAGTGCTGAAAAACAGACGTGAAATTTTGTTTATTTCGTGGTAATTATTGAAATATGAAATACGTGGAAAAGTGGGAGTCAAAGTGCCTAAACTTCACTCTCTGACGTTACTTACAGCAACTACCTTCGTTGCTCTCCATCATACTCTACTCTATACAACAGTCAAGGCAGTTATCTCTCTTGCAAGAAAGTCTGCAACTCCAAGTTAAATAGCCATGGACTTTGCGGGGAAAGGCACTTTTTTTCATACCAGAATAAATGTTCTTAAAACAGAACCCTCCTAATTTAAGTTTTTTTCTTTCTTTCATGGGAAGGTGAAGGTGACAACTTCTGTTTCTCTGAAGTCAGTGGAAGTTTTGCTATGAATTTTGGTGAGGCTAGGATTATGCTTGTAATGTACCTGCATTATTATTCTTTGCTGCTCTTTCAGATAATGCTGAGCACAAACCTTAGCGTCATAAACTTCAGAGACAGAAAGCAAAGGAAAAACAACTGACGCTGTAATGCCATCAGATAGATCAGCCACTAGCCCCTGGAAAGGGGACGGCACCTGCAGGGAAAACCAGATACAAGCATCGGCACCTGACCCAGAGCAGCCCTCATGTAGGTGGACTGGAAGAAGGCTAAGCAGCAAACATCCCGACTGTAATTCGCAACTGCCTCTGATCTTGATGCTCCCCCTTTGGCTGCAATCTTGATCTAATTAAACTGTCATCACACTGTTAAAGTAATGCTTCTTGAACTTTTTATGGAGCTTGGATGAAGTAGAAAGGGGGAAAATGAAGGATTCATTGAGTTCATGACACGAGGCATCACACATGTGCATGTTGGCATCTAATACCCTTGTAAAGGTGAAACAGATTTAGAATGAGATGAGGATGGGGAAAAAATAGTGGTTTTCATGATGAGTTAATTGCCTGATCTGTTTTCATAGAGTCACTGTCAAGCTTGAAATCATGGCTTTGAACCTTTTTGTGCTTAACAAGGAAGATGTGTATCAGCTCAGAGAGAGGAACTATGAGCTTTAGTCCCAGCAGTGCCACAGAGACTGCTTTTATCATGGACGTCAGGACAAAGGGGTTTCCTCTGGGAGATGTGAGCATGCACAGGAGCCATGGCAATGCTCCGCTACACCTCCCAGGCTCTCCTCTACCACTAGAAAAAATATGCGTGTATGAGAGACAGCTTGCTCCCTCACATCTTGAAAGGAATTCACAAGGAAAATGAGTTTTACATCTTTTGCCCTCGGCTACATTGTTTTCTCCCTACTGCCTGTAATTTCCTTATTTTTTTCTGTTTTGATGCAAAGAATTTGTGTGCAACCACTTCAGTGTCAGCCAAAGCCTAAACTACATGATTTGCTGTTTTCCTACCCCAGTGGATTCTTTTACACTATTTTCCTCTTTTTTTTTTTTTTTTTTTTTTTTTTTTTAGGCTTTGAAGATTCAAGCTGTTTCCAGTGCTTAGAGGAGCAAGAGCAGTTCTCATCACTAAGTAACTCCAAGTCTTTTCTTTCCATTTGTGTCCTTTAGTTCACTTAAGCGTATGTGTTTGTACCATGTGTTAGTACAATAGGAAGCACCCAGCAGTCGCATGGCAGAGGACAAGGCTTGCAGTTGTATTTTCACAAAGCTGTTTTCACAGTCCCAAGGCTCTTCTAATTGCACAGATAGCAAATATCTGCCATTATGCTTCCAGGGGCAGTGCTTATTTTTGCTAAAGGCCCAACATCTCCTGAAGCGAGCAGGGCGTTCAGTGATGCTTATTTAGCTTTCTAATTTTTGTTTTTTTTCATGTAGCAAAACCCCCTGTTGCAAAACTCCCCGACTTTCATCTGCTGCATCTGTGGCACCAGGCAGCTCGAACCCTAGAGCAGCAAACCACATGCAGTACTAAAAAAATCGCCAGCTCCCGTGATTGTAAAGGACAAGGCTCCACCAAGCACATAACAACATGTACCCTGAAAAATCCCTTGTGTCTGTTCCACAAAGAAAGAAAAGTTTCCCAAAGATCTTCACACATCTTCAGACGCTGGGTTGAGCTACTGGCTAGTGCTCTGATTGTTACCGCGATTTTTTTTTATTTACATCTCAGGCTATTAATAAGTATGTATTTTCTAGACAGCAGCTCTGTGGAGCTTTTAAATGTGTAAAACACCATAACTGAAGAATTAAAGTATTCTCACACAAGAGTCTTACACAAGATTGCCCGTGCGACAATTCAGACTTGAATGGCTGGAAATAAAAGCACCGGGAGAGGCAAAACTGAAAACCCACTCCCATTCACAGGAACAAAGGTATTTTCTGTCAGATACTCTTGAAAATGCTGAAGTGATCCCTTACAGATTGAATAGAATACATCTTTAAAGAACTGTAAATGCACATGTATATTCTCTTTCAGTCTCCGCATAACGGTGACAGTTAACCATCACTCCTGTAAATTACCTGAGCTACCCGATGTGCCTATCTGTAGCCTTTTAATTCATACTGCTGTGGTGTCTTATTACTTAAAAGCAAGCCATTGAAGAGAATATGACTGCCAGAAGAATAGCACACGCTTATTTCTATTTCAATTACCGTAGTCTGCAAAAACAAAAATGTTGCATTAAAAAAAAGCAAGAAGAAAAAACTAATTACATGAAGCATAAACTGGAAGTTTTCCAGCAAAAGCTTTCTTTGTCAGAAGATAAAGCTTAGCTAAAATCAGAATACACTTTGGAAACGTGTCAATCCTGATAACATTTTTTTCAAAAGTTGTTTGACTCTGCAGTAATTCTTGGAATTGAAATAGCATGGATTTTCTCCATACTCTGTTCCTATTGATTTCAAAAGTTGATTCAGCCTGTATAACTAGTTTATAAGCATGACTCTAGTATGGAATGCTCCTGAATTACCGTTGTTAAACACAAATAGAAACATAGCCTAGCTACCCTGTATGCTTTTCCATTAACTGTTCTGGTCCAGTGCTTTCCACCTTGTATAGATATTTAGGATGAGACAAAACAAATTAATAATGAAAGCCCACATTTAGTTCACTGATTAATTAGCTTGTTTACTAAAGTTTGCAGAGAACGGAAGAGCTCCTGTTCAAATCACCCTGGAATTAGAAAGGAGCAAGTCAGGGTAGAGCCTGTCCCCTGAGGGCTAATCCAAAGATACTTGAACCTAATGGGCTTTAAACTTTCGTTCCGTGTTTATTGTGGGTGGGGTTTGTAATTGTACCTTTGCTTTTTTCTGTCACTCGGAGAGAAAGGGACTCTTTGAAAGACTTTTTGAAAAATTATTCCCTCCTTGCTGCTTGAAATAAATGAAAGTCTGAAATTTTGGGTTGAATTTCCATTCCAGCAAAAAAAATATTTCTATAAATTAAAGCAATGAAAATGATACAAGGGAGAGAAGATATTTGTGTCATTCAAAGTCTTTGCATAAACATGCAATAGTTTTTCAGTTCACTTTGACATACGCTTTTTAAGGAGAAGCATGGTCTTTGTTTAGCTAATTGTCTTGAGTTAAAAAAAAAAGAAAATCATGTTGAAGTCAGAGATCTACCTAAATAGGACAGCACTGATGATTTTGGCATTACTCAAATAGGAGGAGATTTCTCGTGGTGTGGCCAGGCTGCTTTAGAGGAAAACCTGATGTTATCTTTAGATTTTCTATTTAGCAAATGCATGAAGTAATATTCTGAATATGTATCTAATGGCTTTTATAATATTTGACAAACTAATTAGAGAACACCTCCTAGATGGGCTCGCATAGTCAAAACCATGCTGGTAAAAGGCAGGTGTGCACTAACTGTAGTCAGAAAATAATGCATTGTCTTACAACAGTGACATTTTTGCTTTTTCTCTTCCACTTTATGCTTATGTTGTCTTTTGTAACATGAGCAGTACAGGTTATTGGTGTTGAGCCCATCTTGAGTGAGCAAGCCCACCCTCCAAGTGGAGAAAGCTTTCAGTTGCCAGCCCCACCAGGGCCTTGGTACAGCAAACCCCTTGGCTAATATAGAGAACTAAATACGGCAGGCTGGAAACTGTCCTTAGGATCAGAATTAAGTGTGCTCTAGCTGCTCACAGAGTTGTGTGCACTGTTTGCTCTCTAGGGGAAATAGGATGTCATCTATGTGAATCAAACCCCAATTTGTCAAAGGGTGATTATTGCCATATGTTATTTTAATTAATTACTGTATTAATTACTAAGCATTAGTAAGTACTATATATTATTATCAGGCAATTAATCTAACTTGTAGATTGAAATCATTATATATTAAATTTATATAGTATTATACACGATTTGAATAGATTATTACGGTTTATTTAAACAGGCAGGTATTCAGATTTTTCAGCGTTGCAGCGAATAAGGTAATTGCAAGTAAGAAACTCCCGGCTTGCTCGGACCGAGGAAGCGTTTCCCAGCGCTTCTGCGAACCGCACGGCGTCCCCCGGCAGCGGAGAGACGATGCTCCCCCTGCTCCCTCTACCGGGCACCGCCTTTGATCGCCTGGAAACCATCACCGCGTCCAAACTTCGGCCTCCTTGAGAAGGAGTCTTTAAAAGCACGCGTCAAACCCACCTTCCTTTGAGTTCAAAGGAAATTCCGCCGAAATATTTCTGGCGATGTGAGAGATAAACTTGCTCGTTGCCAGCAGGCGTGTACGTGGCCATAGGAAACTGTTTGTGAGTTTTCTCCAAGCTGCCACCTTCGAGAACAGCCGCTGCTCAGATCCTGTTTCCTATTTCCACGGCTCTAGGGGCAACTTTTAAGTTTTTCTGCTATCCTCATTAGCAGGAGGATGCAAAACGCAGCCCGCTCAGTATGCGCAGGGGACGTAATAGAGTTTAGGCAGCAAAGCTGCCTGGGAAAGTGGGGAAAAGAGGCTGGGTGGGGGAAGCTGAGAAAGGTCCCTCTCTTCCCTGCCAAATTCTTTCCCTCTGCTGTGGCCAACAGCAAGGCTTGGAGAGTTGCTTTTGAAAACCACAGCTGTAATCTGCTTGGTAACATTAGAGACAAGGGTGAGATATAAAGGCCATCTACCTTACAAGTAAATGCAAGCGTAAGGTGGTAGGGCGCCACTTAAATTCTTCCTCAGAGCATTACAGCTTAAACAGTGCTACTCAGAATAAAAATAATGCTTTAAATTGTCTTGTAAGCTGGCAAGTGTATAATTAATCCTTGCAGCATTCCTGGTAGGCAGGAAGCTGTTACTAATCTGGGGTTACAGAAGTGAAAACTGACACAGGGATTTTAAGAAGTGGATGCTGTGACTTCACCCATCCTTATCTGCTGCAAACTTTCCAGAAAAGATGTAATGGCTCATTGCCTTTATTTATGAGGACTATGATGTTTTCCTAAGTGCTAAAACCACACAGCAGTGGACGCCGAAGAGGAGAGTAAGTGCGGGGGCAGGAGGGTGGGTAGAAATGGGAACAGCAAAGAAAACACTGTGAATCTCAGCAGTAAAGTTACAACATCACTTAGGTGGGGGGATTCAAGATGCCAGATAAGGTGGAAAGTTGTGGAGGGAGGTGCACTACCCCTGAGCTTTCTGAGAGGCATGATTTCCCATCCCATGGTGGGGCACAGTCACTGCCCTTTCCAGTGCCACCACCAACTGATTCCTCATCATCTTATGTCTGTGTCGTGTCTGTCTGGTGGGTTTTGTAGTCTTGCTGCAGGGTTTTTTTTTCAGGATGAGATCTGCTTCAAAAGCAGGACCCAGTTTTAGGCTCTCCCAGAAAGAGGGTGGGAGATGGGTACCCACTCTCCCTTACACCCTGGAAATGTCATTCCTCAAGGCCTCAGGGGCACGGGGAGGGTTCCTCTGAAGACCTCCTCCTGAGACTGATCATGATCTATAACTGTGCTCCTTCATTGCCCTTCTCCCATTTAACTGAACTCCTCTGATCTTGCCACACAAGAAAAAGAAAAAAAGAAAGTAACCCCTTTAATCATCATGATGGTTGTGGCACAGTGTGATTATAAGGCAGGATATGGATGTCACAGGTATTGTAGGAGACCTGCATATATTTCATGAACAGGATGACACCAATAAAATTTATAAGCATGAAAATGCTGTCTTTGAAAGCCTTGCTCTTCCCTTCCCATAATTCAGTGAGACTCCAGGCTATATGCACAGCAGTGATTATGGAGAAAAGGCTTTGTATCACGGAAGTGGATGAAGACAGAAGCTGTACAAATTCCTGGACAACCTCATTGAGAGATCTGGTTTGCAATTTACCTGATTTACAAAAAAATGGGAGAACAGCCCGTCCCACTGATTTTTAGAAGATTGATAAAGGTACAGTATTCTGAGCTGTTGAACACAGCAGGAGTTTCTGTCCCAGACAGAGGATTACAAGCAGGTTCTAATGAGCTGTTTAAGCATCTCAGTATTTTCTTTTCTGTTTTCCATGTATATAACATAATAATAAAAAAAAAGACAAATATGAAATAATCTTAAAAGGAAAGAAACAATATGAAAGGGAAAATAAATTAAAGAGAAATAAATTATATAGCAAAAAATAATAGCTAGAACAAAGCAATTCCCATATGACAGATAAACTATCTGGTGTATTTCATCTCTTTGTACTCGCAGACTATCTGTGAGTAGATCATGACTTCTTCAGAGTTAATAACACTTAGAGCTCCTTTAATGAATTACTGATCACTTTCTAAGTATCATAATTTGGCCTCTTCTTTCTCTGTGTATGAAAGGTATTTTCTCTTTCAACTGTAGCTCAAGAGAGTCCAAAAAAACAGTGCAGCACATTTACCTGTGGATTGCATGCTGTAAGGATTTATTGTACTTTCTGTGGGCTCTGCAGTTGCCCAAGCCTGCTCTAATGCTTCTGCATCTGAGAGCAGACTGGCTTTGGTATCCAAGAAAATATAAGTTGCAACTGGTATTTCTCATACAGTCAGATTATCTCTAACGGCTCACTCCTGTGCAGTGGCCCTGATGACTGACAAAGTGTCGGCTCATCCTCAAATCACCTTCCTGTAGCCATTTCCAGCGAGATCAGTTATCTTCTTCTGCAGACTCTGCAGAAAATTAAAAGCTTTGAAAATTCTGCTTTGTGTTAGATTTGCTTTAAGGGGGTCAAAAAGGTCCAGAAATTTTGGGGAGTAAGGGAACACAGATGAACAGCATGACTGTCCAGATTTTCCTTCCACAGGAAAATATAATCCTAAAAAAATTTATCAGATTATCATTATCATTAACTGCTTGTGAAGTAATACTTAAAAGTGGTTGAAACACTTACAGACATTATATGAACATGTTCTCCTATGTCTAGCATGATAATCAAATAAAACTTCCCATAACTTCAGTGGAAGATAATTGGCAAGGCAAACAATGCATCCCCTGGTACAGAACAAGATGCAATTACAGTGCACAGTAGAACTGGTAGAGATGAAACCCAATTTTTTCTCATCCCAATATCAACAGAGTACAAAAAGCCTTGGTGTGTTTCTATTCTCTAGTTATAATCATTTAAGTAACCACTGTGAAACATTGTCAAATAGACATTTTTTTCCACCAGATCCACTAGAATGTGTTATAACTGATGTTTGGTACTCTTCTACAGAACCACATGGATTCTTTTGCAGTGATTCATCTCTGTTTCTTAAGAAGACAGTGCTTTAGTTTCCAGTATCATAAGAGTCTTGAGCTGTCTTTTTGCCTAATTGGCCACTGATCTTATAATTATTCTTGCTGTCAAATGTGGTCTGCTCCATTGATTTCAACACAGCCTTTCTAGGGTACAAAAATATGGGTTAATAACCTCAGCTGCAGGATTAGTTTATAGGACTCTCATATGTAGGCAGTTGAAAAACACCAATTATTTTTCATAGGCATCTTTTTCATGTTAAAAAATGGTGGTGAAAACAACCTTCTCTGTTACCAGTGAAAAATGAAACCAAGAACAGAAAAGTCTCATCAAAGCAATAAAAAAGTGCATATTCTCCCATTTTGTTTTTCTGTCAGATTTTTTACTCAAAAAAATAGAGAAGCAAGGATGAAGACCTTCCCATGAAAGCCCATTTCACACAGAAAGTCTTATTTTGAGTGAAAAGATACCAGGTAGCTCTTTCAAATACGGCCATGGGAGTGCTGTAAGGCACAAATGGTCTGTACCAGAGTTACAGGCAGCAGTGGAACAGGTAATCCCTTTAGCTCTGCAGTTACTAAACTACACTGCAGTACTATGGCTATGCAAAGCCCTCGAGGAAAGCGATAGCTCCTAAAATACCTCTTTCATGTCATGTGACTCTTTTTTTGGCGGCCTCTCGTTAAGATCTGCCCAGGCCCTTTCTTGCTTGGGTTGCAGGTTTGGGATAGATCACAGTCAATGCTTGCTGCAATTTGATTGGAAGACTGTCAGGCTCAAAATATTTCTTTCAGTGACACTCTGAAACCTTTGAGATCAAAGGTGCTGACTGAAGTTGGTTTTCACATTGAGATTACAACATTATTTGATTTCACAGTGGTGTAGTCTCCAGAGAAGACATGAGTTGATTATGCAGTAATTCCAGGAGTGCCTCAAATCTCCCAGGGAGAGATGAATTCCATGAAACCAATTTTAAAGAAAGGACAATTGACCCTAGTGGTATTTTTTGTTGGTGTTGTTGGGTTTTTTTTCTATTTTTTTTTTTAGGAAAACTGCAACTACTATTAAGACGCTTTGCAAACAATTGAGTCTGACAGCCTGCGGCTTCAACAAGCTCTCTACTGGGGGTGGGGTAAAGTCTATAAGCCAGCTGAGGGCGAGATTGTGGATCACAGCCTTGCACTCGCATTTGAAAGGTACACTACAAAAACAGAGGCAACAAGCAGCTTACAAGACTCGAGGGAGCACCGTGAAGCATTTTGCTGCAAGCCTACAGACAAGTTCCTACCACTGCATGTGGTGCAGAATATAGGTGAAAGTTTATGGATGGAGAAGACTAAAAAATGGGATTCTGAGTTGTCTGAGAACTAGATTACAACACAGAAATTAATGTACTTTCCCAGATACTCTTAGGTCAAAGTAAAGACCAGCAAAGATCTTTAACTTCCATGCCAAGAAGACTTCCATGCCAAGAACTGTCATGCTGTATGGCAAAAACTAGTGATATATGCTTTGTATTTTAAGATTTTCCTCCCCAGAAGAATGGAAATAACATTTCCCTAGCCTGTTGTTGTGCAATGATGTGAGCATGACCTTCTCTACAGAAAAAAAAATAGTTAAGACAGAGAGAATGTCAAGCCCACAACCAGACTCTATTTATGGGTCTACAGATCTCCTCTTGGGCAGGCAGTCGTAGAGCAGTATCTCCCATTAGCAGTGGCATGCTGTTTATAAATATATGTCTATTTTATCTTATTTCTAAATGGCATTTATAAATCATTGTTAAAAACCAAGTATATAACCGATTTTTTGCACTGTTTCTGAAGTTGCTCTTATCATGTATTGCTTTTAGAACATGAAGACAGACACACATCTGGCTTGGGGTGGAAAATGGTATGAACTATTTTCTGCAGAAAAAAAAAGCACAGTAAAATATTTAAGTGTCATGATTTGACCTTGGCTGGAAGCCAGGTGCCCACCACAGTTGCTCTATCACTCACCCTTCTTAGATGGACAGAGGAGAGAAAATACAGTGAAAATTTTGAGGGTTGAGATAAGGACAGGGACATCAGTCAGTAATTACCATCATGGGCAGAACAGACTTGATTTGTGGAAATTACTTTATTACCAGTCAAATCAGAGAAGGGCAATGGGAAATAAAACCAAATCCTAAAACACACACATACACCTACACCTACCTTGTTCCAGGGAGTAACTTTACTCATGATTTGTCCTCCTCCAAAGCGGTGCAGGGACATAGGGAACGGAGGTTGTGGTCAGTTCATCAGATGTTGTCTCTAGTGCTCCTTCTTCCTCAGGGGGACGACTCCTCACTCTCCTCTGCTCCAGCGTGAGATCCCTCTCACAGAAGACCCTTGTTCATGGACTTCTGCAATGTGAGCCCTTCCCATGACAGACAGTTCTTCATTAACTGCCCCAATGTGAATACTTTCCATGCAGTGCAGTCCTTCAGAAACAGACTGCTGCAGTGTGGGTCCTCCATGAGGTCACAGGTCCTGACAGCAAGTTTGCTGTAGTGTGGACTCTTCTCTCCTGGGTCGACAGGTCCTGCTAGGAGCCTGCACCAGCATAACATTCCTGTGGGTTGACAGCTTCTTTCATGCATCGACCTTCTATGGCATGGGGTCCTCCACAGGCTACAGGTGGACATCAATACTCCCATCACCTCCATGGACTGGAGGGGTACAGCCTTCCTCACCATGGTCTTCACCACAACTCAAGGGGATCTGTGCTCCTGTGTCTGGAGTATATCCTCCCCATCCTTCTTCAGTGACCTTGGTGTCTGCAGAATTGTTTCTCTCAAATATTCACACTCCTCCATCTGCCTGCAGTTGTGTGAGTTTTTTCCCCACTTGTTAATATTATCACAGAAGTGCTACCAACATTGCTAAGAGGCTTGGCCTTAGCCAGTGGCAGGTCCCTCTTTGAAGCTGGCTGGCATTAGGTCTATAAGACCTAGGGGAAGCTTCGAGCAGCTTCTTGCAGAAGCTGCCCCTACAGCTTCCCAACCAAAAAAAACACCTGGCCATGCAAACCAAATACACTAAGGAAGAAGAAAACTGTGCCAAATGCATTGGTTCTTGTTGTTCAAGGATCGAGTGTTGTGAAACAATTTACAGTTACTGATGTTAAAAAAAAAAAAAAGAACATATGCTAACATGAGATGCTGAGTCTAAAATTAAGCCATAAACAGAGACTGGGCATGGCAGAATCACAGGGCAATTGGACTGTAACAATGTGCAAAGAAATTACCGACTTTCCAGTTCCAGTTCATGAACTGCAAAGAGACCTGTTTTCTCAAAGGACTATCTGAGGCTCCTGAAATACCTCGTTCCTCAAGCAACATCATGTGAGAGACCTGATGTCTGAATATCAGAAAAGAACCTATTGAGTGCTCCCCAGCACATCCATGGATCCAGCATTTCATGCTTTTGTAGAAATAATTGGAAAATTTAAATGTTTGTGAATCACATGGATTACATATTACACAATCTTTAATTTCCTTCTGAGAAACAAACATTATACTTTGAAAGAAAGCAAGTGCTGCCTCTGAAATAGGAGGAGTATAAAAAGCATCAGGTGCTTTTGCACTTTAATGTGCTACTTCCAAAATCAAAACCTATCAATTCTATTTTCCAAAAACAGCAAGCACTTTGAGATCCTGGTCAGTGAGCTACTAGAACCTAAGAAATTTTGAGAAGCGAGGTCTTAGCACTCAGGTACATGTGGCAAATAACTAGAGCAAGGACCTAGTCTCTGATGATATTCGTCTGGACTCTGATGCCTTAACCATAACGTCTAGCTCTGCACAGCTATCTATGGGCATAAAGTCAGGAAGAAGATTCCTTAATTTATTTTTTTTTTCACAGCCCCCTTCAGGCATCCATCCGGTCTGGCGTGGGGTCCTCCACAGGTTACAGGTGGACATCTACATCCTGTCACACCCATGGGCTGCAGGGGGACAGCCTGCTTCACCATGGTCTTCACCATGACCCACGGGACTCTCTCTACTCCGGCGCCTGGAGCTCATCCTCCCTCCCCCTTCTTCACTGACTTTGGTGTCTTCACAGATTCTCACTCCTTCATCTCTGTGCCAGCTGTTGTGGCACAGATCTTTTTCCCCATTTCTTAAATATGTTTTCACAGAGACTTTCCTTTCCTGTCATTACTGACAGGTCCAGCCTTGGCCAGCAGCGGGTCCCTCTTTGGAGCCGGCTGGCATTGGCTCTGTCAGACTCAGGGGAAGCTTCTAGCAGCTTCTTGCAGAAGCCAACCCTGCAGGTCCCCTGCCACTGAAATCCATCCAGGCAAACCCAATACAGGCATGACAAGCAGTGGGAAGCTGGAATAAGGTTCAACAACACAAGACTTTAGCTTGGAGAAGAGGAGGCTGAGGGGTGACCTCATCAATGTTTATAAATATGTCAAGGGGGAATGTCAGGAGGATGGAGCCAGGCTCTTTTCAGCGGCATCCACTGACAGGACAAGGGGCAATGGGTGGAAGCTGGAACACAGGAGGTTCCAGAAAAATATGAGGAAAAACTTTTTCACTGTGAGGGTGACTGAGCACTGGAACAGGCTGCCTAGGGAGGTTGTGGAATCTCCATCTCTTGAGACATTCAAAACCCGCCTGGACGCGTTCCTGTGCGCTCTAGTGTAGGTGATCCTGCTCTGGCAGGGGGGTTGGACTAGATGATCTTTGAGGTCCCTTCCAACCTTTAACATTCTGTGATTCTGTGATTCTGTGAACATGTAGGTTGTTGAAGTTGACATTAAACTAGGAAGCCATTTGAGGAGACAGCACTTATACTAGTAATATATTCTGCTGCTTAGTAGAACAGAGACATCTCCTTAAAACTTAGGGGAAAAGAATGGGCTCACCCTTCCCAAAAGCATATGATTTTCAACAGGTTTAAAAAGAGTAGCAGTTGTGGTACTTAAACTGGGTAAGCTTGTGGAAAGTCACCATTAAAGACACTGCCCCCATCATGTCAATAAAGAAAAGATGTGATGGCCAAGAAAACAACACTGGATGCCAAACAGAAGTCTGGAGAAAGCACTAAGTAGTGAAGCTGGGAGTACAGATCTAAAGCATAGTTGTGTTTATAGCAATCTCATGGGCTGCTTTTTTCATAGCCAAAGGGATTTGTTTCATCTCCTTGATTTGTTTCTGAAAATTACCCAGCATGTGGCATGTGAAACAAACATTAGAGTATTTAAAAATAAACATTTCAAACAATACCTGCACTTTGTTATGCTGAAACTGACACTGTGTCTATCTGTTGACTTTAACTCAGGGATTGGGGAGTACCAAAGCACTCAGGATGTGTTTTTGGAAGCAACTTGAGCAAAAGAAAAAAAATTCTAGAGGTCATTTTACCCCTGCCCCAAACAACCTACCACCCCTTACATTTACTGTGTTCAGTCTTCAGATGAGTTGACTGCAAAAATCTATTCGGGTGAACATTCATTGTTGGAAAAGAAAGATAAATTTTGACCTTGTTTGTATTACTAAACTGTGCGTTGTTATCTTGGTCTTTTTCTGTGGCTCCCTTCCTCAACTTTTTTGTCCCTGGCTGCCCACTCTCATGTATTTTTTCCTTAGGGATGGGATGATGGAACTAAGCACTGGATAACTTGCTTTTCCTCAGAAATTTATGCAGCCAAGTAAGTTTGGGTTGGTGACATGCACAGTGGAATAAAAATCACATATTGCTGATGGAGAATTTTTTTTACCTGGTGGCACCAGGAGATGTTTGCAGAGACTGACAGTGTCTGAATACTTATCTTTTACTGCAGGTATTGCCTTGAAAAGTCTTGATTTTGTGTCAGCTTTGATTAAGCATGGCCCATCTCTCTTACATGAGACTTCGTGGCAGGTTTTCTATCTTTCCACCACGCTTGTTGTAGCTGTTCTCAAAAACTGGTTGGCTCTGATCATCTCTTCTTTCATCCTCACTAGTAACCTGAATGAAAACATCCCTCTTATTTTGCAAGATACTAAGGAAAACACTCATAGTCTGCTTAATGATTACTCATGGTAATATAATATTCTACAGGGAAGAAATCTCAGTCCCTTGCTTCCAACATGTTTTTTTTTTTTTGCTATGTTTCCACACAAATCTTTCTTTCCTATTCAGGAAAGGGCAATGCTCAGGGCAAGGTCTCCCATCCGCTTGTTTTTAACAGCACCCACTACATCAACTCTTCAAAGGAGTTTCCCAGAAAAGTGCTAACAAAACAGAATGATGACCTGCATACAGGGTCATGATAGCAATAGTCACAGTCAAATAATTTACTGTACATTAACTTTTTCTAATTTGCTCTTCCCATCATTAAAAACTTTAGGAAAGAGTGTGAGTAAAGGAAATAATAAAAGTTCAGCCCGGCTAGCATCAAGGAAGCAGTATGACTCCAATGAGCCCCTGTGACCATCTCAGCAAGAAGCTGGAGCCCTAAGGGACATTTTGGGGACAAGCTTGGGGGAAGGCAACAATTAGGTCATTTTTTTCAGTAATGCCTTCCTGATCAGCAACATTTTCCATCTCCATGACAGCAGAGCATGGTGATGACCTTCCGGCCTGAAAAAACGTGATGTTCTTGGCATACTCGATTCCATGCCTTTGCTCTGGCTTGCCCAGGTGTCCCGATGAATGATTGCATGGGTGACCTCCTGGCTCCCTACAAGCTGTAACACAACCAGGGAGTGCGTAGGCTACAGGAGATGTCCTTTACTCAAATACCCAGAAAGGCAATACTTGCTGGGGTTGCACACGTAGTGAGCAAGAATGCTGCTCCACCAGTTAGTCATTTTCAGATGGCACTCTGGTTTCTCCCCATTTTGGCAGAGATGCTCCCTGCTTTGCAGAAAGTGCTGGAAAGATGGTAAGAAGTCCACCTCCGTGTGTGGAAATAGCTGGCAGGACTGGTCCCCAACATTGGCCTAGAGATACTAGATCAGCAAGGATGCAAGGCTGAGAATCCTTGCCCTTCCCTCCTGCAGCAAGGGGAGGGAGTGTTAAACATCACATTTCATAGGCTTTACGCAGTTTAAAGAGTAGGAGTCAGGCCCCTGTTGACAGCAATCTTTACTGCTTTACTGACTGCCTTGGAGCTCAAGTACAGACTGAGGATCTAGGCAGGGGTGTGCTGTTACTGTATCAACTGATTCAGACCATTGACTTTAGTAGCTGAAGAACTAATTGCTACATGCCTGTCTGCTTGCTACAGATCAAAAAGCAAACCAGTTTTGCACCCTGCAAAAAAATCAGACCTTCTCCTGCTGAAAACAATGGGTAGAAAACTCTGCATCAAATACATCAAGGAAGGAGTTAGGCTTGCATGCTACATTTTGTACAGAAGAAAGGTTAATCTAGCAGTCTTCAATTTTTTCTCAAAGCATTCATTTAAACTGAAAAAAAAATACTTTTTCCTTTGAGTTTACAACTTAATATTTACTGGCTTTGAAGAATTGAACAGAATTAATAAACACCGCATTTCAGGGGAATTCAGATTTCTGTGCTTTTCTCTGCAAAAAGCCAACCTTCTCCCTGCTTCTGATAACTGATGTGAAGGAAGGAATTGCTTTCTTACACAGATTACATCTGTCAGGAGCTTCCAGCCTGGACACTAGTTGCTTGCTGGGCATGGACTACCAGCATTTCACATCACTCCTTAGTGGCTGTGGACTGATGGCTTTCAGGACATCGCACGAAATACGATTGCTCTTTCCTCAGGCTACTAGAGACCAGGAAAGGTAGTGAAGATTGTTGTTGAATGTGATTAGACATCTTTTGTTTATCTCTCTGGCTACATTTTTTTTCTGGTTATGAATATAGCAGCAAAATTGTAGGTTTAAATGTCTGTTGCGGGAAGCTAGAGGCAAGGGCTTTTCCCAGTGGTGTGCCAATACAAGTAAAAAAACCAACAAATATCCAGTTTTGGTTCAGAACTATGATATGCAACACAAAAATAAAAACTATGTGATGTGCTGTAGGTCTGATCCTTCAATCTAGACTTTCAACTTTACCTATGGATACCTTTGTCTATTTAAGTGACTGTTTCAGAAAGGAAATGGGTGAGAGGGCTGGTAATTGAATTTACCTCTCTTCCTCTGTGAGCTACCTGGAACGGCCCTGTGGCCAAATTGCTTGTAATCTTGTGTGGTTGCGAGAGCTGTCTCAGTGGGTTGAGAGACTTTAATTAAATCTCAGCTCTGATCGGATAACTAATAGAAAGTGATCATGCAGTTAAGGATGCTTAAGTAGATGGGATAACATGAAGTTATTTACAGCTGTGTGGCACTGAGCTTCCTGTCCTCATGCCTAACTCTTCAAATGTGTTCACATTCCAAATGGCCTGACTGCAGCAGGTGGATAAAACTGTGGGGCTGTGCCCACCAATGACTCTGAAAAGCAGCCTAATGAAAAGAACTGTCTGCCTTTGATAATTTTGGTAAGACACCACCTGGAATATTCTGTCCGGTTCTGGAGCCCACAGCACAAGAAAGATATGGGCGTGCTGGAGTGTGTCCAGAGCAGGGCCACAAGGATGATCAGAGGGCTGGAGCACCTCTCCTATGAAGACAGACTGAGAGAGTTGGGGCTGTTCGGTCTGCAGAAAAGAAGGCTCCAAGGAGACCTTATTGTGGCCTTCCAGTATCTCAAGGAGGCCTACAAGAAAGCTGGTGAGGGGCTTTTTTTGATGTTGGGTAGTGACAGAACTAGAGGGAATGGATTAAAACTAGAGATGGATCGGTTTAGATTGGACGTTAGGAAGAAGTTCTTCGCCATGAGGGTGGTGAGACACTGGAACAGGTTGCCCAGAGAAGTGGTGGAAGCCCCATGCCTGGAAGTTTTTAAGGCCAGGCTGGATGGGGCTCTGAGCAACCTGATCTAGTGGGGGATGTCCCTGCCCATGGTGGGGGGGGGTTGAAACTAGATGATCTTTAAGGTCCCTTCCAACCCTGACAATTCTATGATTCTATGATTCTGTAATTCTACGTGTTTATTACCAATTTCTCATCACTTGTTTCTTGCTGTTAAAAATCAATTATCAGTAGGATCTCATCTGTTTATAATATCTGATCATTTAGAGACGGTTGTCCCCGTCCATGGCATGGGGGTTAGAACTAGGTGATCATTAAGGTCCGTTCCAACCCCGACAATTCTATGATTCTATGATTCTACTTCAGTCTACTTACTATGTCGTCCAGTTTCAGCATTATGAGTGGCAGTATATACATGTGTTGGTACTTACTCCATAATACAAAATACTCTGCTATAGCCCCCAAAATAACTCTAGAGGTACAAGCAATAGTGTGTAGGTGGCAACAAACAGGCATATACACACATTATATGGAACTGATCTGCAAGTGACCCATGAGAGCCCACTTCTCCCCATTCTTCCCTGCTTTTATAGATATTTGGCTGCTGATCATTACCTTGAGAATATACACTAATCTGACAAAAGTCTAAGTGAGAAAGGGCTGTGCAATTCTTGAATTCTCTGTGTGCTCTGAATTCAAGAGGCTATGCTATGATTTCCGCAGAGCTTTTCAACTGGCTTTGCTTCTGAAACAGAAACACCTTCCCTCAAATACTGGTGTTCTTTTCACCATCTAACACGAAACCATGCAGACACAATTCCTTAAAGCATTGCCCTTCCCTCCGCAAATGGTAGATAGAAGGTTTGTCTTGTTGGAAGGGGCAGTACTGATAGCTCATTGTATCACACAGCACCAGCCATACACCAAACCGCCTGCACTGCTGCTGCATGGTAACGGATACCATTTTAACTCATCTTTCTGTTTTCTTACATACTGTCAGCCAGGTATTCAGCATCACAGAGATTTGCACTAGGCTCAGGGGCGTTCACCCTTCCCAACATAAATGTGGCAGATCAGATGTGGTGACCCGACAGCCCTTTCTGCTTTCTCCTCCAAATGAATTCTTCAGAAACCACACTGATGACTCAATGCAAACACGCAAACCACATCCTGAGACTGTTCGACCTGAGAGGTAATTAGCAAGCACCTCTAAGAGAAACGATTGAAATACTTGTTTCCAAGAACAAAGGATAAACCTCCACAATGGTTAGTGAACAAAGAAGAAGTTAGCAGATAAGATTCTATTAGGAAAAGGTGAAGGTAAGCTCTTTCTTTGAAGAATTGAGCTAAGAAGAAGCCTGAGATTTGGAAAAAAAAAAAATATAGGAAGAGAGAAAGTAATCTACAGAAGGGATATATTTTAGTTCTAGTGTTTTAAATTCCTTCCATACATAAAGAAAGGTGGAGACTTTTTCAGAAAGGGGAGAAAGCTAAACCCAGGAACAATCAATGAGGGACACAGACAAATATCTTAGAAATTACCGGTATGCATAAATACCATAAATGCATAAAAGGACAGATTAAAAGAAAAAAAAAATTACTTGTCCAGGTGAAGTCCCTATGGAATTTAAAATACACGATTGGAGAAAACATTTAATTTCTGCTGAGGAAGTCTTATCTTAATTTTCAAATATTCTCCTTTCCCATCTCCAAATCTCAGGAAGTACATGATTGCATTTTTAGGTAGTCATTTCTCAAATGTGCAGCACGACCTCTTCCAAGTCATACAGACAACTTCCAAAAGTGTTGTTCTGCAGCTGAATACAGTATCTGTGTTTCCATTAAACTCTGCACTGTGGGCTCCCTACCCGCCTTGGGAATTTTTCTTTAATATATGGTTTCAGTTTCCAAACAGCGTAAATTTAGGGACCTATTCCGCCTTTATTTATGCAGCCCAAGAGATGATACATCTATCTACTGATAGCAGCTTTAATAAAAAAAAAGGATGTTTTCAATACAAAACTAAGCAATTAATTGGACACTTTTGAAAACAGGTACATTACAGCCTCGTCATAGGTCTTGGGAGCTGCTAGACTTTAAAACTGATAAATAGGGTGTCCTTGTATTCTCTAACCATCCCCCAGGGAAAGCAGTTTGTAAAATAGTAAAATTGTTCAGGCACAAATATTTATCACAGATTCAATAAGATTTTATGTGCCTTGTAACTACAATATTACATGTTTTATGTTCCTTCAGTCTTTGGTTTAAAGTACATCCAGTTATTTCAGTATAGAGAATTTCACAACCAGTGGAGATCTGTAAACAATATTTTGTTACAGCCCCATGCATACTAGGTGCCATTATTTCCACTGCAGTTTCAATGAAGCTTTATTCTTCCTGAACACACATTGTTCATGTGTTAAAAATGCCTGGTACAGAAGGCATAATTGTCTAATTTATTGGATTTGTCAGGTTTACACAGTTTTCAGCCCATTAGACTTTAGCCACTGTTAGGCAATCATACACACTTAATTTTAAGTACCTGGCTAGTTTGTCACATTCAGTGGGTTGTTCTTTGTAAAACAAAACAGCTTGTTTTAAAATATGGTACAACATCACAAAACCAGGGCATGCATAAAGGTGCACTCCATCCTGCCCCTTTGATGTAGAGACAGTTAATGGAGATATTCAATACTGTACCTCCAGACAAGCAGCGGTGCAGAAACCAGGTTGCTCCATACCGATCAGTGGAAATCACTTCTTGGGAAGAGTGGCTTGAGTAGTAGCGTAACTGTTAGAGTTAGGATTTGCAGATCCTGGTCTTGGTTTTGGGTCATGGAGGCTGTACAAACACTGTGCCAAAGCTGTATCCCTGCTGAGAGCAACCTCAACTCTGTAAAGCTCCTGTGGGTTCACATGGCATGTCAGCCCTTAACAGAGGCTGTGGGTACCTGAAAAGACCAGTGTGGCACTAAGCAGCCACCACTGGACCACTCATTTCTCTGTGTTGTGTGGGCATGAACAGGGAACTAATCTGATTGCAAAATACAACCAGTGCAGGCAGGGCAGGGGGTAGGGGAATGAAGCAACTGGTGAAAGTGGCATTGCTGATGGCTGCTCAACATATGCCGACACGAACACATTCACCATCCCAGTAGGGCAGCTGATGCATTCCTCCTAGCACAGTGGTGGGGAAGGTGTTGTCTGTGTTGCTGCATGAAAACAGGCCCATGCTTGACATTGCCAAATTACTCTCTTCTTCTCTGCTTTTTTCCTTTGAGTTTTATGCCTTTGCCAAGGCTGTATTTCTGCTTTTGAGTCTTTGTACCTTCTGACTATCCCTTTATTTCATCTTGTCTTGTAGCTCATGAACTTCCTCACATCTTAATGGCAATTAGTGAAATCAGGCAAGGTCACACAGCTGCACCGGACCAAAAGAAGCCTTGGATCAGGCAGCTGAAACCTGGGCTGATGATTAGAGAGCTATGCTGCTTAATTTGTCTGCGCCAACTCAGTCACCATCATCTGTTTTGGCAATAGCTGTAGCTTCCATCTTCTGCCCACTCTTCACTCCCATGACCCTTACGCTGCTTCAGCAGACAGTTATGAAGAACTCTCCCCTACTTCAGCTAGCAAGAGAGGTATTTTCAGTCCAAATGACCTTTGTTTTATAACAAGGGAATAACAAGTAAGGTTTCCTTGGGTGAGGTATCTTAACCGCCTCTGACAGTCTGTGCTGAGCAGGTCATAAATAGGCCTGCCACAGCCTGTAGGCAAAGACACCATCTATATCTGACAAAGAGGCAGGACAAAAATGAAGCCAAGGCTGAGGCAGACAATGTATTGCCCTGCTGGTAACGGAAGCAAAGCACTAGTAAGGCCTTGACCAATGTGCAGCACTTGCTAAAGAGCTGAAGAACCTCCCTGCTCTGGTAGTACACCCAGCACACAACAGTCTCAGACCTCTGCTCCCAGCCCTGTGGCAAGAGGTATTTTTCCTTAATGCATGTTTGACTTTCTGAGAAGCAAGTGTGGTTTTTGAACAGAAGTCAGCAACTTATTTAAATGTCCTACGGAGACATACTGCATTATTATTATTTTAAAAGATGACATATTCAGGGTGTTTCTAAAATAATTTAGACTAATTAATTCCCTTGTATAGCATCCATTAACTGCAGGCTATTATAATAAATAAGTGGCATAATTATGAGGCTAATTGTCCAAAAAGCTAAAACAGTCGTTCTAATGAATATTTCTGTTGCTGTCTCAGCCATCATGCTGTCTGGAAATCCAGCAGCACCACAGCTCTTTAGCAGAGGAGACCTCACAGTCCCTTTTCTTTTACTCTTTTTTTCCAGGCCTACCATCACCTCAGCACACCCTTCCCCTCTCCACCTTTCACCATATCTGCCGTATCTCAAATTCCATACTTCAACAGTGCCTGTCCAGCTTCAATAACTAAGCAGCAATGTCAGCTGCAGCAAGCTTATTTATTTCTGTGGACCTCTGCCCCTCCCACATGCCCCAGTTTGATCTCCATGGCTTTATCTACCTCAGCAGAGTGAAGAGGCAGCCGTTTCAAGCTAAGGAAAATTCATGATATGGCTGTCCTGTTAACTGAGATGGGTAAAAAGGACAAGCAAGCTTTCTTTCTTTAGTTTTATGACAGCAATAACCATGAAGTACATTTGCTAACTTGGTATATGCTACTGGAAGTACAGGTATTGAATGACTCAGGAAATGATGGTTTTTTATTGTAGAGTGCTCCAGCATTAAGACAAACAAAATACTGCTTCCTATATTAAGTGGTGCTTGGTTATCCTTTTCTTCCAGGTGTGTCCATTTTTTTTTTTTTAAATGTTCTGCCTAAAGTCAAAGAGACATACTACGTTCTAGAGGAGACAGACAGGAAGGATTAAGTCTTTCAAACTAACAAAAAAGTTGGACAACTTGGAAGGAAGAGGGGGACAGCGGGAGAGAACATAACGTAGAAGTGGCCAGTTGAAAAGATTGACAGCCTACTATACCAACAAGTAAGTAGAGAAGATGAGGAAGAGCAACGGGCTTTAAATTGAAGTGATTGCACAGCTGCAGATGTCCTGAATTTTTTATCAGATCCTGTCACTGTCACAAAGGAGATTGATGCTTCTAAGTTTCTTGTGTAAATATTGGTTTTAGGAGAGAGTGGGTGAGAGATTAGACTGGATAACCTCGAGAGGTTCCTTCCACTCAGTGTTTCTGTGGTTTAAAGATCTGGATCACAGAAGACCAAAGACTTCAATCATGCACATCTGTGTGAGTAAAGGAGGGGAACAGAAAAGGAGGGGAACAGAAGTGGTACAGGATGGAGAACATGTAGTTTTTGTAAGTAAAGAAGAAAAACATAGCAGTCAAAGAAACTTTTTGCAAATTTCCTCCTGTTTTCAGAGGCATGTCTAGAAGCGACCTTTTGTGTGATCTATTTAAAGATAGCAAAATACTCCTGAATTGTCAACAGATGAGCAATCGTGGAGGTACTCAGCTCCCTGTCTGATGTCAGCTGGCAAGGATTGCTCACCTTCCCCCTCCCTACCAAAATTAGTCATGAAGCTCCCAGTGACTTCACTGAAAGTAGTCTCAGTCTTCAAATACTTGAAAACCTCCATCTTTCAATATGCTGATAAGCTAAAAAAGGTTTAAGAAGGCAAAAAAAAAAAAAGGTAGAAAATAATATTTTGAGTTTAAAAAGTGTGAGGGGTTTTAAAAGAAAATATAACCAAAATGAGGATTCTTTTCTGTGTGGGGAAAAAATAATCTTGAAACCCTCTCTGTCCATCCACCACTTTTTCTTCTTGTCTTAAAAGCATTGTCTCCTACCATCCACACACACACAGAATGAACACTTTATGTGAATATTTCCACTGGATCCATAAGATAAATTGACGTGAAAATAGTAGTCTTCTGTTGGACAGGCACTGTGGGAAATTATGATGTTTCCTGAACGCTCAGGAACAAAACAACAAAGAAGTGTATTAACAGGCTCCATCTCAGCCATCTACTCCATCTCTGCCATCTACAGAGGTGATCCCACCATTGACTGGTCATGCACAGGTTAGCTCAGAGATCCTTCTAGAGGAGTCCTGGTGTTACTCTTTGCAAAACCACATAGGATTGCAATAGCACAGATTACGGATCCATCACATTCAATTCACTGCAAATTTGAGAAACTGAACCTCGATAGCTTCTGTGCATGAGGCCTTCTTCAGACCTGCCAGCTGAAGGAGACCAGACATAGCCTACACATACTGACTGGCATGATAACAAATTGAGATCACGTTACGGCAGTGTTTTTTAAGGGAAGGAGAACCTCCTCTAAATGCAGTACTGATTTCCATTTCTCTTAATATCTGCTGTTTCAAGAACATACACATTCATACAGCCAAGTCCTCCTGTGTATCATTGGGCAGAAAACCAAGACTGAGAGGTTTTTCAAAGCCTGTTTTCACTATTATGTTCCTTCCTCAACAGAGACACAGAGATAGCCAAATTGAAACTGAAGACCTCAGAGGAACTCCTGGGTTAAAAGAGTCAGATCTACATGTTAAAAAACCCCCCACATCATGAGTGTTAATAACAAATGCATTATTCAAAAATTCAAATAGAAAGATTTACAGTTAATTAAAATCTGTTTCTTGTTTGACTCAGAAATTAAACTCAGAAATGTACTCCATTGCTTCAAGTAATCTTCTCTTTTTAAGTTTCAGAATATTGGTAACATCAGCTGTATTTAACAAAAAACAACAAACTGTAACTAACCTCCCTCAAAGAAAAAAATAAATTTTAAGAATGTATAAAATCAAAACTCTAATCTCATGTTTAAAATAATTTGTTTCCATTGTTCTGGGAGAGGGATCATATTTATACATTTTCTACTGCAAAAACGCATACTAATGTACAGTATAAGGTTTTAGGTAACACGTTGACTGTTGTCACTGTTGGTGTCTATATCTAGGTGTAGAAAGCTCCACTCTAAATATCTGTGCTATCACAGCCAAGGTTTCTTAACATTTCCCTGGATTTCTTTTAGAGCTTGCCCTCATTTAGGGGATTGAATTCTGTTTATGTTTTTTTAAAAAATATATACATTCAATGAGCTAAGGTATTTCAGTAGTGTTTCATCATCAGCAGGGGAATTGAACTAACAGAAAAGAACTGTGCCCACCTTGTTCATATTTTTAGCAGGTTGTATTTGGTTTGACAGCACATAACGTTGTCGTTTCCAGCTCCTTGGCTGATTGGTTGACCTGATTTCTAACCCAAGTAACCTCCCGTGTCTCTCTCAAGCTGAGCAACAAGGACAGAATGTTCTGTGCTATCTACTCACACCCTGTGATCCATTTTATCAGGCATATACATTGCAATCAGATTTCTAAATAAGTATATAGTGCAGAGGTTTAACCAGAATCTGCTCGTATTTGTTTCAATATTGACCAGTCTTAAGACTACTTTCTTGGAGATGTTATGAATACCACATTTGTAATATTTACGCCATTTGTGAAAAACTACCACCAGTTCCTCTCACTATAGGTTTCAACAGTGGTGGATTGCACTGATGAGTAATCAAGTGGTATTATGTTGCATCTGCCAACAATTTTGCACTGAAATTGTCATTATCTCTGTTGTACAGATCAATGTCCTTCCTGGGCTGGACTTTGTGAGCATCTTTGAATGAGCACAGCCTATACAAAAACTCCTAAACAATCTCCTTTCTCTGCATGACAGGAGCATTTCACAAGGAACTCCAACAGTTTCCCCACACTTTCAGGTTATTTTAGGCAATTTTTGGCAGGTTTTTTATTTATTTCTGTTTCCTCCCATTTTACTGGAAGTCAGGATGCTACGGGAAATGCTGGGAATTGAGGCTGAAGCCAGGACAATCCAAGAGGACAAATAGCAATGAGTCCAGGTAGATGAGAGGACTAACTGTCAGGGCAGGCAATTGCTGTAGCTTTCATAGATAAGGCTGATGGAAACAGCGTCAAAACTGTTAAGCTGCACATTATTCATTTTTATATGCTGCTAGTAGTTACACTGATCCCTTCTCATCACCTTCTACATTTTTAATACCTTCTGATGATGTGATAACTCCTGATTGCTCCCTCAACATTTTCAGACCGAAAAACCAATATTCGGAATATGAAACCATTACACAGTTTTCAACAGGTATTGATAAAAATAAGGTGCTTACAGAACAAAGACATTAAGATGTTCCTGACATTTTCTTCAAGGAAAGCAGAATTCTTTTAATGGAAGAGGAATTTCCATTTCACAAACTCCCTGAGCCTGCAAGAACATCAATGTGACATCGGATATTGTAAGCTCAGATCTCTTGGCCTAGACAAATAAATGGTGATATTGAATATAATTGCAGCTCTTGGGGGAATATCCAGTGTCTCAGGTAATAAATCATACATACACACACACAAAAAAAGAAAGATTAAATATAAATAAGGAATATATCACACCTTTACTCTTCCACTTTCTTGCTATTCAAAAAAAACAAGAGGAAGTTATCCCTCAAGCAGTACTGAAAATTAATTTAATACAGCAATGGTCCCCATTGTTTAATCAGTAGTGTACTACATAGAGCATTGCAGAGGTAGATGTTACAGACCCGAAGATTTTACTGAAGTAATTCACTGCTGTTTTAAGACATTTTTATCCTTTGTACCGTCATTGATTTCAGCATAAGACTGGAATACTGCGTGGATGACTCAGCCCCATTGCTTTTGTTTCAGAGACGGCATGGAGGCATCTAGAAGCAGTAGAATATTCACTTATTTAAACTACTCCTGTCCTTGGAGCAAAATGTTGATTGAAAAATAAGACTCATTCTGAAGAGCTCTGATCAGAGAACATAGCTTAATGGATGAAAAAACATACCTTTCATAAGTAGATTAAATGCAGTCTTTAGAAAGAAATGTGCCATCTCCTCTCAGACATGATGGCATGGCATAATCACAGCAAGATGATGGCAGGAACCTGACATTTTAAGTGTCAAAATAGGGGTGGTTTTGAAGCTGAAGTTGGCGTTAAGAGGCTCTGGAGCTTTAGCATTTTAGGATCTCCAAGAAGTTGCTGAAAGGGGATTTGAGGACATATGTTTCACTGCTCTGTTGCTCTTCACTACATTGTATTAATTCAGGATTTTCGCTAGTAATTTTCAGAAGTACAAAGAGAGAAATATTTTCTAATTTGTGCTTAGAAAATAGTTCTTCCTTAGCGACAGATCAGAAAAGACCATTTCTTACCCCTATCCCTCTCTAGTGCTGAGTGTTGACGACTTCACAGGGTAGCAGAACAACTTCTCTTAATTCCTGCTGTCTCAGGGACCTAAGGAATTAAGGATCTCTCTACTCTCATCCTGTGAGATGGTCTTTTGAACCAAATTAAGCCAGAGTAACTAAAGGTCCTATATTTCTTAGAGGGTTTTAGCCCAATGTGAAATGAGCTAAATAACTGTTGCAGACTGCCTGAAACCAGCATTAATGTATAAACCCCAGTAGCATAGGCAGCAAACTGCTTGAAAGCACAGACAGTAAGAAGCTGCTTTGTAGATCCAGCAGCTTGACAACAGACTTTTTTTTTTTTTTAAGTGACATCCTTTTTTTCCTGATATGGCCTGAGAAGGAGAGGCATTGAAGAGTTCATGGGCCTGGCACCACCTGGGTCTTACCAAGCTTATGAGGAGCATCACTCTCGTTTGGGAAAGGAAGAACTAAAAGAGAGCTGCATCCAGCTGATCTTAGTTGAAAAGCCAGCCCAGATGTCTCAGCAGAAGGGGTGACCTGCCTGTTTCTCTGCACACTTCTTTATTTTGTTTGGTAAAATATACCACCTTATCGACAGGAGGAAAAAAGATGAAGAGGAAGAGGGAGGTTCTGTGGGAGTCTTCCTGTGGTCCCGTGAGAAAAAGGAACAGAAAAGGAGCTAAGCGCCTTTTACCACGTAGGCCATACCCTACTGCTACAGCCTCTCTTAGGACTCCCAGTGCAGTCAGGCTGGTGGTACTACAATGGTGGGAATGCGTAACAGATGGGTTAATAAGGAGTCCACAGACCCCTTGTCTCCTCATTTCATGTGGGCTTAAAAAAAAGCCCATAAACTCAAACTTGAATGACTGTACTCCCCTCACACACATCTTTTTTTTTTTTTTCCTGCTAGCTCTGTTCTACCCCACTGAAAGAAGGTAAAAAATAGACCAGCAGCACATTTAACCAACACTGATAGGTTTTTAACATATGGATCAATCCGCAAGCTCACGTGAAACATTTGCCCACTGTTACCCATAAAATAAAATACTCATTTTATTTGGTTGGAGCAGGATGTTACAGAATAATACATTAAACTAAGACGTCTTGTATGTCACAGAACAACCTTCCTTTTGAAGGCTGTTGCAAAATATGCTGAAGAAGAAGTCTTGGAGGATCTAATCTAGAGTTAAATTTACTACCCCTTATAAGGACATCATGTACAGACAGAGCTGCAGAGAAAACCATGTGTGCATGCTTTTAGCCAATAGTCGATGCAATAAAATTATTTCATTTAGCCTACAAGGAATGAAAATTAAGTAGCATTACATTGCTTTTGGCAGGATCTAAGGGTGTTGCATAGGCAGCTACCGCACCTCATCTGACTCATAGGATCTTGATAAACTGCATTATCTGGGTTGTGTGGACGATCCCTCAGATAGAAAATGCACAATGAGCTTTGCTGGGAAGACACATACCTCCCCAAGAGCATGATGAAATTAAGCAGGTTATTCCTGTGTAGCCACTTGAGACTTGTCGCAAAAACAGCTTATTCCCCAGTGACTGTTTCCCAGCCAGATTGTCCCTGAGGAAAAGCACTTCAAAGAACCCATTTTCTGCATTAGAGCCATTACAAAGTTGCAAGGGATGCAGAAGACTTTCCATATAAATTGGGAATAATTTGTCAAAATCCTGAACTGAGGAGCCAACCTCTATTTCCCGAGAAAATTGAAGCAGCCTTTTGCTCCCACAGTTACCGAAGTAACACAGTCCAAACTTTGCAGCTCAAACGACCTGTCAATTTGTCAGTGACCTAAATCATAGAATCATAGAATGGCCTAGGCTGGAAGGGACCTTAGAGATCATTTTAATCCAACCTCCCTGTCGTGGGCAGGGACACCACCTCTCTAGGTCAGGCAACACGTGAGAACCCAAAGGGAATCGAACCCGTGACCCTTTGGTGTTTCAAGCATCACGCGCAACCCACTGAGCCAAACTGTCCCTAAATGATCAGATATTATAAACAGGTGAGATCCTACTGATAATTGATTTTTAACAGCAAGAAACAAGTGATGAGAAATTGGTAATAAACACGTAGAATTACAGAATCATAGAATCATAGAATTGTCAGGGTTGGAAGGGACCTTAAAGATCATCTAGTTTCAACCCCCCCCCACCATGGGCAGGGACATCCCCCACTAGATCAGGTTGCTCAGAGCCCCATCCAGCCTGGCCTTAAAAACTTCCAGGCATGGGGCTTCCACCACTTCTCTGGGCAACCTGTTCCAGTGTCTCACCACCCTCATGGCGAAGAACTTCTTCCTAACGTCCAATCTGAACCGATCCATCTCTAGTTTTAATCCATTCCCTCTAGTCCTGTCACCACCCAACATCAAAAAAAGCCCCTCACCAGCTTTCTTGTAGGCCTCCTTGAGATACTGGAAGGCCACAATAAGGTCTCCTTGGAGCCTTCTTTTCTGCAGACCGAACAGCCCCAACTCTCTCAGTCTGTCTTCATAGGAGAGGTGCTCCAGCCCTCTGATCATCCTTGTGGCCCTTCTCTGAACGCTCTCCAGCATGTTCATATCTTTCTTGTAATAGGGACCACACACACTTTTTTCATTTCTGCTTGAAAAATAGCTCAGCAGAGAAAGGTCAACACTGCCTACACGCAACTTGTGCTCTGACCATGGCAGAAACCTGTGGGGGATGTCTGGAAAGGGAATGGACAGCACAGTAGGTCCTCTCTACCACCAGTATCTCCTTATCAGATCTGCTGGGGGATAATTCAGGGGTTTGTCTGACTTGCTGTAGAGGCTGCACCGCAGACTTCTCTGAACTGATAGTGTAGTCTATGCATAGACCGTGCTGAAGTAAATCAATTACAGGGCTAATGATTATTGGCAAGAATGAGTATGAGCTAACCTCCTGTCTACGTGAGCTGCTGATTCATTACTAGCTCATATGCCAAATATTTTAGGCCCAGGGAAAGAGTTGATAGAGCTGAGTGAGATTTTGCTGCATGCAGTGCCCTTCGTGCTGGACACGGTCATTTGGCAAGGACAACACAACCCATAATTAGGGTTTAAAAGACAATGTGTACTCATCTCTAGGATGGCCTGACCAGTCACAGCAAACACAGGACATTTCACACCTGCTCTTTAAAGTAGTTGATGACTTTATACTCTCAGTATGTGTGGGTCTGTCATTTGGTGATTGACTAGCTTGAGTCTTTCCCTCCAGAGGTAACAGCCTGAGGGACTGTTAAATGTCTTATGGTCCCAAGCTGTGGTCCAAAACAAGGCTAAGTACGTGTCAGCCAGCTCTCAACATAACCAACATAGAACAGAGGTTTCTTTAGGGCACCAAATGTCAAATCTTAGTCTTTAATTATCCACTAGCACCACTTCTTGCCGTCTCTTCCTGTAACTCTGAAAAAATGCTTTTCAACTTCAATAGTACTGGGGTGATGAAGCTTTACTCCATTTACAACTACCTCCTCTGTAAGCAGAGGATAAAGGTTTAAAAGCTTTCTTACCACATGAGTTGTGGGGTTTATTGGCTCAATTGCATTGTATTTTTAAAGGGGAAGTTCCCATCTCTGAAAGCCCCACAGTGGAAAAAAAAACAAGGAAAAAACCCCCACTGCTCCGAAGGTGCCATTAAGAGTGCAGCAACAAAATTATATGTAGTTCTCAGCTCCAAAGTGTATATTGCTTCAATTTTGACCTTTTAAAACTCCATTAAGCTATGTAAATATAGTACAAAAGAATATGTACTGTTCACACAGTACACACACAGTTTACTAACATCTGCTGGAAGAAGACCTGTACTCCTCCCTCATGCAAGCGATCAGACACTGACAAAGCTGCTTTATTGATCTGCACAGAACAGAGCCACCGTGGAAGCTGTGTTATGGTTCCCTTCCCCTCTGCTGTAATATCTTTTTGACTTAAACCTGATTTTAGAGCAGCCACCCAACAGCTGCAAAGCTTTTTCCCAAGCAGCTAACATAGAAACAGAATTAACACATTTGCTGTTAAGACTTGGCTTGTTCCCACAACAAAAAGGACTAAGGAACAAAGGAATGCTTCTGTACATCTCCCATGCCATTGCAGCTTTTTGATGTTTAAATTATCTGCCTTCTGCTCTACTGTAACACCTTTTTATTTTATTTCTTCAAATAAGCATTTCTCTTGTGTTAGAAAGAATGAATAGTTTGGCAATCAAAGGGCCAGATGCAGAAGTAGTTTTATGAAATAGCTGAATTATTTCCTGCAGATAAATCACCTGAAACATGACCTTTTCTACCCCCATTCAGCTTCTATTGAAAGCATTCACTGTTCCCAAATATTTGTAAGATAATTGATTGGCCAAGAAGGCCAATGGCATCCTGGGTATATTAGAAGGGGAGAGACAAGTAGGTCGAGAGAGGTCCTCCTGCCCCTCTACTCTGCCCTGGTGAGGCCACATCTGGAACACGGTGTGCAGTTCTGGGCCCCTCAGCTCAAGAGAGACAGGAAACTGCTTGAGAGAGTCCAGCGCAGAGCCACAAAGATGATGAAAGGAGTGGAACATCTCCCTTATGAGGAAAGGTTGAAGGAGCTGGGTCTCTTTAGCTTGGAGAAGAGGAGGCTGAGGGATGACCTCATTAATGTTTATAAATATGTCAAGGGGGAGTGTCAGGAGGACAGTGCCAGGCTCTTTTCAGAGATGTCCAATGACAGGACAAGGGGCAATGGGTACAATCTGGAACATAGGAGGTTCCACAAAAATATGAGAAAAAACTTTTTCACTGTGAGGGTAACAGAGCACTGGAACAGGCTGCCCAGGGAGGTTGTGGAGTCTCCTTCTTTGGAGACGTTCAAAACCCGCCTGGACGCGTTCCTGTACGATCTGCTGTAGGTGATCCTGCTCTGGCAGCGGGGGCTGGACTAGATGATCTTTTGAAGTCCCTTCCAACCCCTCACATTCTGTGATTCTGTGATTCTGTGATTCTGTGAGGAAGTAAGCCGACATTTTTCCCGGATTTCTGTCCTACCCCTGATGTAATATAAGACTCTCAGACTGATCAATTTATGCATGTGGATTTTAAAAAAACCCATACAAACAAACAAACAAAAAACCTTTTCAAGCTTCACTATACAGAGGCACTATCAGGAAGCCAAGGGTCCCAGGGTACATGGGTTTCTTCATTAACTTTTGCTCTTCACTCATCATATGCTACAACCAATTTCTTCCTACATCTTTTTAGTAGTGTCTTATATTTTTTCAGCATCCTTCCTGGGACAATAAACAAGTGAGTAATCTAAGCACAAAATATAAAAAGATGGATTTCTAGACCAATAGTTCCATGACAAAATTGGACCCACAGCATTAAATAAAGAGGAGTTTAATTAAAAGAAAAGCCAAACAAAAAGCCCAATAAAAATCCCAAACCAGCCCTCACTGAAATTCTTCTCGCAAGTATAGTGACCTCACCACGTCTTTGACCAAAATATGCGAACAGGTTTTTTTTGCTTTAGGCAACCCGCTTTGAGGAAGCCTGAGGGGATATGAATCATATTTAGGCAGACTCCTATAGAAATACACTTAGCATGCGGTGGATGCAAAATTAGGCAAACAAAAGTCCCAACTGGAATCTGCTTGTACCGCCAAGAGTGAACTCAGCCTTTCTTCAACTCACACCTGAGAAGCTAGGACCAAGAACTGTGGGAGTTGAACTACTTTCCCTGGCCTTACATCCAGCTCAGAGCTGGCAGCACAGGTAAAGGAAAAATGATGATGATTACATGCTTAGATGTTACCAGACCCTAAGCGGATAGGAGGGAACTAGTAAGGAAATAATACACATTCATCCAAGTGGATATATTAAGTGTGATTTTGGCTGACCTCTTAAGGCATAGTAAATACTGTATGCAGTCTGTTTGTTTGTAGCAGACCCAAACGTCCACCAGCACACGCACACCCTTTCTCCCTTTGACAGTTGGGAAAACATTGGCAGTATCATCCTAGAGGGATTGCTATTAGAGCAATGTGTGTATGCAAGGGAGTGGAAGAAGCAAAAGCCAAACACACGTAGAAAGCAGTGACCAAAACAGAGTGTCATCAAGAACTCATACATCTCAGGAATATCACAACTCGTCTATAGCTAGCACAGCTGGGAGTGAGTGAAAAGAGGGTGAAACAGTTCCAGTTTGGATGTGCTCCTCAGATTTTGAGTCATGATATATGCAGCTAGCCAAAAGCACTCAGAGCACAGTTCCTGGAAAGGCTGAAGAAGAGGGAGGTGAATCAGTTTAGACATCTTCTCACATTATTTAGGCTGAATTTGGTACAAGTTCTTGCGCCTGAAAGGTAGAAGACATACTACAAAAGTATTGCTGATATAGCCGTAAAGCGCACAGAGCCCATTCAAGGTCCATCCAAACCCAGCTCAGTCATGCAGGGACATTTACACAAAGGTTTTCTTTCCAACACTGCCAAAACACAATCTGAGTTACACCAGAGAGGCAAACGCTGAGAAATTATCTATACAACTCTCTCTTATGCTGACGCCACTCAACTCTACTAAAGCAGTTCCACTAGCATTAAGTCTGCCAGCTACGGATTTTGCAGAGCTCTTTGCTGGATACGAAGGCCAATGTAGTCTCAGACACATCTTTGACACATTTCACAGCTGCCCAAAACTAACTGAAGCCCTCTGTCCGTACATCCCATGGCAGAGAGCTACCAGCTCTTCTTTATCTTTCTCACTCAGGCTGAGATGCAGTGCACTCTTTTGCTACTGCAGAGTAGACAGCGCCTAACTTTTCCAGACAGCCTTCTTCCAGTTGCATGCTCCTGCAGAGCCCACACCACAAACAGGCTTTGATTTAGGGACTGTATTTCCCCATCCCACTCAAGATATTGCTTTACCTGTGGTAGTTCCCTGATGCACCTCCTTGGTAAGCTTTCTGGCTAGATTCTTCATTGATGCAAACTAGTGGAGTCACATTGATTTCAAAGGGGCTCTACTGGTTTTGTCAACTGAAAATGTATTTCTTCTGGTTACACATTGCTCAGTGGTTTCCCTTTTTTATACCGGCAAGTTACAAAACGCTGTTTGCAATTATGTATTTCTATCACAACGTTCAGATAGGCAATTAGTCTTCTGAGGCTCTGCCTTAGTCCTCCCTACTCCCCGCTCAGTCCTTGAAAAGGCCATTTGAGCATGCAATATTAATCATCTGCTGTGCAATAATCTTGGAAAAATGTAATATATTCTGGCAAATCGCAGGGCCTCTAGAGAAACTGCTGAATGAACAGCTCTCATCCATTATCAGGTGGCAATGAACGCAGCTCCCCACTTGCCCCATCAGCATTCAAACAGCGACTCAATTCAATTGTGAGAAATGGGAGGAAATTATCTGTATTAATAAATGGCGAGAGCGTGAGATCTCCTGATTCCAGAAAATAGGATCAAAACCACTGAACTCCCTTCACTGTCTCATTTGATACCTTCCCTTCACTGTAAATGCAACACTGGGAGTAATTAAGCTTCTGAAAGAAGTTTCATAGTGAAGCCACGTCACCCAAAACAATTAAGACAAACATTTTGTGCACATTGTCATCTTCCTTCATTAGTGTTTAAAGGTCAGAGAAATATTTCATTAGAAAAAAAAAAAGGGGGGGGGGAATAGGTAAACTACGATATGCTCCCTGGGTACATCTGAGAAAAATGCGTATGAAGCATTGGCATTCAAGTAAACTAGCATGCAGAACACCATCCACCTGGATGGCAAACGCTGTACGAATTACTTACTGTACTCTGATAGCATTTCGAAACCTCAGTCAGAGGGTAAAGTCTTCATATGTTACATTCTATAGGACAATGAACAGGAATGTTGCCCCAGTCTCAAACTCCTTGTGATCTGATCACACAGTGGACACGAAGGAGAGGTTAAAGCAGATGTCAGTGGTAGTAATCCACTGTAGATGAGGATTAGTAAAAAATGAAATCAGTTAGAACCTACTTAGCATGTTGTACAAATGTTAACCAACATTACTAAAACAAAAATCTCTTTAACTGGACAAAAAAATCCCAACAAACAAGACAAAATCCCCCACAGAACCAAAAGAAAAACTTCAATTGCACAAAAATATATCTAAAATTCTGCTTACTTCTCCTCTGCTCCTCCTTCCCATCACATTTCCTGCTGGGAAGAACAGCAAAAATGCTGTCATGTGAGATCTGCTTTCACCAGATATTGTTTGTTTGGTGGCTGTTTTTATCCTGGATAAAAGAGTCAGTGGTGGAATCAAGTTTTAAAACGGTTCTTTGTGTGTTTTTATCAGCACACTTTCAAGAATGTAATTAGACTTCAGCAATAATGCCCTCTTAATTATATCTACAAGCCCCCTCAGAGGGATAAGAAGGCACATTCGTCTTTCCCGTTCCTGAAGCGCACTAAGTGATGTGAAATAAACTAATTTATGAAGCTCATACAAAGAGCTGTCAGATGCACTCTTACTTACTTTTATTCAGTTGAGTTTGTTTCTCTGGATGAATCTGGGAGAAATTTACCCTTGAGGGAAGTGACTTTTGTCTCAGACATTCAGCCTGGGTGTTTGAGTAGGTGTAGTTATGGCTTGGTGTTAATGGGCCAACAGGAGGGGGAAACTAGGCTGAAAGGATGTGGCTAAGGGAGACCAGTTTCAAAGGAGAAGCAGGCTGAAAAAGCATCACATAAAAACATGCGTGTTTTGATCATGTTTTCTTACAGTGCAAAGTCCTTTCAAGTCAGGAAATGGAAACCGGCAGACAAGGGGTTTGTATCAGGCCCTCCAGCCTTTCCATAACTTGAAAGCAATATATTTTGGAGTCGACGTTAAAATATTCTGCTCGCTAGCGTTGGGTAGTTTTGGAGCAGCTAAAATGCTTTCACCTGCAATCATTTTAATTTACCATTGCATTACGCTCAGATCTTTCCTTATACCATTTGCAAAGGACCTGCTGGGTGCACAGCCTGACCAGTCCAGATGTACCATTTTAAGAACCACCTCTCACAAGGATGCTGCTAGCTCCTCAGCCTGTACCTCCAAATGGAAGTAGAGAGGCTTGGAACAAATCATATCCATCAGGTCTGATCTCCATTTTAGAAAACACTAATCAATGCTATGTTGCAGGTATCTGGCAATGGGAGCAGGCAGACATCCTTTTTCACACTTTTTCCCGGCAGAGAAGGCTGCATTTTTAAACCCAAAATATTTCACTGGAGGATGCCAATTTCAACTTTTTTTTTTTTTTTTTTTTTTTTTTTTGTGACAGGAAAATCTTTAAATGAACCATTTCTATATTCTTGGTTTGTTTTGATAAGGTATGAATGTTTCATTCCAATAATGTGAATGCATTTTTTTTCTACTTTTCCAGTTCTGTCCATTTCAGCTTGCATAGTAAAATAAAAGCGCATGATAATATTGAATTTACAATCTTCCTTTATTACATGTTTCCAGCATATAATTTTGATAATAAACAGTGCAGCTATTATTAAAATGAAACATTTTTATCTTACTGAATGAGTTGTTTTCATACTACATGAGGGAATGAAATAGAATCCATCAAGATGAACAGTTTCTGAAAGTTCAGAAATCGTTTCTACCAACATTTTTTCTCAGTGACCTTCCTTTCCCTAGCAATTTGGAAAAACCACTGGTTCTGCCAATGGAAGGTAAACCACCTTTCTCAGGGCAGTTTTAAACACCTTTTTGCCCTTGTTTGAACCCAGTAGCATGTTCCACTGCCTGTATTTTTCTCATATTTTTTCCCATATGGGACATAATGCCTTCTCCTCCCTAGTGGATAAATATGATCTATGGAATGCCAGATGAAATTCTGGGTTCCTGAGCACAGATACAAAAAGAGGTTGCACAGGGAACCATCCCTCGTGATGCTGTTCCTGTCGGGTCCTTGCAAATCAGATCTGCTTTTGCTGAGGCACCCATGAGTTGGATTTGTAATCTGGGAAATCTTCCAGATTTGGGGTGTTAAGATCTCAAAATTTGTAAAACTAAGCCAAATACATTCAGCACATGACTGTTCAGTACAAGATGTCATGAAATAGAATTTAGCACCTCTCTACTAAAATGGAATTAGAAAAATATTTAAGATAATAGAATGAAATCCCAGATCAGAAATATACACAGAAGGGAGGGGAGAGATGTAAGGCCCTTGGTAGGTGGAATAAATTCTCTTAATTTTGTTAACTTAAAATCAAGGGAAAGCAGTAGTCCATGTCTGGGAAAAGATGCTTAGTTTTACTCCTTTTAGTCTTCTTCACTAAATGCTGTGAAGATAAAAGACCATTTCTCATTAGTATCCTGACCTTTTTCTTTGTGACTACATTTTGATTATACATAATATTGTCCTATAAAATTACATTTATTAATCAATAAGAACTACTAAAATAATTTCAAAGCATCATTTTAAACCAGCCCTTATTTTACTTCACCCAACATCCACTCAGCATGTGGTTTGGTTCCAAAAGCTGACTCTGTCAAAATATCATTCTGAAGTGCTATGTTTATTATAGCTTACTAATCCTCCATCAAAAGTGCTCCCTTTAAAAGTAAAAGAGTTCCCTTTCCTTAGCTGCTTGCCTTGCTAGCAGTCTGTTCCCAGTGAATCATTTGTTTGTTCCTTTTCGCACATCACAGTGAGTAATTAATTTCCAGCAGGTTTCATGGACTACTTCTAATTGCCTTGTGAGTGTGATCAGTGGTGTGTCCTAGGATGCTGGTTCCCTCCACCTAAGGTCGGGGATAACCCTTGCTTTCCTCAGCAATCACACTTTTTAGCTTCCTTGCTCTGACTTTTAGAGCTGGAAAGACAAGATATTACCATCCCCATCTCTCTAGGGACAGGAGCTGCTGGTCCTGTGGTTTAGGTATAGCCTCCAGGTCCTGAGGAAAATCAATGCCATTGTCAGCAATTTTTTGCTGAGGTATCAGCCAGGAGTTTAGCAATTCTGCTGGTGATGTGTGATAACTGGTGTCTCAGCTGATGCTCAGGGCAGGACCAGGAGCCTCAACAGTCAAAAGCAGGAGTAGTTCATCTGTCTTGCAGTGTACTCAATAGATAGCACATACATAAAAAGCCAGCCCATCCATCGCACTCTCCCACTGCTTTGTTGATGCTCTGAAGCTAAAGGGAGAAGCACAACTGATTTCAAGGTCTGAAATAAGCCTCTGATTTTAACTGATTATGCACTAAGGACAGATACACAGAGCAAGGAGAAGCTGGCACAAGTTTTCAGGGGAGATTAACAATTCTGAATGTCTTGATTTTTGGACATCAGACTTGATGCCATCCTTGAAGGGTATGGAAATAAAAAAGAGTAGAGCACATATCTCCAGACATTAGACCTCTTCAAGGCATTTTGTGTAGTGTCTCCATAACCACTTCTCACTTTTAAAAGCTTCAGTTGCATTTTTTACAAAGTCATTTTTCAGAGTAGCACTGCATTAAAAGAGCAGAATAAAAATATGAACATCCAGGACGTTAAGAAATCTTTCATCATGTCTAATAATAAACTAAGGATTAGTTTTCTTGTCATTCAGCTAAATATTTTGAATTGCAAAAGTTCTAGCTGAGTTTCTTTTCATGTAGCTTTAAAGGCACAATCCAGACACTTCTTTAAGATGTACAGGTGAGGGACTGCAATTTTCTAACATGATTGCAATTATTTTGGAATATATTTTATAATGCAGTTGATTATAGAATGGGTCAAAAACCAGAGAAACTGCAGAGAATCCTTTACTCCTGTAAACTCTGCAATATAAAAATACACTTTTTTTGCATTTCTTCTTGTCATTTTTTTGTTATTCTTATTTGTATTAAGCAGCTTGGAAGAGCGGCTGAACGCAAAAAAAGCTTCTAAAGGGGATATTCTCTTCTTATACCAACAGAAAACTGTGCAGGTGAGGTGCACAGTTGGGTATGTAACCATGATCTCATTCAAGAGGGTTAGGAGCTAAAAACCCCCATCTGCTCTCCTGTGTCGTACGTAAGTACCAGTGTGGGTGCTCCTCATTTGTTTATGTGCGAAGTGAAACAGGTTAGCTTTTTTTAGATTTGCTGCTGCAAATGACTCTTCGCGAGGTGTGCCGCTCACGTAACGAGTCCTTAGATGACCTGACATTGCATGCTGTGATTCTTGACCCTGCTTACCACCACCTGCTGCTTCAGCTTTCTCTGGAGACTCAGCAGCGCTCACATCCGTCAGTCACTTCCGCAGCTTTGTGAAAGGACTAACCGCTGCCGATATTTGACAGAAGTGGGGGCGGGAACCAACAAACCCACACCCTCCAGGATTTCTGTACCACCCTGAGGCTGTATTCTCTAACTTCTCGTGGCATAACCTTGGAAAAAACATAGTGCACAGCCCAGCCATCAGGAAAGCCATTTCCACTGGAAGTCATTGCTGTGGTCTACCATCTTCTCAAACAATTGGGAGAAATCGCCGTGTGTTACCCTTGTGACAAGATCTGCTTCCTTCTGCATGAAACCTCCTTAAGAAGGTCTTTTTTCTTCTTAAAAAACCTATGAAGTTGGATGTATTTTTGTCCTTTTTTTTTTGTCAGTATTTTTTTTGATTCGTTTGTCTCCCTAGACTGCTTCCTAAGCACTTGGTTCATAATCTTTCAGTGTCATGTCTAGAGTATGGGAAATTCTTTACGGCTTGATGCTTTTCTGCTCTAACCAGATATCTTTTTTAGAAATCTACCTTTGCACAGCCATGATATGTGAGCTTTGGGCAGGATTGTCTAGTCTGACCTATGTGGGATACAGGTGGGCCTAGAAGACTCTAAGTAGCACCTTTCTTCACGGTAAAATGTATTCTCATAAGAATCAGAGTATTGTCCGAATAAGCTCACTTCACACGTGTTCTCTGAGAGGGAAAAAGGCCTCCCATAATTCAGAATGGCATCATTTTAATGTTTTCAAGTCCAGATGTTAGGTTTTCATTCTGAAAATCATTTCATGCTACCTTCTATGATGCTAAATAAAATTGGTAAATAAAATAAAATTTCCACTTTTTTAATTATTTTATTCTTTTTTTTTTCATCCATTTTCTTGAGTTCAGACAAACCGTTTCAGCATTTTCTGTCATGGAGAATTTTCAAAAAGTCAGCTTTAGGTCTTAACTTGAAAAAAGCTGAGTGTCAAAAATCTCAAAATCCTGTCCTCCTCACAGCTCTAATGCAGGACATCACATTAGATGATTATTTGGTCTCTCTTGGCTTTAGAAGGTATTAGTCCATTAATTATAGATCACCGTCAGCATTTCTCCCTTAGAAGTTAACTTCAGCTTAATTTACCTTCCTTTTTTTTTTCTTTTTATTTAGGTCGTCCCTCTAAAATGGACTGAAGCTCCATCTATTTACGTTTCTCTTCCTTCCATTGCAAATATCTTTCCTCTTAATTATTTGTGCGACAGCACTCCATCCACTCTGAATGCTGGATGTCTGTCAGGAAAAGTCAGTGTCTGCCATGTATTTTTCTTGTCAGACTTTTATTTCAGATTAACTTCAGGCAAGCCATTGCTACCTGCACCTTGCACCATTATCAACATCACCCTGGCTGATAGCTGTTTGTTGCCTTTACTGCATAGTTAGGTGGTTGGGAAAGGTAGGATGGAGAAGTCTCACAAGGCAGCTGTTGCAGGTATCTCTCTTATAGCAGCCCTCCAAATTTTGCCAGAGTAACATGTAAGTTACTCTGTATTCAGTGAAATACAAAGCCCTTGTTCCTGCAGTGCCTAACCATAGGGCTGAGTTCACATTGTGGCCCTCAGCAGAGGACAGTTTAACGGGGTTACACTTCTGTGTGTTTAAAAATAAAAAGACACTTTCATTATCTCTTTTGCACCTCTGCCATGCGTGAATAGCCCACATGTTCAAATGTTACTGCAGCACGATTGGAGATGGCAAATGTAAAAAGGACAGGAGGACAAAGATGAGCAGGATGTTCTTCAAAATTAAACAGTCATTGTGTAAAGGCTTCTCTTGTTTTAAAGGCATTGAAGCTTCAGTGCTCTGGGCCTCATTCCCATTGAGCAAATTATTTAGGAGATGTTTGCATTGCCCGTGCAGCGTCATGAAGAGGCCTTTGAGCTGGCCAATGTCAGCCTGGTAGCACCTCCTAATGGGGCCCAGTCGGTGTGTGGCAACAACACGGCCATCCTGCTTCTGGCACCAGCGCTAATTGCCTTTGGCCGATGCCCAACTTTGCTGCGTAGGCACGTGGACCTGTTTGTCATTAGTGTGAGTATCCCTAACGTGGTTCTGGCAGGATTGTTCTTAATCTCTCTGTCCTCACCCCCATCTGTCAAAAGGGTATCCATACTTTCTTTGTCTCCTTTGCAAAGTGTTTTACGAATGCTTTAAGTCACAAACAGCCTCCATTTGAATTCACAAGAACCATTTCTCAGTCCTGCAGCAAAGTCACCTGCAGGAGACCTACATCACAATCATAAATACAGTGTTACTGGTGATAACTTCTTACTATTTTATAGTGCTCTCAGTAAGCTGTGGGCAAAAATAATGTCTGTTAAGAACGTGAAAATATTTTGTTGCACTGGTTGGTTGCATGCAGGTCTGCAGCTCTCAACTTTCTGGTCCTGCAAGCTTGTCATACCCGAGCAAAGTGTGGTCCAAGCACGTTAAAACAATTGTGCAAACCAGCTGGCTTATGTATGGGATGTTATCATATTATTTAGTAACACTGTGTTTTTATAGAGCCTGAGAGGACAGCAGTGTGCCTAAACATTTCTGGCTGCACTGGTAGAATTTCAGATCATTTAACTATTGGTACAATCTTTATATATATTTAAGTAATCTGTTAGAAAAAAATTATGCCTTGTCTTCCTGCTTGGATTATTTTACTTCCTCTAGCAATATATCATTCTCCATGCATTTAGATTCTCTGGAGTCTCCAGCTGAGAGCTCTAATTAGGTGTGCCTACAGCTCTGGAAAATAGGTCTTCCATCTTATTTTCATGTTTGGATCCAATTTACTATATTGAAACAATTGCTTTGCTCTGGGATCTATCAATGTTTTCTCTTCCAGAGTAAGAATTGAACTTGGATCAGTCACAAAAACTAAATGACTGCAAACATCTTGCATGGAGCCTATAGTTTGCTTGGTGATTCTCATGTTTGTCAAATGCACATGAACTCACACAGAGCAATGTCATCACATATCTTGCATGGCCTATTTTTAGACACGATTTTGTTCAGGAGGTGAAGCTTTTTTACACAGGAATTTAAAAGCTCCCACCAGCACACACTCTATAATTTCAAGGCCTCCTGGGATTTCTTTTTTGTCTCTTTTTTTTTTTTTTTGGCACAATGCACACATACGTCAAGATATCATTCTGCCTGCGCTTATATGCATATCTAGTCATATTCAGAGTTTTACTACTAACTTCTAGAATAACAATACAGTGCTGTTTGCAGACACTGTAGATAACTTTCCTTTTGCTTTTCCTTGCCCTGTCCTGATTATGGCTGTACAGGTGAAAGTAGAGGCGAGCCTGACGCATCCCCAGTGGCGAGGAGCATGACAGGCTGATACTATGCCCCTGCCCCCCTGCACGCCAGTACAGCTTTCTGTGTAGCAACCAGGTCTGTGGTCAGTCTCAGGGAGAGCTGTTTGTTACGGATGTGTCCAAATGAGGGATGACTCCTGCCAGGCCTTTGACAGAGGGAAAAAAACCTCATTTCCTGGCTAACCAGAAAAGACAGAAGGCTTTTCTGAATACATTTGCTGTTAAAACATGTCATTACTCAGGTTATGAGCTCGTTTGTGCATGAACTGTCATTTAGTTTTGTAACTGTGCAGTGACTAGGAAACTGTCCCAGGAATGGGTCTCCGTTGGCAGTAATACAATATGAAAACAAATAGTAATAATAGCTGTTAATGCTTTGAATTTCCCACTTAGTCTCCGAGTGCCCGAGAGCCACATTCTTGGTCAAATGGAGATAATGCCTACTCATCTATGGAAAGTTCTTGGAAATCTATGAAAGTAAAGCACAGTAAGCATGCTGTCTTTTAGTATTTAAATTCCATTGCAGCTTTCTTGGTCAGGCTGTGTGTGAAAGCCTGAGGTAAGTTGGGGAAATGACCTCCAAATGTACTGATTCTCAATCCTTTTCTGAGTCTTAGCCCTGCCAGGTGTTGTCACATGTCGGAAAACATATAAGATAGTTCATATATCTTTCTGGACTTCCCTACTATGATATCGGGGTTGTGGGTGCCCAGGGAGTCAGTAAGAACAACAAAATCCCAGCAGATTTAAGTGGTCACATGCAGAGTAGTCCAGTATCTACAAGACCTTCTTCCCCAAGCATCTCCCAATGGATAGCATCCCTCCTGTCGTATTTGCCTATGCAAAAGTCATCTGCAGCCTGGCCATTGAAAACCAGCCAGCTGCAAAGCGACCAGCTCGGACACTTCAAACTGAGCACAAAAGCAGGAGGTATCACTTTTTTTGTCATCTTCAGCTGATACAAAATCAGTATATGTCTTGGGAATTTGGCTGCTGAACTTTGATGCGAGAAGCTGTACCAAGCGCCTGCACTTCCTTAAGCAGTACATCTTGACAAATTACATAATCAAGAGCACACCAATCCAGAATTAATCTCACAAAGATTAAGTCATATTCTAGTACATCCAGCACAGAATTGGAAAAAAAAATAATCTTTTTAGCACAAAGGCCATGGCAAGCTTTTAAAGTCCTTGGCAATCTCAGTAATCCATGAGGAGAATCCAGATAGTGACTACATTCATGCCTGAGTTCTATAGTCTATGATCTTGAGGTCAGATTTTAGGCATTCCTGGCATTTTCTGTTTTTAAAGATGAGGAAGATTCTCACCTCCTGCTTAATATGGGGTGACTGCAGGCTTGCATTTAACAGATCGGGAGAGAAAACAGCAGGGCCTTCTGAGATTTCTGGGTCTGTAGCAATCTCTAAACCATCACGGTGCTCCCCCCATCCTTGCTTAACCTATTTTTCAATCATTGCAGGAGTCCAAGTGGAGCAATATGGCTCTATACATGCTTTTTATTAAGCAGTGAATAAAAGAAGAATATGGCTCATTCAGCATGTATCTCAGAAGCTGTGAACATTCAGCCTGCCTATCAGTTAGCTACTCAAGCATGCAGAGAACAGATTATATTCCTTTTGAATGCTTTTGTTACATATAAAAAAAAATGCCACATGCATGCAAAATGCTAGTCTCAAAGAGTCATCACTTGGTCAAATCTGAGCTCATTTTCATCAGGCCACTCACAGTCATTTCTCAGGGAGGCCTGTCTTCCTTGCCAAGTGGGATCTGCCAGTACCTAGCTCTTGTAAACTGTCTATAAAATCTCTTAAAATTCAAGATTACTTTAAGAATCAGGAGAAATGTATTCTTTCTCCCTCGAACACAGCATGCCTTCATGTTTGCAATATGAATTGTGTTTGCTGTAGCTTTCTACAAAAGTTCAGTTCTGGGGAAAATAAAGAGAGTGTTAATACAAGAAATATATAATTCAAATTTTCTAGTTATTTTCACTCTGGGTGCCAGTAACAAATACAGTTCCATCTTTCCCTACCTGTTGTATAAAATTGTTAAGGCAAAGCAACCAGCTAATTTGCGGTGGTTAATACATCTTTCAAGGTTCCCTGTCCTGAATCACAAGAAAAGTACATAAGCATGCTCCTAGTGCCACCATCACTTTTAAAATGGAAAATTAATTCCAATTCCCACAGGCCTAGGACACCAGGACTGAGATATCCTCCCACCTCGGCATGCTTGGGCCATGTGTTGGGGACCACAGTGCTCCTGCTCTGGGGAGCCAGTCACGTCGCATGAGAGGATGTTTCATTTCACGGTCTTTAAGTTCAAGATGACATATAGTTAGGTAAGCATTCCTACGATTCCTTTGTCCAGGTTTCACATGAATTGTTTCCATGGAAATAGGTTGTTTGTGTTTTTCATGCTTTCATTCTGCTGGAAAACCTTATTTTACTGTCATTTCTCTCTGGGAATGGCTGAAAAAGGCATCTTGAGGCTTCCTGTTCCCTTATCTTTTACTTAATTCTAGACACAAAAAGGTTAGAAAGGTCTACCATTGATCCACGGAAATAATTTGCAATGCATGCACAAATATAATGAAATATAACAAGCAACATTAAAAACACATACTACTGATTTTAATAACACATGTATGGTCAGCAAAGGAGGTTAAACATTTTTGTCTGCCTCTTTCTTATTTATTTTAAAATATCTCTTAAGAGAAAATGCATTTTAAGAAAAAATTTGCAAGTTCATAAGAAAAAAATTCTTTGGCAGAAATATTTCAGGATTATTTTAACAGGTTTATCCAAAAGCTAAATATTTGTCTCTTAAAAAAATACAATGGAGGGATGCCAGCTTTCTTCTTTTCTTTCTCATTTCTTATTTCCCCCAAGAGGAACAAAAGCAATCTTTGGAAAGTTGCTATGAGAAAGAGGGAAAAGATTCCATTGGAAAAGACGTTGAGAAACAAAGTATTTTCAACCACATCTCTTCACTAGTAATGTAACATGTCACAGGACTGTAGTGTCAGGCATACTGCTATGTGTCTAGCAAAGACAGGACTACTTATAGAAGATACATATCAGGGAAAATAAAAGATGCAAGAGAAAAGTATATTGTCTCTCCCTTCTTCAATATCTGTCTTATGACTGCATGTAATTTCTTGATAGTGGTGAAATAATAATAATAATAATACATTTCTGTATTTCTATTTTAATCTGGGAAATCTCTTAGATGAAACTAGTGAACTGGGTCTAATGATGCCTTTGGGAAGAAGACAGGTATTGTCTTCATGTTACACATGATGAAATTGATAGGTGAAATGTTTAAATGATGAAAGGGAAAACTCAGCATCCCCCTTCATTGAGAAAGTTTGACATCAGGTGTCTCAACTAAGGTAGTTTTGTTATACATGAGGGACCTGCATTTGAGGAAGAAATATTATGCCTCCTTGCAGGACAGCCCCACAGGTCTCCCTGGACCAGTTAAGGTATGTTAACAAAGTGAGCAAATTCCTGATGTTGAGGGTGCAGATATGAAATGGATCTGAAAACAAACACTGTGCTACAGTCGCAGCTATGCACAACCACAGCTCCTTGCACAACAACAGGAGATGGCATGCAGGTTTTGGCATGAAACAAAGGGATTTGGGAATCTACATGCTTCAAATAAATATATTTGTTCCAGAGGAACAGAGGTGCTGCAATGATACATTGTGGCAAAAAAAAGAGTACATTGCAATTACATTGTGATGCTCCCACCACAGTCATTATGTACTTGGATTATCTTCACTGTCTCTCTCAATTGCATCCATTAGAGTTGTACATTCAATTTCTGGTGGTAATTTTCTCAGTTTGGCATGTTGAAATGTTGTTTTTACCTTCCTTATGCTATACAGTCTTGCATCTTCATCGGACTATTTTGAAGCTCCTCTAACCAACATCATGCTAATATGCTTACTTGAATTTATACTGTCTCCTTTTATAAGTTATGGTCATTAACATTACTACTGTCCAGACTTTGTCCGTGTTACAGCCACATTCATGTGCCTCCTTTCATTGTGCAATGAGCAAGCCCTTGATACTTGATGCACCTGAAAGATCATACATGATTCATCTATGATTTCTCTTTAATGTGTGCTTCACGGCCCCATCTCCTCTTCCGCTCTGTGAAGGTTTCTTCATCCTCATCCAAGCATCCCCAGAATAAAAATGGAAATGTTTTGCTGGAAGCAGTGTTTGAATACATGCTGTGAATTTATCAACTCTTCAGTGCCAAACTGTTTGAGGTAAAACTGATCCTGCATGTGCAGGATAAACATTCCCTGTTGACATGGTAGGTTAGCAAGCCTGGTGAGTTATCCTGGGTTACAGACTATATAGTCATTATCTTTTTTAACACTGGAGATAGAGATCTGGGGTAGACATCTGGCACCTTCACAAATTCGCCATCAGTCTGTGAAATATTCTGTTTCTACAATACAAAAAGCAAATAGAATAATCCCCTCCCCAAATCTACCTGTGCAATCCTTTGTTTAGGGAACAAAGGCTGTGATGCTTTGCATTCTTCTGTAGCATGCAGACAGAGAGGTTTCCAGAATCATAAATCAAAATACTGTATTTGTAGCATCTCCTTGACTGATTTTGCCATCATTATAATAAATGACCATCCGATCAATACTAAAGAGCAAGAATTGTCAACTCAACTGCAGAACGGCTTTCTATTCCACAGATTAAAACAGTTTTGCTTTTCAAAGACTCCTTTGTATTAAGGATTTTAAGTTTGCTGGGGAAGTTGTTTTGCAGTGTGGGGGTGCTGGAGAGTGGATGATAGGGTGCTGAGCCCCAGATCTGTTTTTCATTACATGGAAGGGACTTCAGAGGTAACACGGCTCCTCCTGCCTTGGGTTGCTGTGGCTTGGCAGCATCCAGCAGCTTCACACATGACCTGTCTTTGCCTGCTGCTGAAAGGAAGGCACCCATCTGAAGAAACGTGGCGTCTCTTCATGGGAGCTTGAGTCCAGCACAGGGATGAAAATGCAGCATAGACACACCCTGTGCTTAATGCAATTGACCACTGGATCCAAAAGGAAATGGGACACACTGTTGTGCAACGTGCAGTCTTTTAATCCAGCCATTCGCAGAGCTTTGTCTGCCCTTGCTACATTTTCTGTTTGTAACTTGATGAACTTTACCCATTCGATCATGCTGAAGACAGAAAAATACATAGGGAACTGTCTTTTTTATATATAGTGCTGATTTCTCTGTGGGAAGCTGTCTGCAGATCATTACTTTAAGTTCATATTATGTACCTGAACTGCAACTTGAACTTCCAAACCTTACTGAAAATACACTGCCTTCTCTCTAAAATATGTTTTTATTTTATTTGCTCATTAACATTCACAATAAATTTTAAAGTTAGAATATGAAAGGAAAAAGCCAAAAGATTCTTCATCTCAACATTTCTTCAGTTTTTTACTTTTTTTTAAATTATGGTATTCAGATTTAGTCAACAGTAAAAGAGTCAGTAAGAAGTAAAGGTGTGAATGTGCAGAAGAACAATTTTGTGAAGCTGCCTGACAGGGTTTGGAAAGAAAGAGACTCTTTTTTTGCCTTTCTCTGCTCTCTGATTTAGCTCCAGCACTGATGTGACAAAGTTGTCCAAGCCACCTTATTTTTTTTTGTAGGGCAGACCAAGAGAAGGGCCTATGCATTTTATTCTCCCCTAGGGTAAAACCGAAGATCTGCTGCAGTTAAAGACCATTTTGCCATTGGCTTCAGTGAAGTCACAATATCAGCTTTAGGTACTCCCTCTCCTATATGTCAGTAAGGAGAAGATGGGAAGACCAGCCACCAGTCTAGTCCTTTACCTTGATCATGAATGTGTCCAACTCGTGGAGCAAGTGAGCCAGGATACCCTGAGCTGGGATATCTGCTTAGTCTTTGCAGATGTTGGGTCAGTTTCTTGCTGGCTACCCATGTCCCATTTGCCAGTATCTTTTTTTTTCTTTCCTACCTGACAGCCCAGGACAAAGTAGAATTAGGTCTGATGTTTCAGACGCCTTGTAGCCTTATGCGGGCTTATGAGCAATCGGATCAAACTGAAAATGGACCATTTAAAATGCTACTCTTAGCAGATATTATTTACAGTCAGTCTGACAAGATGAATCCGAAGTATAAATCAAACTCTGGAGCACAAATCTTATTATTTGCCATGTTAGTAAATCAGTTCACCTAAATAATCTTGAGCTTTTGACAAAGATGCAGCCTTCTGAATTGAAAATTCAGCTCCTGCTTGTGCAGTGAACTTGATCTGCTGACATTTCAAAGGACTGAGATCCTATTTCTGATGGTTCAGTTTATACTCAACTATAAACTATTTTGAGCAGCACTGAGCTGAATACAAACAGCTGATGTTCAGGTCTGTCTCCTCTGACTAAGTGGAGTAGGTTAGGGAAAGTACACAACTTGTACACATTTCCCAACAGAAAATAACAAGCAAGTACAGAAATGTGGGGAGACAAATAATACAACACATATAAAAATGGTTCCAGGACCTGCTTTTTGTTTGTTTTAACTTTTCCATTTGGAAGGAAAATCTCATGTTTTCAATCCATACCTCCAAGCTTATTCCCAGAATAAAAAATCTGTGTTAAAGAGATGCGATTTCTGCTTTTCACTCAAGGTCTGGTATTGTTTGGCAATAAATATACAGCTTCAGTTTCTAGCCTGCTCAGATCTGACAGCCCTTAATTATTCAGGACATGATCTACTAAAATCTACATCTGGAAACGATGTCACTTTTTGCTTTTGGCATTGGAAAATCTGACTTCATGTTAAACACATACTCTTAAATGTAAAGCTTTGAGAGAAATTAGTACAGCTGAACACTCCTTCTCCAGCTTAAATTTTAAACCAAATTGCACATACCTTTTATTTAATAGTTACAAGGTTTCATTACATTTCAACATCCTGTATTCTCTCCATATATCTACTGGTTGATTTTACTTCTCCCACAGATCTGACTCCTGCTCTTCTGTGATCTTTTCAGCACAGCTGTAATGGGGCAGTACTCCTCAGGATTCAGAGTCTGGTTGTTTTCTCACTGCTAGATGGGTAGACTTAAATTTCTCATAAATGTACATGGTAATTTTTGCATCTTTTCCAAAGCCTGTCAAGATGCTTACTCTTCAAGTAGTTTTGGGGAAAGGAAAACAAAGGTTTTCTGTTACTGTTCTTTTTGCGTATAGCCTGGGTTGTTACAAAATCAGTACCCTTTTAGTTCAGTGAATAAAGACCTGACTTTGGCAAATCTAACCTACTAGCTGAGACAATAATTAATAGATTTGAGGGCTAAGAGTAAATTCTTTAAAAAGAAAGGAAAAAAATGCTATTTTTAAAATAAAGACTGAGGAAAGCCAGACACCAGCCTCAGCTCAGTAGTGTCCACAGCACATGGAAAGAAGTTTTCCAGTCTGTTTGCATTCTGGGCATTTTTTTTTTAATTAAAATGATAGACAGCTGGAATACATTCCTGGCATATTCACCAATGGCATGGTTGGCAGAACTTGCAGTTGCAGGAGATGTTTCTGAACTGAGTTTGCTTTTTTCCCCAATACTTAAACTGGTAAACAAGTCTAGTAAGTTTAGAAAACATCTTTCTGTTTCAGTTTAATTAGACCGGTATTTTATAACAGCTTATTAGAGCAAATCATCTGTTGCTTTGATTAGAGTCTACATATATGGAATAAAGTGGAGTCTGTTCATAAACCGTATTGTTATGGACACACCAGGGTGTGCTCAGAGATTGCATGACCACCTGCCATCCTCATTAGACCATCTACTGGTATGGAGAGTTTCAAATCTACCTGGACAATAGCATCTGGCAGTGCAACAGTGTTATTGCTGCTAGTGCAAAACTGAAGAATAGCTACCACATAAATGAAAACAATCAAAGCTTGGCATTGGGTGCTTTGTCTTGCTTACCAAAGTCTTACTGAAGCTCCTCAAAGGCTTTAAATATTTGCATAGGAACAATGTTTTTTAGAACCCAGAAGCTGTTTTTCTCAGAGAGCTATTTACAGCAACATGGTGTTTCCGAAGGCAAACTTATACCCTCTTTTTCATAATTAGAATAAATTGAAGGATTTTTTGGGTGTGGTAGGAACATTAGTCTTTAAAAAGTGAACATTCACAGAGATTTTCTAGCTTAATAACAACTCTGATATGAAATAGTGACTTTTTCCATTCCAATCCTCCTTAAAGCTTTGCAGGGAAAGCTCCTCAACCTGCCCTAGGTCTGGGGTAGATGTTGATGTGGTGTGATGTAGCTCTACACCACCCTGTTTCCTACCACTGTGGGGTTCATCAGAATAGGGACTTCAGAAGACAACTGATATCTTTTTGCAGTGTTGCAGAGATTTTGGATGGTGCTAATCCTTGTAGAACAGCCTCAGGAAGCCACTATAACCCAGAAGTGGCCCTAGGGCTATACAAATCATGCTGGCTTGTCTCTTCTTCTCTGGCAGTTCCCAAAAGTTGAAAGATGCTAACACAGAATTAAAATGGCATCAATTCCGTCTACTTGTGAGTTCTCTGGTGTATATTTTTAAGTTGTTCTGCAGTGGGCAGAAAATCTCATGTAGATGCTTCCTAACCTACTAAGGTTCCAAGTAAAGCACTGTTTATTGTTCAATGATCTGCCAAGTTGCTGTTTTTCTTTTTTCAGTTTATACATGTTTTTACATATCACACTAACACACCAAGGTTAGAGCAGTCACACGACAGGATAGAACCAAGCAAAAAAGTTGTATGCAGGAATTAGAGCAACTATATTAGAAATCGTCAGCTTCTGTCCTCACTGACTGAAAGTAAGTAGAGCAAGTAAATTATTTGTGATGTTCAAATTCTATTTTGTGTGAATTCATACCGGCAGTTTTGCTAACAGCAAACAAAAGAAGGTCAAAAGTTAGCCCCAGAGAAAATAAGATTGAATTAAAAGACACAAGTTCTCTTGAAAAAAATTAAAGTTTGTGTCTCTCCTTATCTTCCTTCAGAGTGTACTTGGTTCATTTTTTCAAAGTTATCCTTGTAGATGTACTTTAAGAAAAAACTATGATCTTAATATTAAATTGTGTGTTTACAGGAGCTGATTTTTAAAGTAAAATTTCAAATATTGTAACGTAAGTGCAAAAAACTGACATCGATGTGTCAGAGGCAATATCTGATCTTAAATTCACTGAGCAAAACACGTTCTTCTTGTAGCACTCAAGCACAGGTTTGACGGTATTCACGTTTCTCAGCAAAGAGACAACCAAAGGCTTTGTCATGTTTCATAAGCAGTTACTACATTTTAGTGAGACATCAAGATTAAAAATATGTGAGTGTCTCAAATTAACAGTGATGGTGTTACCTTTATTTTTCATGTGCTTGTTTACAAAGGGCACGCTTTCAAGTAAGATTTGGTGCTTCCACAGATTTTCTTGCCCTCTTCCGAATCTTGGAGAATTGTGACATGGCTATTGTTTCCATACCAACAATTTGATGTCATCATCATGGATTTGTGACTTCAGTGCAATCTCCAGTTGACAGCGGAGTTGGGCCATGAGGACATCTACTAAAGGCCAGGTGTCTGAAATAACAAAAAGGAACTTCATTCAGACCTACAATTTTTATTCTCTTCAGGTTTGTTGTGGTGGGATTTTTATTTAAACTTAAAAAATAAATGAAGAGTTAAATCCGCATTTCATTAATCAATGCTCTCTGCCAGTTTCCCATGCAACAGATAGCAAAATCAGCTAATTATTTCACTGGAACACATCTGTTAACCTTTTTTTTTGGTAAAGGGTTGTATTTCCATGGTTCTTTCCTCATTACTGTCCTAGCTAACATCCATGAAAATATCGCAAACGTCTGCAAATCGTTTATTTCTAATATCTTCTGAGATTCTTTTCTTTCAAATCCTGGAGCTATCTGAATTTTTTTTGACTGAACTAATTCCTTTCTGAGTCTTCCAGTACCTTCCTCACTTGTTAGTTATTTCTCTCCTTCCCTGTCTGCATGCAGAAAAATTATTCCTGCTTCCTCCAATCTCCCTGGTGAGCACAGATGCAAGGAAGTAATTGAGATTCCTGGTTCTGTATGCTTGCCTTGTCTTTCAAAGCCTACAGTGTTCCCTCAGTAAGATTACTACTTTATGTGACTGCAAAAGCTTTTGTCTTCACAGCTTGTGCAGTCCTGGTTTCACTTTCACTAGTGGTTTTCTACGGCTGTATTTTGTGTTCCCTGATCAGCACAAGGTTAGTGTTTCATCCACAAGGTTATTGTCTTCATACACAGTTCTTTTCTTTTCTTTACCAGTTCCTGCGTTTTCCTGATCACCCATGTTTGTTGTTTACTACTCCTAATAAAAGTTTATTCTTTAGTGTGTTTTTGTTGCGCTGGGCTCTCAGTAAACTGCTTCTCAGGGCTCAGCTCTCCTTTCTTCTGCCTTACTCCTCTTTTATCTAGCAGCTGATTTTTAGTAATACAAACTTTTCTGCTTTTCTGCCAGATTTTAATGGCCAAGTTGGACACTGGCTTTTCATTTTGGGGATTCTCCTGCTCTTTGTTTCTGGCAAGTAGAGGCTAACATGTGAAAACCTCATGAAGTTGAGTAAGTGTTCGGTTCCACTGGTGCCTGATCTGTAAAATATGAGCCTGATTCCCTCTTGCTTGTAGCTGTGTATCCATATTGAATTAGGTGGTTTCTGCAGATGAAAACGAACAAAATATGGTAGTGATTAAATAGAGACAGTGGAGTGCTGTTTCCTTGTCTCCTGCCAGGTCTTCCCTCCCAGCCAACAGCATTTCACGCTCAAAAACTACCAGAGGCATCGCAAAATCCGGAGATCATTCTGGGGCTAATCACCACTGTGGGTGTACAGGACTCCCTCTGTGTGGTTTGATATAGTTCAGCTTCACCCATAGGAGATGATCTACCCTGGCTGTTGTATACGTGCACTGAGGAAGAGTCATGGCTTGGCTGGGACTATGCAGGTGCCAGGATTTGTTGTACGTGGTTTTGGTTATAGGTCATGAGCTAGATGCTCAGCTGGCCCAAGCAGATATCATCTAGTGTCTTCACATTCCCAGGAAGGTGCTTATTCATGCTCACCACTGTAGCAAGGGCAACAGAAGACTTTGCATGGGCTAGTGTAGTGTGAAGATAAACGAAATCCTTTCTGAGAGTTTAAAGAGGGATGATCCTGGAGAAGGACAAAAAAAGCAGCTTCAATTCTGTGTTACTCATATAACGTCTTAGAGCTTAATAGCCAGGACCGAAGAACAGATGCCCACAATGCTGAGATAGGAACCAGAGATGAGGCCTCTGAATGCCTCAGTACAGGATTTTCAACAGAGAATGAACGTGAGGAATGTGTATACCCTCTAATACCAAATGCTGGAGAGAGGGAAGTGAGAGGAAAACACTTTTTAAAATCAGCTGCATCTGAAAAGCTAGAAAAGAGGACTGGAAAGCTTAGGATGTGATGCTGGGCTCAGTCTTTTCTTTCAGAAGTTGGATGTAGTTCATCTTTTCTGTAATAGTGTAGAGGTCAGAGCTGTCGATAAAGGTATGTTGTAGAGGGTGGAGGAGAAGGCTGGTGCTGTGGTAAACTCCTTAATGACTTGACAAGAAGCTATCTGAGCCAGAGTAGCTGAGCTATCGAAAATTTCCATATAGCAGAAAGGAATTCAAGTCTCAGGAATTATCAATAGCAGGAGAGGGAGCAGACAGAGCACCGTAATGGGCAGAGCACTCAGGTGGCAAGTGCACAAGTCCTGTCTGTCCTTACGGAGTTATTTCTAAGTTCTATATGAAAGAGTTACTGGAACAGATCCAGGGTGCTGTTTCCCAATAGATAATTCTTAACACCGAAGTTGTAAAGGTTTTTTTTTTTCTGCTTCCAGTTTCACACTTTTCTTCTTGCACTGCTTAGACAGCATAGGTACAGCTACCTGGGATCCCAAATTCTTCATGGGACAGAGGGGGAAAGCCATTGGAAAACAAGATCATCACCTGGGCATCTATTGGATTTTACACTTTATGTCCACACTTGAAGAAAGCTATTGTATAAGAATGGTGAAAGATGGTTGAATATTCATGATCAGTTTAGAGGTTAAAGAACTTTTTATAGTGGATTGCTTTTTTTTCTCTTTTTATTTGCCATTAAATTAAGGCAATATTCCTAATGTCTTCTTTTTGGCTGGAAAAAAAATCAAATCAGCTGTAATAAGTTGTAACCCAGGGGACCCTCTGGTCTTAAATCCTTTCATTAGTGGTTTGTTAATTGTAATCTACATATCATTAGTGGCTCACTGCTAAGTCTAAGCCCCTTGGGTCTCGATAGGGGAACTTCTGCCATGTGGGTCAGAATAGGCTTTGGAAGGCTATTTTTTATTTCAACCTTTGGACATGATGTCACTCAAGATCACTGATCTCTTGTTTGTCCCCACCACTGCAAGGTAGAGATCTTGTTTGCTTCCCAAATCAGGAGTGAAACATCCCATTACAAAGAAATCTCTAAAGGAGCAAGCTGTAGTGAGTCCACAGAGACTATGCCTGGACATACAACAAGAGAAAGTGTAGGGTCCTACATCTGGGCAGGAACAACCCCAGGTTCCAGTATAGGTTAAGGAATGACCTGTTAGAGAGCAGTGTAGGGGAAAGGGACCTGGGGGTCTTGGTGGACAGCAGGATGACCATGAGCCAGCACTGTGCCCTTGTGGCCAGGAAGGCCAATGGCATCCTGGGGTGTATTAGAAGGGGGGTGGTTAGTAGATCCAGAAAGGTCCTCCTTCCCCTCTACTCTGCCCTGGTGAGGCCGCATCTGGAATATTGTGTCCAGCTCTGGGCCCCTCAGTTCAAGAAAGACAGGGAACTGCTGGAGAGAGTCCAACACAGGGCAACTAAGATGATTAAGAAAGTGGAGCATGTCCCTTATGAAGAAAGACTGAGGGAGCTGGGGGTCTTTAGTTTGGAGGAGACTGAGGGGTGACCTTATTAGTGTTTATAAATATATAAAGGGGGAGTGTCATGAGGATGGAGCCAGGCTCTTCTCGGTGGCAAACAATGATAGGACAAGGGGTAATGGTTTCAAGCTGGAACACAAGAGGTTCCACTTAAATTTGAGAAGAAACTTCTTCTCACTGAGGGTGACAGAGAACTGGAACAGGCTGCCCAGGGAGGTTGTGGAGTCTCCTTCTCCGGAGACATTCAAAACCCACCTGGACGCCTTCCTGTGTAACATCATCTAGGTGTTCCTGCTCTGCGAGGGGGATTGGACTAGATGATCTTTTGAGGTCCCTTCCAATTTCTAGCATACTGTGATACTGCGTGATACTGTGACATACAGCAAATGTCACCATCAAACCCACTCCTTGTGTGACTGCTCATTTCCACAGCCATGCCAAGCACCCACTTTTGCTGGAAAGAGTGTTTAAAAATGGTGGTTCCGTTCTGTAGCTGCAGGCATTAGCAAGCTGTACGTTTACTCTGTGTGAATAATCCAACCTAGAAACCGAAATGTATTTTCAATTAGATGGGCTCAAAGTTTAGCTTCTGGGCAGTTCATTTTTGATTTACTCTGAATCTACAGACAAATTGATCTGTGAACAGCCATTGCTTTCACAGAGGGATTTGATTTGAGGAATTATGGGCTAGATTCATCATACTGATGACAGATAGATTTCCATACTTTGGATTTTATTAATGGTATGTTCTTCGCTTGTTAACATTCAAAGGAGATCAATCACAAGGTGTTCTGCTGCTATTGAGTTACTCTGGAAAAAGGACACCATATGTGGAGACAGGAGTATGGGTCAGTGTGTGCCGGCCTCAGAGAAATACAATACCTTTACTAGCAGGGAATAATAGGAAATGAGTCCAAATTTCAGCCATTACAAGAACATCACTGATCTCATTGGAAAACTCTGCATTGACTGAAATGCATTATTCTTGACACATCTTGTTCATAACGCCTTGATTATCTCCCACCCCCAATTAAGGAAAGAAATGTAAAATTTGTGCAAAGTTGTGCAGGAAATATGCATTTATCAAATGTTCCTGATGATCAGTTCAGTGCTCAGATTACCAACCCCTGGTGCTTTTCTCCAATTATAGACTTACCCAAGTGAACTCTCCAGTCTTAAAAGCCTAGTATCCTACTTATTCTCTGGAAAAATCAGCTGCCACTTCTTCAAACATGCATCATTTAACTCCTTGAACCTGTGCCACAGTAATCAGTACTATATGGGGAAATCATATTACCTTTAAGTAACACTTTTGTACATTTTCTTTTCAACATTTTTGGCATTTGATACTGTCATTTTAAAAGTTTCTTTCTGTATTAAATCAGCTGATTGAATGAACTGTATGGAGCTCTGTCCATCTACAGAAGAGAAATGAACACTTAGGTTCTGCAGGGCTGTTTTATGTTAGAAGGCTGAAATAACTACATAGCATTTTTCAGTTTTCTTAAATTTGGGTGAAACTCCTTACTATAAGTAGCCAAAGCTTTACTTCACTGTACACAGCTGGCTCTGTTCTTGGAACCAACTTATTAGCGTCAACCTCCAGCCAATTCATAAGAGCACAGGAGGCATGGGATGAACGCATTGTTCTGGCGTTAGCAAGTTTCTTAGCAACAGAAATGATCCAGAGGATCACATCCCTCATTTGCAAAGACCAAAATATTTTACTGTCCAAAGGACATTTAAAATAGATGATTTTTTCCTTTTCCTCTTCCTTTTCCTTTTCCTTTTCCTTTTCCTTTTCCTTTTCCTTTTCCTTTTCCCTTTCCTCTTCCTTTTCCTTTTCCTTTTTTCTTTTTTTCTTTTTTTCTTTTTTTTTTTTTTGGTTTTCTTTTGGAGATAGCAAAAAATAAGATGTGTCAAAGTAGTTCCTCCACTCAGTGTTCTCTTAACTATACCATTGGTTTCCTTTTGGGCCTTTTTGAGAAAAAAAGACAGTAATTTTTCCCATCAGACCATTTGCTTCTACTGAGATTGATGTTATTTCCTTTTCCCATTGAGCCAACTGTTTTCACTTGCATTATTTGGGAATTACATGCATAATTCTGAGGGCAAAACTGGAACCAAAGAATAAACGGGCACACAGAGAAAGTGCAAAATCATGATAGATATTTTGTGCTTGACCAGAAGCAAAGGAAGAGCTTCTATTTCTTGAAACATGTTCTGTATCTCAAAATTTATACTTGTGCTGGGTTTGCATCTAGTAGGATTTTGATAGTGGAGAGGCTATGGAGGTGGCTTCTGTGTAAAGCTTCCAGAGGCTCCCCTGGCTAAAAGTTGGGGAAGGCTCTAGAAGCCTCTGGCTAAGGCTGAGAAGATCAGTGCTTCTGTGATAAGCATATTTAGGAGGGGAAAAGACTGCGTGGCAGGTGGGACTTTTTTTGTTAGGAGAATTCCTTCCTCTTTGGATAGGAGGGGGTTGTGAGAGGAACAGCCATATGGATAGCAAGGCTGGTGAGGAAAGAGAGGGAGAGGTCCACTGGTGTAGAGCCTACAGCCCTGTAGGAGTTAGAGAAGTTCAAGGAGGACTGTCTAACAGGAGAGGGATGCCACACTGGAGCAGGAGAAGACTGCAGGATTCTTCTCCCTAAGGAGGAAGGAGCAGCAGAGGCAATGCATGGTGTACTGACCACAACTCCCATTCCCTGCCCCCTTGCACTGCTGGACAGGAGGAAGTAAAGAAATTGAGAGCAGAGCTGAGTCTGGGAAAAAGAGAGGGGCAGGGGAAAGGTGTTTTAATGATCTGGTTGTATTTCTTATTATCCTAGCCAGATCTGGTTGGTAGATTTGTGGTGATTTTGTTGTTCAAACTAAATTAATGTTTAGAATGGGAGTCTCCGTTTCCTTTTCTCTACAGGAAAGAAAATGAAAAGATGCAACAAGAAGCCAGTCACACTTACCAAAGAAAACACAAGTTTTCCAGAGATATACAGTAGCTGTACAGAATGTATGTCCCAAGAGTCAGATTGTAAACGTGAAATGCTGTCAAAATTTCACACTCTGTGAACTTGCCCAAATAGCCATTTATCAAGTGGCATTCATAATTTTTCAGATTGTTTTTTCCTACCTTTTTTTTTCTGACCCAAACAATATGTTTATCATTCATATTTGTCTTTAGAGATGTATATATTTATAATTACATGCAACTGGTTTAACATCTGATGGTGTCTCTGAGAGCCTTTAAAAGATTTAGGTGGTTGCTTTCATAGGCATTTGAGTGAATTTTGATTTCAGATTCAACCACTGGACTGAAATATTCCCCCTTGAAACCTGAAGGAATCCTGGATCTGTTGATGGAAGCGACAGCTAAGATATGAGGTCCCTTTATTTTCAATGCTAAAAGTGACAAGTTGAGATTTGACATAATTGTTCAACTTCATGTAGCCTCGTGTTCTCACCTCTTGATTGCGTGCCTTGATCTGACTGCCCAGACCCATTGTCTTCACGCCAACCCATTTTACCTGGGGACAGAAGCAGCCACGGTAGTAACAGATTAACAATGCCCTTATCTTGTACTGTTACATCTGACAGCAAAACCTCCCTGTAGCTTTGCCAAACTTATGTAGACCAGAGTAGAAAAGGCAGGCACACACACATGGGAATACGTAGGTATAATATTAAGTGTCTGAACTGTACATTATTCAAATCATTAACTCAACTTGCTACTTGTTGATCTACCTTGAATGATTAGATCTCTGGAGATGCATGCGGAATTAGATTTAAAATGATTGATATGACTAATTATAATAATTGAAAGAAGAGCATTTTATTACAGGTTTTTTTGACCATTAAATGACTGTTTTAACTGATAAACTAGTTAATCAGCAGAAGGCAGCTTTGGTGAAGTTGTGTAAATGACACTAAACTGGAAGTCTTTCACGGTTTGAACCCTGTAGCTTTGCCATTGGGGATTTCTGAGGGTACTGGTGAGATTTACTCTATGTAGTGTCAAAGGAAATTTAAATCAAGAAAGCAGAAAGGTGTTCCCTGTGCATTCATGTGATCAAACTCACATTGGCCACAGTGATATTCCCAGTTTCTGATACCCCATTTCTCTGAACACCTGCACAAACAACTTTTTGCTTATAAAGCTGTTTTCCAAAGCAAGATGCGTGAAAGAATAAACCTGCCACAACCATGTAGTAGTTGAGATTCAAGAGACTTATGTAGTCAAGTAGAGAAGCTGCAGCCGACTTGGGATTTAACAGTTTTCAGAATCTCTTACCATTGTGGTAGGATCTCTGAGGAGCTTCTGCAGAATGCCTTGCTGAAACTCCCTTCTATGACCTAGGTGTCCAACTCCAACAGATACCTCTGGAAATCTGAATCATACTTGACAAGGGCAGAGCAAAAAATGCCACCATATGATAGTAGATAAGTGGCACAACATAAATATCAAATCATTACAGAAAAAAAAGTCTGCTAATAATCTGAGAAAATTTGCTTCAGGAAAATCAGGCACTTTCCATGGCATCGCTTCCTATACAGAATCTTGATGATGCTCAACTACAAATTAGGACAACCAGCCGAAAGAAGGGAAGAGGTACTAATATTTTCAGAAGGACTGACCACAAGATCTTTATATAATCTAACATATCTCCTCGTTATCCATATACAGTTTAATTAGGTTTAATAAACTCAGTATATTAAAGTTCTCAACTTAAAACAATAGAAATAAATAAAAACTGGAATGCAACAGAGGCTGTAGGAGATTCCATGCTCTCAAACTTGTGATTCTTAATATGTATAATGTGGATAATGAATTGACTAATTAAGTTACAATATAAATTGTCAGCATCTGCAAAATTAATGTTTGAAATTGGAATATTCCGCTTAATATGTTCTCCATCACTTTTTATTCTTTTTATTTTTTTACAGAGCATTAAAATGTATTCATTTAAAGATTATTTTAATGTATTTCATTAAGCACTCAAAACAAAACCCATCTGATTTTTTTCTTTTTTTAATGGAAGAAGAAAGAGTATTTTCTACATCAGAGCTACAACAATGGGTCAAACTGCATTCTCCTACACAGCAAAATAAATAGCACACAGAACTAGTCTGAAATGAAATAAATAATCTAGAGTTTGAAGGTCAACAGAGTGCCTGTGGGAGAGACAAAATGTATGTGAGAAGTGCCGTTCAAGGCAATTCCACGTATGTACGTTCTGGCAGACCTGGTTACAGATGTGATTCTCGAGTGAATTCCCAGAAAAGGGAACAGTGATGAGTTGTGCCTCATCAGATGATTCTAATTAACAGTTCGAAAGTGACTGCAGAAGCAACTCCAATAGGTGGGCAGACTGTGATGGATGTGGATGTATGAGAATGCAGCCTCTGCAGCCAGCCATGAACTGTCATAGGAGCTGGGAGGAAGCTGGGGGAGGAAAGGGACAGAGAGGAAATCAGTTGCAATGAATGTCTCCAGCCAGCATGTGAGAGAGAATATTGCTGAGTAAAAACCACTTCCCCTACAAAAAGTCCTGGTGGTGAATAAGCTTGGCTGTGGGAATTGATCAGCCTTTTTATCTCTGTCAAAGGAACTGCTGCATTTTAATCCTGCCTGCAAACATCCTAAAATTATTATGTTAATATTAGCACATTTGACTTTCATTTGTGACTTGATGGGTTTTGAAACTCTATTTTGTCCTGATCGCAACATGAAGACGGTGGAAATGAATGAAACATAAAGAAGAGAGAATGAATAAAGTTGTTGTTGGTGAAATTAAAAAAAAAATAAAAGTGTTGGTTTGGGCAGATAAAAACCAATCTTTTATTACACCAGAATCCAACAGGAAACAGTGGAGTATATTTGCAACATGTTGGCAAGACTCAGAGTAAGTTTGTTCTCCTAGGCCTTCAGATGTTGTTTTTTCCCATTTTGAATTATGAACTGCACTCCCAAATAAAAAATGAAAAACTCTACTTTAGAAAATATTGAAATGCTTTGATGTTACATCCTACAATTTTTTCCTCAAAACAATTTGTCAGCTTCAGCCCAAAAATTCATGAAACCACATTTTTGAGCTTACTATCTTCTGAAAAGAACTTGCCCAGCTGTATTTTCAGACTTCAGTGATATAGAATACATCCTTCAAGTCTCAATGCATGTCTGCTGAATGGATGTCTTAAATGTTATTATAGCATTGCATTGGCAGGAAGTTTCAGGCATCCTCCACACTGTGTGTAATCCAGAAAGCACTTCTGGTTATAACAGTTTCTAGGGAAAGCAATTCTGGAAGAAGATCATACTGAACTAGAAATGTAATTTTCACACAGGTTGCAATACCTCTAGATTTTCCCATGCAGATGTGGGGCAGTGTTAAATGAATTTAGTTTACTGAAAACCAGCTTATCTGTAATTGCCTTGTGCAAAGCTTGTAAATAGTCCATAGGTGCCCCAACAGCTACAGCACAGAGGATCACTGAGCTCCACTTGGACCAGCTGGGCTAAGTTGCAATTGTATTTAAGCACATCATATAGGAACTGGTAGAATGGAGCTCTAATGTGTCTCTTCCAATGTATATTATACCACCTCTAGAATATAGAGAGAAGATCAATATTTGCTTTCCCAGCTTTACTACACACAGTGAGTGTGATCATGTTATTGCAAGTTACACAGACTGCTGAGGTAGCAGCAAACACAGAGCCAGCAAACCTTGATGGACAAAACTGCTGAAGCCTGATGCCTCTCCCAAAATTGGTTGGAGTAGATTTAAATAGACAAGACAAAGCACTACAGAGAATTCCACATATTGTGTTCTGTCACTGAAATAAAAACAGAGTGTCTCCCTTTTGTACAACTTCAGTCCTAGGAATTTGGAAAATGCGGTGGATGCTGAGGCTCTGTACCTCGGAAGAGTTGTCGTGCTGTGCCTTTTTTAAAAACCAGAATACTCTTTACTTCGGCTCCACCTGTGTGCTCTAAGATAACATCAGAACCTCCTAATTGTTTCAGAACCTGTTCTTACCCTTTCGTTACGCTAGAAATACGTCTTTATTTGCAAATTGTTGGAATGGATGAAATTATACACACTTGATTTCTGCTAAGACTCTATACATTTATTTTATCTGCTAATTACAGTAAATGAAAATCTAGACAAGCATGAATACAATAAGATAATGTCTTTTAACAGTAACTAATTGAACCACAAATCAAGACATGTGCTATTTAAGGAATAATGTTCATGGCACTTGAACACATCAAGCAATAAACTGTGTTTGTAGCTGATTACATGTCAGAGTGAATCTGAAGCATCTGATAATTACAAAAATAATTTCCCATAGGTATACTAATAATACGAAAAGATGGAGCTTTATAATGTGTGATGTACCGATGGAAATGCCCCGGACTTAAAAGGAGAAGGACAGATTTGATCCATAGCCAGTAGTCTGTCCGTGAGCCGCGTGGGTCAGGACAAACAGCAGTTGAGTAAGTGGTGTTGTGCACACTTGTGACAGCATTCTTCTGTCCATGTTCTGTGGAAGTGCTTTCACATGGCAACAGCCACACTGATTTCGGCATGGGTGTCTTCGGTTTTGAGAAATGAGAGCTTATGCCAAACCCTCCTGACATTTTCTGAGATATGGACATGAAGCACATGGTGAGAACATGGACAGGTCAAGCTAATAGCTCTCTGTATCTTGAGTTTCTTCTCATGGTTACAATCTGATAAATTAAGCTCAGAGTCTTTCTCTGTCTCAGTCTCTAGTGCTGCTGAGAAAGTTCACCCCAAAAAGCCGAATTTTAATCCCAAGGTAAAAAAAGTCCTTACTACATGTAGCATCAGTTTACAAAGGCCTGTAGGATATGCATTCTGAAGTATGATTATTTGTGGTCAAAGGTCATGTGTGGAGAGAAGACATTTTATTTACTTTTTCAGAACTATAAACAGCACTTCTCACTGATTAATAAGAAGTTTGTCCTTCCTTGAGTCACAGATCTCAAGTTTCAGTGTATAAATATTAATGGAAGCATTCTGTTTGGTGAAATGTGTAAGCTGTTTGATCACACAGGCTCATATTTTCTGGACCCAACCTTATTTGTTCACACTTGAAATTCTGTGCCCCATTGCATGGCCGATAAGTGTCAGACTCATTTTAGAGGGTATGTTATGCATTCTCTGGCCCACGATTGGCTGTAATCCCTCGTCTGTCATCATGCGACTCTATAAAGTGTCTTGAAATGGGAGAAATCTGACTAACAGCATCTCAATGCCACATAATTATCAGACGGTAACTACCCACGCTGATTACCAGTCAAATTAAACAGGGAGTTTAAAGATGGATTTGTGTATGTATGTGTGGGTGGAGCTGGTGGCTCATCTCTACCCAGACTCTTCAGCTGTAGGAAGTGCAGGTATTATATTTCCTCTAGTAAGAATGCTGAGAATTCCTAGCTAGAGCACAGGTGAAGAAAACGGGCTTCAATCCAAACTGTTTTAAGAGGAAATGAAAAAAATAATGTTTTTCCTGACTTGGCTTTGGTTCTTGTTTAACATCAAGGTGAGCTATTGCTGCTGGAGGCTCTGTACTGAAAGTTATTGCATTCGTGCAAGTTACTCTGTCTCCCTTTTGCTGCCTTTTGGCCAAGTGATGGTTCATTTCTGGGTTTGTAGCAGATCGATAGACATGGCTGGAGAGAAAGTCAGGTCACAATACCTAGTTTGGTGCTTTTTGTTCACATAGTCGAATAATCTGACTACGGACTGGAAGACAGAAATGGGAGATACACTCAGAGAGTCAGGTAGTAAAAACAACATCCAACTCACCATTTAGACCTTTAAGGATCTCCAGTTGCTCAGAACATTACATTATGGAAGGAAGCATAAAAGATCCTTGACTATCTTTGTAGCTGAAATCGTCAGAAGTATGGATGGCTATATATTTTTAAGTTATCCTTCTGATACAGGGCACAGATTTTTAACTGAGACTTCTACTGGTGTTTTTACCAGGCTACTGCATCTATCAAGGTAAACTCACAATGACATTAATCTTACACCTGGGATTTTTAATTAGATGAACCTGTATTCAAGCTGGATTATTCCAATCAAGGCATTTGCAATAAGTGGATCTGTGGACATCTGTAAGTTAGAGCCACCATTGTAAATCAGTCCTTTTACAGGGGGATTACTTCATAGCTTCCACTATTATTAAGAACATTCCAGCTTTTCTGAGAGGCATACCAGCTTCACTCCAAAGCATACCTGCAGTAGGCATATCTATTTCCAGACTTCAGAGAGAAGAGAATAAAAGTTTGTGGCATCCTTAAAAGGAGCGCTTAGAGGACAGTAATCCATACCTATAAATACTGCACTCTGCTGTGAGCACTTTCCAACAGTAGTCTCTAAAGCTTGTTTTCAGTACAGATGATAACATTAGAGACTGCATCTGGTGAACTCAGATACTTTCTCAAGTAAGCAGAGGTATTTTTGGACGTTCCTCCCTTAAGACCTACCCTTTTAAAAAAAATGGTATGGTCATGGGCAAATAGAAAAGAAGTTAAAGGAGTAAGAGAAAATCATGGTAAATGCCAAGTGATCTTGGTTATTGCCAGAGGGAGGAAGAAAAGCATCACAAAATAAGAAGTTTTGCGGTGGATCAAGATGACTATCTGTATTATCATGATATAAAACGTTGTTTTAGTTGGAAAGATGAGACTGGGGATTCAATAGGCCCAATTTGCCTCAATGTAGTTGGAACATGTACAGCTGTAACAGTACATGTTACTGTTCTAGTGATTTTTAGATGAATACTAAAGAAACCCAGCTGGTATAGTGCAATGAAATATCAGTTGGCAAAACTGCAACAGGACAGTCTAATTCCCATTACATGTAGATGTCTGCATGTTAAGACGGTTAAAATCACCACATGTCATTCCAAGGTGTATGATGGTCTTGATACAGGTCACATTTCTCAGCCGATTTTGGAAGAAACTCCCATCTTTGTTTATTATGAAAAGTTATATAATTTTCCCTTACACAGCAGTCAAAATTTGGAGCAATGTTTCAAGTTATGAATTTAGGATTTTAATTTAAGGACTTCTGCTGGTATAACTTGGTTTATAGCCTTATTAGTTTGGATTACCGAAGTGCTACACAAAATAGCAGTAATATTCAGGCAGATTTCTGAGGTAAGGTGCCATAAATTTTGACAGCATTTTATTTGATGAAAGTAAATAGTGTCATTTTCCACTTTATGAACTCCATTTGACACACACCCTGATCTTAAAAAATTTATTGCATTTGGAGAATGGAGAAGATGGGCTGTTGAAATTCTCCATGACCAATAATTTATCAAATCTGTCTCCCATTTTTTCTTCATACACAAAAGACTGTTCTGCTAATGTCCTCTAGTACTTAAAGCTAATGGGCTATATTCGGGGTATTCTGTTATCTAAGATATGTGACAAATATTAAGCATTAAAGATGTCTACTGAAAAGGCAACATGATTTATTATTAATCAAAAGAATAAATCATGTTTTCCTCTCCTATGGCAATCCTTGTCTATTTAAAAGGGTTGATAATATTCCAGTTTTTACATCTCATTGTTAGTGAAGCTCCAGATGCTTCTGCTCCTGAGGGATTTTAAGGATTTTTCACCAACTCTACACCTATCTACCTAAAAAACAGACGGGCCATTTCTGTGGTTCAGGGCTCAAAGCTGCATGATAAGAACATGGCTTCAATGCCAGTGTTGCATTTTTTGAGAACATACTCCTGTTCCAAAAAAAAAGCCTTTTGGCCAGGTAAACCATAGTCTTTTGTGCAGCAATGAGACACCTAGAAGTGCCATGAGGTAGCTGAGTGCGTCTCACGGAATAGTTGAATGTGTTGGTTTGGAAGGGACCTTTAAGATCAAGACATGGGACTTGGCAAAATGCTAATTCCAGTGGTAAAGATCTCTCTCTAGCTGTGCTCTGTAATGGAAAAAAAACCCACAGTACTTCCTACTGTGTCCAGTTCACGTTGAGCACATCATTTTCCAGAGTATCCCAGAGGAATATGGCCCATAATAAACCAATGTCTCTCCAGACTTTCAGAAGGGGAAAAAAAGAGGTACTAGATTTCCACGATAAGACAAACCCAGAAAACAGCTGTTCCCACTGCCTCGTCTGCTAATATTGTCTCCTTAACATGATGATATCACGTAGATCCCCATCGTAAACAGAAGCAGCCCTAATTCCATGAATTCATATTCCCCTGATGGTAGAACATGATGCTTATTTGCTACAAGGTGGGTCTTTCTTTCAGTATGGTGAAAGAAAGTCAAATCACACACACAAAAAATCTTTCAGGAGTAAGAGTGATGTGGTTGATAGTATGTGGCTGCTGGGAAACACTTGGAGACAATAAAAGATTTCCAGTTGGAAAGTCCTAGTTGCTGGAAAGCAAGTTGAAAATATGACTGTTCCTCAACACCCTGTGCTGCTCCCTAACATCCAGTTAGAGGATGAACCTTTTATAGAGGTCGTTATAACAATACACATAAAGAAACACTGCTTTGGGTTGATGGTACTTTTGTAAATAAAGTGTCAGATGCGGGGGGGGGGGGGGGGGGGGGCGGGGGGCTGTAGAAATCAGATTTCCAGTCTGTTAAATTTTTTTGTGAAATATAGCCATGTTTGGTGCTCCCAGGTGACTTTTCTCCCTCAAGACAGTGTTCTTATTTCAAACCAAAAAGCAATTTCTGCTAGTTGGCAGGGAGGGGGCGTTGGGAGTAGATGATTAGGTAAGAAAAAAAAAAAAGATTTTTGACAAACTTATTTTCTGATTCTCGGTGTGTTTCCTCTGTTCCCTAGTTTCCAACTCCTCACTAGGAGCTGCATTTTGATTAATGACATCATGACTGCTCTAAGCCAACAAAAAGTAGATAGGAGAATAAGCAAAAAGTGCTGCTGAACCTTCCCACCCAGTCTGCAGCACAGCTATGACGCCAAAAGGGATAATGGGGCTGCTGTACAAGCACAAGGAGAAGTTACTTCACTGCAAGCCACCAACCCCCACCCTCCCCACTGAACATGGGCAATATATGTCAGCCATACCTCTGTAGAGAAAAGAGGACTCTCTCCACCCCATTTTCTCTCCCTCTCACACATCCCCACACCACACTGCTCCCCCTAGGGTCAGGCTAAATCTCTCAGAGAAGATGAAACCAGACTTCTCTCCTATCTTCTCTGCAAGCAATATTTATCTCTGGTCAGTCCATACATCAGTGTTCCTAGGGCTATTGCCACATCATCCACCATCCAACTCAAGTGTCCTGAATTACACCCAAGAGATGCCTACTTCTTTGGCCAACTGAAAGTCTCACATGACTAACAGCAGATATTCTGATCTAGCTGAAGCAACTGATGCCATATAGGATTTTTAAGCCTCATTCCTACCCATGGTTTGAACTGTGTTTCCGTCTGTTTCATTAAATTAAAATAACATGAGGAAAGGTAGAAAATAAGGAGAAAATTTTAAGAGGATCTTCTTAAATGTAGCCTCAAGTCTGATGCAAAAACCTCACTGCAGAGATAAGACACTTTTGTTGTTTTACTGTATATTTTAGGAGAGAATAATGTCTTAATTCTGGGTCTGTAATCATTTACCTTTGAGATGTTTAGAAGTCTTGCTCCCTGCCACAACATAATTATACAGCACAGAATAATTATTTTACAGTCAATTAGGTACACTAAATGTGCGTATTTAAGAAACCTGATTTAAACGTCATCTCTATCATGCTGCATAGAATACTGCAATTCTTCCATCTGAACCAGAGACCAATTACATAGGTAATGAAACTCAGTGGTTCAGCCATCTCCTGAAGTAGTGCTTGAAACTTCGTTGTATCGTGGAAATTATGCATAACAAACACTATAACAGGGTTTGATTCTAGGTTTCCACTGATTCCACAAGTCAAAAAGGAAACTCTTCTAAAAAGCTCTCTTATGAGCAGTACAGCTCAAGCTTGATACCTCCAAAGAGGGACCCTGAACAAAGAAATCCCTGGGAAACTACATACTTGCAATGCAAGTTCCTCACTCACACAACAAGTCGGACCAATAATGATATTAAGGCCTGGAGTTGTCCTATTCTTCATCGGGTCCTTTCATTGTCTCTAGATGGTCCATTTATATTCTCATTTCCGAGGTTACGGCTCATGCTGGTGATTGTAGCTTCCTTATTTTCTGGCTTGAACTGGCTATGGGGCCTTTTTTACTTAACTAGGTAAAAGTTCAACATATCTAGGTGAAAATTCACAACTTGCAGCCTAAGGCTTCAGCAAATTTAGCTACTAATGGTAAGTAAGTTATGCTAAACTAGTTCTACAGAAGTAGTATGCCAAGTCACACAACATTTTTCAACCACCCGTCTCAGAGATTGGTCTGCCGAGTATATTGCCAAAATCAAAGCTATGAGAACAGCTATAAAACTTACTGCTTCAGTTCACAGAATAAGTTTTCTTAAGGCAGAGAAGCACATTTTTCAATCATGTATCCTATCAGTCAATGAAAATTAACATTTTTTTAACAGACCAAATTCATGGCATGCACAAATACTCGGTTTTTACTAATGGTTGAACAATGGTTTATGCAAGCTTCTATTAAAAAAAATAACACAGTCATTTAGAAGTGATCCAGTGTTATGGGAGTTTCTAGAAATGTTATTATAATATTAGAAGGATGATTAATATTATGGCACACATACAATTCTTTCATGTTTTCTGGGACACAAATTCTTTTCTATCTGTAGAATGACTGATATGCATATGAGGAGGAGAAAGATATCAATGCAAGAAGGAAAGTGGGTTTTAGCTGCTTTCCCCCCAAGCATTTCACTGCACTACTTACATAAAGGATATCTGATTTGGTATTAGATTAAGCAAGAGATGCAACTGACTTCAAACTAAAGCAGAACAAAAGCAAACCAAAAACCCGAAATATTAATACTACTACTACCACCACCAATTAAAAAAAATAGACTAAACCTTTTCATCTAAATTTGAGACATTACCTGAACTAAGTCCCAAATCATCTAATCATAGGGAAGATCTGAGTCTTTAGCACTTTCTCCAGGCATATTGAAAAAAACAACAACAAACCAACTTCTCATAAAACATCTTTTTTTTTTTAACCTCCAACTTCACTGTAATTGATCAATATTTACTATGTTTTTATCCTTATCACTTACTCACAGTAGATAAACACAGAAGTGAAGAAAACAATACAAAATGCTATCAACCACTTGGGGCTTTTATATTTAGCAAGGCAGATGCTCTGTTAGTAGCACCTGGCTCCACTTAACGTTGAGGATACAGTTGTATTATGTGGGGGGGGGGGAGTAGGAAAAACTGTAATACTGCAAGGTTCCTACCCTGTTCTGATATCTGTCCCAGTAAATCTCTCCCCGAAAATCTGTCTCATTACATATTTGTACAAATATGGTATTAGTCTGTCAGGGATGTCAATGATAAATGGCAAGTGTGATCTCACTTGATTTCACTGCGATGCTCCCAGCTCACATAATCAAAACCTGGTAACTTCTTTTAGGATGCCTGGAATGTTCCCTCACTTTTTAACTCCTCAGATAAAACATCCTTTTCTTCATTTAAGTAAGAAATGGATTTAAGATATATTCCTGAAACAACCTGGGCTGTCCCTGTTTTTTATCAGGAACTAGCAGCCCACTAGAACAAGTATTCAGTGTGATGAATTGGGTGTGGGGTGAAAGAAAAAGATGAATGAGCACAGGCGTTGTCAAGGCTTTTTTTGGTAGAAAACGTTAACGATGTGCTTGGAGTTTCCTGATAACTCTGTCAGATGACCCATTACTGGGAAAAATCTTCCCATCCGACAGCATACTGCTGTGGCTGTGGAGTCAGAATCCGGAAGTAGTGGCGCTTACAAAATACAAAATAAGGGTAGTTTTGTTCTCTGGGTTTCAGATAAAGCATTGAAACAAGAGTTTCTCTGTTTCGACTGTCAGAAATACGGTCACTGTACCTAGATGTGAACAAGGTGGACAGGGCTTGTGAAGCAATTCAGCCCTGATGTGCAGTCCAGTGGATCGTGTTCCTGGCTGTACAGAGCTTTTTTAAGCTACTGTAAGGATGACACAAGATGAGCAGCCATTGGACTAACAGAAAACATTTAATCAATTACTTGTAGATCGTTTAATGTAACTTAAATACTAAAAGAGGCTTTGAATCCAGCTGCTCAGAGCATACATCTCCCAAAATTGAGGAAAAAGGGGGGACGGAGGCACCGCCATTTCCTGATTCAGGTGTCAAATTATTTCTACATTCTTCTAAATTTAGGCAAAAGACTAGCAAAATCTGTCACAGGTTGCTGAGGGCTCTCCATTAACTCCAGAGGCCAAAGCATTATTTTTTTGAGTGGATATGCTATTTCTGCTCAGTAACATTAATTCTCTACTCGCATGCGATAAAATTCCTTTAGCTAACCTTGAAATAAAACCAGATTGATTAATTCTGACATGCGGTATTGAAATCAACACCCTGCTGTGGGAGGGGTGTTGAAGAATGGCCTCTATCTTAAATGAAATATTGTTTCCCTTGTGTAGGGAAGAGATTGAAATCCTCGAAATGCAAACTACGGCAAATTGATCATCAAGATAAAGAGATAGCAGGGGCTTGACCTTTCAGCCAAGCACACCGTCTTTTCTTACACTTGTATTTGTTGAATGCTACCAATTACTGAAGAATTGCTTTCATCTAGCTGCCTTCCTATCATTCAGCAGAGGTAGTGTAAATACTGTCTGGTAAGAGAGAAGCTGAACTGAAGATGGATGACTGCTATAACCCCTGGTCTGTATTAGAGGAGTCTTGTTCGTGGTGTGGAGGAACCCTTACACCTTTGCACGAGTGCAGGACAACTCCAGTTCTTGGGTAAATCTGATTCTCAGGCAGGAGTCTAGTGACGCTGACATTACAGTATGAAAACAGACCATGTCCATTCAAGATAAAGGAACACAGCATTCTCATTCGTGCTCAACAGCAAGCAGCAACAACAAAAATATCAGACTCTTGCGTGTATGAACATAGGAACTACTCTGGAGAGCTTATTAACTCCAGAGTACGCTGTAACTCTCTCTCAAAGTTGGTCTGGGAGCACACGAGTGTATTTGCAACTGTGACTCTAATATTCTCTACGAAAGACTAAGTCCTGGGGAAGGAGTCAGAATAGTCTACATGTGAGCTGTTTAAGGGTAATTTTTAAAGCCTTCATGCCAGTGTGCATTTTGTAGAGTCACTGCACCTTTTCCGCCTGCTAGAGCTAGATCCAAACTGCCTCAAAATGATCCTTTCTTTTTGCATGGGATTGTGAAAGAAACTCTATCAAAGGAAGACTTCATAAACATCCCTATTCCAAATCTGAATAGTTGATATTCACATAGAAACTAATTGGACAAAAGTTTAAAATGCAAGTACACTACAGAAAATCAAAACTGAAATAAAACTGCACAGCAAAAAAAAAAAAATAGTTGTAGAAGACCAAGAATTTTTCAGAATCAAGAGTTGAGAGCTGAGAAATGGCAAAAATACGTGTCTACGTGGAATTTATTCAGCTCCACAATAAGTATGGGTTTTAATAAAACAATATACACTGCGGTATGTTCTGTTTTTCTTTTTTTTTTTTTCCCCCCACAGGACACCTGTCTCCTCCAGAGCACAGGAGGGATGGTGTCTGTGGATGAATCAGGCTTGTGCAGTGAAGGAGACTGTTGTTTGTGGGTTTGCCTCCTTCAATTTGATTAAAACCGTGCCAAGAAAACTCTGGTGTATCTGTGCTTTTTAAAAATTGCTCCACCAGATGGTTATTATTCAGCTTATGGGGGAGGCACTGGGGGAGTTGTTTAGGAATCCAGAACTTTTGTGTGCACATGCCATCAAATTAATAAGGACTGTTTCTCTCAGAGGAGAGCTTGATTTGATCTGGTACAATGTAGGGGCCTCGAGACAGGACTAGAAATAGCAGTGTGATACCAGTAGCTGCTGCTTTCCTCTTACTGCCGTTACCTTGCATTGGCTGTATTCCATCAGTAACCTGGGATGTACCACAGAGGAACCTGGTAAAAGATGAGGTTATAGGATGTAAAAACAGCATTAAGGGGTCACACCAGTGGTCCAGCTAGCCCAGGACTCCTTGAGGGTCTTGGCTGGGAACTCCTGTCGCCAGAGCGGTATATTCACAGTGACTCTTAGAAGATAATGTCAGTCAGACTGCTCTGTAATTGGTGGGGATGAAGACTCCTGTCAAGGGTGGTTCAGATCAAATTTACACCTCATCAAATCTGAACTGTCCTTCAGGGGACCTGATTTCCTTCCATTGCCAGCAGAAAGGTGACAGAAAAGGGAATGTTGCTAGAGGTACCAAGAGCTATTCACAGAGACTCATACTAACCCAGCAGTTCTTGCCAATGATCTCTTCCCCTGTCACCACTCATCCTGTTGCTGAATGAAAGTGGAGATATTTCTAAATTTCCTTTGACAAAAAGAGAGCTCAAGCACATTTCTGTAGTTGGACAAGAGGTCAAAGTTTTGTACCTGAGCTCAGTGAGTAATGTGAAAGTGTATGTTACTCTTCAGATGGGGAAAATAGATAGGAACCTGTTTGTGTGTGTTTAGATTTTCATAGCAAATTTCTACCTAGTGCCAGATTTTGCTGTGGGTCTTTTTTCTCTTGTAGTGCACACTCACATTTTTATTGTAGAATATTTCTTTATTCAGAAATTATTTTTTAAAATTAAAGGAAGAGGGGGAGAAGAGGTGAAAGATTAGAGAGTTTTCTTAGCAGGGTTTGAAAAGGCTGAACATCTCTGTGTATAAGGAAAAGTCTGCATTTTTTTTCTTGCTCTGAGACTAGTTCAGGTTGACTAGTTTAATTTAGAACTCCAAATGTGGTATGTTCTGTATGTAGCCTCTGATGAAGAAAATTTGCTTGGTTAAGATTGAAATAAAAATATTAATTAAGAAATAAAAGCATTCTGATTAAAGCGGTCAATGATATTTTGGAGATACCCAGCACATTATTTTCAATTGTTTGCGATGGGTGCAGAGTCCTATCTTCATTCCCCCATGAAAAACACATTCGGTATACTTGGACCTCTGCACACAAAACAGTGAACAAGGATTCAGATAAATACACTGCCATGTGCTTACATCTTTATTCAGTTTCTCAGGTAGTCACATCAGAGTCCCTTTTTAGCTTGGCTCAGTGAACAGAAGCCAGCAGGTGTTGGGTGTCTCTGCAAGTTTGACAGATTTGTTTTCAGCCAGGCTTTGTCTGCCTTGTTTATTTAGAAGATAAGCTTTTTGAGTCACAGACCATATCTTTCTCTGGGTCCAATTCTGAACCACTGAAGCTAGGATATTTATCTTTAACAGGGGCTTGGGCAGAGCTTATTGTGTAAGAATTGGTATTGGAAAGAGTATCTAGGTACTCCAGTAGTACTAACAATTATTATAAATGATAATTGATTTCTGTAAACAAGAACTATATTCTGTAAAGAAGATGGTCCCGATTGTGGGTGCTGAGTACTTGTCATATGTGCATCTGCAGTATAGCCATACACTGTAAATTTGAATAAATGTGTGTGTACACAAGGGTCTTTCAAAACACTCATCCCCCTGGAGTTCAGGTAGCTGATACAGGCCAATGCTAAATGCTGTTGAAATTCCCAGCCTTGTAATGCATTTATTTGAATAAATCAGTTTCCTTAAAAAATGGAAAACTAAACAAGAATTTTAAAGATATAATGCTACTATCATCACAAATACTGCACACTTACTTAACATCTTACAGCCCAGAGAATATAAATATGCTCAGGTTATATACATGGATCACCTGGATATCTTGATGAACAAGTGAACGCATCAGTGAATTCTGCTTAGCAGAAAATAGGTAGGTAACTCTGGCACACATCAGTTGCTGAGCTGCTGAACAGTTGCTGTAATTGAGCCTTTGAGAAAGAACATCAAGACAAATCCCCATTCTTAGCAAGTATCTCATGAGAAGTTTAATAGCCATGCAAAAGAGACTAGGATGTCACTTTTTGAACTCACATCTGGCAGATCCCCAATTGCTATATACATACTTTTGCAGAATAAAGGCACAAATTGACCCTGCCAGGGTAGGTACCCATGAACTTTAGGAATTGGTAAACATTTCTCTCGAGACCTGGTAAGGCACAGATTTTTTTTTCTGAACAGTGGAAGAAAATTGAGATCTTATATGCATGGAAGTATAGAGAATTGTTACATTTTGCCCTCATAACCTCTTATTCTGTAGCAGAAGACTACAGCAACAAACACGATACACATGAACAAAGTAGGTATGAGTGAAACTACATATTAGGGGAGGAAGAACAGCAGTACTGACTGCATAGAAACATGTGATGTCTCCATATTACATGCCACAGGCGTTACCCTGCATCTGTTTTACAGTGAAGTGCATAGGCTCCTGAACTTAAGAAATACCTGGGGAAAAAAAAAAGCTTCCAAAGCAAGAGTTATCTGCCAGAGAAAAGTGAGATAAGATTGCTGGTGGATGCCGCAGGTGTTTGCCTAAAATTGGAGGAGGTGCAGGAGGTAAAGATCAGGAAAGTAGAGAGATTCACATGCTTCAACCTAACACAATAGAGGGGTGAGCAAAAATTGACCTAAAACGTGCAAAAGATAAATACATTTGGTGAGGGGAAAACAGCTGCCAGCTGGAGACTTTCAGAATGTGTTTTAAATATTGCTGAGACTACACTGCTCAGAAGTTAACTGAATCTTCTGGGCATAATATTTCATTTTGTACATTGCATTAAAGTGCTGCAGTTTTTTGCAAGGGTGGCAAAGTTTCTTACATAGGCTTGTATGTTACACCCATCGTTGTGATATCTGGCAAGTTTGTGAATAAGGTAATCTGGCATGCATCTCTTAGGTTATTCCTTCTTTCAGTGGGGCAACTGTGTGTGCATTATTAATGGCTAAATTTTATTTTTTCTTGTCTTTTATTTCTTTTGTACTGGCCTTATCAGATCAGGAGCAAATGTAGAAATAGTTAGGAAGTAATGTTTTTTAATGTTTTTCTTCTCCGAAGGTCTTAGAATAATAGAATCATTTAGGTTGGAAAAGACCTTTAAGATCATGGATTCCCAGTCATTAACTTAATGATACCAGGTCCACCATTAAGACATGTCCCTAAGCATCTCATCTACATGTCTTTTAAATAATTCCAGGAATGGTTACGCCACCACTTGCCTGGGCAGCCTCTTCCAGTGCTTGATAACACTTTTAATGAAGAAATTTTTCCTAATGTCTAATCTAAGTCTCACCTGGTGCAACTTGAGACCATTTCTTCTTGTCCCATCACTGTTACATGGGAGAAGAGGCTGACTCCCACCTTGCTGCAACCTCCTGTCAGGTAGCTGTAGAAAGCAATAAGGTTTCCCCTCAGCCTCCTTTTCTCCAGGTTGAACAACCCCAGTTCCCTCAGCTGCTCCTCATAAGACTTGTTTTCTAGACTCTTGACCATTTTCCTTGCCCTTCTCTGGACATGCTCCAGCACCTCAATGTCTTTCTCCTATTGAGGGGTTGAAAGCTGAATACAGTATTCAAGATGCAGCCTTGCCAGTGCTGAGCACGGGGACCATTCCTTCCCTGGATGTGTTGGCCACACTATTTCTGATATAGACCAGGATGCCATTAGCCTTCTAGGCCACCTGGGCACACTACTGGCTCATATTCAGCTGACCAAAAGGCATTAATTTTGTTTTTGCAAGCATTTGTAATTGAAATATGTGAGACTTTTACCATAAACTGGATGCATTTTGATTAAAATTGTAATTAGTGCAAGTTTTCATTTAATTGAAAAGCTATTTTTCTTAGGAAAAAAAATAATTTCTCACATAATTCCTTAAACAAATTGAACAGAAATCAGTTTCTTAGTATGATACAGACGTACCACAGCACTTGTCACTTGTTGGGTTGTTGTTTTTTTTTTACCTTTGTTTTGTAACTGAGAAAATATTTCAAGAATTTCAGTTGGGAAGTTTTCAGAGGCCTGTTAATTCAGCACTCTGTTTAACCGTGGCTTCTGTGTGCAGCTGCAGAGCATTATTTTGTCAAATGTATTAAAATGAGGCACTGATTTAGTTAGAGGGACTCTTTAGGAACTCATGAAAACAATCTCTTCACCAAGAGGGAAACACGCTTCTCTAAATGTCTTAAAAGGGACAGTTTGACAAAGCAATTTAGAAACCAAAATGAAAATCCACAAAGTCCATGCCAGGTAGTTATCCCTCTGCAATGTCATTACTCAGCACTCTCTTCTCTTTCAGAATAGGTTAAAATGGGTTTAATCTTGGGTCTGAGTTTAGGCGGTGCTGATTCCATCGGTAGTTAAATCTATACCTTGGTTAACAACAAATATGAGAAATATAAAAGACATTGTGAGATGCAGCAGATCTGGAAGGGCAAGACTGTTTTGTTTTTTTTTTTTTTGTTACAAGGGTGTATGCAATAAGCATGCCCCTTGGGCTTAAAATTATTTTTCTTACACAACAGGAAACCTGAACCTTGACAAGTACGTAGGCACTGTGGTCCTAGCGATGTCACTTGGGAATTAGACATTTAAATACCTTTCGGGAACAAGAAAAACACGGTGCAAAGGTATTTGGGCAGCTAATGGTGTATACTCTGTTGCTTAGCGGAATTTCTAAACTTGGTAACCTATCTAGTTTCAGATGGTTTAAAAAAATATGTTGCATTTCAATAAGTCACATTCCTTATGGCAGCAGTAATGGTGGTGTGTTACAAATGCTTTCTTGTTGAAAGTTGCTATTCAAATAAGTATCATGTGGCTTGTATAATAACATGCTGTGTATCTGCTCACTGTAGCTTCAGTTGGATTAATGGAATGTGAGACAGTGTGCAACACTTTGATTTTCTTTTCCTCCTAAGTGTTGATTTGCAAAAGCTAAACAATATAATCCTGAACAAAACCACATTAAAACAGGCTATGCGTCAGGTGTGATACAAATAATGTGACAAGTTGAGACAATACTTTGCCATTCCAACAACTTGAAAACAACTTTAACAGAAGAGCAGCATGTTGCCACCCACGCCACCTATTTTCCCTTTTTCATTTTTTTTTTTTTTTTTAATCAGATACGGGCTTATGTTTACGGAGATACTGTTGTGTTTTATGATTATGGAGATGATAGTGTTGTGTTTCCATAAAGCAAAGCCATGCAAGCAACCGAGCTTATATTGATTCATAGAGTTTATCACCTCAGGAATCTGAAACTCATTAGCATTCACCTTCCAAATGTATTTTAAAATCTGCGCATTTAACTTTTGGAAACCTGATAGACTAAGAAGAATATCAAATGAAACAGTTCTTACAAAAATAAAGCTAGTAACAAAAGGCAACAAGCAGCATGCCAAGGAAGTCCTGTATACAGGCCTTCTAAATGGCAATTAAAGTCTTGTGGCCTCAGCTGAAAGATGTTGAAACAGGCTGATTTACTACGACTGTGTCTCACATACGTCCTAAGTGACATGGAGTGGCATAGCAAAGATCCAGTTCCAGACATATATTACCTCCTGAATTATTTTTTCTCTTACAGCACTATTTGCCTTGAAATGTCCCACAGATGTTTCTCAGTGGCCAGTGGGTGCCCTTCCCTGCTGTGAGAAGGCACCTAGCAGTACCTTAGAAGGCACTGTCATGGTCTTTTGCCAGCACTGCAAGTAGTTGACATAAGGCTCAATTTTCAACCTGGAAGGACAAAGGACTACTTTCTGCTGGGTTTCTTTCCTTCAGCCTGCCTGTCATGTTAGTTCTTGCAAAAAAAAACCTCTTGGAGTGGGTCTGCAACTGACTTTCCCTGAAGATCTACTGTGAAGGTGTCCTACAACAAAGGGTTCTTTAGATACCAGATGATAAAAGGACAACAGATTAAGGGCCAAGTCTGACCTATTTTACTATAGTAATACAAGTTCATAGTCAATGAATATAATTAAGCCTGAATGGAATGCAAGCAATCTAAGCACAAACGAAAGGGAAAAGGGGAAAGCTCACTTGCCACATGGTCAAGGTACAACACTGTTAATAATTAATCTTACTCACTGATGAGTGAAATTGTTACCCTCTCTTATTCTCCATCATGACATAAGGACATCTCATTTGCTGGGCCAGCACCCATGAACCATTCAACAAGAGCTACCCCAAGTTAACATTGGTGTACCTTATTTATGGCTTTGCACCTCCTCCCTTCAGCTGTATGACTGGTAGCTTGACATAGACACATCCTTTACAGATGAAGTCAGGCATATCTCAAAAACATTGGTGATCCACAGTTACATGCAGTTGATCACAAGTTTCTCTGTGTAATATGGTCCATGCAGCTACGCAAGCAGTGCGAGTACACTATTTAAGCACTTTCTGTTGTTTCGTGCCACATCTGAGGTCAGGAGTGGCTCGCTGCAGAAGGGCTTCGGAAAAGTGTTTTCTCATATTTAAAAACATTGCAGCTGTCACAGTATCATTGCCTCCATTTTTAAGAGCAGACTAAGAAACAGTCTCGACAAAACATAATCTAGGATTTCCCATGCTTTTCACAAAACTTCAAACAAACAGTTCAAAATACTTAGCAACTCTGTGGTCATGTGGAACAAATCCATCATTTAATGTGAGTCCTATGAAGAGTGCACTCTAGCCATCAATCTACATAGACAGTCTTGCCAATCCGTCCTTTTCCACAATGTAAAAATCATCTGAATCACCAACGAAGTAAATGTATCTCTGTGGACTCTGATAAGGCCACCTCCCTGACATAAGGATGACACCTCAGAAGAGCAGTGTTTGGAGTTTCCTACAGCCCATTGAAATAGGGTAACCAATATAGGATATAAGCCAGCTCTCTTCATTGACAAGACTGTGTGTGGAGAGTGAGTTGCTTTTTCTTGTAGTTTTTCCTCAAAGCCAATAATTTTCTACAGAAAGTTTAAAATTTTAACAAAATGCTCAGAAAATCCTTTGTCCTATGGTATGCTCCTAAAATGGAGAGGGTGGCTCTACAGCTCTTGTCCTTACCATGTATAGTTTCGGTAATTGTCAGGATCTTTTAGTACTGGATTTTTCTTTTAGCTGAACCAAAAGGACTTGAGTAGGGTTGGGTATCTCTTCTACTCAACAAAAGTTCAGTTCAAATTTTTAATTTTTCTTAGAGACCTACACTTCCGGTTGTTTGTTTTTTTTTATTTCTTAAGCTCTAGTTCTGGTTTGCTATTTCTTTTCTACCTCGTGTTTTTGAATTAGACAACATAATGATGTTTGTTTAAATTATATGAGTAATTATATATTCTTTTTTATTGTTTTACAATATAAATGTAGAATAAACTATGACAGCAGAACAGTTATCAGTAGTGAAGGCCACAATGGATTAAAATCCAAAGCCAGACATTCTCAGGTGTTTGTGTTGAGAAGCTGCAACACTTTCTTCATTATGTCTCCAAATGCTGGTATGAGTAGGCTTAGCCCTTTCTACTCTGGAGCAAGACATTGTGACCTGATAAGAGACAGTAAATCAGATGGACAGTGTGAAAGCTTGGTTGAAATATCAAGATCTGTGCATCAAGACCAATGTGCTAGCAGTTACCCACCTATCTTAAAGGATAGCTGCAGGCTCCTTCTGAGGTCCCAGCTGAAAGGTGCTGAAGAAGGGTGGTATAATACAGAAAACACATTGTTTTAATTCTGGTATTTAAGTAATTTCATGCAGTTTTCTTGAATTTCTCAGTGAAATTATTTTTTTTGTGCTCAAGTGTCTACCCAACTCTTGCAGATCTTTGAAAAAAAATAATCCAGGTGTCTAAACTTGAGAATCCTTTCTGTGTATCAGTGTTATAGCTGAGAGGACGTGATTATACCTTGAAGAAACAGCAGGAAGGGGTAGCACTGCCAGTTAGCAAGTGGGCAGTTTTTACAGTCAAGCACCTGGCGTCCAGTGAGTTTTAGTGTTTGTGTATTAAATCTCTGGAGTTTTTGTGTCTTTAGGAAGAACTCACATGGATCTCACATGTTGCCCTGATTACAGTAAAAATGGGAGCAAAGTGCTAGTGTCCTCTTTTCTCCTACTTCCTTCCTCAGCAGCTTCTGAGAGCTATAAATGTGAAGGTTGTCCTAAAAGGCCCTCTGGTATCTGCCATCCATGAAGTTCAAAGAAAGGCAGAATTCCCCTTGGCTTAGTGCATCCAAATACCTCTCTGTGAGTCCATATCCACAGCTTCCTTCCCTGTGAAGCCCCTTACATTTTTGTCCTGACTTCACGTAGGCACAAATGTTTTAGTTGTCAGTATAAATAACTCAATCATCTTAAAATCCTGTTAAACTCTTTTCCTCAACTATTTCCTGTAGCATTGAATTCCATGGACTGATAATGTGCTACTTTAAGAAACTTTCCCTTCTGTTCATTTCACATTTTCTGCCTTCCAATTTCATCAGCTTTTCTCTTGCAATTGTGTTGTGGGGCTGGGACTGGCTGTGGATCTCTTTTCCCTAAACAATACACTATTTCAGGTGGTCATTCTTATACTCTTCCTTTCTGAACTACATGGCTTTGGTTATTTTAATCACTCTCAATATTTAATCTCTCTTCCTCTCTCTTATCACCTGTCCATGTAAAGCTTTACTGTCTGTGGCACACTGGAGCTTGGAGTTCAGACAGACTATCCTCTGCACAGTATTAGGGGAAAAAAAATGTGTCACCAAATTGTAAAATCCTCGTCTGTTCGAGTTTTTCCTTTAGCAATCCTTGCCAATTTTATTATTTTGCCCAATCATTTCCTTATTCTAAAGTTCCAGCAACATGTCAGCCTGCTAACGATGAATGTTAGATCCTATGCCTGAAATATTCTAGGTAATAGTTCTCTAGGTAATTTAGATCCCAGCAGCACGCGAAAAATACTTAGGCTCTTTCTCCCACTTCATATCACTTCATATCTATCTAATTTAAATCGTAGCTGCCACCTAACTGCATTGCTGATAGGTTTGTTCAGTCCTGTTTGAGCTCAGATACCATCTAGTCTAGGTGCTCTTCATTTTGTCAACACGAATTAACAGTGCCTTTCTTTACTCACTCGACCTAGAGTCAGCTAAAGGGATGATGGGGTTAGTTTTAGAGCCTAGAAGGTAGGCTGATAGTGGATTATTTAACCTGTAATTTGTCTCATACAAAACATCTGAGATATGTGTAATCCTTATCTTGCCACACAAGATGGTGGTTACTATCAGTGTACCTAGGGAAGAGTGTGTGAAGTTTGATTTTATTTTTTCCCCGCTTTTATAATGTATTTGGTTTTTTTTTTTAATTTTTCTGGCAGATCAGTGACAGGACAGTTCTTAGGTCTCTAAGACCTACTTGGCTTAATCTTGATGTCTTCTTTCACTCTTGAATATCAAAATTTTTTTGAGGAATCTCTGAAGCTGTACAACAGTTGTGTCTGGATTAGAGGACAAGGGGATGATAGGCAGCGAGATCTAATGCACGGACTAACAGTGAAGCATGGATATTTTAACTAAGATTTTTCTTCCAGATTTTGAATACATTGGAGCTTGAATCTAAAACATCAGCTGGTAGGTGCATATGAATTAAAGGTGAATGTAATGGTCAAATGAAGAAAAGTGGTATGAAACTATCTGTCTCAGTGTTTTTCACAGTGTCTGTTACCATAGCATCTAAACAATTATGGCAGCTGGTGCTGGCTTTGAGAATACTTCTAAATTATTTAATAAAAAACATCTGGATTTTAGATTAATATGCTTTCATGCCATTCTTATTAACACCTGCCTACCTTTTTTTTTGTGTGTGTTCAGCAGATTTTGTCACAGATCTGACAGCGTTTTGCAGCCAACGAAATGAGAAGCACCAAAAATGTAGCCACTTTTTATTCTGGGGTCATTACCACTACCGTGTGGACTACACAAAATATGTGTTCACCATGTTGTTCAAAGTGACATTTGCAAGTACTTTAATAGAGTATAGCACTTTCCTGAGATACTTATTACTATCATATTCACTGCTAATGAACCAAAGTGCCATGTTATATTAGCAGCTTGATCACTGATAGTGAGGAAAACCACAAAAAATATGTTTGTGGTTGGTAGTTTGATTACCTTTCATTTTTCACCAACATGCAGATCTCTGGCCAACTGATAAGAATACTAGGATAGACAACAGCTCACCAGATACTTTCACAATTTCTGTTCTACTAACTGGTGGTATATGTAAGTAATACACTGTTTTTCTATAAAACATTAACTGTGAAAAAATAAAGTGTACTTTTTCTGCTTTGGAAATTATTGATATTTAGTAAACTCTTGGTGTAGATCAGGTTGGTCAAGGTTACCTTGAAATCGTTACCTTCGGAGCATCTCAGGTTTTCAAAGAAATACTAGTTGTTGATTCTAAACTCATGAAAAGAGATAATCATCTGCAGAGATGGGTTAAGGTAGACTATAAGACCTTCAGAAGCCTTCCAGTTCCTAAGGTTACACGGGTCTCTTCATGTCAGCTTCTGCTGAAAGGAAGCATTTAGGTTTTTTGCCTTTTTTGGAAGGAAAGCCTAAAAAATGTAGTTTAGGCGTATTGGATAATGTTTGAATCTGCAGAGGGCCTGAAATGATGGCCAAAAAGTGGTGCTGGATGATGCTTCAGTCAGTCAAGTGGTACAGACAAGATAACAGGACAGAGTTAGACAGCTGCAGTATTTCATAGGAATCAGACTGCTGTAAACTGTCATGGATAACAGCGTGGTGATTGAGCTGCTGGTGCTTAGATGCCCATTCCTTTTCTCCCTCACTGCAGACGAATTTCGCTCAGTCTTCAGGGACCATCAGAAGAAGCTCTTGGCTGGGAAGATGCTGAAAAAGGAATAGTTTAGCCAAGGCTACAAGACCAGGGATTGATAGCCTGGATGTACGAATGAACAGGAAGCTTATGTTGTCCTCGCTCAACTCCAGCTGTTGCAAACTAAGATAAATTCAACAGTCATGCTCCAGTGACTGAAGCAAGACCATCTGGATAGAGACTGACTACCAAACATCAGTGCCAGCTCTTTAGTAAATATTTGTGGGTGGATTGCCCAACTCATCAAAGAATTCTGCTGGAAACATTCATTCTCCTGGAGCCACAGAAACTTCTGAGCCTAAGGAATTTACTCCTGGATTTTGTAAGTGGGTTTTTCTTCAGTCCTCTTTCTGGTTAAAGACTGTTAGGAGATTTTTTTTGTCAGAAATTATGGAGGAGTTGCCTTTTCTTGTGAAATGACATACACTTTGAGCTTGGAGTAATACCACTACTAAATATTTGCAAGTCAATGGGTTGAAAGAGGAAACCTGTTAATCTTAACCTGTGAAAGAGCAAGAGTTCGTTTTTTTTTTTTTCTAAAGAAGCTTACTGGAAAGAGAATTTCTGATAAGAAAACTGTGTCCTTTCAATTAACTGTATAGGCACCTAAGGAAGTACTATGGATAGCCCCAAATGGTACCTCCCATCTACATTATACAGGGTAGCAAGGTTCTGCCTCTGCAGATAAATATCTCTCTCCATATTCTACAGAAGGAGCCCAGTTGACAAGGCTAACTGAAATACCACCTTAGGCTGCTGTGGTAACTGCTTTAGGATAAGAATGAGTATTGAAATATCCGGTATAAAAAAAAGCAGAATCACAGCCTCTTTCCAAAAACTAAGCAATGTTTAAAACACCATCCTTACATAAGGATTAAGCCAACAGACAAACAAAGATCTATAAGACCTGGATTCACAAAGACTACATCAATCAGGCTGATGGATCTTGAAGAAGATGCTACATCTCCTCTCACTTTATGGAACATCTCCTCCTGCACCTAAGACTTCCTATACTGTCTCCAGTGCACCACTAAGGGAAACCGTGCATTCCCACTCACTGCACTCTTACTGCCTGCCTCCAGTCTGGGTTTGTCAAAGAGACCTGCTTGTGGCAAGACAGAGCAGACCTCCTTCATAAATCATACAACAAAGTCCTGACTTCAGCAGGATCAGCCTAGTTCTGACAGATGTTACCTGTTCACATATCAACACTCCACATCATGGAAGATTCTCCTGAGCATTTATAATGCGAAGACTGACCCTCAGAAATTCAGATCTTACTCTCACCCATAACTTCATCTTTTGTATCTCACAGTGGTGGAACAGCTGCATCACACAGAGACTTTCAATATGGCAGACTTTTAATGACCCACCTTGAAGAAGGTATTTTAAATCTCTATTCCACCACGTTTATGGTTATACTTATGCTGTAACTAAGACTACATAAATGACACCTTTATCATCTAGAGTCTTTCACTGATATCCACTACAACTGCAATATGTCTGTCCCCTTCTTCAACAGCCATCAGTGGGGGTCTTTCTTTAATTTATCATTATAGCAGAACTTTTGTGGACCAACACATAATAATCAGACCCATAGTAACAGCTGAAGGTCAAATGTAAGAACTGCCAACACATGTTCTCAATTGTTACAATACCTTGTGCTCCATCAGACCATTACAAGGCCTGGAACTTACATATCCCATACGTAATATACTTTAGCAAGCACATCAAATGTCCACAAGGAAATTAAATGTATGAAACCACACAACTACTAAACACCAGAATGAGTGAATAATTGATGAAAACCAGACACACTCAAACATTTGAGAAAGAGTACTTCTTATAAAACATTTGTTGCATTTTTGTCTTTTCGGTTCTTATCCTCAAGGGAAACCTGTGAAATACTCTCAAGATAAGTACCGGGGAACTAAAATTCATAACACTATTGGACACCAGAAATTATGACTTGAGCAGAGGTATGCTATTTTTATGTCTTCTTCTGCCCTTGCCTATTAATTTCTGCAAGTTCAAATGACGATAAATTGCCCATCTCTTTTTCCCACAGGAGATAGCAATCTTTTACTTTTTTTCTGTTGCAGGTGTAGTTCCTCTGTTCCTCAGGTACCAGCTGCCTTTTCTCTCAAATGATTTAACTGATTAACAAATTCAAAGTGATTGCTCTCAGCTTGTATTTAACTTCAAAGATCTTCGATTCCCTTTCAAGACTGAAGAAGAACTTGTACGCTTGAAAGCTTGTCTGTTTTGCCTATATAGGTAATTAGAAAAAAACCAAACAATACATACAACAAAACCCAGCCTCCTTCTCCTTCAAATTTTGCCTAGCTTAGGTAATGTATCTATCTTTTTTTGACAGAATGAATTATATAAGGTAAATACTACATGGCAAAAGACTGGAGATGTTTATTCTGATTGGATGCACAATGAAAAAGAAAAAAAAAAGTTCTATCCTTTGAATTAGGGACATTTAAAATTGTGTCTTACCTCACTAGTTAAAAGAGGATGCAAACACAGTTTTAAAGTTCATCTTTGTACTGCTCTCCAAAAAGGCTAATGGAAGTAAAATTCTCTGATAATTGCCTCCTGTTGTATTACATGAATTTTATAAACCATGCAGTGTCATATTTGAATGATGAAATTCAGCATATCTTTTAAATGCTCAAATGTATGTGAAACGTATTGCATAAATGTTACACAATTTTAATCAGTCAGACCATTCAAACAACTTTTATTCATCAGAAAATAGATTTCTTCCCTTTGCAAATACTTCTGAACACGAAAACAATTTGTTAAATTGGATAAAGCACTCTGTGGCCTACATTTTTAAACAGAGTGAAAATACATATTGTTTTTCCAGTGGTTGCACTTATTTGCTTGGGTCTGATCCAACTTGCTCTTTCTTCTCTGTCGTTTGTTTGGTCTGGTCAAAACTCCAACATGGTCGACTTGATGTTACTGTAATGAGTTGTGTAAACTGTATTTTGACTCTCAGTGAATTTGGTGTTTGGCAGATGTGTGCACAACGTTTGTCTGAAGCAGCTGTGGATACAAAGGAAGGCCTATCTGCTAATTACAGTGTACATGGGGGATATTGGTGTTGGCCTTGGTGGTAGCGTTAGTTCTGGGCTTCAAGATCTGAGGCTTGGCAGAGAAGTGTTACCTTGCCTCTAGGGAATAGGGAAAGTGTGAATATCAAGGCTCCATAATGTGAATGCCCTGTCTTTATAAAAACCTTTATAAAAATGCTTCTCCTGCCTGCATTTCTCTCTGTAGAGCTATTTGTTTGAATGTTTTGTTGGTACTTACAGGATGGACCAGTGCATAATGTTCTCTAATGTAATCTATTTTCTGTGTTTTAAAACACATTTGGATAAAATTTTCACAGGGTAAATATAACACTAAAACTCAGCAGTTGCAGCTTAAATCACTTGTACACAACATGGTCTATTCTTTCTTAATGTAGCTGTACTTGCTGTGAGGGAATTAGGTTAAATTTGCAACAAATTGAGTATGGTGCATTACGTTTACAGGTCCCACAACCTTGGCCATAGGAGAATTGGAATTGAAATACTTTTCCAAGAGCAACCTAAAGATAAGTGCTTGCCCATTTTCTCCTTCCCATCTCCCGCACCAACTGCTCTTCTGAGAGCAACAAAATAGCATTAATTGAGACAGTAATGAGTGTTGTTAGCTGGTGTATCCAAGTCCAGAACATCAAAAAGATGAGCAACATATAAATCCTCCTGCCCTTAAATATGGTAAAACTTAAAACATCCCTGAACTGTGGACTGCACCAGCTGATGGCTGGGATGAATCAGAGCAACCATATGGCAGAGAGAGAGCTGAGTGATGAATCAGGAGGCTTAATTTTCTAATCTTAAGAAGGGATGTCAAGTAGCCACTAAAATAAATAAATAGGTAGATAAATAAATAATGGAAACTTCTTGAGTTCAAGTGAGGAAGAGTGTTTTGACGTATCATACAAACACACCCAGTGTTTTCCTAATGCTGTGCTCATCTGTTCCTTTGAGCAGTTGGTCGAACACATTGAATATATAAATATCCTGTTCTGTGAAGCATTCTGTGTCTTGTGTTTATGATTACAGCAACAATAACATGTGATAGTTTGTTGTGGTAAGGTCACCTCAGGTGCAGTGGTAAATCAAGTGGATTTTGTGGCCTATTTGGGATTTTTGTACACAGGGAGGAATCGCTGATTTTATTTCACTGAGGCACTAGACTAGAATATTACTGTAACTCTTAATTTAGATACAGCTTTTGTTGTTTTAAGATGACAGTGTCCCTTTCAGAGTATGTTACTGATGCAGCAATATCTGGGTTGCTCTCTCATCAGCTAGCTAGTAAAAACGCTGGGGAAAGCCTTTGACATTTTTTTGGCAAAGAAGAGACAGACACTTCCAGCTTGTAAGAGTAAGCAGGAAGAAGGGACTACTCTAATTCTTTTGATGGTCTAAAGCTGCCTAATTTGAACTTTAAAGAGTCCTGCCCACTCAACCTCTATTTAAAGAAATAGCACTGAATTTTTCTACAATCTCATGAGGAGTTGCAGTCCTTCTTATTAATTGTTTTCTATAATCCCATGAGGAGCTGTAGTCTTTCCTATTAATTGTGTCACTTTATAGAAAAAGCCTAGATGTGCCTCTTCTTTGCAGTTTCACCAAGTCCTTTTGAAGCACCTTGCACAACACTGAATCAAAAGTCTGTTGCTCAAAGGGGGCGGAGTGGCATAAATTCTGCCTATTTTCACAACCAGGTAAAGTGATTCCTGAGCCTGCAGAGCATATCTAAAAATGCTTCTCTCCCTCCTAGTCACACACACGTCATGACAAGGAACAGCATGCTTACCATTTTCTCCCTGAAGCTGAGAAGAGTATCTTGTGCAACCACTCAAAAATATTTCCGGGCATCCATAACTTTGTCATCTCAGATCATGACTTCTTTTCTCAAATCAAAAGCAAATTCCTAACTTTTTCCAAGGCTATTGTGTGGGCCAAGACTTCTGTATTAGAAGAAATACACTCAAAAGAAGCTCAAGATTTCTGAAATGTTTTAATTGCTGAATGTCCCTTGTTGCTGTAGGGTCATATATACCATGGACCTCTTGAGCTGCAGGGAGCAATCTGTCAGATTGGATTTTGGGTCCCTGTGGTATTTTGAGGAGATTCTGTGATCCAAAGCTTCATCTATTCATTCCTGCACAGCATGTGTATGGCATTTGCAGCCATAAAGAGGTCAAATTAAGTCAGTAGCTGTGTGTGGGAGACTACCTGACAGCAGCAATCACCAGTGCAACTCTCCCTCTTCTTGGTCCCTTTCCCTCACGGAACAAATCTGTACAAAGAAGAGGCAGAATGGTTTGTGTTTCTCTCTGAGAGCCATTGAACGTGAAATGAACTCCTAGTGCCATGCAAAAGTCATAGCCAGCACAACTGTTATCAGGGGATAACAGTCTTTTTTTGTAGTCAGCAGTGGTTCCACTGCTGTATTTGCTGACTCCGAGTCCCACAGAATAAGGCATGGTAAGCTTATATAGCACTATCCATGGCCTGCAAACAGAGGAATGAACCTATGACCCTCCTTCTCTTCATTGCTACAGAAAAGCCACCTTTCTCATGCAAATTTGCCTCTTTTGTTTCCTGGTGTTAGCAGCCATGATGTCATATATTCAGCTATCTCATCCGTGCCAAAGTGTGCAAAGCACTCATGAATGAAGGATCTGCAGTGGTTTGAAAAGAAAGTCACAACAGTTGGTCGAAATTAGAGGCCAACATTATTAAATATCATGTGTCTTGCTCACGGTATCCTCTTGACAGGAATGGCAAATGCATCTCTCTGGGTTATTGTTATAATGTGCAAAGGTAGAAAAATGCTAACCTCCAAAGCCTTGGGAGCTCTACAATAATTATTTTTTTTATTTTTATTTTTGAAAAATACTCTTTTATTTTCTTTTTTTTTATATGATTCAATATCAACTAAATTTTCTCACCCAAGATATAATGTACTGCTTGTCAATATCAGTTAAAATCATGTGGCTACACAGGAGAGCTGCATTGGAAGTGTTTTCTTTTGGCACCCAGCTGTACTTTTTGATTTATTGTAGCAGGATTCCTTGCCAGTTACAGTAAGTAAGACCACATCCAAAAAAATTTAAAAGAACCTGGAAAGCAAAACCTGTGGTGTTTAATTAAATAACCCTCACTTTTTAAAAGGAAAAATTCATCCAGGAAATTTAAAAAAAAATATTTTTGGAAGCTATTTAGTATTAAATTGAAGCTGAATGGTTAATTAGTCATCGATTAAAAATTTACTGTGGTAGGTTGACTTTGTTGTGTGCACTTCAAGAGGGAACAAAAATCTGAAAGTCAAGTGAGAAATAAAAAATGGTAACATTTCTATAATAGAACAGGGGATTTTACAAAACATTCTCGTTCTATATGCCAGGATACAGCCAGAATTAGTGTGTTCTAAAAATACTAAGAAAACGTCTAAATTATTTATATCTGCTGACTTGATTATTCATTAGAATGTGTTTGTTGTCACTGTAAAGACAAAACTCCAAAATTTACTGCACCAAACCTATTTCAATATTTCAGTTTGCTATAGCAAAAAGGGATGAAGGTATGCGCAAGCTGTAGAGGAACATCTTTTTCTGTGTGCAGAGGACAGTGTGGAAAACAAACAGAGCACAGTCAAAGAAGTAATAAACAGGATTTATAAAGCGATACATGTACATCAGTTGTATTCGTTAAGGCTCTGAACCTTCCAGGATTTATGCTGAGGGACTACTTGGAGTTCATAAAGTCTTTTAGTATCATCACCTATGTTATCACTAGGTGTTGAATTTAAATGTTTAGGTGTCAGTTGCAGAAATGAAAGACCTTGTCAGTGTAAAGTTAGGTAACATACAATTTTATTATTTTTTTCCTGAAATGAGTGCCTGATGTCAATTTATACTTCTTAAAGATAGGTCAGGTCCTCAGCCAGCACAAAGTAATAGAACACTATTGAGGTAAATAAGTCCTCCAAAGCATACAGTGTGAACTTTTAGCCTTCAAGGCAGATTCAGAAGAGTGGAGAATACAGCAGTTGAAATTCCTGTAACATAAAATACCAATGAGCTTGGAAAGAAAAGAAACACAATGCTGGAGAGCTAAGGAGTAAATAAAAAGAGGTTGATAGTACATGGAAAGTGAACATGGATTTGTTCAAATAGGGCACGTATCTTCTCATAACTAAACCTGATCAAGAAATCAGGTACTCCTCTGTGGATGTTCCACAGGGACTCACACAGGGAGGTCTACAAGGAAAGCCCCTACCACACAAGAACATTGGATGCCTGTGAGGTGTGTACATTCCCACAAAGTGCAGAAGATGCAGATCAACATTAAACTAAAATTCTGCCTCTTGAGGTTCAGTACCATGTGTTTTAGAGCTACATAGGCGTCAGGCTCTCTACTTTTCAAAAAGGGCGTGGTCTGTGTGAAATGGCCTTTTTCACTCCTTTTTTTTGGCTTTATGCAGAGGAGTCTCTAGGATTCCTTTGACCAGAAAAAGAGAATGAAAACAGATGTGACCTTCTCTCCTAATGGTTTGTGCAGTCACCCTGGATAGTTAATGCTAAATGATGTACAGCAGCTGGGGAATGAGCACAGGCTTTCTGGGTGAGGATGTTCTTTTTTTTACATTAAACAATCACTGGATAAAACTGTGAAAGTTAAAGTTTAAGAGCTTATGAAGTACACTACCATGCATGATTTCATCTAACGACTCTGGCAATGGAGCAGTTTGTAAAATGTAATGTTTAATCTGTCAGTTACTAGAAAGTATTCAGTTAGATTCTAGACAATATTAATGAACTAATGCTCTTTAAAAATCTTACTTAATATTTACTCTTCAGGAAGTGGCACTTTGTTTTGTGTGGATGCTTTACATGGAGCTGAACTCCAGACTTCTTTTGGATTGTATTGTTCAATTAATTGCATTTATTAATTGCATTTATTATTGGGCCCACTTGTGAATAGGGTCTTAATGGAGGACAAGTGACAATTTGAGCTCTAGGTCCCATTGAAGTTCACCTAGTGGTTGAAAATAAATTTTGTCTTTAAAAAGAACACCTCAAATAACACGAATTTAATCTTAATTTTCCCTCCAAACTGACTATCCATTTTTTACCGTTTCTGATGAGCACTCTCCAATACATTCACAGTGGAAAACAATCAGAAAACATCCTTGCTAATGCTGAACATTCACCTGAACCAATCTGTCATATTTTCCCAGATCTGATCATTAATAAGAAGGAAAAATTATATCATCTTAGAACTTAAATTTCTGATAAAGTTATTACATTCTGGGGCTGATGACACATTACAGTAAGGAATTTGCCACTGGAAGGAAAGAATTCAAAGACTTCGGGTATTTTATGACCAACTGGATTATACCTGTGATTTACTATGATTTATTTATGTCAAAAATCACTTCTTAGCACGTCAGCAGAACCTTTAAAATCCTAAACTTTAATGGCTCAATTCTGCAAAGACATCTGTCGAGGATTAGGGCTGGGGTGGCCTGTCTATGCATATATAACCAGACATGCATGTTCACATTAGAGTTCTAAGAAAAGTATTGTAGTAAGAGGTGGAAGTTGATCTAAACAGTTGCTCATAGTTTCTTATTCCACCTCCCTCCTACACACAGAAAGAGGTGTACACACAGCATATACACAGTGTGCACACAGCCACAAGAATACAGCCGTGGGTGTTCACGGTATTACCAGGGCTGCTGTGTGGAGCAAAGAAGGATTTCAGCAGGGCCTGGTACCAAACTGAGCTAACAGCACTTGCACTTTGCCTCATAGTTCACTGGAGTCTTTTTTTCCTCATTTTGTGTTGTATTTTTTCTCGTATTTTAATTCTTTCAAAACTGTATATATTTTTACATATCCTATGTTATCTAAAGCTATAGTGTAAAGGAAACAATAAATGACATCTAAAAGTACCCAGAGAGAAAAGGCAGTGTTTTTACAACAAGGAAAGAGGAGACAGTGACATAAAACAGAAAACAAAGGAAGGATTTTTATGATGGGTTTTAAAAGAAGAATCATAAAAATTATAGTGGGAGCAAAGATGTCAAAAGACTTGAGCCTGAAGGAGAAAACAGTATTTAGGAATGGTAACAGAGAAGAAAATATGTCAAGGTCATATGAAAACGATGAATAGAGAAACACCAGGAGACAGGAAGTGTTTGTCTGAGCGCAGCGTTTTTTATCGTGTTGGAGGCAAATATGAAAAGAAAAATGTAAAAATGGATGAACAAACCAAATAAATACAGTAACTGGAAAAGCACAGATACACATTCAGAAACATACACAGGCACAGTTGTTTTGTCTCCACCAAAACTACAGAGCAAAAAGAGAGTTTTTGAAGAACAGATTTTAAAAAAAAATAATACCTGTCTGGCAATTCATCTGACTTGCATGAAGTTTAGAAAAGATGGTAATAAACTGTGAATGTATTTCTGAACACTCTTGATCTCTGTCAAGAATGATGGCTACAGCTTTTGTTTAAAAATGTCTGGTTAAATCCTTATATAATAATAATAATCTGCACATGAGCGTAGAAGTCTGAAAATCCTGATATACAAATGGAATCTTGCTGTTGTTTATCAGTTGCTCCAGCAAACTAGAATAAGCAAATATTTCATGTAGCGCTGTATGTTATACTTGATACAAGCCAGGTTGCTACATAAATCTCTGTCTATTTCCAGAGTACAGGAAGAAGATTCCAAAACTGCATGAATACACTGGCATAGATTTGGAGTTTACAATCACAGGGACGTAATTTCCAGACTACTCCTTGTATTATGACACAAAGAGCAAGCTTCTCCCTTTTCTTTGAGAATATGATTTATGCCAAATCCCCAAGTAACTTCGGACAATTGCCTTTGAATACTCTCTAGTGTAGTGCCTAGCATGATGTTGATTTTACATTTGTTAGAATAATAACACGAAGAACTCATAATAGACTTTCTAAGTGAAATGATAGCTTCAGCCATCTGGAAATAGTTATAAGGTTTATATTTGCACTTCTGATTTTCCTAGAGTACTCCTATCAAGCATTCAGTGCAAAACTTGAGAGTACAAGAATAATCTGTGTGTGCTTATTTCTCTATAAGTTTGACATGTACAGGTACTTCTACATCCCTCTTTTTTTTTTTTGTTGATGGGTTTTCTGTTTGGTTTTTTTTTGGTTTGGTTTGGTTTGGTTTTTTTTCCAGAGGGAAAACTGTTGAATGCTTTAGCAGTCAACAGCATGGCAAGTAGTCTGTCCGTGCTACTGCAGAGCGCATGTCTTTAGCACTTCATATGAAAAGTTTCATCCAAATCTCTGGGTGCTGACTCCTATCCTGCAACATTGCTCAGTAGCCACTGCCTTTACCTGAACAATCCCCAAGCTTGTTGTAGCAAAGACTTTATCTTCAGATATTGAAGTCCTATTTAAACAATGCATAATGGTTACTTCTGTTTTGGCAAAAACATTTCACTTTGGACTAAAACCTGACCATCTGTATGGGCCCTAAATTATTATTTACCTTCTGTCTCAGCAATACTGTTCTTCTCCAGAGCTATTGGTGAAATAGTTGTCTGCTCCTGAACAGTCCAGTGTAGTCAGGGCACTTCTCTAAGAAGTGTCTGAAAAGGCCTGATTCAGGACTTCAGCTTCGCCCAAGAGTAGGGAACACCAGCCATTGGCTTCCTGGGTAGAAAAGTGATGCTTCGGTTTATCCTGGTTTTGAATAAAACAATCTGTGGTTGAGAATTTTTCAAAAGAAGGAAAAATCATTTAATAGTTCTCTTTACAGCATCTAGGTTCATCGATGCTCAATTTAGTGGCAAAGTTTATGCTGATATTTTTCATGCCAGCCAATTGTTCCTTGACAATGCTCCTGGAGTGCTGAGCTTGTGATTGTACGTGCTTCAGTCTTCAGCTGAACTTCTTGTTAATTCACCCATACCTACCTTAAGCCAGGATTCGGTTTTAAGGGATGGATAAGCAATGACAACCTAGCTTCTCAGACATTCAAGCCATGTGCCTCTGTAGTCAGCACAGTCTTTTCCCACTCTGAACATACCTCCCTGGAAGTCAGAAACGGATCACATTTGTTAGGCTACGCTGTATGGTGTAGAATCTGAATTTCCTGTATATATTTCCATTTGAATCAGCAATTCTAACAATGAGGTTACCCAGAGCACCTGAGGGTACAGAACAGGGTGAGATACAAAGCCTCAGTGAGAAAGAGCCATCAATTACCAGCCACACATTTATTATTCAAGCTGCATTAGAAAGTAATTAAATTTAAGCGGTCCTTCATTCAAAGTTGCAGGGGCAAGTAAATAAACTTAACAGAAGCCACAGCTACGAGAAGAAGACACATGGCCCAGGCAGTCAACAGCAGTGAAAGACTTCTAGAGAAGAAACTCTTTCAGATCAGGCTTGTGGAAGGGGCATAGCATGTGCCCCATGATGTTCCAAAGGGATAAGTTAAAATTTCGTTAGTGCCAAAAGCATGCACTTTCAAGTCTTAATGTGACTCAGCTTTTTCATGTTTAACACCAAAATTTGCTGCATTTGAAGACGCTTGTTCATTGTGATAACTAAACAACATTATGTGTTGCTTCACTTATTCTAGAGAGTATAGAATAAGTTGGAGCTCTAACAGCTACTGGTTGAAATAAAAATCTTTCATGCCCTTCACAGAATCACAGAATGTTAGGGATTGGAAGGGACCTCGAAAGATCATCAAGTCCAATCCCCCTGCCAGAGCAGGAATGCCTAGATTATGCTACATAGGAACGTGTCCAGGCAGGTCTTGAATGTCTCCAGAGAAGGAGACTCCACAACCTCCCTGGGCAGCCTGTTCCAGTGTTCCGTCACCCTCACTGAGAAGAAGTTTCTTCTCGAGTTTAAGCGGAACCTCTTATGTTCCAGTTTCAGCCCATTACCCCTTGTCCTATCATTGGTTGTCACCGAGAAGAGCCTGGCTCCATCCTCGTGACACTCACCCTTTAAATATTTGTAAACATTAATGAGGTCACCCCTCAGTCTCCTCTTCTCCAAACTACTTATCCCTTGCAGTGTAAGCTAGTACAGGCAATATAGTTCATGTATTGGGAATTCTTGAATACATCTGTATAGATCTCTTTCATCATATAGCCGGCTGAGGCACCCTGTGGTGTTCAGTCCTGTGTTGTTCTGGTCAGCAACCTTTGCCGATACTGTTTGATACTTTGGCTCCTCTCATCAGATTTGAATCCTCAAAACTGTTCATGGGGTCCTTTCTAGCTAATTTTACCCTTCTTCACATTAGACATATAATCTGAGTTGTCCTCTAAGCTCCATTCATAGTCAAGGAAGTTTGGTAGGTTCTTCTCTTCAGAGATTATTTTACACATTTCCCTAGAACTGACTGTAGATGAATCCTTTCTGGCTTGGTCTAGATAAGCTCTTTTTTACTTGGCAAGGACTGGAGCAGGGGAAACACACCCTTGCTGTCCATCTTTCTTTATGTACTGTGGTGGAAGAAGCTGAAGGTGTTTCACATTCTTCCTGAAGTCTCATTGTTCCTGCAGATCTACACTCTGGAGAAGGCAAATCTCTGGGAGAAGTGCATGTATTCGCACTTATGTTTCACTCCAGCTGCTGTAGAATGACGGACTCATACATTCATTTCATCAAAGCACATTTTCAACTTGATTTTTCTTCTTTGTGTTTATAAAACTTTGCAGTAGTCTTTGTGGTCAACCAACTGATTGTATTACCTGAGTTCTCAATTGTCTATCAACAGTTCAGGAAGGGACAAGGTACATTTCAAAGGTGCTACCTACTGATTTGGTAGGATTAACCAGAATACTAACTAGATTGGAACTTTGTTTTCCAATCTTTTAGGAAAAGCATCCTTTAAAAATGCCATCATTTTTCCTAACAAATTATAAGGCTGTAGTTGTCTCACACTTGATATAGTGTGTTTAAAATAATAATCCTTGCAAAACTCTTAGATTCAGAACTGTCAGTCTGTAACCCTTTAGCTGACAATATTGTAATTCATATGCATTATCTAGAAAATATCAACTTAATGCATAAGAACCTTGACACCATCATTTCTGGATACTTGGGATATCATTGCAGGATCCTTATGCATATATACAAATCTCTGACAACATTGGGTCACAGATCTTGTGTTCTCCTGAGAATAGTTATATATACAGAATTGTATTGTGTTATTTATTTTATCTTTCCTTCTATTATCAAACTTTTAATTATAATGAAAATATTTATTTTAGGGCTTTTACCTGTGGAATTTGCATATATACTGGAAAATGAGATTTTCTTTGTTATTTCCAAATTTGCATTTAGTTACGGTTTCCACTAACTATTCTTTTTAATGTGGATTCCTGTTCCTCTACAGTGTATTTTTTTTCTCTGTTAAACCTGGTTTCAGGCATATTTTCAGCCTCCATCTATTTCCTACGAAAAACAACAGCCTTTGCTTTTTTTCAAGATTTGTTTTCAACTCTGTCTTAGGATTGGATGCTACTTACATTTGTGCTCAAAATGGGAAGCAAACAATCTCTCACGCTCCTTATCCTAGTCCTGTCTTGGCTGAAATTTTAAGGCTCCTATGCTCCCTCAGTTTTGCTTTGACTCTGTGTGAGTTGTGATTTGGTAATCTAGCCCACTGGGCACTGAGCTTTCTCTCCAACATGCTGAGAGTGATCTGTCTCTATTCTGCAGACTGACACCATTTTACATTTTCGTTTTCTAAGTTTCAGTCAAGAACGTCTAATAGTCTTTTTTATATGACTCCTCAGGAATACTCCAGAAACTAATGCTAAATTATGAGTGCTGCAAACTCTCCCTCTGTGTAAAAACAGCACTTGTGTGACTCAAAAATAACAGAACTTTTATAAAGACTTGAGGTGTTGCTTCCTTTTGGTTTCAAGCATGAAACTTATCTCTCAAAGACAGTATTCTTTCTAGACATGCTGTAAGTCTTGGGACCCATATCAAATAAAAAGAATCGCTCTTTCTTACTTAGACTAGACTGTTAAATCTAGTGGTACTGCCTTGATAATGCTAAACTTAACAAGTTCTCTTTGCTCATCTTTTCTCTCAAACATCAATTAATTTTCATACTTAAACAGCCACTGGATTTCTAGGGCTATGCTGGAGCATCTCCTTACTACCTTCTCCCTAGTGGTTATTAGGCACTGGTCTGTTGTGGTGAACTTCATATTTCAGCACACAATAAAAATTAATCTTCATGAGAGTAACAGATTAATAATACAAAAATCAGGAAATAAAAATTTAAGGAGGTAGGAATGTGGCTGTTAGTCTAATTAACATTGATACTATTGTTAGTGCACTCTGGGAATAAATTTCCTGGCAAAAAGAAAGAGAGTAATACTGTGGGAGGTTTCTAGACTATCTGTGTAACTCAATAGCACATCACATGGTCTTTGACCTTTATGCCGCTACATGGATTTGGGTTAAAATCTCCAGGTGGTTCACTGCAGCTTTCCAGAGCACCTCTGTAGACCAGCCCTCAGCACTGAGCGTGTCCAGTTGCCACACAGTACCATAAACAACAAAATCAGGGAAACCGTGAAGCAAAAGCAACATGAAAATCAGAGAAAGTTTTACTTTGTTGTCATTTGGCAAAGAGTCAATTACCAGACCATACCAGTATCTTTTGGCTCAACCCTGCCATCGTCAGTGTCCATAGAAAAAAAAGAGCAAGAATTCCTCAAAGCACAAAACCTTAGAACTGACCTTTCAAAACAGCAAAGCTGATGGCTATTAGAGCCTTTAACATTACAGCCTCCTTAGTGTGTACATGCCTCCATATGAAGCAGAAATTAGAGTCACCATTAAATAACGAATTCCCTGTGGATTTTTACAACTATTTTTTTTTTTTTTTTTATGATTCAGTTACTTCTTTTTATCTGGAATCCCCCAGGTCTGTGATACCTTAAAATGCTTAATATATTTGACACGACACATTATTCTGTGTCACTGTCTGTTACAGAGACTGCTTCTTCAACTTGAATGACACAGTGTCACTGAGGAAGAGACATCAAGAGGAAATACAGGAAAGGAAGTATGCATTTAAATTTCACCAGGGTAGCCAGGATGCAAAGCAGACAGGTGCATTGTATGCACGATAGTTTGCAAAGCAAGGTCCTTGCGCTAAACAGGAAAAGGGATACTTTGGGGATGTTTTTTCCACAGACTGAGGTGTGGGGTTTTTTAACTATACAGGATCAGAATGTTTAAAACGATCATTCTCCATGGCAAGGTCCCAGTTTCAGGGGTGCTTAAAGAGTAGTGGAAGTTGCTAGGAGCCAAATTCTGCCTGAAAATGCAGACACTTTACCTAGAGGTTTACACATGCTGACTGCTTTTAAAAATTTAGCTTTTTTTTTTTTTTTCCTTTTTTTTTTTTTGTCAGATCAAAAACCACACATAAGTACAAGGGAAAAGCAAGTAGACCAGGCAATGGGTGTGCCTTGGAATGAAGTACAAATCAGGTGTCCAGTGTATCTGTGATATCTCTTTCATGAAATCACTGGCAACAGGGTGACAGATAAGGAGTATGAAACAGGAAATCATCAGCAGGTTTTGTTCTGCGATTTGCTCCAGCGATACCGAGACAATGTTGGCTGCATTCCCACAGGGCACAAATAATGCCTCAGTTCAAGAAACCTGACATTAGCTCACAAAAATCTGATGATACCCACTGTATTTCCCAGTGCTCTGATAACGTAGCTCCAGCCAGCTGTTCAATTTAGTTCTTGTAAATCCTGTTCAACATAAAAAGGGAAAAAAATTCACTGTGGGCAGTATCCAAACCTGACCTTTTTTTTTTTTTCCATCTTTCACCCTGTAGCTGAGCTTTGGAGGTGAGACTGAAGAAACTACGGTTTGTCCAACCTTTGTTATCCCCTTGTCAACCACTTCAGAGACCTATAGTGCCTTTACACTCCTAAGAGCTCCCAAAGGTATCAGCCCAAGCAGCCACTGAAACAAGGGTAGTGCTGCCACTCTGAGAGACGGTTTGTGCAGGCTCTGCCTAATCAACAAGCAGTTTACCCCATATCCACTGCCAGGGGTTGGGGGAAAATTATGAAAAATTAGTGTGGGGATTTACAGCCTAGGTGCTTCTAACCTCACACTTTCCGCAAGGGTATTCACAGGCACTGTGAGCATATGACTACCCACTACAACTGAGTGGGTTAAGCTTGAGATCTGTACGTGACTAAAATGAAATCAGAGCACTCTTACAAAAGTCTGAATGGAGTTTTTATTTTTCTGGTCTCTGGGTAAATTTGTAAATTTTTTTCACCCCTTTCTTCATCCAATTATATGTTAGTTTTTTCCTCGTTTTACTGTACAGGACTATATTTCTTTGTTTACCACATATTGTACATTTCATGACTTGACTTAAAGCCTTCAAAAATTATAGCGACCTAGAAAAAGAGTTGCTGAATAGTAAAAAACCCATGATTTTTAGTTATGGACCTTTGAGGTTTCTCTAAATTACATATTTTTCTTTTTTATTTTTTTTTTTTTTTCCCCAGCTGAATTTTTGTCCAGCTGGAAGAGAGAGTGTGGGCACACGTCTGGGATTGCTGTCATCCCATCAACCTGTTAGATCAGCAGGGCTTTGGCTTGACTGTGCATATGCAGAAGTTCCAGTCAGATGTTCAGTACAGTATAACCAATAAATGACCTCTTGGGATGTCTTGTGAAGGTAGTGCTCACACACAGCAAATAAGATACTTCCCAAAGCATTGGACTCGGAAGTATAAAGCACAAGTACACATTTTTTGTCAGGAAAAGCCAGGAAAAAAAATGTGTGTCTGCTCTACCACTGCACCACACTCTAGGACCACCACTAGTCTGAAGTGCAAATTCAGCAATTCTGTTACTTTTGCCAATGTGCACAAATATTCCAGTCAAATTACTCAATGAGAGGAGTTATGAACTGATTGTGCCTTTTATCAGTCATGAGTGCAGAAATGTGTTTGCAGATGGCAGTAGCACTGCTCACAGTGAGCTGTTACTAACCACACACTTAAAGAGAGCTCCAAATCCCTTAACAGGCCTTAGATTATTCACTTAGTTTGCCCTAAAAGCTTACATTTTCTCTGAGTGAATAGCACATACTTGATACATGCACTTTTTTAACCTTTTTTTTTCTGATATAGGAAATTAGTATCAAACTTTGAAAAAATAAAGTTTTATGAAATTTAATGAATGCTAGTTTAGCTTTAAACTGCTACAATAGTAATGATATTTTATCAAGTTGACTCTTAAATCTGAGATTGAAAATCTCATTTTCGTTTGAAAATTAGGCATGCAAAATTTTCAGGCAAAATAAAATCAATTAAAGGCAAAAGAAATGGGCTAATTTTTATTGATATAGCTAAAGTCAGAACAAATGTAGCAGTTCCAGACATCATTGTGAAAAACAGAAAATGTAACTTGGCAAGAGAGTGGCTCATTGTGTTGTTTTACCAGGCTTTTCAGTCAGCTTTCTGTTTTTAACCGTCAGAAAGTTACTTCTGAGAGAGAACAGTAATGTCATATAGATCGCTTTGTAGGTCTTCTCTCACCAAAATGTATAGCCAAGAGGAGCTGCTTTACACTGCAGGTGCAAACACTATTTGCAAAACTGTCTCCATCTGTTAAATGAAAACAACTCTGAATGAAATGGATCAGAATGGAAATTATTTAAAATATCATTCTAAATAAATTCTTCCATACTCTTGCAACTATGCTGATTATCCAGAGGAAACCTCCTTGTCTTGCAAAGTGTTTCTTTTTAACAACATAATATATCATGATTCCCAGGTGGGACATTTTGAGATGGATTTTAAATTAATGCATTTATTTATAGCATGGAGAGATGTGCAGAAGACATACTCTAGAGTACATCTGCAGACCAAGACTAGGTTGTGCTTTAAATCAACCTAGATTGATAATAGTGTACCCTGTGTCTCAACAAACTTAAAACCAAAGCAGATATCACATCTTGAGATTTTGTTGCTAAAATCATCAGCCAACCCCCTCAAAAGATCCTCAGCTAATTCAAATCAACTCCTTAATTAGTTTAAGCTCTGCATTCCAAATACAGCCACCTTGTCTCAAGTTCATAGTACTGACAATTTGAGGATTAAAATCCAGGCAAAATTTATTATAATTCCAGAATAAAACTAATTAGTTTTCCTCAAATTTTGCAGAAATGTCTTCATTCGTTTTCAACATGACTGGGGCAATTTTCAGTCTAAAACCATCTTTCCAATAGAAATGAAAGAAAATTATTGGATAAAGTTGAAATAATGACCATAAAAACAGTCTATAACTACACTGTGGAAGAACAATTTACTATTTCTTTAAAATGCACACCAATCTGTCTATCTGTCAACTCCCTTAACACAGAGTATGTATAATTTATGTATTAAAAAGAAGTACCTAAGGGTTTGCTTCTGACAGGTGCCTGACAGAAGAAGCTCAGAAGGTGTCAGGATCCTACTCAAAATACATGATTTTCACAGACAGCAGAATAATTGTGAAAGAACATTTCTAACTTCAAATAAATACTAGTTTACCAAGTTCACTTTCTGATCTGAATTGAAACAAAACAATATTGTTTACATGTAAGAGATTTCCTTTATTTATTTATTTTCAGAAACTTCGAATTTATAGACAGAAATCTGTTTAAAGTTTAGTAATATTTTTGTTTGTTTGCTTTTATGTCCCATTTTGCATCACTGAAAGTCGGGGAACTGAAAAACTCTCATGAAATGTTTATTAATTTCCATCTTGGACCAGACTCGAGATTTGATGGAGGTACAACGCAATGTTTCATTTGACATCAAAAGGGATCAGAGGAAGTCTCAGACTAACCAGGAAAGGATGTGTCTCCAAACTTCTGCTGGTCCTTTGTAGTCTGAATTATAATCCAATGCTAAACCTGGGAACTCCACCTTTTGCTGTGACATTGCTGAAAGTGCACTCAATCCCACTGTCTGTGTCACTGAAGAAGATATTAAACAGCACTGGTCTCAATAAAGACCCCTGAGGGATACCACTCGTCATTGGTCTCCATTCAGATATTGAGATGTTGACCACTACTCTCTGGATGTGAACATCTAGACAAGTCCTTATCCACCAAGAAGTCCACCCATCAAATCTGTCTCTCTCCAATTTAGAGGGAAGGATTTTGTGGGGGATCATGTCAAAAGCCTTACAGAAGTGCAGATAGATGAGATTTGTAGCTCACATCTTGTCCACTGATGTAGTCACTTCATTGTAGAAGCCAGCTAGATCGGTCAGGCAAGACTTGGCCTTGGTGAAGTCATCCTGGGTGTTTTGAATGACCTCCCCGTCCTCCGTGTACCTCAGCTGAGCTTCTAGAAGGATTTTCTAGGAAGAACTGTTCCATACAATTGATTTAAAGTTGCTTTTCCAGTTATTTCATGTGTTTATCAAGTCAGTTCCCAAATCCAAAATATTTTTTCTGTGTGCACCTATTTTTGTGTGTTTAACTATTTTGTAAACTGTAGAAAATAAACTTCAGATTGCACAGATTACATTACACAATACATGCAGATGAAAGTATTCAAACATTTTTTTATTTTCTTCAGATTAAATATGTGTTTTTTACAAAATCTTGAACTGTCTATGAGTGGGACAAGGTAAAAAAAGAAAATATAGATACCTTAACATATTCCATTTAAATCTAGGTGCTTAATTTTATGCAGATTAACATGTAAACACAGATAAATATAGCAAGACAGGGCATTACTGAAGGCTATTAATATTTTTGCATACGTGAGAAAATTAACTTGAACTACAATGAGTTTGTTGAGGAGATATGTGCAAGTAACTTCACGCATATATGATTCTGAAATAAAAGTGACTTTATTCTGGAATGATTATTTTCCATTGGAAGCAGAATAATTATTCTGGAATAAAGTCACTTTTATTCTGGAACTGAACGTTTCCACTGGGGAGTTATTCCAGAATAGCTAAATTATACCAAAACAGTAATAACGGAAGTTATTATGGAATAGCTCTACTGGTTAATTTCCCCTGTGTAGTTGCAGACCAAAGGTTGAGTTACACCAGAATGTATTATACATAATTATGTAATCGATTGCTGTAGAGTAAGAGGGGTTTTAAAAGGGAATGACCTCAATTTAAGACAATTCCTCATACTCCTCCTCCCCCCGCAAATAAAATGCCAGTTAATTAAGCCCTGCAGCTAAGAAAGCTTTGCTGAAAAACTGAATAAGTTCCAGAGCAGGACATTAAATTATTTTACCAAATACAATCCAAATTAGAAGAGCTATGGTTGGCACTACCCTGTTTACTGTCTCATACATGTGTCATCTGTATTAGCTTGTCCTCCTTTTCATTCACAGTGACAGCTGTCATTGTACCCAGGAAACAAAAACCTCTTGTGTCTGTTCCTACCAAGCTACGGCTATTTCAATAGGTTTCACTTCGTGTCCTGCAAAGTATGAAAATCAGGGAACATCATGTGAATCTGCCTTTCTGAAACAAGCCTTGCACTTAGTGCCTCACCTAGCTAATGAGAAACAGGGGAGGAAGAAAAGAGAATGTTCAGCACTGAAGAACAGGTACTTAGAGGTAATTGAATGGAGTAAACTGAAGGTCTGTAGGGTGAAAGGTCTAGAACAAAAGCATTATGAGGAGCAGCTGAGGGAACTGGGGTCGTTTAGGCCAGAGAAAAGGAGGCTGAGGGGAAACCTTACTGCTATCTGAATAGAGGTTGTAGTGAGGTGGAGGTGAGTCTCTTCTCCTGTGTAATATAGGACAAGAGGAAAGGGCCTCAGGTTGCACCAGGGAAGATTTAGGTTAGACAACAGGAAAAATTTCTTCACCAAAAGTGTTACTCATACTGTGAGGGAAGAGGTGAGGGCCAGCTTGGTGGTATCTGTGTGTATCACATTGGAAGAAAATAAATAATATCCTGATGAAACAGGCTGTTCCTGGCTACTTGGCTGCTGTGTTTAGATGTCTTCCCTACTCATGCTCTGATATGGAAGCTTCCCTTCCCATGCCAGGTTAGAGTTTGTGCTTATTTCACCCAAATAAATCAGTTATGACACAGACATATGGAAAAATATATTTCACCTGAACTGTTTATTTTCTCTTTCATTTCTCTGTATCTTTGGTCTGCTTATTTTTAATTTCTTTTTTTTTTTTTTAATGAAGGCAACAATAGTGAATTTAGTTATCAACATGAGGGTGTATCATCCTGTTGCTGGGATGGCCAATACTTTTTCCAAAAGAAAGGAATAGGAAGGCCTGCAAATCTACAGGAATACAGAAGTAATGCAGTGGCACCCAGAAGGGGCTGGTGTACCAATCTGTGGTACCATTAAAAAAAGGCATGCCAAGGTTTACTTTTAGCCTTCTGGAAATTTTTGAAGGGTTAAGATCAAGTAAATTGCATTATCTGGCACCAAAGAGAAGTGGTCCAATTATTCTAAATGGGAGTTACTGAGTGTTGAGCCCTTTGGAAATCTTGACCATCAAGAAGCCTGATAAATGGACAAGCTCGCTCCACTTCAGTTTTTGTCCTCTTTATACTTGTCTCACCAACTCTGTGTGTGTAAAACCTTGGGTATGCACATCCCTGCCTCCTTTCCTCCTTCCAGAAAGTCAGGTGAATTGCACATGGGTGTTCCCAGCAATGTTCTAGCATAACATTTATCAAAAATAGATGATCTGTGTTACAACTTTGTCCATTATTTCTCATGTACTTCATCAGGATGGTAGTAACAGCAGGTACTACTGTGAAAAACACCCACTGTATGCCTTTTCCAGTAATCTGAGCTAAGGAAATTTTATAGTCATCTGAAGAGAGAAGAAAGACTGTATTTCACCATCAGAACATCACTTCTTCATTTTAAGGCTTTGATATAATTTTATTACAAAGTTTACAATTCTAATCTCATACTAAGACATTGGAAATTTAATGTGGTTACACTGACTTCAGCTTATTAAGTGTCCTTGCTATATATGTATATATATCTATAAATTTTGGGTGGTGAGGGAGTGATAATAGGTAGGAACCCACACTACTGCAATCATACGTTAAATGACCACCAGATTAAAACCCAACTAAGTGACAGGTAATACAAGTATTCACATGAAGTAAGTGGCTTATAGCTCATGACCTTGCTGGCTAACCTTCCCAATTGCAAGAGAAAGGGGACTCCTGTATGCAATAGTCTCCAGTCTCTACTCTCCACTTCCTTTGTCCTCTCAGACCCTTTGCCTACTGCATTTTCTGCTTTTAAATTACAATGTTGTTAACACCAAATAAACACTGTTTTGCAAAATAATTAAATATTGCACTTCCTTTAAATCAATTAAATAGTAGATATAGTCTATATTTGAAAGTCTTTGTTACTGAATAATTCAAGTCTGACTTTTCTGTTTCATTTTTAGTGTCTCTCCTGAGAAATAACAGGTCTGGGATGCCTTATCCCTCCTTTGCTACAGTGTTATTCATGGGTTTGTTTTATATGGTCTTAAATCTCTTAGTTTTACTGTATCCTATCCACAGTAATTGAGGGTCTGAACTGCAGCCTCTCTGTACTGACATAGAAGGGGTAATGCTGGGGTTATTTTACTGTTTTATACCTACCTAACACACTGATGTCTAATCTGCTATGATAACACAAGTTACCATCTTACTCCAAACCCTGCCACTGACAAGCGATCAAGAAATTTTCATCAATTCAAAGACTTTTAGATGACAGGGTCCACTACAACACTTTAATGTGACCACCAGTATGAAACAGACTATGCTGGTCACACTTTTTCTCCTTGGACTATGCCTTTGCAAGAATCAAGCAACAGAAAGGAAAACAAAACAAGGTGCTACATGCTAGGTATTCTCCTCCAACTGGCTTGCTTACCCCTCTACCCAGAAGATGCAACTCTGAGGACATTTGGTTTCTGCCCTTTAATAGCTTGTCAGTTAGCAAAAAAATATTTAAGAAGGACAGCACTCTTCTCAGGACAGATTTTGATGGATACAAGCACATGAAATGTCAAACAGAAGAGAAATTTTCTTGTTGGGGTCATTTGATATTGTATTGTACTGTGCAGTGTGACTGCTTATCTCAGGTTGCAGAGGTTATTTGCTTCAGGGAAGGCTGAGAATGTCATTAGTGCACTGTGCCCTGAGATAACCTGCAGCATATCATTAAACCATCTAATGACTGTATGGCCTAATGACCTCCATCACTCATTTGCTAACAATGTTTGTTATTTACAGGCACTAGGGAAATTACTTTTGAGTTATTACTCACCCTTCTTTTGTTGCTTCCATCACAATACTTGGTGATATCCACTGGAAATTCAGAAAGACAGTAAATTGGCTTTAATGATATGATCAGATATGCATATGAATTAAGTCTGTGGGTGTGTTTACTGAGTTCCCCCTGTCATCATCGCTTCCCTTCCATTCCTAACATTCTGGTATATCACTGTTATCACTGAAATAATATTTTCATCTAGCCGTGTCTTGCCATCCAGATTTGGGCTCCACTGGCTGCACTTTTCTTTTAAAAGCATGTTAAGTAACAATGTGAATTGGAGATGAATCCAGCGATGGAAGAAACTGAATACACAAATAATTGGCATCTGTGCTGAAAATGTCACTTTACCCCAAACTGTTACAACAGAGCAATTGGATTTCTTAAATTACTGTCTTTTTCTGCTGATGTGAAATATTCTCTACCCCTCTTACACATAGGTTCCATTAAACCACCCCTCTTACACATAGGTTCTATTAAACCAGGTATTTTCAAAGACACTTAAGGCTATTAGGCAGTTAAATCTTATTAGAACTGAAATGTATTGGCTTTGATTTTTGCTTGTTTGTTGGGTTTTGGAGCGAGGGTGGGTGTCAAGAAAGTGAAGATAAGGTAGTTGTTTATTTAAACTATTTTGTAGAGAATATGCAATAAAAAAAATTGGTGGTGTTTTCAGTAAATACTAAGCTTTCCTTGTGGTTAAAGGTCTATTTAGCAAGCTAAATTAACCTGCTGTTTATCTCAATTATGAGCAATTGAACTTTCCTTTGAGGTAAACCAGGGCTAAAGAAGAACGTGAAATACATATGGAGTAATATTCCAAACACGTGCTTGCTTGAAAGCTCACAGAGCTTTCACTGCCTTCAGTGAATTATGACAGTACAGAACAAGGCATTGTGTACTGCTAGAATTAATTAACATTGCTGGCTCCATTCAAGGCTGACCAGATGTCCACAACCAAAACAGGACACCTGTCTCTGGCTGCCAGGATTTCAAAAGTGATAGGACAACAATGTGCAAATAAAGCCAAATTATGTTAGTACTGCAAAAATCGATTCAGCTTTTGGGATTTTCCTGTGCAAAAGGGAGTAGTAACATAAGCGAGGATGCTTGCGTGGCTTCAGTGGTCTTTGTGCTTGAAAGAGTTTTATTCTGTTACCAGAAGATTTCCTTTTTGAAGCAGGAGTAAGTATGCTGGGTTCTTACAAAGTCCCACTCACTGTCACTTCGTCACTTCAATTCAGCATCTGTATGGTGAGGTTTATAAACAAATAACATTATTGTAAGGGCAACAGTGTGAAATACACAGGAATGCATGTCTGGGATACAGGTCCAGCAAGGATAAATAAGCTAAGGACAGTTCAGACATTCTGGGCATCAGCTCAAATCAGTCTATAGAGTACTGCAGTTTAAGGATGACATTAGCATAACATGGTATTAAGAGACCAAACAACATTTTACCAAACTGAATAAAGTTGTAACCAAACAGAAGGACAGCTGTTGCAGTCTAATACTACAAAGTTGATTATAATCTAGGATACACCAACAGCCAGGGAAAGCTTAGCATGAAGACGCACACATGAATTTCCACAGCTTAATGACATAGTTTGCATCAGCTGTGCCACAGGAACTGACTGTAGCAGCATTCTTCACTACCAGCAAATGCTATCTAAAATGCACTAAACCACAGTGAACTTGCTATGCTGCAGTAATTCCGCTCAGTTTTGTGTCACACCACCTACAATTTTTCACTAGGTTTCATTTAAGCCAGTACATTTTTAGTCACTGACTTTAAAACCCAGATCCCCAACACAAGGAATTCAGTGGAGACACTGAATTTAACATGGCCTTTGTTAAATTCAGGGTTGAAGACCCTGACATTCAAATCTCCAAACTCTTGAAGAAATACTGACCAAACAGAAATCCCTTTAGTTACTTTCAATCTGGTAAGTCATTTAATAACAAAACTCTATGGTTGTCTCCATTTTACTGTTGATTTTCTTCAGTGTTATAACATGATGTGCTAGCACCAAGTTCTGAAATAGTTTCACGGTGAAACTGCCACCATATCCCTCCATAAAGTAAAGTTTCTGTTATTTAAGCCAAGAAATGTTCTGATAATTAGTTCAGCTTGTTTCTGAGTACAAGCCGGAGAAGATGACCCAACACAGATCTTTTAGACTTGTAAGTTTATCATGAAGATTTGAAATCACACAAAAATCACAGCCCTTGCCAAGTCATTTAAATGGTTAACTGTCCTCCCTGTGTAAAGGGCTCTTTTTAATCTGGGATAGTCTCGCTTCAGCTCTCAGCCATAGGAGTTCATTATGACTCCTCCTGATCTGTTAATAAACCACCTATTCAGATCTCTTTAGGCTTCTAAATGTGAAATTGTAAACTCTCATTTTGAATGGAACACTGGCTGCTTTCTCTGTTATCTTTTGCTTCTGCAGTCAATGAAATTTTACCAAGAGTTGACATGTAATTAACAGGAAAAATAATGGAGTAAATGACTCTCACCCAAGCAGAAGCTCAGTGAAGCAGTGAGATGGTAACAGCACAGGCTATGTCCTTTCCTGCAAGGGACCAGGCCTATAGCACAAGACTTTCCTTGTAAACAGCTGTTGTTGTAGCATCTTGAAAATGTAATGGCAAAGAGATGATAATGGCCATTAGTCTTCTGGGAAGGAGAGCAGGGCATGCTTTTGTTGCAAATGGATCTGACTCAACTAGTGAACATGATAGGAAGTGGGCTTGTTGGGAAAGAGTACTCACTTGATGCAAAGAAGAAACTATGTCGAACTGAATGATCCTAGGCTCCTTCAGAAATCCTCACCTATTTCCAAAGAATGCCAGGCATGATGAAGAAACTGAATCAGGGGAATAGGACACCACTGTCTTATTAGATTTCAGATCAACCATGTATAGAATCTTTTCTGTGGGCTTTGTGTCTGTTTTTAACTACTAGAGATCCTTGGAAGGTCGATTTATAAATCTAGAGGACCTGTAAGATTCAGGAGCTGAGAAGGGTGTGCTTAAATTACTAGACAAACAGGGAGCAATAGCCCTAGGCTTGTGGGCCAATATCGCAATATAATCTTGTGTCTAGCAGGAAATAATGGGGTGGAGGAATCACAAAGGATGTGAAAGGGAAAGATGGCATTGTAGTGTTCTCAGAACAAGTGAAAGCATGGGACTTGTTCCCTGGAATTTGAACACATCAGCCTGTTAAGTTTTCAAGTAGGGAAGGCTCACCCAAAGCTGTGTGACAGAAATTTCTTATTTTATAATTACTTATAGACTGTCACAAAACTGCTTCTTGCATTTCTCTCAGCTTAACCAAGGAGGCTAACAAGTGTGAAGCTGACCAGTCAAGAGCCCAGTGAAGGATTCAAGCCCAAGCTGAAAAAATGTGAGAACAAATGATCATCGTTTAGCTGGGATTTTCTATCTTTTGGATGCTAGCCCCTCTGGATTCTACCATTAAAGGTACAACAGTCTGCTTTCCAGTGGCACATGTAATAATTGATGTAGTGCTGATATTAACTATGTTGGATACCACAATTCTCTGTTTTTGGTATCCTTCAGTACTTTACTGCTTCCTTGGCAGTTTACAGAGGTGATAATTGCATGTAGAGTGGGTTTGCTGAGGGTTTTATTTTTAAAAAACTTAGTAGCTATTGTATATTTCTGTCATAGCTTTTATTATGTTCCAGTGATGGTTTGACAATTTTTATTTTCAAATTGACAGTTCCGATAATGATGTACTACTCAGGAAATCTGTAAATCTTCTGGTGGATAAATCCTCTGTATATTTTTGTTTAATGTATTTGACAGCATTGTAATGGATTTAAAATTACATTTATTGTGCGTGTTACTGTGTGACAAGGGATGGATTTCAACCACTCCTTTCCCAGGAAACGCAGCAATATTACCTGATGCAGAAATACTGCTTTTACATATAGGCTACTTATCACAATTTAAACTTGCCCTCTGACAGTGATTCACATAAGCCTTGCGTGCTTTGTGACCAAACTGGAAAGCTCAGCAAGCACTGAGTATTATCAGATGCTCATTTTCAAGGGAAAATGCACGGATTATGATTACATTAAAGCTACTGTTCCTGTTTCCTGCTGTACCACCTAAATATTGCACAGTCGGAACAGCTCCCACTGTGACCCACGTGGTGCCTCTCTGTCTGACCATGTAGACTCTTTATATGTAGTAGGAGAGGAGAGAAATATGAGAAGGGCATGAATCTCAGCATCTGTCTGCTCTTGGGCATGTCAAGAGAAGATTTTTTTTTATGAGTTCTGATCACTCTCATTTGTTATTCAAATCTGGTTTTACATCTGAAAGCAATCTGTACCCTAACCTGTTCAAACAGACTTAGCAAACAAACCAACCTCACAGGGATATGTCACGGGAAAAGAAATAATATTGTTAACCACAGAAATGTGCGGGAGCCCCTTTCTATCAAATTCCCATTCAGGTCCTCTAGAAATCTTTCTCCATCTTTATCTAACACACTTCTTCATACTAAGAGACTTCTGTGAGATACCTTTTGTGAGAGGCTTTGAACACACATAGAATCATAAAATCATTAAGGTCGGAAAAGAGCTCTAAGATCATCTAGTCTGACCATCAACCCAACACTACCATGACCACTAAACTATATCCTGAAGTGCCGTATCTACGTGTTTTTTGAACACCTCCAGGGGTAGTGATTCCACCACTTTCCTGGACAGCCTGTTCCAATACCTCACACTAGGGGTCCAGGGACAACCTACAGGACTTTTGACTACCTTTTTGTAAGTTAATCATGAAGCATGATTGCTTCAACCTACCCTTAGTCTTAGCTCCTCTTAGCAGCAGCTACTCTTAAGAGCAGCTTGGTGCTTTTCTAGACTTTCACCAAATTACACTGTCTTCAGGGAGACTTACAGTCTTTACACAGACCCTCTTATCAAATGAATGCCCCTAACTTCATTACCACTACAAATGCATTCACTTCACACAGCTTCTTCATAAATTATGATCTGTTGGACTGCTAACTTGCCAGCTAATTGGCCAGCATGGGCTAGTCAACAGTGATCAGGTGGGTTTCCATGCTTTTTCTCCTCTTTTGCCTCCTGAACCCACTGCATATCCAAGATGCATTACTGTGTACAGCTGTGAATGCTGTTAACATGTGTGGTGGCACATGTAAAACTCAGGGCACAACCTCCTCTTTCAACTCCACCTGTGGTTCTCGCATGGCTCCCACTGGCCTGGGGCCACTAAAGGAAGAATGCTGCCAGCAGATTCCTGTCCTTTTTGCTCCCTATAAAAAACACCCTACAAACCAACAAACCAGAAGTAGTGAAGGAAACATTTTCATTGCAAAATGTTTAAAAAAGTGAATAGGAAATGGCAACATTAAAATTCAATCAGAACACTTTATTCCAGGTTTGAAGGTTTTCCCCTGTGATTTAGACCTGTCTTTCCTCAGTATTCCTTTAGTGTATGGGTGCAAGGGCAAAAACACAGAGAAAATTGATTTTTCCCCTTCTTTCTTCTTTTATTCCCCCTGGTGGAACTTGCAGAACATTTTTTATTTTGCTTTATTTTTTTTTTCTTTAAAAAAAAAAAAAAAGATAGTGTCAAGAAAATCCTTTCACTCTCTAGTTTGAGAAAATCAGGTGCTGGCGTATTTTCCCGAAGTTGACATAAGGTGCTACTGCTGAACAGAATGACTTTTTCTCTAGACTAGTACTGTCTGAGGTGGACATTATACAAGCATAACTAAAATAGAATCATTTTTGTTTTCTCGTTACACACAGTAGCTATAGCTGCCAACTCTTCTACGCATAAAAGCCATCCTAGTGTCATACCTGGATTGTGGTTTTGCAGAAACCTTTGAGACAGCTGTCCTTGTCCATTAATTTCAAAACATTTCTGTGGTTGCCTAGCTAAACATACAGCATGTTGATTAATGTTCTAACCTGGCTATAGTGCCCCACCACCACTAAAGACAGGAAGTTACGCAGTCTGAAAGACCTCTGTCATGTAAATACTGAACCAGAAAACCTACTGAATATGAATTTGTGTGGTTGCTTCAATGTACTAGTGAAATCTCTATTTATAATCCCAGAAAAGCTGCTGCCTGCCTGAGATGGAGGTAGTATTACCTAGATGTCCCCATTTTTGTACGTTCTTCTTTTTTTCTCAGAATTTTCTTTGCTTCCTTTCTTTTGGTCTGATGATTAAGAGAGCTGTCAATGTGAAGAGAGGTAGTATATATATCCTAACTGTGTTTTCCAAGGACTAGGGATCATTATGAACCATCTAGCTTCAAAGTACACTTTGTCTCTTTTTTTTTTTTTTTTTTATCTAAAGCTCATTTGCTTTTTTTTTTCAAAAAAAAAAAAAAAGAAAATGTTTTTATTTCACTCCAGGATTCACAGTAGCAGTCACAATTTCCTGCATGGAAGTCAGCAGAGGATATATAAACTAAATCAAAACTCAAATAGAAGCATCTTGCGTGGTAAAATCCACTAGAATATGTTCATCATTAAATCATCCATGAACCTACAGAAATGTTTTACAAAACATTAATTTTGATGCTATTCATTGGGACTTGAAAGGGAGCAATTAGCATTTTTTCTCCTTTGACATCACGACTGATACTCTCCAGTCTTGCCTGAGAATCTTCTCTCAGAAACACACCAAAATATTATGAAGAAATTATAAGAAATTAACTGTGGGTGAATAATATCAGCTATGCCAAATGTTGTGATATAATTTCTCTCTCCCAATAGCAACTGTCCACGGAAGTCACATTTAAAGAAGTCACAATCATGTGGTATATTCTACTGAACAAAAATCTTTTACTTTCTACTGTGTGCTATCCATGAATTCCTCCACCCTGCACCTAGTCTAGGTCTGTGAGCACTTGTTCTCTTCTATAGCAGATTGCAAGGGTTGAAAAGGTTCTTATTTCTTGCTAGCAGGCACCCATTCCATTGCTGGAAGTTATCATCCTTCCTGGCTTCCTAAGGGAAGAGCAGAGCTAAACAGCTGGAGGATTTAAGTCTTTCCTCTGGTATGGATGGAAACAGAAGTTTACTCCCAGCAGGACACTCCTGGTGTTCAAATTCATCTCCCTTCTGAAGAAAAGCTTTTGCCTTTGTGTCCACAAATGACAGTAGTCTCAAAATTGAGGAAGACCATTATCTAATGAGATCAGAAGAAAACACTTTCACCTGTGCTTGTAACCTTCAATTCAGTCTCCCACTAGTTATTTTTAAGGTGTGTATCCTCATGACCCAAGGCAATCTGTAAATTGTACATTACTAAAAGCTTTGAAATGGCTGGAGATAACAGACTTTCCTGTAACAAGGAGAGACTGAAAGATTATTTCCAAGAACTTTTATAAGTTCCTGTATTATTATTTGATTATTCCATTTCCTCTATAACTGCACAACTGTAAGACAGCATTCCAACTGTGACTGTTTGGCACTTTCAAGCAGGCTTTTCTCATCTGTATGGAGAACTGGGTTCTTTCTGTTTAACATGATTGGTATAAAAGGTTGGGGGTCATATCCAAACTATTCCCCCTGTCACTCCCTTTACGGTTTGTGTACAAAACAATCGATCATACCTCAGTAAGCTGCACTGCCTCTGTGAATTTAATAATTCCTTCAACAAGTGTCCAAAGCTGAGACAAAATGGCAGTTTTCAGATGATGAAACTTAGATGAACAAAGGAACAAACATTGCAATAAGAATCTTCCAAAGTACTTTAAACTGCTACTTTTAACAGTATTTTTTACTTTCATGAAGTAAATAGGTTACTTGACAGTATTTTATAAAAATCTGGATTTATATGAAGAGAGCCTTCAGCCGTATTATGTCTTATTGTAAAACTACTGAGATCTTTGAAAAAGTTCTTGATTGCTGTCCTAATTTGCCTTTTTGCTGCTCTTTAAAATAGTGACGAAAAATGTGCTTACTCTAACTTGGACAAAGATAGTCCAGCCTAATTCTGTGCTTTCTTTCCAGGTAGCCTGATCCAAAAATCCATTGAGGTCATTGACTTGTAATTTTTTTTGGCCTCCCATGAAAATATAAAGCAGCTCTTTTTGTAGCTTCAGGCCATTTGCTGGTATCAAACAACATGTGTTATTTACCCCCTCAATGGGTAAAACTAAAAGAGGCAGCCAAGTATCTTGGTCCAATTTTTCATGGTCTTCAAGGAAATGAAAGAGGGGAACAAAATCCCCTTATTAAAACTGGTTCATCTCCATTTAATTCAAATGGGTCACAGTTCATTTCATATATTTCTAAAAACATATACTTTTGCTAACAATTATTCCAGAACTTATTTAAATGAACAGGAATAAGATTTATCCTGATCCACAGTGACTGACTTAGGGATGGACATCAGTTTATAACATAGATTTAGAGTATTTTTATTTTAATATATGTGTAAATATATTAAAATTGAACTCTTGCCATTTCATCCTCTTGGACTACAACGGCATAGTCAACATGACTAATCCGCTCCTAACTGTGTTCTGTACTACTCAGTGAAACACATCCGATTAGAACATTCAGTGACACAACATAAAATAGGTTAAAAGACAAAGAAAAATAAATCACACTTCCTCTTCTAAGATTAGCCATATGAGAAATGGATTAATACATAAATCCCAATTAGTTACACAGTAAAATATTCAAAATACAATCCCTAAAAATAACAAATCTGAATGTTCAGATCTTGCTATAGATGAGTAGATGTACTACTCCACAATAAGTTTCAAAATGTGATTACAAATGTCAACCAGGGAGTCTGTGTGTTTTAATATCTAAAATCTCCCTTGTCTCTTTCCTTATTTTTTTTTCTTTTTATTTTTTTTTATCTTCAAAAATCTTGTTAAGTAAGGGGTTTGAGTTTTTGAACTCATCACTGCTCATGACGTTGAAACCCTAGTGACTCCTGCTTGATATCCAGGTAGACCCTTTATGATCACTAGCGACTTTATACTGAAGTAGAAACTGCATTTTCTGTAGATCTCCCATAGCTGAATCTCTTGCTTAACTTTATCCTTTCCTAAATGCTCTGTTTCCCTATTACAGTGAGAGCTGTTGGTCTGTTTCTTCCATAGACAAAGTAAATATTCAGAGGTCTAGTCCAAAACTTTGCTGGACTTGAACTTAAGCTGAATTTAGCTTGCAATTAGAGCTGTTAGGAGGATGGGAACAACATTTTGTAGCAGTTTCTGAAGATTCCAAATTTGTCTTTGTTCTTCATTAGAACAAACAGGCAAAGAGAGTCTGAAAAATTCTACCTATGTTTGAGGTATAAGTAAATGACCATACTCTGAACATGGGACGCAAAAATTTCTACCAAGAGGAAAAATTAACCAAGAGGTATATATTTGAAAGTGTTAAACCAATTTGTGCGTAACTTGTCATGTTCTTAACATTTTTTATGCTTTTCCCCAAATCATTGAGATTTCAGTGTAGAAACTGGAATTGTGTCTTTCATAAAGCTTTGAAAAATGGTTCAAATTTTATGTGATGAACATTTTTGTTTAATTTTAATTTCAATGCATAAATATAGAAGATGTTATTTTCTAGAATTGTCAGACAGTCGTATAGGTAGAATATTTTAGTGCTGTTTTTCTAAACTAAGCTACATGCCAGAGGCCGTTCAGACCATGTCAATAATGACTGTAATTGCCATGGCTAAGTTTGTAGCTATGTCCTTTGATGCAGGATGGCTTCCAAAAGAGAAGCAATAATTCCCTACTGACTTAGGAAACCACAAGAAAATATTATTGTGATGTACAATCAGTATCACTGACTGTCTGATCAGTGTTATCTCTCTCCCTGGCAGTGATATCTTTATAATGAGTTTCTCTCCTTCAAATCTCCAAAGTATGCTCTGGTTAAATTTCACAACTGAGCATTTGTCCAGAATTTTCAGAGATTAAATCTGGTTAGATTTATCACAACCTGGTTAGAGATGCAACAGCAGCTTCGAGCTAGATATCATAGCTGGACGGCACTTTTTCGCTCTTGGGCACAGCTGCAGACATCCAAACAAAGTTTTGCAACTAGGTTGAATTGTGCAGGTACCTTTCAGGCGCCTGCTCACCCATCAGTGGAGGACTTCAATATTGCTAAGGAACTGAATGTTATTTCATATATGTTCCCATTGCATGTTAGAATTGAAGTGAGACCTTTCAATAATTTTCATCAAAGGTCCAACATGTCCACTTTTCTCTCAGTGACTAGAAGGGGATTAGATCAGCCCTTTGTTGTTTCTTACAGTGGTCAATACCTGGTTTTGCTTCTTGGTTCTGTTCTTCATGTAAAATATCTTCGGTGGACATTTATTTTGATTTTTTTTTTCAAATGGGAACAATTTTTCCTATTTTTTTTTGTTATTAGTTATAGGGGTTTTTTACATATGTGCGATCAGTTCTAGGTTTGACATACCATGGAGGTAAGCAGCTTTGTCTTACACATGATGATAATACATAACCTCCTTTTCTTGTGTTCTTTTCACACACAAATATCAGCAGAGCTAAGCCATTGTAAACAACAGTGTAGCAGCAAGTGCCTTGAATAACCACTGAAGAGGAAAGATTTACTGCTGAATAGATGCACTGGCTGCCAGCACTGAGTCTCATTTTTCAGCTGTTCTTCAGACTGTTAAATTATCAACAGGTGTTCACTAATGGTGAGAGTCATATGGTGTTGACGCTGCGGTGCAGATTCATTCTAACTCTGGGTGCACAACACACGTTCAGAGGAAGGTACTATGTCAACAAGGCTGTGGCAAGCAACCTGTGATGTCTCTTCCTTCTAGACCCTGTAGTGTTGTGCTCCCTGTCTTGCCTTTTCTCTGGAGTCTCACTTTAATGGCAGTTTAGCAGTTTTGTGTAGGTATTGGAACCTGGTTGAGAGACTGGTAGAAAGCCAGCACTGAGAGGCTGGGTATTTGCCTTGGAGTTAGTCTAAAATTTTCAGAGGATCCATGCTCGGAGGTAGGTTTCTTGAGGATTAGATGAACATATTGGCATAACTCTGAGTTCAAGGTAAGATATTTTATTCTATTTAAAGCAGGGAACTGAACCCAAGCATTTTACAGACAAATGTGTATGCTCATTGTCATTTAAGTTTCTTTCACATTGAGCATTGAAAATGCTATTAAATTCCTCATCACAAGCAATCTCCAAATGTGGAAGTATTTTGTTTATCCAAGTTGTTACTTTCAGAATAGCCTTAGTCAACAGATATAAAGGAAAAAGGAACTATCCAAACATACTTGTTACTAATACAAGCCAACAAACATCCAAAGATGCTAATTTCTTGTATGAGCATGCAAAACAGTTGTCTGATTCAGTGAAAAGCAAAAATGTATATACACATTTTACACTGAATGCTTCTGAGTTCCTGATTCTAACAATGCTTTACAGCAATGAGTTTCACAAGGGAATGTGTAGGGTGGGAAGGTTTTTCTTATAATTAACTTTCAATTTGCCATCTTTATATTTCAATTCCTGCTTTGAAACAGAGTTGCTTCCCCCTACAGCATATTGGGATACTGTGGGTACCTTTATAATAACAGGTCTTATATTTGTGTTTTCTAAAATCAGTATCTCAAAATGTTTAGCTTTCCTTAAAGAACTATTTCTCTACACTTATTTAATTCTCAGGGTCAGTTTCTATCTTTGGTAGGTAATGCTTTGTGAACGTGTTGATGAAGAACCACCACTGGTTTAGCATTTTCAGTATAGGTTTCCTTAGTATCTTAAAATTTTTGTAGCTGTGTTTCTCTTGGGTAGGAGGAATAGTCTAGCTCTTTTTTTTTTTTTTTTTTTTTTTTGGTTTAAGTAGCAAATTTAAAACTTGGTAAGAATATAAATTACTCCTACTGCATACATTACTTTGTCAACTTTAAATTTCACTTGCCATTGCATTTCTCATTCTCCTAGTTTGCTTATGTCTCTGAAAATTCTGATAAGGTCTAATTTAGACAGGAGGAGGTGAATTCTATCTTTTTTTTCCTGTGACTGTTCATTTGCTTTTTCAAATTTTACAAAAGTCCTGGTTCTTCATTAAGATGAGATGAGTTTATATGCTAAACAGCAATTCCATCTCTTCACTACAGAAGACGACTCTATCTTGCTGCTTTTTTGGAATTACAGCACTGACTGGGCAAAGAATGAATTTTACGTGAAATTGTAAGTAAATAAATTAACATATTTATGAGATGAAAATAATTTAAAATTGGATTGTCCTATAGCTGTAGTATTAAGCATCAGTATTTTTTTAGTCAGGAAAAAACATTGTTATGAAACTTCTTCAAATGTTTTGTGTACTCAACTCCGTGGAAAGCTCTAGAGTGAAAATAGGGCAACATTTTAATATTTTTTTAATCTAATGTATCATTTAAAGTAATTGTATTCCGATCTCAAGTCAGATTATCTATTATGCATTAATCATCACTGCATTATTATCGCATAGCTTCAGTAAAAACAGTCCGTTTCTATGTTATTCGTGTAGGGCATTTCCACGCTTCAGCTTACTTATTTTAAAATAAATCTTACTTCTGAATTTTCTGGGTCTATAAAGTCTAACATGGAGATAATTACAATGACTTTCTGAAGTTTGTTTGGTGTCTTCCTTAAATTGCTTCAGCGTGCTTTTAACCTTCACATCACTTCAGTGCAGTTTCCGTTACAAAATTAATAAGTGCACCAGGTTAGGCTGACCCTGGTGCAGCACCTCAGCATTCCCCTCTGTTAGCTCTCTACCCAGAGGAAATCATTTATTTCTGCCCTTCATTTTGTATCTTGGGGCCAGCTCCCTGTGTCTGTTCCATCCAACGCACAACCAGCAGAAAGAGGTGACTATGATGATAGCAGGAACCTGGCACGATCATCCTAACGTGCAACCCTGATTTGATGGGGGATAAAACCACCAGAGGTACCTGCTTCACTGCAAAGTCCTTTCCTGCTGACTTCTGCATGGTCGGTTTTGAGCTGCAGCTGGCCTGAACCCCAGGCTAGGCTGCCAGAGAGGGCATCTTGGTGGCACTTGCGGTGGCTAGGGCAGAGTTGGCACAGCCAGAGTGACAGTTGGGGCAGGAGAAACAGTTGGAATAAAGGCAGTATCCTGGTTTGAGGGCACCAGGATAAAAGTTCTCTGGGGCTCCTGGCACAGGGGCAATCACAATGGAGGAAGAAGGGCAGCTGTACCTATGGGGAGAAGAGGATGGGTCAGGTGACCCAATGGACCAATCACAGAATTCCTTTCTATGGTCCTTAGTTTAAAATGGCCCCTAAGAAGAGACTCTTTTTTTTTTTTTTTTTGCTGTGTTTGTTGGGTTGGAAGGGTTGTTATTGCCTGTTTTTCATCTTTCCCTATGTTGCTGGTGTTCCTGCCTCCTGTTTCCACCCTGCAGAGGAGCACTGTCCAATGGAATAGGTTGTTTTCCCCTGTTCCCCACCCTGAGTGGGAGCAGCACAACTCCCTTTCTGGTTTTATTTGGACTGTCATTAGGACTCTGGGCTTGGGTGCTCCCGTCTACTGTCACATCCAGTCTGGGACTCTTTTGCTTGGGATCTAGTTGTTATCTGAAGTGTGTGGATTCTATATTAGCATATTCCTTTGTATCTTTGAATATATTTGCATGCTTATATAATATCTGTATATAGTTCTACATTTTCATTGTTATTGCTAGTATTATTTTCTTTTTCTCTATGCTGGTTCAAGTTTTTTTTCAACCTCAAGCTCTCTCTCCCTGGTTCTCCCATTATCTTTCCCTGGGAGGGTAGTGGGAGGATCACAGAGAGTCTGTTGAAGTTTATTGGCCAGCCCAACCTTAAGCTTCAACAAGTTGACTGTTGGCATGGGTGTTGCTATTGGGACAGGTTCAGCAGATGGTGCAGGTACAGCACTTGCAACACGGGCGGCTGTTGGAACACAGTTGGCAGTTGGGGAGGTGTGATGGTTGGGATGGGGTGGCAATGAGGTTAGGGGTGGTAATTGGTGTTGGGACAGGGGCAGCAGTTGGGACATGTGTGGCAGTTGGGATTTTTTAGCTTCTCAGTTGGGGATATTTAGCATTTGTAGGTGCTAAATCTGCATTTTGGGGGGTCAGACTTCTTTTCAATGGGAATTCCCATGTATTCATACTGCTATACTGCTGCTACAAGCAGTATTGTCACTCTCTGGATAGTTTTAACCAGCCTTTCACTTTTAATAATGTATTTGCTCCATGGGAGCTCTTGTTAAGAGATTTCAGCACTGGAAAGGCTGCAGGTGCCCACACAGTCATCACACAGCTCTTACAAGAACAGAGCCTCCCTGTGAGGCCTCCAGAAACTGAGACTGCTGTGGGTGACAGCACGGAGTAAATAGTTGTTTAAAATGACTGTAATGCACAGCACATTGTATTGCAGTGGTGCTGTAAACAGACACAGCAAGCACAACAGCCATTCAGGTTATCTCACAGTTTCCTCTATAGCAGCCTATATTCAGCTATGTGCAACCTTGCCCTGGTTTAATACTTCCAGCCAATAATTACTACGATAGTTTGTCTCAGGCTGATGTTTTTATGTTTTCAACACTTTTACATTTTACTGAGTTTTGACATTTCTGAACTGCCTAATGCTCTGCTTTGCAATGTTTACTATGTTAATATTTCTAACACAATTTTGAAAGTAAAAATAATGTTCATTATGCTGGATTTTTAAAACCACGTGCGGCACACTTATGCATTTATGCCTTTTAGTGTGTGTGTGTGTGTGTGTGTGTGTGTGTGACTCCAGGAATATGATCAAGGCCAGACTAAGTACTACACTTAACTTTTCACATTAAACTCTGCCTTGACTATTTTCCTCCCAGCAACTTCAACTGCAGTTTCTTTCCAGTTGACACCATTTCTCTCCTTTCTCTCCCACCAAAGGTCACTAAGGCCCAGGAGAGGCAAAATTCACTCCTTGCTCAGTAACAGAGCACAAGTCTGAAATCCTAAATGGAGAAATTTCTGACTGGTGGTGGAAGTCACTCCGCACACCAGGACACTGCATATGATTTAGATTCTGTCAGAATCAAAGGTATTGCTTTTGGTATGCTTACAACATTACCTATTAGCAAGGTGTCAAAAAGTTTGAGATGTCAGATTCTCTGGCTGCAGTGAATGTGTTTGAGCTGATAGTGTTGAAGGCACTTGCTGATTCGGTAGAGGGGCATGTAATAACTATAATTTCTTGAAATTCTTTAAAATAGATGAAGTATAAATAGATGGTACATACAGAATTTGTAATGAGGCCCTTGTGGTGTGAGGAATTTGTGCATATGTGTTTGGAATGTTATGGCCAGCTTACTGGTGTCTGCCTCTTGGGAGTAGTAAATGAATCAAGTCTTTCTATTAAACCACTTCATTGCTTATTTCCTTTGTGAGTTTATACGTATGTCTATATTTATATATCTGTATCTCTCCCCATGTATCTCCATCTACACTGAACATCTGAAGAAAAGAAGCATTCCTATTTTGCAAAGTTTTGAGGGAGATCTCCAGCTATTTTACTCATCAGGACAGAATAAAATAATAGTATGCAAAATTATGTCTAGATCATTTTTAATCTATCTAGATTCTGTGCATAAATTCTGTAGACATCACTTCTCTCCTCTAGCTACCTGAGTATCAGCTGACTGATGACTAGCTAACCATTTGATACCTTGGCTAGTTTTGTTTATTAGGTAACCTAATAAATAACTACAAAATATTCAGGTGGCTTTATGTAGTGTTCATTAACATAGTAGAAAAACCATAGCTATTTAAACAAAACTCAGTGAATGTGAAGCAATAAGAAGCATTTTTATTCGCTTTGCGAGACTTCTGCCTTATTTTCTTTTGGTGGTGTTTTGGTTTGGCCTGGCCGGATTTTGGCGGGGGTGGGGGGGGGAGCTGCAAAGTGGCTTCTACAAGAAGCTGCTAGAAGCTTCTCGACTTTGATAGAGCCAATGCCAGCCAGCTCCAAAGAGGAACCTGCCGCTGGCCAAGGCTGAGCCTATCAGTAAAGTGATAGCAGAGGAACGCCTCTGTGAAAAACATATTTAAGAACGGGGAAAAGAACTGCGCCATAACAGCTGGCACAGAGATGGAGGAGTGAGAATCTGTGCAGACACCAAGGTCAGTGAAGAAGGAGGGGGCGGGGAGGATGAGCTCCAGGCACCGGAGCAGAGAGAGTCCCCTGGGTCTGTGGTGAAGACCATGGTGAAGCGGGTTGTCCCCCTGCAGCCCATGGGCGAGGTGCAGATGTCCACCGTGAGGATCACGGCGTAGATGTCCACCGTGTAGAGGACTCCACGCCATGTGGGTGGATGCCTGAAGGGGGCTGTAGCCCGTGGGAAGCCCGCATCAGAGCAAGTCGCTGCCGGAACCTGTAGCCCGTGGAAGAGAGGAATGCCCACGCTGGAGCAGGTTGGCTGGTGGGACTTTTGTGACACTGCGGGCGGCTCACACTGGAGCAGTTTCCCCTGAAAGACTGCACCTCAGACTCACGAGGGGTGGGCTGTCCCTCGTGAGGTGTCTCACGTTGGGCAGTTTGTGATGAATTGCCCTTCGTGGGATGACTCATGCTGGAGAAGAGAGCGTGAAGCTTGTCTCCTATGAGAGGGACCCCATAATGGCCCTGGGGAAGAGTGAAGAGTCCTCCCCCGGAGTGAAGGAGTGGTGGAACCAACGTCGGATGAACTGACCATAACCCCCATTCCCTGTCCCCCTGTGCCGCTCGGGGGGAGGAGGTGGAGAAACCGGGATTGCTGTTAAGTCCAGGAAGAGGGAGGGATGGGGGGAAGGTGTTCTGTTTTTAAGATCTGCTTGCTCTTTCTCGCTTCTCATTACTCCTCTCTGATTAGTTCTCTTAATAAATGCACCTAATTTCCCCACAATGGAGTCCATTTTGCCCGAGATGGTAAATGAGAGTGATCTCCCTGTCCTTATCTCAAACCCTAAGCCCTTGGAAATATTTTCTCCCCCTGTCTGGCAGTGAAGGGGGAGTGAGAGAGCGGCTGTGTGGGTACCTGATGGCTGGCCAGGGTTAAGCCACGACAGGTGGTTATGGAGCAAGGGGTGGAAGAATCATCTGCTCTTCATGGGAGTGTTGAGAGGTTTAGTTGGTAGAGAAAAACAGAGAACTCATGAATTTTGTTGCAGGGTTTTGATTACTGCTGGAGAGAAATCAGTTGCTGAAAACAGTGCTTTGATTTCATTATTTTTGTTAATGTCTTCTGGGAAGTAACGACTGTGGTGAGTGCCTAGCCTGGGCAATGCCTGGGAATGTTGCTGAGAATACTTGGTCAAGAAAGGCAGTAACTTTGTGATAATATGATTACATAAAACTATGTGATTAACATTTTACTTATTGTAAAAGCCTGTGTTCTGTGTGCAGTTTGACCATGAGGGTGTGCTTCAGACACTTTGCATTCACTTTTTCACCCTTCCATTTTATCATTCATTCAGTCTTTTGCCTTGCCCTTTCCCACTCATCATCTTTTAAACCTCTTCAGTGCAAACTGTATTGTCTTCTGTTCTATCAGCAACTTCTAGTTACTTATTCTTGCACTATCTTTTGGGGATTTGAAACAGGAGTGTGGAAATGCAAGGGTATCCTAACATCAAGCTCAGGTATTTAGCTCATCTTGGGCTGGTGCTGAGCTGCCACCCTTGCCCTGTACCTGAGCCACAGGTCAGGCAACAGTACTATTGCATTATCCTTACCAAGATTTGAGAGAACAGAAAAAAGAGCTATTGTAAAGTTAACAACATGTGTTAGAAGTAATTTCCTCTTAAACCTCACACTCTACCAATGAGTCCAACTCCAAATATTCCTGTATTCTGTCACAACCAACCATGTTCACTGAATAAATCATAGCTGTATTACTTCCAAAGCTGATAGTAAGATATATGTTGACCAAAGAGAAAGGTTAAACACTTTTACTAATATTTTCAAATAAAAGAAAGCATCATTTAAATCCTAGAAGTCCTCAACATTGTCATGGTAAATTAACATATACTTTAAGAACAAGCAGAAGATACTTGAGTAAGATCTCCCATGATATCTTCCTTTTGTCCTTAAATGTAACACTCAGTTGCTCCTTCGTGACCATGTTTCACTTTTTGGGGATGTTGTGTTTGGTTTGGGGATGCACTGAAAGTGTAATGTTACCAGGACTGTGAAAGAAAATGAGTGAAAGAAGTTTCAGTTTAGGTATCCACCTTTCCAGCTAGAAACGCTTCTTTCAAATGTCTTGCATGAAGTAAGAAGGGTATATCAAATTACAGAAATGTTTGAATTATTGCTATGTCCAGACTACTGGTAAACTATGAAAATTCCTACAGTATGTAACTTCTGAGATGACTGGTGTTATTGATGATATTGGATAAAATTTCAATCTCAGATAGAGCTGCAAACTAGGTTAATTCAAGAAGGCATCATTAGGAGGTAATCTTACTGCTGTTGCAGGAGTTACAGAAAGTACAGGAAGGTAGCTGTGACATGTCCCTACTGACAATACTTGCAAAACCTGCATTCAGTTCAGTTTGGAACCTCATAGTTTATGTGTACATTTGAAAAAATTGCTTACATTTTCAGAAAAGTCTGTGTATACAGGAGCCTAAGGGAAGTTAAGGGAGCTAAGTACTCCAATGCAATGATTGATTCAAGTACTTACTGTCCATGGCTATTCAAGCTCTGACTCCTTATGCAGCTGATAGAGAGATGTAGTTACAACTTGTAAGTTTAGGGCCTGTAATAGAACAGACTGTAGCCTCTAGGCTGTTCTGGAAATCCTGGTCAGCATCTATACCTTTTGATGCTAAAATACCGTTGGGTTTCTGACTCACATGGTATCAGAGCTAGGATGATATCTCAAAATTGCCAAAGCTTTCCTTCTTTACTGAATATATTGCTATCATTTCAGAAAGTAGTTGTGCACAGTATTTATATGTATAGAAATATTTTGCTTAAAATTAATATTCATAGATGTTTAGTAAATCATTTTAAGTTCTAAAAAGTCAAGAGGTTGTTTATAATTGTGTACAACATTTTCATAAATATCTATTATATGTGCTGCTCATGTGGGTAACATACCCTAAAATATCTACAAATCAACTATTGACCCTTCGAAAGCCTTTATTACTCTTTGCAACACAGAGTGAACACAAAAAGAGCATAGTTATCATGTGAAAATGTATATGAACTAAAAACTGCAGTGAGACATGGGGATAGGTATTGGTGTAAGCTTTTTCATATATTTTGAATATGTTCTTTTGTCTCTTTTTCCAGTAGTAATAAGTTTAAAGGCAAAATGTGTCAAGTAACATGATGCTCAGAGAGACAAAGTAGAACAGCTTCTAAGAAATTATTGCTTTTTAAGATGAAAATTTATCTGAACCATTACTTTTTTTCATTATAGTAAAATGGAAACACAGAATCACAGAGTGGTTGAAGTTGGAAGGGATCACTGGAGGTTATCTGAACCAACTCCCCTGCTGAGAAGGCTGCCCAGCACCGTGTGCAGACATGAGTATCTCCAAAGAGGGAGACTCCACCATCTCCCCAGGCTACCTATATCACCACTGTCACTCCCACAGTGAAAAAGAGTTTTCTTATGTTTAGAGGATGTGCCCGTTGCCTCTTGTCCTGTCACTGAGCATCACTGAGAAGAGCCTGGCTCCATCTTCTTTGCACCCTCTCATCAGATATTTGTACATATTGATGAGATCTCTCTGAACATTCCCTTCTCCAGGCTGAACAGTCCTGGCTCTCTCAGGCTTTCCTCATGAGAGATGCTCCAGTTCTTTAATCATCTTTGTGGCCCTTTGCTGGACTGTCTCCAGCAGCTTCATGTCTCTCTTTTGCTGGGTAGTCCAGAACTAGACACAATACTCCAGGTGTGGCCTTACCATAGCTGAGTGAAGGGTTAGGATCATATAGTACAGGGGAAGAAAAACATAGTGTTTTGCCTTTATAATGCCAATTTCAACCTGACAAAACAAAATGAATTTAAAAAGATGTCTATCTCTGGTCTTTGTCAGTAACATGGCCTTCAGCAATGACATCTACACGCCAAGCCTGGATTCGTTATTTTAAAGAGTTTCTTTCTCTCTTTATGCCTCCTGTTTTCTTTCATTCTAGCTACTGCCTTTTGTTGAATCTGTAGAAGCTGATCTCCCACAGCTTTTTTCTCTCTTTCTGTCCTCAGTATTACAGATGCCTGGCGGCATATTGGTTGTTCTTTTCTTTCAAAACCTTCCCCTTTAGTATTGCTCCCCTATTATTCTCATTTTGTTCTAACCTGTCCCATGCTTGGCTGTGTTTCTTGCTACAATTCTGATTTTCTTTCCTACTGGAGTTTATAGGATGTAACCCGAGGCTTCTGTCTGAGCTTCTCAGAAAGCAGCAGTCAGCACTCAGCTGAAACAAGACCCAAGCTTCCTCCAGATCTTTTTTTTCTATACTGCACATTTCTGACACAGTCTCTTCGCAAACTGAGCCCATGTTCTCCTGATGGCTGACTGAGCCTCTGCAGGGTACAACAGATTCTGGAAGTACCAGGGATTAATTTTATTAAAAAAAAATAATAATAATAAAAATAAATTCTGCTCTACTATTTCTGCTTCCTCTTCTTTCCATTAAAAGATTTTAATCTCTTCTGCCATTTTACCTGAAACCTCTGCTTCTCCTGGTTCTCTGAATTTTTTCTCTTATTTGACTATAATTTGCGGGGCAGACTCACAAATGGCACTCCATACCTTCCTTTCTGTCTCTGTGTTACTTTGGTAGCGACAGAGCACTGTAAAATGGTAAGAATGAGTGCGCTAGCTTTCTAATTACTCTTCTGTATGTATTTTCTTTTTCTTTCTCTTTCTACTTTTCCTATTCCATCTCTCTGTTGCTTGTTATCGTAGGGTGTTCCAGCTTGTGCTTTGGCTGCATTGTGTAGGGCCTCAAGCTGAGGATCTCTAACACTTGTTTGGAACCTGCAAATTCTGATATCATATGTAAATACTTAAATATTACAATATTTTACATAGCTCTGAGCAAATATTTTAATATTCAATGCATCCCAATTTCTCCAAAGTAAAAAAATACATCTTGTTGTTTGGTCGGGTGTGCACATATTAATGGGTGGGAAAGTCTTTAGTGAAGGTAGATGTATGGCCACTGCTACTCACATTATTCCTTTGCAGGGCCTGGGTAAGCAGAACTCTGTCAAAAGTGATGGGAGATGGAGTGCTGATTCATAGGAAGGGTAGCAAACGAGAAAACCAACTAAAGCCAAACGATGTTGGGAAAAACATTTGTCTAAGCAGATCTGGATATTAATGCATGCCTCATTGCAAAGAGGCATTTCTGAGTAGAAAACAGCCCTCTGCTATTAGCAGAGGAACTGAAAAGAAAAATGAGATGAAAAAAGATTTTAATTTTATTTTGCCTTGTAACACATTTATTTTGGTTCTGTTAATTTCTTGTTTGTTTGTGTTTGTGTGGGGTTTTTTTTTTAGTTTATAACATGATTTTTGTTCTTTTGTCTGATATTCATTCCTCTCAGCCCAACAGCACTGATGGAGATTCTTGGTATTTCCAGTTTCATTTCAATGGGTATACTTGGTGGAACAATGTGTTATTCAAAATAATCAGAATGGACAGAATCTGCCCTGGCACTTTTCAAAGGACTTTCTCAGGGTTAAAGAAGGAGAAATATTTTGGCGGACTGTCTTCTTTAACTTCTGCCTACTTTGCAGCCTTGGATATTTGGGAATTATACCAAATACTGTCCACTTCTCTAAGGGGTGGCCTGAATAGGAAATGCCTCCTACACAAAGCGTTGTTGCTTCAGGGGAAAAAAATTGTTGCTTGGCATGTTGATGTGCTTTCTGCTGATGTAGTGGGGTTCAGTATTGTATAATTGTCACTGTGATATTTTTCTGTGAACTACTAATAAAAATAGGGAATAGGGAATACTGTTCATCCCACTCCAAAACAAATATTACTACAGAAAGAACTAATCTGGAGTTTGTTTGTATCTGCCTGGAATATAAAGGAGGTTCACAGCAAAGAAGGTGGCAGTGGATTTACTATTAAGAGTCTTCTCGTCAGTTCTGTTTTGACATGGCCCTCCTGGTAGCAGCAGTGTACTAGATTTGCAGTTGTTCTAAATTTTGCACACACTGGTGCCGCTAAATAGACTGACCTCCCTGGCATGTAGTGAAGATGTTTTTCGTCATGTAAATCAGAGTGATGCTTATTTCTGCATTTTAGTTCTTCCCTTTTCACTTTGAAATTCCATCTCTTCCTTCTGTTGGAACTAAATATTAGTTCTATATGATTAGAATAATCCAACACACATGCACAGGAATGTGTCAGTTTCTTTGAGATATTTTGAATTTCCAAAAGTTCTGAACCTTTCATTCAAAAATACTGATTAAAATCAGGCTCAGAGATTGCTAGCAATCATTGTTTCTGTAGCCAAGGGTGTATTCCAAGATTAGCCTTAGTTGTACAATTTAATTCTAGCAAACAATTAGGGATCAGAACCCACTTCCATATCTGTTGTGTAATAACATCAGATCTGAGTCAGTCCACAGTATCATCATTTCTCCAGCTGCGTCTCTTGACTTTGTCCCAGTTCTAATCCTTCTCCAATGAAATCGATGTTGGCTTTAGCTCATGCAATATCACACATTTACCCAATGACATCAACATCACTTGCATCCTGAAATGCAGGTGCCCTTCTCTCCTTCTGCATCCAGATTACCTCCCTGCAGCTGATTCATTCCAGGCACTCCTCTGTTACATCTTTTTTTTTTTTTTTTTGAAAAAAGAAGCCTGGTTTAGGTGATTAAGTTTGGGGCATTGGACTTCAGATATGGAAGAGTTAAACTGCAGACATCATTTGTTTATCCAGGTTAAAGTGAGTAAGAACTGTAGGTGCTCATCAACTCCAAAAAATCAGGACTTGACACTAGCTTTCCAAACACACTTACTGCCCAGCATCTCTGACAAGCATTTAGGGTTTCAATACTGTCTCAGATTCACACAATAAGCTGCTATCAGAATTGCTAGGACTGCTAAGTATTTTTTAAAATCTACCTTTCATATAACTTTTTTCAGAAGCATTAAGTTAATCTTTTTCTTCTATGGATAGTAACATGCCTGATTTGCTCTTGCTCCCCAGTCAGGGAAAGTCATGTTGTGGGCCGTTTTTAAACAATATTGTTTCTTTAAGACTCATAATATGACTTCCGATATGGTTTGCTGATTCCACTTTCCTCCAAAGAAGGTGTCCCCTGTATTCACTTGAGAGACTGTTTATTGGGTTATATTAGAAAATTTAGCATAAAACAATAACAGCTGTTTACAGGATATAAAGTACTCACAAGAATTAACCAAACCTGCTACTGTCTCCATAGCAATAATGTGAAATATTTTGGTATGGTTGATGATGGGTTTTTTTGTTGTTTTTTTTGGTTGGTTTTTAAGCATTGTTTTCCTTTCTACTTTATAAAGCATCATCTAGATAGGCAGAACTGTGCATAAATTATTTATCTAGGTAACTGTTATATCGTCCAAACTGTCTAGGAAATTGCATTGTCATCTGAACCTGGCAGGGCTCTCTGGGATTTTTAACAACATGATTGAGGGCTAAAAGGAGTTGCTTTGAAGGAAAGATTTGTGGCCAGAGTCCTTTAACCCCACAGGCATTGCTTCCATGCAGGTAGATTTCAGCCACTTCTGAGACACACAGATCATTTTATATGGTCAATAATGAAATATTTGCAAGTCTTTTAGATACTGTCTGCAAAGCTGTCCTCTGATTTAGACAACTCACTTCAGTCTTCCTTGGCCAAGTGCACCAAACAAGCAAAATGATCTCTTTCCACCACAGGGCTTTTGAATTATGGACATTTAAATATGGCTTCTGCTGACTTTTTCAGTGAGCTTTCATTTTAAGGATAGAGATTTTCACAGCATATGCTTCTTCCTGAGATTCGTTTGTTTTTCCCAGGAAGTGGGAAACCAGGCTGCAGGGTTCTATTGGTCAACATGGAGAGAAGAAGGGAACTGGATAGCAGACAGCTGTTGGGGAGCCAGGTGAAGGAATAAGGCCCTGAAAGAGGAAGATGAACATTGCATGGGTTCCTCATAGTGTTTCCTGGCATGTGAGTTTTCAATTTTTGCTCACTGATGTCTGAACAAACTGACGATGTGGCTGCAGAGGAAGAGTGGATGCGTGGGCAGCTGGGACATAGCAGACAGTGGGATCCTTAGATGACCATAGGGGAAACCTTGTCTCATCCTGTTCCCACCCTGCCTAGTAACTGAATGCCAAGCATGTGTATTAACATTGCTCAGTTAATTCTCTCTTGGCACTATGATAGCAACAGTTTCCAACCTCATGGTGGACTAAGTAGGTTTGCCATAACCATGAAGTTCAAAAGGAAATTCAAACTTCCAGGAAAATAAAATGTACATAGGAAACTAAATCCCAGCAAGGTTGGGCAAAGGACTGGGCTTCTCTAAAGCTATCCATGGATAGAGAAATGTATACACCACTTTGATTTGTTCAGCTCAAAGAAGAACGAACATGAAGTGAAACACAGTAGAAGTCATATGTGAACTACTTTGACTGGAGAAAGCTAATAAATTGAATACTTGTCCCTTTCCCCTTTCCAAAGTAATCTAGTGACATGAGACAGATGTTTCACACTCATGGAAGACTGGTTGGGAGAATGCTCTTGATGTTAAATGCAGCCACAACACGTTAATATCCTTCAATTTTTTTTTTTTTGGAAGAAGACTTTCTTATAATAAAAGAGCATTTTTGTGTATAGTCCCTTGAGAAGGCAAAAGTTAGGCTTAAATTTTGAAAATTACCTGGAGAGAAAATAATTTTGAAAATTCTTTAGGAGAGAACAGTGATGAAAACCGCAATTCTTTCCTGGAAGAGGAAGGAATCCAGGGAGTGAAATTCTCCCTTTCCAGCAGCGTGTTAGTTTGGCAAATCCTTTGGAAACCTGCATTAGACATGGGGAGCATTCTGGTTATAAGAGTTTTCCACCGGATTTTATGGATTTCAGTCCAAAGCTAACAGCTTTTGAAGATGCTCCTCCTGCACTCTGTTCTCCTTTGGCAGCCTTTACGCTAGTCATATGGAATAAGGGATGGTATTTCAAAATGTTGTGGTTAGCTTGCACAACCCTATTGACCATCTTCTGAATGAATCTTGCAGCAATATTACATATGGTTGTTGTCTAGGGGGCTTTTAAGAATTCAGAATCATAAAGATTTTGCCTCAGGCTATGAAGTAAATTTGGAAGAATGAGATCTTAATACAATTGAACAAAAGATTTTTTGGCAGATGAATACAGTCTTTTGCTTTATCTGCAGCTGTGGTAAGAGAAGACAACAAAATAGGAGGATGCCACAGGATAAAGAGTAATTTAGAAACAATTATAAACGCCATTCTTCGTATTAGTAGTTCAACCTTACTTCAAAAGCTGTGTTCAGTTCTGGATACTTGATCTGAAAAAGGATAATGCAGAATTAATTGAAGTTCAACAAGAATTAATAGGGGTATGGAAAAATGCTTGTAAAAAGGGAGGATGAATTAATTGAGGTTTACAGATTAGGTATGTGACTGCTGCAGTTCAAAATAATGCTGAAACTACCGTTGATCATGGTTGAACAACATCAATGACTAAACCAATCAATGGTGACACAATAAAAACAGAAAATAAAACCAATATAGAATGAAGGGGGACTTGCAATGGCTCTGCGGAGGGCTAACTAGGAACTCTAGACAGCATCAAACAAACTTAAACCTTCTGATGGAATGAATATTTCTGCACAACATGCAAAATTAGATTATGCTTCTCATAACCATCAGAACCTTTAAGGATAGCAGCCTTAGCAAGGACTGGAAGAAGAATGGCTGCTCAAAAGGGTCACTGTTAAAGCTGAACAACACAAGCTCCCATTTGTGTTTTCAGTCACACATGTGTATTAAATCATTACCGGCAGTAGCAGAACTGACCCCTGTCTGCGCATTTCAGACACGGGTGAGGCATTCTTTGATGTCAGCTTTACGGGTTCCTGCTCCTGGCATCACACCGGGGCTTTTACTGCCTATGGCTGTGATTGGAGAGAAACGTCTATTTCCTATTCAGTGATCCTAACACAATGTATAGTGGTAAGTATGTCTTAGTTAGCTTATTTTCCAGGCGACTTGCTACTTTTTTATTTTTCTCTTCCCACTATTGCTGTCTGTGGCAACCGTTTTCTCTTCTGCTGGTCGTCAATTTGACAAACGTGCTTTTTAATTGTAACATTTTTCAAGGGATTGTTTGCTTCTTTTTTTGCCTCTAAAGGGTGCAATATGGAAAAGGAGGTAGAAACTCAGTCAAAACTAGGATGGAGGAGACAATAGGAGAGAAGATGATCTTTTTAAAAGCATGATCTGGATGAAAAAGAACTGTAAGGAATAAGAAATATGACTCTTAATCTGTATAACTTTCTGGCCCAGGATTTCTAGCATGTTAGGTTAGGTAACCTACAGAAGTCCCTTCCAAACTTTTTAGGTAAGTCTGTGTTTCATCAGGTCCTGTAGCTATGGCATGGATGTTAGGGCAGTATGGTTACCACGTGTCCAAGAGGACAAAGGTTTCTTTTGTCTACTGTCTTTGCATTTCACCCAATTTAACATGTTTCAAATTTCTCTTAACCTTACTCATTAATCCTGTGAGTCTTCCCAAGGACTACAGCAGAAGTATCATACTACTATTATGGATATGAATGAGCTTCAGTTTAGCATAGATTCACCCTTACCCTATTTTCAGCATGGCTGAAGAATAAATTATATCAATACATTTTTAAGACTTTGGGTTTATTATGAAATTTGACATGTTGTAAACTCTCAGCATATTTTGATTACCATGAGAAAATTCAGTGCTGCTCCTGTTACTGCTGCAATAGATCAACTGATCTGATGGTTGTATAAACTTATAAACTAGGAGGAATGAAAATGTTACAGTCATAACCAACTGATGTTAGTATTTCACCACCAGTAGATGTAAAAAGCCCCAGATTCCTCTTTTGCTTATGTTGAATTGTATTTTTTCATTAAAAAAAAAGTTTTTCTGATCCCATGAAATGCTGCAATGCTTATGCATTCGATTTATTGTAGCAAGACCTTAAATTTGTGACTGCTACTTGTAAGCAGAAACAGTGTTGTTGGTTGTGGTTTTTTTTTAAACAATATTCTATGTTAGGATCAGGTGATTGATTTGATTCCAATTTAGTTTTACTTGTCAGATTGTATAATGTAACCACAGGATGAGTGTAGGAGATGCATGACTAGCTTTGGCTGACTCAGAAACTGACCGTGCCAAGGGAATTATTTTAACTCGCTACTAGAAGAAAGTGAATTTTAAAAAATATTGCCCAAATTTTTCCTTGAGTTTTAAGCAAGCATCTGTATGTACGCAGTCAGTCTTTTGCCTGTAAGTCAGTTATGCCAACACATTCATTTCATTCCCCATCTACTGGAATTGTTTAGGAGGCATTCACAAAGATACCAACTCTATTTTGTTGTTAGATCTTGCTAAAAATATCAAGTCTTCTGACAATGAATTCCACAGCTTAGAAAAGAATTGTGTTTAAAATAAACAAAACACAAGCAACCAGACCTCCCTCCCTCCCTTTATGTATCTAAAACATATTGCCTGACAATTTTATGACATTTCTTCTAGTTTGGGGGATATGAGCAACGAGGCCTCTTGATTTTACCATTTACAGATTTAGCTCAGTCCTTTACGTAACTTCTGAGTTCATCTCTGAATTAAACAGTTTCAGGCTTTTCCCTTACAAACGATATATTGAGCCTTTCTCACTTTGTCGATGGTTTCCTGGTTGTTTTTTTTAAACCCTACGGCAGGGTGTGTGCCCTGCTCCTTTTCCTCGCTGCAGTCTGCTTCAGTTGCAGTCAGTAGAGTGAAGTGTAGGGTTTTTCTGCCACCGTTAGGGTGGGAAGCGTACTGCAGCAGCTCCGAAGCAGTGCTGGAAGGGCCCTTAAAAAGGTGGAAAAAGGATTGAAAAAACACTTTCTTATACTTGAAGAGCTTTTAAATTTATGTAGACAAAATAAAGGAGGCTTGAGACCCTTATTCTGGTCCTGAAGTCCAGAATCAGGGCAAAAGGGCATCGTTGCAGATAAAATAGTAGTGGGTACGGTGAGCAAAACCTTAGATATCCGCCTAATATAAGTGAAAAATTTAGTAAGAACACTGCATTTGCTCTTAATCTTGAACCGGCACCTGGTGTAAGAGAAGATTATCAGCTGAGATTCCTGATAAAGAAAAGATTTTGCTGTGACTAGTTAGGAATCATCGTGCCGTTAAGTTAGATGGAACATCCGATCACTGAAGAGAAGTTGAGTGCCCCATCTTTATAAGTTATCTGCCAGGAATGGCCTGCATTGCTTTCACTCCTCTGACTTCATGGTTTGTTCTAACACATCAGCAAAGTTTTTTGCCAGTTCAGCCACTGCCTGAATGGAGTTCAAGTTCATCAGCGACTCCTTGGCTTGTCAACCAAAAACTGTGAGCTAGTAAACCCATAAGACGTATTTCTAGGCTCCTGTCTTCACCAAAGACGAAACTGATTAGAGTACCAGTTACTCTTCAGAATCAATGGGTGTTACTGCTTCACCTGTCCCACAGTAGGAAGTGACACGTTTTACTCAAGTTCATAATATAAAATGAAGTCACAAAAGGAAGTAAAGTGTTTTTGGTGGAGTGCCCTCAGTAAATGTGGAAGAGTATAAGAAATGGTCAAGCTGAGAACAGATTTATGCTGTATTATGTATATTTGTCTTACAGAAAATTTATATACAGAAGTATGTTTTCTAGGCTGTTATTTAATGAATCTGTATGTTGTATGACATATAAATCCATAGTACATGACTTATAGGACTTCAATACTGAAAGATGGATGCATTTCCTTGAAAGGAGACATTGCTGTGCACCTGCCTACAACAACTAAAGACTTGAACTATCTCTTCAGAACTGTTTCAAGACTTCAGGAATATCTGATGTCTTTAGAAGAACTCAGTGGTATTCAGTAGCACATGGTTTGCATGGTCAACTCAGCTTCTCAGATTACTACAGCATGATGAAGGCTTCTATGCTTTCTTCCTCCCCCTACTCCCAAGTGTCCTACTTCTGTCAAGCTGGCTTTGAAAAAGATGATGGAAAGTACCACTGACACTAAGAAGGGCATTCTATAGCCTTTGATGAGCTTTGGGTGAGGCCGGAGACATTACCCAGTAGTTAGAGATACTGATAACAAGCAATATCTGCTGCCACAGAAAATAGGAGTACAGGCTGTCAGTCCTGATACAAGAATAATGTGCCTTGACATTTTATTCCTATGAGTACTTTCTTCTTCACAATCAGTCTTTTTATTTAAATTATTTTGGGGTGATTAAAAAAGAAGTTATTTGCCTTTTCTTTTATCAAGGGTATAAACAGCCACAGGTAGAGAAGTCACATTATTGGAATTTATTGTGGTAAATTTGTAGTTTATTTACTTTCATTGCAATGAGGAGTTGGTTCTGATTTTTTCCTCAGGCTGATTAGCATTTTCTCAGAGATCAGTACAGATGGCTCTCAAGATTCTGAGATATGCAGTCAGTAAAATATGAAGTAATCAAGCATTCTCAAAACATTAAAGAAGGTATATCTAGGAGGAATCCTTTCTATTTCTCAGAGCATCAGACAAATGCCCCCTTGCCTTAGTAGAGTCCAAAAGAAGCTGGGTCAGATCAAGTACCCTGTATCTTGTATTTTCTGAGAGCAGTGAGAAATGTTCAGTCATATTGAACAAGCCTCAGACCTTTATGTCCCGTAGGGTCAGACTTACCCACACTACATCAAGCAACGAAATTGAATATCCTTCTTCTGTTGAAAGGTGTTGCCTCCTGGAAGAAAATGCATAACAATCCCTTAGCTCTTGAATTACTCTGGGAAAATAAGTGCAAGTTTTCACCAGGAACTTTTGAAGAACATCTTACTATGGCTTCCTATGTGTAAATTACCCATGATCTTTCCTAGACAAAAAACAATGTTTTGGCCCATGCTGGTCATCTATTCGGCTTCCTTCCTGAAGAGGAATGAAATCCAATAAGATGCTGAAGCAGAGCCAGATGGAAGTACAAGCAGAGCATGTTTTTGCCACTACTATAGATGTGATTACAACAGTTTTAATGTTCCTTTTCTGCAAAGTAAGGTATGTTTCTGTCCTCATCTTAGTGCAAATGATTAAAAAACGTAACTGAAGTTGGCAGGCCAATGGGAACAGTAGCTCTGAAGGAGAACATGGCTCTATGCATCCTTAAACAAGGTTGACTGCATCCTGATGTTGGGAGATTTCCAGGGTACACCTAGGAAAAAGGATGCAGCGTTAAAACTACAGGAAGGATCACATTATAGGAAATAAGGCCCTGGAATCTTCATTCTTGGCTGCAATGTGCATCTGACTGGATAACCTGGCACATTGGATTGTGCTGTGGTGGGCAACAGACATGTCTTATGTTTTTCTCAGTTCATTCAAATTATTACAGTATACATGATTTTGCTAATCCGTCTGCATTAACTCCAATTCCATCACTCATGCCCTCTGGAGATTACCTTTCCTCAACACCCTCACAGCATAATTTGCTTGAAAAATTGAATGTTTTAATTCTTTAAAAAAATATGTTTCCCTGTAGGAAATGCACAGGCCAGCTGTGAAGGACCTACTGAAGCTCAGAAGTATTTTTGTATATATAAAATGTACCTAAAATTATTACAACATACAGCTTTCCTTAAGCTCTCTCCTTTCCATATCTTCTCCTTCTCCAGAGGTGCTAAGATTTTATTGCAGGAAAATTTTTGAAAAAGCAACTGTCGCTTTGCAAGCATTGTTTCCTTGGGAATTTAGCACTAATTGGCCTTTTCTTGAAAGCACTGTGATGACTAGTCTTTCTTGGATAATGTATAGTGAATTCTAGGCTTACACGAAAACATGCGTAAAAGTAATGGAAAATATCTTGCAGGGCTTATCTTTTTAAGATAATGGCAAGAAGTTGATACTGCTGAGGATCTACTATAGCACTGCGCTATATATATTCACTAAAATGAATCAAAATTCCAAGAATTATAACATTTTCAGCAAAGCAAAATAGCAGACACAATCAATTCTCTGTGAGGTTTTGTTGCTTTTGTTGGGGTTTGTGTTTGTTTTGTGTATTTTTTTTAAAAAAAATCTAGCACTGAATTGTAAGAACAGCATGGGAATAAAGATAAACCCTTATTGTGGCACCAGTAGTATTGCACCTGCCAACTAAACCGCACAGTCTCTTCCAACAGAAACCATTTTAGGTTACTGAATTTGGCACATGAAACGGTGCAAGTGTAAAGATGAAGTGGATCCCCTGGAGGCCTAGTTGTTTGGGAGGATTCCTAAACTACATAAAGCATGTTAGATAAGTTGGCATGTAATGATTTGTCATTGATTTGGAAGGCAACACTTCCTTTTGGTTAATGGGATGATAAGGCAAGACTGGTTTGGGGCATGGAGATTTATTGGATTAAAAGTGACTTAAAGCTGCATGATGAAAATATTTTCCTGAAACACTTATGAATTTAGGTTGTCTCAATTCTGAAAGCCTTTGAGATTTTCTTAAGGTCTTTGTGAGGTTACAGTAATACTAGAGTTGAAGCAATATCTTTAAAATGTGAACACACTCTTCTGTCAAAGACAGGATGTTGTGAATAACGAAGGGATAATGAGCTGTTAGACAAGCTTTATGGAAGTGGTCTTTAATCCTAGTGATTAAGAACCCTGATTTTACCTCTTCATCCTCCTTAGGTAGCCCTGTGATTTCAATAATAGTTTTAATAAGACTAATCAGAAACATTTAAGAGCAGTAATCTTTCTGAGCGGGATCCTTCTAAAGGCAACAGTCAGCAACCTGTGGTATGGGCCACCTGTCTCCCACATTGGTCAGGAGAGATCCTTTCTTTTTGTAGCTTGCTCTCATGCCTTTTGGCTCTGTGTCCCCAGTAGGTATAGCTGTACCAGCATGGTGGACGTTAGATGGTGATCAGAATCCTACTACAATCACTGGCTATGACCATGACTGCCTAGGCTCCTCATGGGTCACATCCATGAGTCTCAAAGACAGAGCTTGATTGGATAATTGGCTCCTCCTCAAAGTGTGTACAACTGTTTCATGTAGCCAGTTTTAGACTTCTGTCTTTCATAATTGTCTTGGCTGCCAATGCTCACACCTAGAAAACCCCTCACTCCCTTCCCACACCAATGGGCCAGAGAGTGAGGGACCTGAAGGTCACCTGCTGAAGAATAAGGGAATGCAATCATACAAAGTCTTTATGGTTTTGAGAGAGCAAGGCCAAAAGGAAGGCAAAGACAGAACTGAATGCATTCTTTCTGAAGAACTAGGATAGGAGTTATCGAAGGTTCATGAGAAACTGGCAACCTCATGTACTCAGGAGAACCGGGCAATTACTAGACCAAGCCTGTTCTCCATTTTATTTTTCTTTGATATTTTTCAGGATTTGGTCAATACAACCAGTATTTTTAATAGGTATATCATTTTTGGATAGGAAGTTTTTGGATAGGAAGCCTTTCTTTTCTTGGCTTAAAAATGAAGATTCTTAAGAAGCCATTTTCCTCTGGAAAACATTTTCATAAACATCTTGGTTTTGCTCTGTCCGCTAGATAGGTAGCATGACAGAGAAGCTTTTCTTGGCAGGAAATATTAAGAGGAAAAGGCAAAAGCACCTAGCTACCTCAATATAATACTACAGTATATAGGCTCTGTTTTCAGTTTTCTTTCTTTGAGATACATATATTCTGCTGTGAAAGACATCCAGTTTATAGGAATTGTTTTCAAAAGATGGGGGTATTGGTTGAGAGGGCAGGACTTGTCTGAAATTTTTCTCAGGTTTTCTGTTTCAGCTGTACAAAAAAAGATGCTTAGAGTATGCACAAATATCCTGACTAGAAAAATGCCACCAAAATATTTCTCCCTAAAACTAAATTGACAATTTTGTAAGTGCTTTATAATTGAAGGAGAAACTCCTTCACCTCTCATTCAAAAGAAAAAAAAAGAGAAAAGGTATACTTCAAAATAGAAAAATTAATGTAGTTTCTGATTCGTAGGAAACCATCCAATCAAAAATTCATTTATTTTACCTCAAGTGAATTAGATGACTCTAAAGAGATGCCTATGCATTTGAGCTAGCAATGTAAACAGCATGTCTGAATCATTTCTAAGATCAATCTGCCACAGCTTCAAGTTTTGCAAAGAACAGTCCAGAGTGAAGAAGCAAATGGAAAAAACTTTCAAGAACTTCTAAAGGGAGTGAGGTTGGATTGTAGTTAGAGACAATAAGAAAACGGGAATGCTCTTTCGTTTTATGTCCTCATGGGTTGGTGTAGTATTGAGCAACTATTCTGAAATTATCAGACAATCTCATTAGCATTGCTTTGCCCCTGAACTAAATACAGAGTCTGTCTTCGAGTACTTATGCACAATTTAGATTGAATACAGTCAATAATATAATCTGATACTGTAACTACTCACTGCTTATGGGCACTTGTTTAGGTTTTGATTATTTTGGGCTTATTGGGATACAGCCTAGCAAACTATATATATTATATTCACTAGACCACATTAGTAGTGTCATCCAGAAATTGCAGCAATCTATCTAAATGATATTCCATAACTTGTGCTTATCCCCAAGGTGTGCTACTGGCTAAACTATGTGCATTGAAGAACAGCATAATGACATTCAGCTCTGGGGTCCCCAACAAAAGAAGGACGTGGATCTGTTGGAGTTAGTCTGGAGGAGGACCATGAAGATGATCAGGGGGCTGGAGCATCTCTTCTGTGAGGTCAGGCAGAGAGAGTAAGAGGATTTTCAGCCTGGAGAAGAGAGAGCTTCTGGGGAAACCTTATAGGAACTTTCCAGAACCCAAAGGGGACCTACAAGAAAGATGGAGAGGGACTTTTTACAAAGGTATGTAGGGCAAGAGGTAATGGCTTTAAACTGAAAGAGGCTAGATTTAGATTAGATGTGAGGAAGTTCTTCGTTGTGATGTGAGACACTGGAACTGGTTGCTCAGAGAAGTTGTGGAGGCCCACTCCCTGGAGGTGTTCAAGGCCAGGTTGGATGGGCTTGGAGCAACCTGGTTTAATGGAAGGTGTCCCTACCCACGGCAGAAGGGTTGGAACTAGATGATCTTTGAGGTCCGTTCCAACTCAAACCATTCTATGATTCTATGATTGCTTAGCCAGTCTGAAGAACTACCAGGGGGGTAATGGCATTACACCAGGGTGAATTTCTCCTCATTCAACTAAATACATTTGATTGAAAAATTTATATAGGAAGGCAGGTAGAGCATTTGTGACTAACAGGGTGAAGGGCATTAGATTTACTTCCTCCTTTGAATATCTGAGGTGTCTACAATATAAAAATTGCTTCTGGGGGAAAATGCATCCCAAAATGCATCCCAAATTTGCGTAAGAAACACACACAGACATATTTTAATTGGATAAACTTTCAAAAAAAAAAATCAAGTTTTAAATTTACTTCATTTCACTCTTCAAAAGACAATAAAAATCTTTGGTCAAATTCCAGGAGACTAAATCCTGATTTTCATGCTCCTTCACATGTCTTTTTCCATCTTCTCCTGGAAACTACAGGCAAGGAAGATAGAAAATACATGCATGGACTTTCTAGAAGTTTATCTACAGACGAGCAAATAAAACCAATCAGGCTTGCAGGTAGCAACCTGCCAGTTACTATTTTTCCTCTGAAAGACAACTTTGTCCAGCACAACTACAGTTTTCCAACGCATTTAGACTTGTTACAAGGGAACTTTTAATTTTGAACTGGCTATGGGCAGAAATATACCATCCTCAACGACCATGAAGATTTAAAAAAAACCCAAACCAGAATAAACTCACACCAAAAAAAAAACCCCTCCAAACAAACAAACAAAAACCAGAAACTCCATGGATTAGAAAGAAATTTGGTTTTGTGTTCTTCCCACTTTCTTGCAGCCACACTCCACGTATGGAATAGAATCACAGAATCATTAAGGTTGGAAAAGACCTCTAAGATCATCAAGTCCAATTGTCAACCCAACACCATCATGACCAATAAACCATGTCCCAAAGTGCCACGTGTACACTTTTTTTGAACACCTCTGGGAATGGTGACTCCACCACTGCCCTAGGTAGCCTGTTAAAATATTTCACCACTCTTTCAGTAAAGAAATTTTTCCTAATATGCAAGCTAAACCTTCCCTGGCACAACTTGAGCCTATTTCCTCTTGTCCTATTGCTTGTTATTTGGGAGAAGAGACCAAACCCCCACCTCACTGCAATCTCCTTTCAGGTAGTTGTAGAGAGTGATAGTCTCCCCTCAACTTCCTCTTCTCCAGACTAAACAGTCTCAGTTCCCTCAGCTGCTTGTTGTACAACATGTCCTCCAGACCCTTCACCAGCTTTATTGACCTTCTCTGGACACTCCAGGAATCCAAGTGGAGATAAACACAGAGGGAAAGAGAGGAAACTGCCTGTCTCCCTGTTCCCTTGTTAATCTACAAATTCTCACACTATTGCTTAACAACAGCTGGCTATATATGTGGCTACCTAGTCCAATCCTCTTTTAGGCCATGTGAATTTAGGAGGATGAAGTTTTTGCAGTATGTAACATTAACTTTGGAATAGGTGGCAAGATTTTTCCCAAAATAGAACAACCAAAAGCTTTGAATGGAGGACTTCTTTAAAAGATGAATGCCTTGTTTGTGGAACAAGTTTCAGAGATGAAGGATCTGTTTTGTACAAACCACTGAATAATGGAGTAGAGGACCTTTTGTGAGGAAATTAGAGAGGGACACAAAAGGTGATGTAGCAGAGAAACTTAAGATATTGTGCTTCATTTTCTCACTGTGCTGTTACAAATTTCCATTGCAGTAGGTGCAGCTGAAGTGGAAAAATAAGTTAGAAGGGAAGAAGAGACAATAAATGTCATCTGTCTTGAGGAATTGCATCCTGAACTACAGGAACAAAAATGGAAATAAGTAGAAGCTAGTACTTCAGTATGTTCACAATAGAAAGATGATTCTTTTATATGGAGTGTATGATAAAAATCAGAAATGCTTTAAACCATGATAAAAGAATCATGTTCTGTTCAGTATAACTAGTTTACCTGCCGTAAATCTACATAAAGTAACATTTGATTGAATAAACATGGAAAATATTGAGATAGGAACAATTCTCTCCATGAAGAAGAAACTTGACAAGAATTGGAAAAGCGTTTTCCAATCATTGCTGTCTAGGTAAAAAAGTTTGCCTTTTTTCAGACTTTTCATTCTGATTGCAGTGAGAAATACAAGTGACTTGCGAGGGTTGTGTTAGCCAGATTCCTACAGGAAATGTTTCCGTCAAAGTCTTATCTAAATGTTTGATTTGCTAAGGATAGCAAAGCGGAGACAAACTCCAGAAAGACAGCAACCATGGTTACTAATGAATCACCTTTCATGATTCCCAAATTCACTTTGGGGATAAAACACTACTGACTTGATGTACTTCAGCAGTCAGTGATGTCGGATCAGAAATTTTGATTATTGTTACCACTTGAGATTAAGTCATTGTGATGCCTTTAAAGGTTTTCTATATCTTAACTTCTATTAGTCAGAGTGAACTTTGTAGAATAATAGGTTAGCAGAGAAAATCTTTAGTTACCGATTTTTACAGTCTTGTCTGGTAACAAATTTATTTGATTATTTATTTACTGCTTAAGGTGTACATTTATTGTCCTAAAAAGGTTCTGTACAGCAGCAGGCAGATAACATTTATATGGATTAAGAATATTTTTCATTTATGAAAAAATGTTGGGTGAACTCTATGGCAGCTGGAACAGAGAATGGGAAGAATTCACTTCATCTAATTTTACTGGTGATTAAAAGAGTGGTAAGCATAAGCTAATCATCTAGGCTATCTTTGTAGTCAGTGGAGAGAGCACTAAGAGGTTGATTCATTCCCTCTCAACAGAGACGGGATGCATTACGTTCTGGAGGGCTCATGTCTCATTCTGTCTGTAAAGAAAGCCTAAAAGTTCAGGGAGGTAAATCTCATCCTATCTGGATTATTTTGAGTTATGTAATAATTCTCTTTTATTTCTTCCTCAAAACAGTCATTGAAATATTTTTACAGACTACAGTAAAATGTTAACCTGAACTGTTCTGTAACTTTCACAATCTGTGCACGAGCCCTTTTTCAAAGCATGTATATTCATTGCTTCAACGGGAATTGTGTCTGTTAAGCTTTGGGATGGCTGTAGGTGCTGGTGAAACCTGTCTGCTGATTATTCAGAGTCTTTTTGGCAACAATCACCCAGTCACAGCTTGTTAGACACAGCATGGCAGAGCATCCTTGCTGAATGACTTGCATGCAGCATGTGCAGTATGTGCTAGAATATGCAGCCTTTGCAAGGTGAAAGCTGTTCAGAGCCAACTTCCTCGTCCTTGCTGCAGAATTGATAATGTCATTCAGTGGCACCAGTTGGTGTTCTTGTATGGGACTACAGATTGCAAATGAATTCCTGTAATCTGTGAAAGAGTTCCTGTAAAAGCTCTCATTCTTCTCCCAGTTTGGACAAGGTATGGTATTTTGTACCCCAAAAAGACATGGCAGACATATAGTACACGTTCCTTTCAAAGAGAGCTGCTATTCATGAATTTTAGTAAATCTTATCTGCTATTAAAACTGTGTCTAATTAACGATGCCACTGCTCACTGCAGGGGAGTTGGACTACATGACCTTTAAAGGTCCCTTCCAACCCAATGCATTCTATGATTCTACGATTCTATGATTACACTCTAGCTAAAGCCATAAAGAAGCAAAGGTAGTTGTACCTTCTGCAGTGATTTTGACTTACTTTTTTTTGTGGCCATTACAGAGGTATGGGAGGCAAACCCAGTAACATGTCCTTTTTATAAGATCATTTATGGAGGTCACTTTCCTCATGGTGGTCTTGATTAAATGGTGCTCAAAGAACATATATGTGATGTCTATAAATTTGTCACATAGCCTCTCTCAATTCTTTTACTATTGCTTAAATGTTAACTTGTGGAGGTTGGGGTATTGTTGGGCCTAGTTCAAAATTGGCTTTGTGACCTGTCATTATGTTCTTGGAATGAATGCTTTTGTTAAGTCCTCAGGTGTATTTCCAAGCAACTTTACTGATGTCTCACTGCAAACTTTGAATCAGTTGTATGACTTTCTACACTTTCAGGTAGTGCCAGTGACCAGACACATTCCTCAGGCTATGCAAACATCTTGTTAACACCATTTATTCTTTGGACTAGACTCATTTCATCAATAATACAGACAGATGGCTTGGTATGGTTTCAGCAGGAATCAGATTCTATCTTACCCTTTATCTAATGTTGCCTTGTTTGTTTGGTTTTTTTATAACAATCCATCTGATGTTTCCATGCACTGTGAATGGGGCCATGAGATTTGTTGGTTCTTTTTGAGTCACCAACTTTCTGCTTCAAGCAATAGTTAATGTTTCCAAACGACTTCTCATCTACTCTCAATTTCTTTCTTCCTGTAGGTACCTGGGAAAAAAAAAAACAAACACAAAACCAAAACCCACAACAAAACCCTTAGGTAATTCTATTTAGTGATCTGGGTATGAAATCTCTGATACAGATTCTAACCATTGGAACCATATGCGTAAACGTTATATACTTGCTCCCCTATTCTTTATGCTCTGAAATATAACCAGTAATAACTAGTAGAACCCACCTACTCTACAGCATTTTGAATAAGTCTGCAGTGTCCTCTCAGTCCTTGCAGACATCAGGTATCCACATGACTTCACGTTATATAACTGCATTGTATCTCTCATGTCTCAGACAAGTTCTTCAGTGCTCAGGTTAGACAGCTACTGACAGTTTCTTGTTTGAGATGCTTCCAAAGAAGTTTGAAGACTCAAGGTGGAAATCACTTCCGAGCTGCTCTGAGATAATTCTTTATATATGACGTTGTGAATGGGATATAATGATGGTGTCTTTCAGAATTACAATTTGATTGCAAATCTGGTAAGCACTCAGAGGCATATTCCACGCTTTAATGCATCAAACTAACAGATTTGCCTTAGATGTTTTGAAGTGTCATGAGTTATATTTTTTGGGGTTTGCTTATTTGGCAATGTTTACTGGCTTTTCTTCTGCTTATTGCCAGGGATGGCATGCTTGCGTTTCAAACTCCTAGTGGAATTACATGTATTGTGAACATCAAAAAACTGCCAGCACTGTGCATGTAGGACCAGAAAGCCCCCAAGTACTTCATTACTGAGTTGTTACTTTGGTAAGTCTTATAAAACTTAGCTGTAAAAAAAAACCCCTGTAACTTTGGTAAAGCTACTGCAGTGAAAACATTTTTGCCTACAAAAGAAAACCAATAACCTACAGAGTAAGCCTATCTGACTCAAATTTTGACTCAGATGACAGTTTACTGTCTTTTCTCACAAGTGAGTGTTAATTGAGTTTAATAGTGGTACAGCAATTGCAAATGTTACAGGATTTAAGTCACTCAAGAATGTTGATTTCATTTGTTTGCATGTCATACTTTCTTATCTGGGTATGTGACTGTCTGGGTTAACCACTTTTTGGATTACTGGACTTGCAATTGCATGACGTAAGGGAATCATTCAGAGGCATAGTTGAGATCAATCACAGCATGCACTTTGTGGTTCCATGTGTTTTAATTGATCCTAACTCTTCTTCAGCTGGTCCCTACACAGTAATGAATGTTTTTAGGACAAATCTACTAAGTTGATCAGTATCTCTATAGTTACTGTTCCTTTGTCTTCACAAACACTTACAACTGCGTTTTCTGTTTGGAATTTTGTTAATGAACATGTTTTATCTCTTTTATGTTAATATGACTTGACGTAAGCATTATGTCAAGGTGATAGTTTATCTTTAAGGTACCCAGTGTTTATGACTAGTAATCTTTAACAGTGTGGTACCAAGACACAGAAACTACTGGATCAAACACTTTTAACTGGGGTACTCCAACATAACAAAGTCATCCTTCTCTCCATGGAATATTTACCATCCTTAACTTTTTGGCAGTGCTGACCAGATGTTCACATCTGTTCTGTCTGACTATGCAATTAGTAAACTGTCCATTCCTTAAGGCAAAAATGTTTTCCCACCTTTAGCACAGTCTGGCTTGAAGATAAATGTAGAAAACAGCTCTCCCATTGATAGGAATAAGCCAGGCAAGTTCCCAGAATGTAGGATGTTAGTGGGCTAAATGCTGCAAATATAGGATTCCACAGCATTATCTCTGCTTTACTGCTTTAATTTGTTAGTGGCATCCTGTGTAGAGCACTACACCTTTAATGGATTTTACATGTTAGACTCCATTCCTTTTTTTTTTTTTTTTCCCCCACAGGAGTTTCTGTTACTCAAGGGCTAATGATTCAGTGTTCAGTTAATTTCTGTTGACACTCAGGATTTTAGCAAAGAAAAAACTCTGAGTTGCAAAAAGAAGTAAAAAATACCTGAGAAACCAGTATTTCTAAGCAGTCCATCCAAGGAACGCATAAAGTAGTTTGTCTGGCTTTCTAGATAATTAAAGTAACTGGAAGTCATGCATAAAGCAGTACTTAACTCCCAGTTTCCAGAGTGAATAAAAAGCATTCCTTGATAATTCCTTGAATTCCTTGATAGAGATGCTTTTCAAGAAATGCCATCTGAAAAGACAGTTCAGAAAACCGATGACCATTTTGTCTATAGAGGATCACAATATGTGGAGGTTCTTCTTCATTTTTTCTTTCCTTTTTCTTTCTCTTTACCAGTTTTGAAGAATGTCAGAGGGTAGATCTTAAAATGACCAAAAGATGGGATCAGTGCTTTAAAACCTACCACATGCAGTTAAGTAGCACTTATAATGGGCTCACTTGCCAGTTTAAAAATCCACTTGCTTGGAACACAGAGTTAAACAAGTTTTTGCATTTTGCTTGTTTTGTGGAGGGCAGACTCCATAGGGGTCTTGTCACTCTTCAATGCACTCACAACGTACCTATTAATACTAATGAGAATCACCCACATGCACAAGAGGTGGCAGGACTTCTCTATATGTTCAAACAACTTCTCTGTGGTTCATTATTCTGTTCCACTGCAACAGTAGGCTTCTGCTCAGTAAATGCCCACCTCAGTGATAGTCTTAAGATATTTGACAACTGGAGGGGGATATGTGGGGAAGAAAGCAAAAAAGGAGAGGGAATTGATCAGAGCATAAACCTGAAAGTTAATAATTATGTGTACATAGTGGATAGGATAAAAGAAGGATCGTTCATAGAAGACATTCATGTTGCTGACTCTAGTTAAGCAGAACTTATTTTGAATAGTATATTGGGCATAAAGAGGGTGTGAAGATCCATCAGAGAAAGAAATGATGTTTCCAAAAAGGGAAAAGTTCTGTTAAAATCACTATTCTTCCAAGATAGCAGAGATGCCTTCTTAGGATTGTTGGTCTTTCTTGACTGATGTCTAGGACATTTGCAATTTTCCCAGCTTCATGTCCTGCATGAGATGGTGCAAGTACTTTCGCAAGAAGTGCAAAGGTGATAGCTGAGTACATTGCAGAACTAGTCAGAATTATTAATTTTTTGTTGTTGTTGAGAATTTTAAAAGGAGAAAACAAAACCATTGTTTCCAACAACTCTAGTTTGTGGATAAAAAAGAAACCAATTTTTAAAGATGGAAATTACATCTTCTTTCATTTTTTACTGACCCCATTCAATGAAACAACTTTAATTTTCAGCCTCCGCATCTACCAAGAATTATTGGCTAAAGAGGAAAAGGTCAAATAAAACCAGAACACAGCTGTTTTTAGAAAACTATTTCCCCTGTCCCATATTTTTTACCCTTTTCCACTAAACTCAGAAAGTTTAGGAAAAGAACTCCCTAAACCACTTTTGTCAAAAAGAGAAAGCGTGCTTCCAGCTGTATTGTCAGATGGACAGCAACCTCCTTCAAAGGGTCCAACAACTCTACTTTTTGTGGGGAAAGAGAAAAAAAGGAAGACAGCAAGTGAAATGGGACTTTCACTTCACTGTAGATTTGCTTCCCCAAATCCAGACAGCAATAGCTCATGCATTCACTCAGTGTAGAAAGCCATCTACAATAATAATCTGACATTTCTTCCTGCTGGAAATGTCCAATTATAGACAATATTTTTCACTAAACCTGAAAACTGATAACATAATTTAGATATATCTGGGGAAAATGTTGGCAGTGGAAAGATACGCTTACCTGCTTAGAAGACTTTTTTCAGATTTTGCCTCCACACATTTTCTCTTTACCAGGACTTGGTATGCTTTAGAGTCCAGTGACTAGGCCAGGTAGACAGTCTTTTCAAGAACACACATGTGTCTATCTTTTTAAGGCCTGATGTGACCAGTCTGTCTCTGCATCTCATCCGTGGCACAGAAGACACATTGTCTGTGGCTTATCATTTCACAGGACTGCCACCCAGTGTTGTCCCTGGCGACAGTGGCAGACCTGTCCACATAGGACTGTGGTTCTGGGAAGTTGTCTCTAGGTCCCCATGACTGACGTTTATGTTCAAATATACAATGTTGTTACTTAGTAGTACTGTATCAGAGTTTTGCATGAGCACAAATCTTAAACACAAATTGTGAGACTACGGAAAATTACATATTTGCCCTGGTTTACAAGTTCCTTACTTTCACAGGGGATGGCTGAGAGGGAAGTTTGAAAAATTTGGTATTTGAGTAATGTTTCTGAACGGCTGGTGGTCATAGAGATACAGCAAATGACTCGTAGAAAGTATGGCCAGTTAGAAATGCCAGGAACCAAGTAATGGTACCTGACTTGCCCATCCTCTCCCGAAAACCTCTGCGCAATGCTCAGAAATCAGACTTTCCCCTTCACCATGCTGGCAGGTACAACCTTCCTCCTTGTCACGTCAGTGAGGAAGGAAGAGAGACTAGCTCCATCCTCCACTGTGTTGAAGACAAAGACTAGTGGAGGTAGGACTCAGTGGCTAGACTTTAATAATATCTTGTAAGCAAAAGTGGGCAGCAGTTTGGGCAGGTGGGCTGGGATGTTTATGTAATTTGGACTTTTTTTCTCTCCATATCCCTTGAAATTGCATTATAGGAGAGAGAGACCTGGGAGACCTAAGAGAGAGACCTCGTTAGATGACACCAAAACAAAAAATTCCTAGAGGGAAGTTCTTCATTTCCACCCCACACTCTTCAGGAGAATGTGATGAGCTGTGGAGTAAGATGAGGGAGTGAATGGTAGGCTCACCTAAAAACTGCCAGGGCACAAACCTCCTCGGAGGGGTTGAACTGCTGGGCTGCTGACTGCTTTGGAGGGATTCTTCTTCCATCTCCCTGTTGCAGCTGTGCCCTATTTAATAAGTAATTAATAATGATTCAGACACTAAGAGACACATTGGTTCTAGTGCATGGTGTACTCATCTGGGGTGAAGGACAGTGTCAACCTTTTCCTCTGCCTGATTCATTACAGGGATTTCAGTGTGGGTTTTCTACATTCCTAGGTACTTACTGCTTTCTCTACATGAATAGCCTTGAGCAAACTTGCTTGTTTTTTCCTTTGTATACAATCTGGAAGTCTTATGCACCAAACAGGTTTTTGTGTTTATGAAGTATCTGGAGAATTGTGATGGTAAATATTATTACTGGACATCTAGTATATAACATGTATAAAACTAGAAACTTTCTTGTACAGTGCCTTAGCTTACAGACTTAAAGAGGATATTTAACTTCATTTGTATCTGCTCATACATAACTTCAAAGAAAACCATCACAAATAAAAAATGATTGTATCAAATTAAATTGAACAGAAGGATATTTTCTCAAGAAAAAAGTTCTGATATAGTAGAAAATAGTACACAAAATAAATAAACACGAAGAACAGTTATCCAAAACCTCTAAACCTGACAGAGTGCAGTGGTGTCTGTCAAAATGCTTATGGAATGGGAATCTGAGCAGTTCCCCAAAACCCTGCTGCAAAGCAGGATGTCTTTATCTATACTGCATATGTTGCTCAAAAGGGACAGTGGTAGTGCTCTACCCTTTTGCGATGTTTATGAACACTTTATTAATATTTTATTTGCGGCTAATGGATGTTCCACCAAATTTTCTTTACGTGTTAATAAGGATTTGCTAAATTTTTAATTCCAGTAGCTGCAAACTGATAAATTGTTTCTAATAAAACCCTTCAATATGTGGAGGTTTTTTTATTATTTTTCACAGGCTTCAAATACATTAAAGGAAAAGAACTCTGCAAAATTCCTGGATTTTTCCAGTAGAACATTTTCAAGTTATTCTTCATTCTTTTAGGGGTAAAGCGTTAGCTTTTGCCTATACAATTGCTGTAAGAATTGTTTCACTGTCTTAGATCAGTGGACCATGTAGCTGGGAGATGCTGTTCAAGGCAGACACTCGAGCCTGGCCACTACTGGTGTGTGCACAAATATGTTCGCTCTCACTTGCAGGGACTTCCTTTGGCTTCTGGAAGACATTTCAGCTTTCAGACTTGCCACGTTTACTCTCCTGGTCTGCTTCTCACTGCTGTACCAGATGCTCCACTGGTAGCTGCACTCCCCATGTCTTGGCAGAATTTATACTGTAAACACCGGAACTTGAAACAAAGAAGGAAGGATCACACTGTCTGAATTTATCAATTCAATTTAGAAAGCTTTGAAATGCTTTCTGGGAGTCTCCGTGCAATTCTGTAGGGAATACCTACGAGGAAATTCAGATGTGGGACGTGGCCCATAGTAGATGTCTTTGTAGTCTAAAATACATCTATATTCTGCTGATCTAAGAGCATTTACTTGGGGAGCGGGAACTTTTACGTCTTTTGCAAGAACAAACCTAGGAGAAAACATCTGCAGTAGGCTGTGAAGGGCTGACAAGGAGGGAAAAATAGAGGATTTTTTTCTCATGCCTTGAGCTAGCCTAGATGTTAATGGTCTCTGAGGCATTAGAAAAAAGCTGTAAGACCAATACACTGTCAAAAGATACCACTGTCCTTCCTGGTGCTTTGTGTTTCAAAGTAAATCTGTCCTAATGTATTGCTGCTGGTATATTTAGTACCACTTGAAAAAACTATGTTTTGTCTGTGCTAGACAAGCTAAGTTTTTTCTCTTCATAGTGGAGTATCACTATGTAAAATCGGTAATAATTGCTCAGATATGGGGTCACACCAGAAACTTTATGCCAGCAATGGCATTAACCCTAGCTTAGCAGCACTGGTAGAAATCTATGGCTGATGTAAAAGTCTGAGAACAAAATTATATTCAGGAATTTCATCATGGTTACTTGTACCTTCTCACCTTTCTACTCCTTCTCTCTCCGTTTCCAATGTTACATGCTTCAAACACAGCTGAGCTGAAGATAACCTAAAATAAGAATTGTATAATTCATCCATCTTTGTAACTTACAATAGACTTGCACTCTCTATGGCAAAGTCTCCTTCAATGCTCTTGCACAGAATAGAGCAGTCCTGAAGAGATTTGTAAAATATTTTCCGTGGTAAGACTTTTGATGTCCGAAGGGCATAGGTTATGTGTTTAGGATAACAGAGAGCCAAGGATCTTCTATGTTGGCTTCTCAGTGGAGAATGAATCATTGTTTCTCCTATTTGTCCTCTAATGGACTTAATTTAAAGCCATACTACTAATTCAGGAAGTAGAAAGGTCCGATAACATGTGGGGTAATTTTTTGCTCCAGAAATTTTAGCTCTATGCTAACAACAGCTTTTCAAGAATAACTTAGCTTTGAGTATTAACTAATCAGAGCTCGGAGATAAATCCACTCATAGTGTCCCTTTCTTCTGAAATTTTTGTCTGAGCATAAAAATGCAGTGTACAAGACTGCTAAAAAAATTTAAACTTGACAGAATGCTAGGAACAAGAATCAACAAATATTTTTGTACTACTTTCATCTCATAACTCCTACAATAACCACAACCAAAAAACTTGATCCAAATAAAGGCATTTAATTTGACACAGTAAACGCTAGCTGGCCATACAATCTGTGTGATTGACAAAGGTACCTCAAATGCATGTGAATATGCACAAATCTGTGTATACACATTTAATGGGTGTTGTTTTCTCTCCTGGAACAAAGCTTTCTAAGCACATTTGATTCTTTGTGTCAAAGTGAATTTTCAAGTACTACACAGACCTTATCAAATAGTGTTGTTTGATCCTGTCCATTCTGAAATCTTTAACATCTACCACCAAAGTCATCTTTCTTCCCTCTTTTGTGTAGCCTTCATCCCTTTCCACCATTGTAAAACTCCTTTGAATGTGCTCCAGCACCTCAGTATCAATAAAAAAAACCCACAATCGACGTGCAAAGAAGAAGGGTGAAGCTGGTGAAGAATGCAGAGAATAAGTCTCATGAGGTGAGGCTGGGTTGTTTAGCTTGGAGAAAAAGAGGCTGAGGGGAGACCTTATCACTCTCTACAATTGCCATAATGGAGGTTGTAGTAAGCTGGGGTTCAGTCTCTTTTCCCAAGTAACAAGTGATAGGATGAGAGGAAATGGTCTCAAGTTATGCCAGGACATAATTAGACAGGATAATGGGAAATTTTTCTTCACTGATAGTGTTGTCAAGCACTGGAACAGGCTGCCCAGGGAAGTGGTTGAGCCGCCATTCCTGGAGGTACTTAAAAAGATGTGTAGATGGGGAACTTAGGGACATAGTTTAGTGGTGGACTTGGAAGAGTTAGGGTGGACTCAATAACCTTAAAGGTCTTCTCCAACTTACATGATTCTATGATTCTTTTAAAAACAAACACTTAATTTTGTTGTTTTGCTTAAGAGATAAATTTGAGCTACAGCAGATTCAACACCTCACTTAATTTCCAATTCCAATGTCCCTTTGAAGTACCAGCATCAAAGAAACATCAGTGTGTGTGTCTGTGTTTATGTCTGATTGTGGGTGATATTAGTGGCTAAAATGATGGTAAGAAGCAACAGAGACAAAAAAATGACAGAAAGATGACTTTTTTTTGGACTTCCCAAGGAAATTCTTGCAAATCAGGACCTGAGTAAAAGTGTTGAGGAATAGCTCTGGAGTAAAGCTTTAATATGGGATTCTCCAAAGCCACTAAATTTGTTTGCAAAATGGGAAGAGGATATCTGACCCAGACAGTATCACGAATACAAAAATGAAAAGATTACATCAAGCTACCTTTGCCCACTATCTCTGTGTTCCTTCTCTTACAGATAGGACAGAAGAAACATTAATTTCTCTCCTGCAGCAACCAGTAATTATGTACCCTTACTTCTGCTCTTGAGCTTGGGACTCTTGAGTAGCTGGTAAGTTTGCAGCAGAGATTTTTTGGAGTCATGTTAATGGAACCATCACTGAACATAAATAGGAGGGTTCAATTTTTATGAGAAAGAGGCATTTTTGTGCAATACCTTCATCAGCTCCTCCTGCTCTATGACATCTTTCCACAGGAGCTGTAGCAGGTTGTTTCTAAAACTACTGTTGACAAACACATACTCCACACATAACTGAAAAGTGCAGGACAGCCTTTTGCAGATGAATGTCCCTTACATTTGGAGAAGAACTAGGCTATATATGACACCTCTAGTTGTGGTTGCTCATGATCCCTGCCATGGTCATACATGCCACTATGAAGGCCAAAAGATTCAAGTACTCCGAGTGCATAAGCTCAACATCATGCAAGGATAGTTGCTGGTCACTGCCACAGAGCAAAAGCATGTGATTAATAATCACAGGCCAAATGAAAAGTGTTGTGTTTATGGAATAATGCCACGCAGAGCATGCACTGCTAGTTGCTGTGGTCCTACAATTATGACAAGAGTACATAACTCAGATGTTAACAGGAACAATTGTTACTCAAAGTAACATCTGCAGACTTCCATTTTCTCTATTTTTTCAGCTGTGTGATCTGGTGATATTTCAATTCCTTGGCAAATCACTGGAGAAAAATGGATACACTTTTCCATGAAGACTTTTTTTTTAACATCCTACTAGTTTATACTAGCTTCTTCTCCATGTGCTTGATCTGATTATTCATTTGTTTCATCTGGGCATCTTCCTCTATTCCTGTTTCCTTCTTACCCTCAGGAAAAGTACATTGTAGTCCTGACTACCTTCTTGTCACTTTTGTAATATTAATGTTTGCATCACCAGAAAAAAAAAAAAAGTCAACATTTTTCTTGTCTTTCTTCTCTGCAGGAAATAAAAAGTCTTATTTCTTTTTCTTTTGTCCCTTGTATCTCTTTACATGGCATGTTTCAATACCATGGTTTTTGTTCTAGAAATGGATATATTTGAAATTCAACTGGAAAATCTGTCAGAGTCTAACATTTTACAACCTATAAACTCAAAGGTGTAAAATTCAAGGTCCTCTCTTAAGAATCCTGACTTGTATCTTAATGCATATTGGGACAATAATGGCTTGGATTGTACTTGTCAAGTAACTGTTGGAATTTCTTTTAGGGAATTCTTAATTTCATTATATATATTTATAAGTTCTTCTATATTTATATAAAAAACTATATGCAGTTAAATCAACGAGATCTTGAATTCGTAGCAGCAACAGCAGAGCGCCAAATTTTGTGGTCTAGACTCTTTCTGTTATGGATCTATTTTCATTAATTTTAAGCTGACAAAGGGACTCTTGGAATTTGAAAAAATAAAGGAAAAGTGAAAAGAAGATCTAACTTAAATAAAAATAGTGTTCTCTGTGACAGGCTTTTCTGTTGTAGTTCTGGAATTGCTCTGCCAAAGGACCGGAAATTTCAAGTGATTCTCCCCTGTGGGCAAACACAACCCAAATTCTCAAAAAAAAACCTTCAGTTGGCATCCACATGAGGATTTGGCCCAATATAAAAGCTGAATTGTCAGCTAGCACAGAGCCAGTGCAGCCAACTTCTGTACCACTCCTCTGTGTTCTTTATCTTAAAGATAGTATGTAGTAAATATGATTAGATTGTGATGGTCTGCTCAGGATGCTGTTTGTCCACCTTGTGAAGACTAGTCTACGAATCTCTGCTAAACTCTGAAAACACAGCACAGGTCTTAAACCTAAGAAGAACTAGAGTTGTATTCTCCCTCCCCTTCGACACACTCAGGCTATGAAAGGACAGTTGACAATCTAGTTTCACCATAGTTAATTGCTTCTCTCTGCAGGGTAAGTCGAGCAAGTTTCTGTAGTTTTAAGTCAGAGTTGACACCAGCCATCTGGCTCCTCAGTCCTTTCTTGTTCATGCATCTTGCTCAATGGCACATGCCTTCCATCAATTGTTACAAGGCCATTTCTATTTTTCATCATCCCTTGCTTTTAAGCAGATGGTTTGAAACAAATCTATTCAATAATATATATACATTTTCAGGCAAGCAACGTCTGTCTGAATGACTGAAACTACCAAAGGGAACTTCCTTCTGATGGAGGCATTAATATTTCTGTTCCTTTGGATTCAACAGGTTTTTCTTGATCTCTTTGAGTCCCTTGTGGCTGTACTATATCTCGCTGCCAGAAGTCTCTACTTGTATAGTAGTCTGAACTCTGCCCTTCTCTTCAAATGTTATAAGAACTAAACTAATTCATTTCCCTGTACCTGAACTTGCCTAATTTTGATAGAAACCTCAATTACTCTTCTTTAAGCTTCAATTTCCCTTTCCAAACAATCATATATGTAAATATTTCCAAATTATATGTGTACTGTTATTTTCAGAGAGTAGACAACAGAAAAGTATTTTCACTTGCCTTTTCTCTTTCCTGCTATAATCATGACTGTTTTTATCAGCCTTATAAAACACTAGTGCTTTTGCCACAATGTTCCTTCATAAACGAAAATGTGGATCAACTGGAAACAGGACATAGTTAAACTGAAGGTTACAATTTTTTTTTGATACAGTAGCAGATGGTTAATCAGGCAATATCACTGCAGGAGTGAATTACATGACACTGGTATTAGCACCTGTAGCTTTGTACCTAAGCTTTAAATAAGAAATGCCAAACAGCATAACTTTACATTTCTCTTCTAACTGTAGACGCAGGACAGACATTTGCATGTGCAGGTTCTGCTTTGAACCTGCAATTCAGTACTCAGCTAAAAAAAATCAAGTGCAAATTTTCCCAGTATTCATTTGAAATTTGGGTTTGTTTGGTTTTGTTTTATAGAAGTTAGACTGTATAACTGGTAATTATACCGAGGGAAGGGAACAGGTGGGTGTATCTGCTGTGGTAGTCCACGATCCAAAGACAACTGAGCTTGTGCTCCATGTACTCATCCTGGCTCTGAAAGTGAAGTACTCATATTGACATGTCTCTGCACCTAATTAGAAACACGGTCTTACTAACACATGGGAGTGGCTCGTGGTGGAAGGCTGGTCTAGCTCAGTAACCTGTTTTCATCCTGGAGGTGTTTAAGGAGGGGCTGGATGTGGCACTTAGTGCCATGGTCTGGCCGTTGCGGTGCCGTCGAGTCACAGGCTGGACTTGATCTCAGAGGTCTTTTCCAACCTCAACAACTCTGTGATCCTGCTGATCAGCAACTGACATTTACATAAAAATATGAAAAACAAAAAGAGAAATTCTTGTTAAAATCTGGTGAAAAGCCACACTACTTCTGCTGTTTAATCCACTCTCCACATATAGCACTGTACTGTCCTGTGTTATATGAATACAGTTATTATAACTTATTTATGCTTACTACTTATTTGTTATTTCTTTGTCTTCCAAGTTTTACTTGTATTGTGTTTAGCACAATAGGGACACATTTGATCTAATGAAAATATAATTGTCTTTTGAAAGAGCTCTGCGTGCTCTTCGTTCAACTAGGTGTGCTGTTCAGTCTTTCTCCACTGTTGCTAGTCCAGCTGGGATCCAGGAATACACACAGGGTCTTTTTCACCAAAGAAGAGACAAATGGCTTTTCTGCTTCAAGAATTCAAATTATAGGTGCAGAAAAGTAATTTAAATACTGTCTCTATTTCCATTGTGGAGGAGGAGTGGTTAATGGAAACACAAATATGTCAGTTTTGTTCTTCTCATTAAAAAACCTGTTCTTTAGAATACATCTGGGTGAAGCAGAAGGTAGGAGTTTTCCAGGAGGTCGTAAATCAAAACTTGGGCTACATCAAACTTGCACACACAGAATCACAGAATGGTTTGGGTTGGAAGGGACCTAGACTATCTAGTTCCAACATCCCTGCTATGGGATACTTTCCACTAGATCAGGTTGCACAAAGCCCTATAAAACCTGACCTTGAACACTTCCAGTGATGTGACATCCACAGATTCTCTGGGCAACCTGTTCTAGTGAAGAATTTTTTTCTTAAGTCCAATCTAGATTTACCCTCTTTCAGTTTAAAACTGCTGCCTCTTGTCATATCACTACAGATCCTGTTAAAAAGTCTCCGTTTTCCTTATAAGTCCCTTTTATGTATTGAAAGGCAGAAATATGGTCTCCCTGGAGCCTTCTCTTCTCCAAGCTTCCTAATTTTTTGTTGTGAACATTACTTTGACACAGTTAGGGATTTATTATAGACAGGATGGAGTGGAGGTGACTGCATTTTGGCACTGACACTGTGAGGATGAAGGGCCCTGTGGAGCCAGAGGCTCTGCATGTTACCTTGTATGTAGGTGGATCTCATGAGACAGGCTTATTATGTGTACATGAAACAAGTATTATGTCTCAGGTTGCACCTGGCATCAAACTAACAGTGTTAGTCATAGCACATACCAAAGGCTTGAACCCTAAAAGAGGATGCCTTGTAATGGTAGTGTCAAAGCATAGCACTTTAGGAGTCACTGGGAGAATTCGTTTGTTTAAATTTATTGAGAGAGTTTTATTACATTCAGAAACTGGTACTTACAGAAGCCTAGGACTGAAAAAACAGAGAGTGTTTTGAGAAAAATATCAAAGGCTCCCTGCATGGTCTTTGACATACAGAATGTATAGTCTGCAGTAGGCTTTGGATAAAGCAGTTTGCCCTGACGATGTTGTACCTGTTTCTTTCATCTGCTATTGTCTCATTAGAGAAGCCATGGGGGTGCTGAAGTTGACAAGTAGGTGCTCTGCTGGACACACCTTGAAGGCAGAGAACAAATGTGATGTAGAGATGTAGTTTACAGTTTGATTCAAGGATCCTTTCATGCCTACTGAGAGAATAACTTGTGTTAAAGCTATTGTTGCTCCACCTACCCAAAACTGGGCTAGGAAACACTATCAAGTCAGACAGCTCTGAACTTAAAAAAAAAAAACAAACAAAAAAAAAAAGACATGAAGAAAGCCCATGTTAAAAGAAGTATTTTTTTTGGACACTGGATATCAGAAGCTCTTGTGAGCTCAAATACAGTTGACTACTGTAGAGTTCTCTGTTTTCAAGAAAGTGACTTAGTTGGACCAGATACCGCTTTTTGGTGTGTTTCAAGTTGATAGAGCCAGGCTCAGCACATTGCTGCTTCCTTAGTTAGCTTTGTTCTTTTTTGTCTTTTGCCTCACGTTCTAGTGCCTGGATAATGAAGTAAAAACATTACCATATAAAAATTCATCAGCATCAAAACTCCTTATGTATGTACGTATCCACCCACAAACAAGTTTGTTTTTATGAATGGAGTCTCACCTACATTTGTCATTGCAAAAGGGCAGGAGGCTTCATTGCCACTTGGCATAAAAATCTTTAAAAACAGGCATCCAAACAAGTGAGTGCCCACTCCTACTGAGATCTATTTTAATCACTGGCTTCATTGTTTGAACTCACAATGATTTTTGCACTTAACCTGGGGCCTGGTAGTGTCTCTGACAACAATGATGTGTGACATATTCTGTGCTGGGTACTCTGCTGCTGATCTACCTAGGAGGTGATGAACCTGCCTTACAACAAATGTATTTCTTCCTTTAGGGAGGATGAAGATGTCTGTGATGGGTGACCTGTATTTGTGCACTGTCTGACATACATCTCATTATAACTTTCTGAGGGATGAGGGATGACTCATCTTTAAAAGAAGTGATTCATACTACTCTAGAAACATTTTCTCCTCAGCTTCCTAGACATTTTCAGAAAGCTGACACCCTTCCCATCTTGTACGTGTGTGAAAGTTTGGGTGCATGTTGATATGATAGCTCTTTCATAAGCCAGAGTAACAGGTGATTATTCATCCCATTTGAAGGCTCTCCACCTCTGTTCTCTTATTGGGAGGAGGAATCTGATACCTCCAGGAAGGGCTGTCTTATGGAAAACACACTCAGTAAATCTTCCATGTTTCCTGGTAGCAGCAAGGTCCACTTTTAAATGTTAATTTGGGGCTTTGCTCTTCAAAAAAGGCATAGTATATGATAGAAGATGATGGGGTATCTTTAGAAACATTCCAAGAGCCTGAAAGAACTGAGGTGATAAAGTCCAATTTCTGCTGAAAAAGGAGTCAGGAAAATTGTTTTCAAAATACACAAAATAGCAAGAGAATTGACTGGGGTTTTTTTCATTGCAGATGGAACAAGGATTTGTAAACTGTAATTACTGTAGTGGAAATTTCACTTGAATACTAGTAAAAACTTAAGTTCCAGGAACACTGAGACAATAAGGTACAAGATGTAGGAGGGAGGAGATACTGACAGTTTTTAAGTTGATAGTGGACACAGATCTGTCAGGAAGGATTCCTCTAGAGATACCAAGCAGTTCTTCATGGTTCAGCCTTATTTTTGTGGGCTTCTTTGTCCAATTTTTGATGCAGTTGATAAGATGATAAATCTACTCACTTCTGAGGCCTCCTCTCAAGAACCTGATATTTTGATATACTTTGGTTTCCCAGAACCTACATGAGAGCTGGTCTTCTGTAAACATGCTAGATGGTATTCAGACAAGACAAGATGTGGGGTACATACTATACTGCGGTTTAATACCTTTTAGCCAAAGATCCCAAAGCAGTTCATCCTCAAACTGAAGAAGGGGAAAGTAAAGAACCTAGAGATGGGGTGAATTGCCCCAAACGATCCACAAAGCTATAAATGGAAGCAAGAACTTTAGTCTGCTGAGATGTAGCCTTGCCCATTACAGCATTGTAGAATGTTAGGGATTGGAAAGGACCTCAAAAGATCATCTAGTCCAGGTCCCCTGCCAGAGCAGGATCACCTACAGTAGGTCACACAGGAACGCGTCCAGGCGGGTTTTGAATGTCTCCAAAGCCGGAGACTCCACAACCTCCCCTGAGGTGCCTGAAGACTGGAGGAAAGCAAATGTCACTCCAGCCTATAAGAAGGAGAGGAAGGAGGACCCGGGTAACTACAGACCGATCAGCCTCACCTCCATCCCTGGAAAGGTGATGGAACAACGTATCCTTGATGGAACAGGCTCCCTGGGCAGTCTGTTCCAGTGTTCTGTCACCCTCACAGTGAAAGGTTTTATGGAATCTCCTATGTTCCAGCTTGTACTCATTGTCCCTTGTCCTGTCATTGGACATCACTGAAAAGAGCCTGGCTCCGCCCTCCTGACACTCCCCCTTGACTTGTTTATAAACATTAATGAGGTCACCCTCAGCCTCCTCTTCTCCAAACTAAAGAGACCCAGCTCCTTCAGCCTTTCCTCATAAGGGAGATGTTCCACTCCCTTCATCATCTTTGTGGCTCTGCGCTGGACTCTCTCCAGCAGTTCCCTGTCTCTCTTGAGCTGAGGGGTCCAGAACTGGACACAATATTCCAGATGTGGCCTCACCAGGGCAGAGTAGAGGGGCAGGAGGACCTCTCTTGACCTACTTGCTACTCCCCTTCTAATACACCCCAGGATGCCATTGGCCTTCTTGGCCACAAGGGCACACTGCTGGCTCCTGGTCATCCTGCTGTCCACTAGAACCCCCAGGTCCCTTTCTCCTATACTGCTCTCCAGCAGGTCAGTTCCCAGCCTATACTGGCACATGGGGTTATTCATTCCCAAGCGCAAAACTTTACACTTAACCTTGTTGAACTTCATTAGATTTCTCCCTGCCCAGCCCTGTTCAGGTCTCACTGAATGGTAGCACAGCCTTCTGATGGGTCAACCACTCCTCCCAATTTCATGTCATCAGCAAACTTGCTGACAGTGCTCTCTAATCCCTCATCCAGGTCATCGATGAATATATTGAAAAGCACCGGCCCCAGCACTGACCACTGAGGTACCCCACTAGACACAGGCATCCAGCCAGACTCTGCCCCATTGACCACAACTCTCTGGCTTCTTCCCTTCAACCAGTTCCCGACCCACCTCACTACTTGGTCATCCAGACCACATTTCCTCAGTTTACCTATGAGGATGCTGTGGGAGACAGTGTCAAATGCCTTGCTGATATCCAGATAGACCACATCCACTGCATGGCCACCGTTATGTCTTCATAAAAGGCTATCAGGTTGGTCAAACACGACTTGCCCTTGGTGAAGCCATGCTGACTGCTCCTAATAACCTTCTTACCCTTGATATGCCTAGAGATAACATCAAGGATAAGTTGTTCCATCACCTTTCCAGGGATGGAGGTGAGGCTGACCAGTCTGTAGTTACCCAGGTCCTCCTTCCCCTCCTTCTTATAGGCTGGAGTGACATTTGCTTTCCTCCAGCCCTCAGGCACCTCACCTCTTCTCCATGACTTACCAAAAATGATGGAGAGTGGCCTAGCAACAACTCCCGCCAGCTCCCTCAGCACCCACAGGTGCATACCATCACAGCCCATGGATTTATGGATGTTCAAGCATTCAAACTGATCCCTAACCCAGTCATCCCTAATCAGGGCAAACTCCTCCTTTATCTTGACTTCCTCTGAGGCCTCAGGGGACTGAGGCTCCTGAAGACAGTCTCCAACAGTATAGATAGAGGCAAACAAGACGTTCAGTAATGCTGCCTTCTTTCTGTCCTCTGTCTCCAGGGTACCCACCTCATTCACCAGAGGGCCTACATTGCCTCCAGTGTTAGTTTTGTCAGCAATGTATTTGAAGAAGCCCTTTCTGTTGTCCTTGACCTGCTTTGAAATTTTTAATTTCAAGGAGGCCTTAGCTTTTCTAATTGCCTCCCTACATTCCCTGACAGCAGTCCTATACTCCACCCGAGTGGCCAGCCCTTCCTTCCACAATTTATTTACCCTCTCCTTCCACCTGAGTCTGGCAAAAGATCCCTGGTTAACCATGTAGGTCTCCTGGATCTCTTTCTTGATTTTCTACCTGTTGGGATGCACAGATCCTGAGCCTGGAAGAAGTGGTCCTTGAATACTGACCAACTCTCTTGGGCCCCTTTACCTTCCAGTTCCCTGTCCCATGGGGTTTCCCCTAGCAAAACGTCATTGGAGTTCAAAACAAAAAGGACATTTGGACACTGTTCTTGGCATTTGTTAGTTGATGTTCTTTCTTGTGTTGTGTGTCAATAATTCTTAAACTGTTTGACCGGTGTTGTTTTACCTTAATTCAGTCCAAGGTTATCTTGAATGTGGTCGTAGATCCTAAGAGGAGGGAGGCTGTCCTAAATGGCTCCTAAAGTTAAAAATCTGTAGAATAATAATATAAAGTTAGTAATAGCAATAGTAATTTTGGGGTGATAGCATTCTTTTTTTTTTTGTCTGTGGAAGTCAGTGTTTGTGTTGATCTTCATATTCAGTCATGCAGGCTGTGTAAGCAAATAGCATTTAAAGCTTATTAATATGAGTAGTATTTAGTGAGTACAGAAAATAACTCATAGAGACTTAGATTATCTTTACCACAAGGCTGGATACTGATTTTTTTTTTTTTTCCAATTTTTGTTTGAGAGTAGAATTCATTCATACTACTTTAACGCTTGAGTGCAGCCTGTAGGAGGTGTGGTATGCCCAGGCTACAGATAGTGCCTCACTTAGTTGTTTCATAGTTTTAGCAATAAAATGGGGCTGATTGTCCAATAAAATTGCTAAGATACACCAAATCAAACAATTTCCTTCAACATTGTTGTCCGAGGATGTAGGGAGGCAACTAGGAAAGCAAAGGCCTCCCTAGAATTGAACCTGGCGAGAGGGGTCAAGGACAACAGGAAGAGCTTTTTCAAATACGTGGCAGATAAAACTAACACCAGAGGCAATGTAGGCCCACTGATGAATGAGGTGGGTGCCTTGGTGACACATGATACAGAGAAGGCAGAGTTACTGAATGCCTTCTTTGTCTCTGTCTACTCTGCTAGAGGCTGTCCTGAGGAGCCCCGTTCCCCTGAGGCCCCACAGGAAGTCAGGGCAGTGGAGGAGTTTGCTTTAGTTGATGAGGACTGGGTTAGGGACCAATTAAGCAATCTGGACATCCATAAATCCATGGGTCCAGATGGGATGCATCCACAGGTGCTGAGGGAGCTGGCTGATGTCATAGCTAGACCAATCTCCATCATCTTTGCCAAGTCTTGGGAGACGGGAGAGGTACCTGAGGATTGGAGGGAAGCAAATGTCACTCCAGTCTTCAAAAAGGGCAAGAAGGAGGACCTGAGTAACTACAGACCGGTCAGCCTCACCTCCATCCCTGGGAAAGTGATGGAACGACTTATCCTTGGTGCCATCTCAAGGCATATCAGGGATAAGAGGGTCATTAGAGACAGTCAACATGGCTTCACCAAAGGGAAGTCGTGCTTGACTAACCTCATAGCCTTTTACGAGGATATAACAAGGTGGATAGATGATGGCTGAGCGGTGGATGTGGTCTACCTTGACTTCAGTAAAGCATTTGACACAGTCTCCCACAGCATCCTTGCTGCTAAACTGAGGAAGTGTGGTCTAGACTCTTGGGTAGTGAGGTGGACTGTGAACTGGCTAAGGGGAAGAAGCCAAAGAGTTGTGGTCAATGGGGCAGAGTCTGGTTGGAGGCCTGTATCCAGTGGAGTCCCTCCAGGGTCGGTACTGGGACCAGTATTATTCAATATATTCATCGATGACTTGGATGAGGGACTAGAGAGTACTATCAGCAAGTTTGCTGATGACACCAAGCTGGCAGGAGTGGCTGACACACCAGAAGGCTGTGCTGCCATTCAGTGAGACCTGGACAGGCTGGAGGGTTGGGTGGGGAAAAATGTAATGAAATATAACAAGGGTAAATGTAGGGTCTTGCATCTGGGTAGGAACAACCCCAGGTTCCAGTATAAGTTGGGGAATGACTTATTAGAGAGCAGTGTAGGGGAAAGGGACCTGGGAGTCTTGGTGGACAGCAGGATGGCCATGAGCCAGCACTGTGCCCTTGTGGCCAGGAAGGCCAATGGCATCCTGGGGTGTATTAGAAGGGGGGTGGTTAGTAGGTCGAGAGAGGTTCTCCTTCCCCTCTACTCTGCCCTGGTGAGACCCCATCTGGAATATTGTGTCCAGTTCTGGGCCCCTCAGTTCAAGAAAGACAGGGAACTGCTGGAGAGAGTCCAGCGCAGAGCCACAAAGATGATGAAGGGAGTGGAACATCTCCCTTATGAGGAAAGGCTGAGGGAGCTGGGGCTCTTTAGTTTGGAGAAGAGGAGGCTGAGGGGTGACCTCATTAATGTTTACAAATATATCAAGGGTGAGTGTCACGAGGATGGAGCCAGGCTCTTCTCGGTGACAACCACTGATAGGACAAGGGGTAATGGGCTGAAACTGGAACATAAGAGGTTCCGCTTAAACTCGAGAAGAAACTTCTTCTCAGTGAGGGTGATGGAACACTGGAACAGGCTGCTCAGGGAGGTTGTGGAGTCTCCTTCTCTGGAGACATTCAAGACGTGCCTGGACACGTTCCTATGTAGCATAATCTAGGCATTCCTGCTCTGGCAGGCGGATTGGACTTGATGACCTTTCGAGGTCCCTTCCAATCCCTAACATTCTATGATTCTATGATTCTATGATTTTTTACTATTTCTCACGCCTTGTTGGTGTGACAAGGGAAAGCATTCAAAACAGAATTGGTAAGCCCCATACAGGCTACAAATCCAATTTCTTTGTTTCCTAGCTTTGCTTTAACCAGAGGTTCTGTCAGGATAGATTCCTTTGGTCCTCCCTAGTAAGGCAACAGACTTGACAGATCTCCTTGTCTTTTAGCCCTGTCCCCTGATTTTATTAGTTACCTGGGCTTGTTGCAGCTGCATTGCTGTATGTTGGGCTGTGGGGTTGGTTTTTTTTTTCTTTTCACTTTCCTTCTTGTTACTCTAAACTTCATATGCTATCCTAAGGAACTGAGATACTGCGTTCCAGACATTATGTAGCCTTCGCTACCGATCCAGGGTCTTCCCTATATATGCCTGATCTGTCTTTTGAAGCCTTTCAATTTGATACCGAAAACAGCCCCTTCACCCCACCTGGTCCCAAATCCTTCTACTGCCTGTCTGAGAGGGGCTTATAAACTTTCCCTTCACCAGGACTATTACATAGGGCACTTCATTCCATTTTCCTTCTCACCAGTAAAACAATATTAATTGCAACATTGTATCCTAATTTAAAGTTCTCTCACTAAGCTGTTCCCGAAGCCAATCTACCAAAACCTGGGCAGTGAATAAATGACTTGTTCTGCCTGAGCACACCTGTCTGCCCACTCCCTCGCAGCTGCAGCTAGGCTAGCTCCTAAAAGAGCACAAATAACTGCTTTCCCTTTCCAACCTTCTTATTTGATTCCTTTTGCAAAGCCAAAATACCATCTACTACGCTCTGCAGGCTGGATCCATTTTTGCTCACTCAGTCCTGCCCAGGAATCATCGGACAGGCACGGCAAGTTTCCAGAAACTTAAAAAGTACTTCTGACAAGCTACGGTTGCAATTTCCCATGTTAGTAGCAAACAACAAAACAAATTAACAAAACCCACACCACAACGACAACACAAAACAGACACACATAAAGAAAAACAAACGATCCAAGCGTTCTGTTTCAGGGGGCACCATAAACACCTTGGGAATACTTTGCTGAGAGGTCACGCTTCAAGCAGTTCAGTTACAGTTCAAACCACACAAAGTCAGGCAATAAGTGTCCCAGGGAGGTACCCCTTAAAACAGTTTCTAATTTCATAAAGAAAACTCACAAAACAGGAATTGCCCTAGCATCTTGGGGAGGTGCCACTTAAATCAGTTTCAAACAACTCCATGTCAAACAACTCAAAGTAGATCAAACTGAGGGAAAACACAACATTTTCACCTGAAGGATCCTCTCCTCGGCACTAATTAAATATCTCATCCTGAATTGTATTTGGTCGAGCTACAATGATACCAGAGGTGAGATTAAGACACAAATGAGGTCAATGTTGTGTTTTCTTTTGAGTATTTATTCTTCAAGTGCAGTGAGAGAGAGAGAGAGAGAGAGAGGAAGGGGTGGGGGGAGAAAGAGAAAGGCAAAAGAAGAAGAAACCAATACATTTCTTTCTTTGAGTCTCACATCTGATCACGTAGCTGTTGTAGTTGATGCATTTGTAGCAGAAAAGCTGCTCTTGCTGGTTGTAGGAGTATCTCTCTCCATTTAGCCCAATCTCTCCCCTCAGAGTGAAGACAAGAACTAAAGAGAGCTATACCAAACAGGTATAGCTACCAAGAGCTATTCTCAGGGGAATCTGACCAGTGTGTATAAATGCCTGACTAGGGGTGGAGGGGAGATTGAAAGAAGATGAAGCCAGGCTCTTCTCAGAGGTATTCAGTGACAGGACAGGAGGCAATGGGCACAAACTGAAAATCAGAAAATTGTGTGCAAACAAAAGAAAAAAATTTTTTTACCCTGACGTTGTTCAGACATGGGAATTGGCTGCGTAAAGAGATGGTGGACTCTCTATCTTTATAGATATTCAAAACCTGATTGAATGCAGTCGGCTGCAACCTGCTTTGGTTGATACTGCTTTATACAGGAGAGATTGAGCACACGATCTCCAGAGGTCCCTTCTCACCTCAGTTATCCTTTGTTTCTGAAAATGTTTTAGGCTTTTTTTTTTTTTTTTGCAAACATAGGTGTTAGGACCATCTTAATGCTCTCTGCTTTTCATATACATCTTTCTGTCTTTATTAGATTTTTGTGGTCATCCAGGTGTGTTAGATGCTTATATTTATTCTGGTGAGTTTTCCAAACTTTTGTACTCACAAATTTCTTTTGATGGACTGTTGTGATTATGATTCAGTCTTTTGAGTACATGACATGAAAGTACATGGAGTACATGACGTGAAACGGGTGCTTTTAGTTGCTTGTTTCACCACAAGGACATTGCTAAGCAGGAACAAATATCTTGTGTTTGGTAAACTAGAAATTGTTAAAAGGTTGTACTTGGTGGCCACGCCCTGAGCTCTCTCTCTCTTTGTCAGTAATGCAAATTGAAAGTGAGGAATGGTATATATATGCATCCGAGCATAAGGATGGAGCTCTCTGTGAATAATGACATTTCTCTCTTCCATGACTCAGCATGCACTGCCCTGGTGCTCAGCAGGAACAAATGCCAGCTTCCACAATCTCAAATGCAATTCCAGGTGTGCTACCTAAGATAATTTCCCTCCAGCTGACAGCCTTTAGGACATAGAATAACATCAACACATGAAAGAGCTGAAACTTTTTTCATCTTCAAATCCCAAGGTATTTGAATCAGTTAGGATGAATTTAGCCAGGTGACCTGAATGACATGTCTATTTATCAGAGTTGGTTTCCAACAGGCTGTCAGCCTCAACTGGTACTACAGGAACAGTTTGTGAATGGAGTTTGCTTGCTTTCTGTGAGATCGAGTTGAGAGGCCGCCACATTGACTGGAAGCCAGCACACTTGAAAGGTCATAAGCACATGTGAAAGGGAGGGTACTAGTTAATAGAAGGATGGAACTGCAGTGTGGGGGGTTTCTGAGTCCTTGAATAACCACACTTTCCACTCCTCTGCTTTGCTCTATTTAAGGAATTGACTGGACTCAGCATAATTTTGCAAGTGCTGTTAAAGGTGCCTTTTATCTGACATTGCTTTTACTACAGGAGGGAAAGTAAACTGAGGTCATTGAGCCATTTGATCTGCATGACAGTGACTACTATGGTAGAAGACTCCACAGTCTGTGAAACAGGGGCATACATCCAAATTATTTTTCTAGGTCTAGGAAGTATTTAACATCTCTTTCCTGACTTGCATTCCTATGGGTCTTCCTGTTTGAAGTGCCTTGTACTCATGGTTTCATCATAAATTATGCATAAGCCTTTCAACAACTGGAAGCTCGAATGGTTAGCTCACAGTTTTCCCATTAGAGAACTTAATCCATAACATCAGATTGACAGTAAATGAAAATAATTTGTTGGATGTGTTAAATACAGATCAAAACTCCATTGTGATCAATTGAAAAAGTTCTATTCATTTCTGTACAATTTAGATAACATCCTTTAAACTGTAGCACAATAATCTAAACATTAAGGACACCTTCAGTCATTCATCTAGTAGAATTAAAAGAAAACAAAACTTATAGTTTTATTTTAAGTCACATCTAAAAGGATAAACTTATTGATCTTGAAAGAACTGATGTACATTTACTCAAGATTTTGTATATAAGAGATAAAATACTTGCTCATACCTGTGGACAGGAGTTGCCAACCTGAATATTGCTAATAAAAAATTATGTCCTTGAAAATGTTATGAAGATTGCATGTATACTGCATGGTAAACAACCTCCTTCAAGGGCCTAGCAAGATAAAAATAGTAAGTAAAATAATCTTAATTCTTGCTAAGACCCACATCTTACAATACATAAGGCAAAAGGGAGGTAAGGTGGAATCTTACTAGACCGTGCTACAATCTGCTAAATACTTCAGCACATTCTGCATGTGAATCTGGCATATAAATTTTGAAGAAAGAAAGTAAAAGACAGGGGGTTAAAGCTAGGTATGTCAAACAAAGGTGAACTCACTGTGTAAGAGCTATAAAAATCAGTTGTGATACTCAGGGACTTGGGCAGATCTAAAGAAACTAATAGCAAAATCTTCATCACAGACAGCAAGATTAGTAGGGGCAAGGATTTTTGTGAATTGCACAAGTTTGATTTCCAATGAAATTAGCAGCAGTTGCATTTTTATGGCTAAGCATTATATTTGGCACTCGGTGAAAATTCATTAATAGAAATATAGTTTCGGGGAGATCAAACCTGTTCACAAAGCCAAGTAAAACCTATGGAAAAAAGAGGCAAAAAAAAAAAAAAGAAAAAAAAAGCCTGGGAAAGTATTTTATTAAATAACTAAAACTTTTTAATTTTTCAAATATTTTTATTTCTAAAATATTTTAATTTGACACTCTTGAAATTTTTTTTTTAGACTTTTACTTTTAAAATATTCTTCATTTGTACATATCAATGTATAAATCAAAAAATTAACTAGCTAACCAACCATAAGTATAAAAAGTACTAGCCGGGGAGGAGAGGAGCAAATTAGACTTACTATCCAAAAGATATTTTTTTCCACTTTTGCCAAGAATTGCCTTATGTTTTTGTTTGTTTCTTTCAAAAGAACCTACACTAAAGTAAAAGCAATTTTAGGCTAACTGCTGACTGACATGAAATATTCAGGTACATATGAAAGTTCTCTGAAGCAAACCTCCTAAGACTGCGAATAATTTCCCTTGCACCGTCTTTCTCTATCATATCAGATATTATCAATTACAAAAGCCCTGCAAAGAAAATACTCTGGGCCTAATGCAAAGTCCTTTGAAATCAGTGGCAGTCTTTTCATTGACTTCAAAGGGCTTTAAATCAGGCCCTGTTATAACAGTTTAAATAATGCAGTGTGAGCACAGTGAATTGGGACTTGGCACATGGATGTTATGAAATCAGGAGTATGGAGTGATTCTGCATAAGATTGGCCATAGTAACAATGGTCTGGAAGAACAAACCTTCGACCCAATTAATTTAAATAACTAAATTATTTAATTTGTTAATCTCAGAGTTAATATTCTTGATTGGGTTGTTAACCTTATTGGTATGAGTTTAGTGGGCAAAGAAAAGATTTCATTTTTGAGTAACTATAGTTTCCATACTGATGCTAATATTCTTAAGAGAAAAGACAGATTTAGAGAAAAAAAAAAAAAAAAGCAGTTTAGGGCAGAATTTTACATGTTTTTCTTATTCATTCTACCCACAATTCATTTTAGCCCTGACTCTCAGATTAATCAGTAGTTTTATGGGACATTCATGAAAGGAGTTGATGCTCTACATGAATATGAACAGAAGTGTCATACTGTAGAAACCAGCACTTTTCTCTTACGCTTTTACATCTATTTTTTGATAAAGTCTTTCAAATCTCTGTGTTTAGTTTTCAACCATCACAATATTTTTCTTCTATACTTCTTGTATTTTTAATATCAACTTATTTTTAGATCTGTTTTCACTATTACATTTCAAAAAGCGCTGTGCTATTTTTCCTTTGTATCAAGTCAACATGAATTCCATCAGCTCGTAAAGGAGCCGTGATTAAATAATAACTGAGAGTCTCATAAAGAATTCATTAGTTCTCTGTATGTCAGAGCTACTCTATGTACTCCCACAGATGATAATTAAGAGGCACATGAGAGAGGTAACCTGCACATCACTATGAAATTTACTAAGCACAGAGAGAGCAGAACCACAGTTCTATAACACCTAAACTACACCCTGATTCAGCAACGTATGTTTAATCTTGTGTGTATACCTCGGACACACTGTGTGTAGCACAGATGTAATTTCTCTGATGAATATGGAGTAAGTATACCGTTTTAATCCAAGCATGTGTGTTAAATTCATTTCTTGAATCAGTTTTCCATAGTGAGCTATCTCTTGGATAAGCCTTTCGGAACTTTTCTTATAGGGAGTTCTTTTCTTTATGTTGTTTTTGTTTGGGTTTGTTTGGTTTTTTTTTTCCTTTCTTTTTCAGCCTTTTTACTTTTATTATCATAACAGAGATAAATGCTGTCTAGTTGATTTGTAAATGTTTCAAGAGTTTGTTACAGAAAACCTGACCTTTATTCTAAGTTATGCAGGGAGATTCCCTCAGCTTAGACTGTAATAAAATTTTCAACCCCTGATGACTCTTTATTACTTTTCATGCTCTTTTGGGACTCGGGTCAATGTGCTTCACAAACTCTTATGCAGTCCAGATGCCTCACTGGAAATCACGTAGTTTGACTCTCTGCTGAAAATGTTTTTGATCATTGTCCCTCAGTGCATCCCGTCTTGGCTAGATGGACATTGATTCCCCCTGAGCATACCCCTTTCCGAGGGGAAGGATGCCCTCACTTACAGTGGATTTCTGTGCACTTCTGTGGCCACTGGCCTGAGAAAGCTGGTGAGAACCACCAGCTACACCTGCCAGTGGCACTTCATGAGCCAGTGCTGACTTCATAGAGAGAGGTCACAACGAAAAAAAGTATTTTATTTAGAGATACTGTTGTGGGTGTCTATTACAGGCCACCAGATCAGGGTGAGGAAGTTGATGAGGCCTTCTACAGGCAGCTGAGAGCGGTCTCACAATCACAGGCCCTGGTTGTTGTGGGGGATTTTAACTTCCCTGATGTTTGCTGGAAGGACAACTCAGCCAGCCAGCCACAGTCCAGGAGGTTCCTCCAGTGCATCGATGATAATTTTCTGATGCAAATGGTGGAGGAGCCGACTAGGAGAGGAGCACTGCTGGACCTCATCCTCGCTAACAAGGAGGATCTGGTTGAAGGAGTATAGGTTGAGGGCTGCCTTGGCTGCAGTGACCATGAAATTGTGGAGTTCAGGATCTCATGTAGCAGAAACAAAATAGCAAGCAGAATTGCAACCCTGGACTTTGCCAAGGCAAACTTTGGATTTTTCAAGCAATTACTAGAGAAAATCCCATGGGCAAGGCTGTTTGAAGGTAAAGGGGCCCAAGATAGTTGGTTAGCGTTCAGGGACTGCTTCTACCGTGCTCAAGATCAGAGCATCCCGACACGTAGCAAGTCAAGGAAGGGAGCCAGGAGACCTGCGTGGCTAAACAGGGATCTGCTGGGTAAGCTCAAGGGCAAGAGGAGAATTTACAGATCTTGGAAGGCAGGGCTGGCCACTTGGGAAGAATATAAGGCGGTTGTCCAAGGATGTAGGGAGGCAACTAGGAAAGCAGAGGCCTCCCTAGAATTGAACCTGGCGAGAGGGGTCAAGGACAACAGGAAGAGCTTTTTCAAATACGTGGCAGATAAAACTAACACCAGAGGCAATGTAGGTCCACTGATGAATGAGGTGGGTGCCTTGGTGACAGAAGATACAGAGAAGGCAGAGTTACTGAATGCCTTCTTTGCCTCTGTCTACTCTGCCGGAGGCTGTCCTGAGGAGCCCCGTTCCCCTGAGGCCCCACGGGAAGTCAGGGCAGTGGAGGAGTTTGCTTTAGTCGATGAGGACTGGGTTAGGGACCAATTAAGCAATCTGGACATCCATAAATCCATGGGTCCAGATGGGATGCATCCACGGGTGCTGAGGGAGCTGGCTGATGTCATTGCTAGACCACTCTCCATCACCTTTGCCAAGTCTTGGGAGACGGGAGAGGTACCTGAGGATTGGAGGGAAGCAAATGTCACTCCAGTCTTCAAAAAGGGCAAGAAGGAGGACCCGGGTAACTATAGACCGGTCAGCCTCACCACCATCCCTGGGAAAGTGATGGAACGACTTATCCTTGGTGCCATCTCAAGGCATATCAGGGATAAGAGGGTCATTAGAGACAGTCAACATGGCTTCACCAAAGGGAAGTCGTGCTTGACTAACTTCATAGCCTTTTATGAGGATATAACAAGGTGGATAGAGGATGGCAGAGCGGTGGATGTGGTCTACCTTGACTTCAGTAAAGCATTTGACACAGTCTCCCACAGCATCCTTGCTGCTAAACTGAGGAAGTGTGGTCTAGACTCTTGGGTAGTGAGGTGGACTGCGAACTGGCTAAGGGGAAGAAGCCAAAGAGTTGTGGTCAATGGGGCGGAGTCTGGTTGGAGACCTGTATCCAGTGGAGTGCCTCAAGGGTCGGTACTGGGACCAGTATTATTCAATATATTCATCGATGACTTGGATGAGGGACTAGAGAGTACTATCAGCAAGTTTGCTGATGACACCAAGCTGGGAGGAGTGGCTGACACACCAGAAGGCTGTGCTGCCATCCAGCGAGACCTGGACAGGCTGGAGGGTTGGGCGGGGAAAAATTTAATGAAATACAACAAGGGTAAATGTAGAGTCTTGCATCTGGGTAGGAACAACCCCAGGTTCCAGTATAAGTTGGGGAATGACTTATTAGAGAGTAGTGTAGGGGAAAGGGACCTGGGAGTCTTGGTGGACAGCAGGATGACCATGAGCCAGCACTGTGCCCTTGTGGCCAGGAAGGCCAATGGCATCCTGGGGTGTATTAGAAGGGGGGTGGTTAGTAGGTCGAGAGAGGTTCTCCTTCCCCTCTACTCTGCCCTGGTGAGACCCCATCTGGAATATTGTGTCCAGTTCTGGGCCCCTCAGTTCAAGAAAGACAGGGAAGTGCTGGAGAGAGTCCAGCACAGGGCAACTCGGATGATGAAGGGAGTGGAGCATCTCCCTTATGAGAAAAGACTGAAGGAGCTGGGGCTCTTTAGTTTGGAGGAGAGGAGGCTGAGGGGTGACCTCATTAATGTTTACAAATATATCAAGGGGGAGTGTCACGAGGATGGAGCCAGGCTCTTCTCGGTGACAACCACTGATAGGACAAGGGGTAATGGGCTGAAACTGGAACATAAGAGGTTCCGCTTAAACTCGAGAAGAAACTTCTTCTCAGTGAGGGTGATGGAGCCCTGGAACAGGCTGCCCAGAGAGGCTGTGGAGTCTCCTTCTCTGGAGACATTCAAGACCTGCCTGGACACGTTCCTGTGTAGCATAGTCTAGGCATTCCTGCTCTGGCAGGGGGATTGGACTTGATGACCTTTCGAGGTCCCTTCCAATCCCTAACATTCTATGATTCTATGATTTCCCAGCTGATGATCCTGATGTTGCTTTGTCAAATGAGTAACTGAATATACATTTATCAGTAGGTCAATATTATTTTTTTCTGTGCACATTATCGCCTGAACTCCCACAGCTGTGTTATGTTGTTGTGTGAAAGATGGAAGCACCTGAGTGGATATAGCTCTGATATAGAGCACTTCTGGACACACACACATGTGAATTTGTCTTGTATTTGACCTGTATGCTTATAATCCAATCTAGTTGATGTATCTTTACCTTTTGGCTCTGAGAAAGGTCAGGATTATTTATGAAATAGTTGTGACAATCTAACTTATATACTCCTATTTTAGAAAATACTGCCATGGCTCCTCTTACTCCCCCAGTGGAGAAAAAAAAAAAAAAAAAAAAAGACCCCCACCCTCCCTTAAACCCAGAAAATGCCAGACTCTGAAAAATTGGAGGATTTTCGTCTGGCCCATGATTTATTCTAGGTATTATCCAATACTGCTTCTCTTTCTTCTCCTTTGCAGGTGCACTCAGGTTCTAAAAGAATTAATAGGAAACATCTTCTCCACACCCTGATTTTCCATTGAAAATAAATGGTAATTTCAGTCAACTCTGATTGGAAATAAAATAATATACTATATATATTATAAAATTCTATTTCTCTATTTACCTTCTCATTGCCTTGTGGGGTTTTTTGTTTTGTTTTGGTTTGAGTTTTCCCCCTCCTCACCTTTTATATTTTGAATAAGCAGCTGTCTGTCCTTCTTTCTCTTCTTCCACCCACTCCCCTAATTTTGGTAACTTCCCTGATTTCATTACTCTTCCCTTCTACCTCATCTCCCCTAACTCCACAATCTCATTTCAGTAATGGCTAGTATGCTGCTTTCACTCTCTGCCCATGTATCACAATGGAATCAATTCATCATGTTTCTTGACAGAAAAGTCTTCAATCTCTACAAAAACTGTGGCTTGAAAGTGATGCTGTGCTGTATCAGCTTTAGTTGTCAGATCCTGGCACTGTGGCAACTGGTGGCACGTTGGTCTTATTCAGAATTTCTGTCCACAGAAAGTAATCTTCATTGCAAATATGGTGTATAGGTATCAGAAAAATTCTCTGTAATAGTTTTTACAAAAAACTTAGGTGCAATTTTATCCACTTTAACTGTTCAGAAAGCAATAGATTAAGTACTTCAAATTGCAAGAATATGTAATTTTGGGGGACACTTTACAAAAGATGACTGTCATGATTAACGTCAGCTTTTTGGATAGTAGTGCTCAGGGACCCTACTTTCTCTCTATTCAGATTCTGAGATGGGGATGGGGCTTTTTTTTTTTTTTTTGGATGGCCATAAAGTGGTTGTTTTTTAAATCCTGTTACCAGGACACAAAACAAACTCTGTGGGTAAAATGAAGGATATTCAACTGATCACATGAATCCAGGAGCAAGGGTAAGAAGGGTGAACATCTTGTTAGAATGAGTATTAGAATCAGTTCTGAAACTATAAGAGGAAAATAGATAAATAACAAGGAAAACTATAAAGCAGAACATTAAAAGATTCTGCACATTTGTCTGTAGAGCTTAACAGCATTAACCTTTATGACAACAGAGGTCTGTGTCATACAGCAGTTTAATCACATTTGTCACAATGAAAACCTCATCCTTCTCCTATGTTCCACGCGTGATTTCTGTGTTCCACAGATCACCCAATCTTCTCCGAAATCCCAAGAGCTCTCTATTCTTTTCAGCTGAAATCCATCAGATGATCACCATCTGATGGATAAGAAAGCACGTATTTATTAGTTCCCATTACCATTAACCTCTGCAGCTCCTTTACAACTGATAACTTCTAAACTTTGGGAAAGTGGGCATTTTCTGTCCAATACATGGGTCAGAACTTATCTGCCTGTGTGTGATGCTCAGGCTTCATCCAACCCCGGACTGCTCTGTTTTCCTGTCTCTGGCAGTATTTGGACACACAGGGCTGTGCCCTGCTCTTGACGTTGGTGTGGGATGGGAGCGCTGAGCACAGCTTTGGCCCATGGAGAGAAATATATACAGAGAAATGAAAACGTGGAAAGCATTGATAAAAACAGCTGGACTAGTTCAGCTCACAGGTTCCATTTAGTCCTATTTTCTGTCTCCAGCAGAATTCCCTGCTCTTGAACCACTTGCAGAGCAGGGCATTTCCTGACATAGTTTGTCTGTTTAGAAATGCCTTCATGGTTCTTGCAAACCTTTCATCTAGTCTCCCTTTGAACTCATTGCAAACCTCTTATCCACAAGGTCCTTCAGCTAGTAGTTCTACTGCCTGTTGCCTGAAGAACTACCTGCTTTAATTTGTGCTACAGGTGGCTTTTGCAGTCCTTGATTGATTACTCTTGATGCTTGTACCAGAAGAAAGTGAACAGTCAATGTCTCTTTGTCCTCTGCATGTTCTTCATGGTTTTGTTACCACTAACATATTACCTTCAGTTTCTTCTTGCCCAGGGTTTCAATATCCCTTACGGCCTTTCTTCATTCCATTTCCAAGTTGCATGCACTGTGAAAAAGATGTGAGAAACATGGATACATATGGTGGCATACTTATCTTTCCTGTTTTACTGCTTTTCTAAAAAATCCTTTAAATGTGATTGGTTTTTTGATTCTTACTGAGCTTGTCTCCTATTTTCATGGAAGAATGAAATATCAGGCTAATATTTTCATGGAATTGTCTACCTGGTACAAGTGAAAGGTCTTGCTTCTGGCTAGTGTGAGCCTAGAGCCGTGACTTTCTGTGTGAGGCTAAGGTTTATATCTATCTACAGAAAAATTTATTTGCTATTGTATTCCTTTCATTTCACGGAGCTGATCCGTAGACCAGCTGGTCTAGGCAGTTCAGGTGGAATTTGCACAGGTTTTTTGTTCGAGTAATAAGACTAAAGTTGAGTAACAAGAGAACTTACCAATTGATTGTAGATCTCAAAAGTTTATGGTCTTTTATCTCAGTTGCCAATAGAAATGTGTTCAATAAACTGTAAACACATTCAAAACACATTGCATAGTTTAGCATTACATTTCTCTTATAGTCACTTCTAAAATACTCTAAGCACTGACATGATATAGGATCTGTGTGCACAAATAATGTGTTTTCTATTTAATTCTCAAGCATACATCTGTGCAGACTCATACACTCAAAACTGTATGAAAGCACTTAGTCAAAAATGGGAAATAAATTTGAGTTGAGAAATGGAGGGAGGAACTGAATGTCAAAAGCAAGGAAAATAAAAATTTTAACGTAATTAACATAGAGAACGCCTCAGAGTATCTACTGAATAGTCACAAAGCTCATATTTGGAAATAGTCTTCCCGAGAGGCAGTAGCAGAAAAACTAAGACAAGGAGGATTGTCCAGACTCTCAGCCGAAAGCAATAGTGATGTGCTGCACATGGATATGGTGGGTAGACTTAGAGAATTATATAGCTCACTCTTGAAGTGTTTTCTTAACACCTGTATTGTTTGGACGTGTCTAGTGTAGCCAGGTAGTCCCTAGCTGATTTACAGTTCCATCTTTCAGCTTTTCTTCAGATTTCCAAAGCAGATGTTGCTAATTAATGACCTCTAGGAATTTTAACTAGAGACTACAACATCCACAAACATTACCAGTCTAGCAATACCTGTCAGTGGCAGCTGACCCTGGACCAATTTTGTATCAATATCCTGACAGCATAGGGTTTTGTATCCTATTAATGTTTTTCTCTGTCTCCAATTATTTCTCCAATCAGCTTTCTCTTGAGCATAAATTCTTGTCAGGTCAATGACACTGTTCTGCAGACAGAAGTACAGAAAAAAGATTGTACTTTGGTACAATCTGTTGGTAATTGTTTACTATCAGAATTTACACTTTTCTGTGTCATAATCATCCTAATTTACACCTCCTACCAGCTTCTCACTGCTTGTAAAATTCCCAGTCATATTATTCAACCATTTTAAATAACTTTAATTTCAGCTTGTAGACACAAAGGTGACATATCTGTAATAGAGGTTCCAGATTTTTAATAAAAATGATTTTTGACTTCAAGACAATGTGTGATTTTGTATAAGTAGCAGGCATATAAAGATCAGAAGTGTTTGGGTAAGGTCAGAAATGTACAGGGCATGTACGTGAATTGTCATTTTTCCCAATTTAGGATTCAATCAGATTATTTAAGTGCTAAATCCCTTGAGGAAGAAGCAGCTTTAGACTTGGATTTGCCTTTGAGTTGAAAGATGCAATCACAATTTGTTGTCACAAAGATTCTCATTACATGGTGGCAGAAATTTAAGGAACTAAAGACTCAAACCTAAAAAGTGGATATGACAGTGAAATTTGTTTCTTCTTATTTTCAGTGAGTAGAAATGCTTTTAAATTAAAGAGTTAAGTTTCTTCACAGCAGCTTGTGTGAGGGCTAAGTTTTGGATTTGTGTTGAAAATGGTGTTGATAACACAGGGATGTTTCAGTTATTGCTGATTAGTGCTTACACGTTGTCAAGGCTTTTTCTGCTTCTCACACTGCTCCACTGATGAGTAGCCTGGGGGTGCAAGAGAAGCTGGGAGGGGACACAGCTGGGAGAGCTGACCCCAGCTGAGCAAAGAGATATCTCACACCATGGGATGTCATGCTCAGCAATAAAAGCTGAGGAAAGAAGGAAAAAGGGGAGACATTTGGTCTGTGTCTTCCCAAGTATCTCTTACACATGACAGAGCCCTACTCTCCGAGGTGTAGCAGAACACCTGCCTGCCAGTGGGAAACAGTGAATGAATTCTTTGTTTTGCATTACTTGTATGCAAGGCTTTTGTTTTATCTATTAAACTGTCTTTATCTCAACCCACAAGTTTTATCAATTTTGCTCTTCTGATGCTCTCCCTGATCCCACATAGAGGGAGTGAACAAGCAGCTGTGTGGTGATTAGTTGCCAGACAACAACTTCCTATTGTTTAGGGGCTTTTTGAGGGAAAGGAGTTAGAGGCATTATTCTATCATTTATTTTTAGCCACGTTTCAGTGAAATACAATGTGGGTATTATCAGTGGTAGGAATTTTCTGCACCTTCTCTGCACTTCTGCAGTGGAGTGAACATGACTCAAATGCAGTTCTCCCCTTAACACATGACTTTCCTCCTGAGAGAACATCAATTTGTCAGTGATTTCACAGATTGGACAAAGCATTAACAAGATATAGCAGATTTTGTAAGGTCTAGGCAGTCTAGATATAACTGCATGCCACACCAATAATCTCTGGCAAATATTAACTTATGCTAATAAGCATTGATCTTCTCTCACCTCATCTTAAAGTTTCCATTAGAGTCAGAGGACAGATGCAAGGCCTGTCAGCATTTGAAGGAACCTGAGGGATGTTGAGATCACACACAGAGGAATATCGTCATAAATTATGTTAGAAGCCTTTGCTATATTTGAAATTACTTTTGCTTCACTTAGAAACTGGAAGATGATACCTGTGACTCTTTTGAACAGAAGAAAAATTAAATAACACCAAGTGGCTATTTGTAGTCTGCCAATTTTATTAACTTTATCCTCTTTGTATCCTGCAATCTCCGAATCAAAAAGGTAGAAAAGAGTAACTTAAAGCAATTCACATTATTAAGGTCATTTGACTTTTGGTCACAGTAGGTCTACAACTGAACAGTTCTGTCAGTAAAGGGAAGGAATTGATTTCATGTAACTTTTTTGATCTGAGAGGAGATCACTATTTATTTTATTTTGATGGAACAATGGTGTTAAGACAATCATGGGTTTGTGACCCGCCACTGAAGACTCGGTCTTAGACCTACCCTTAGCCTTCTAACTGGTCCTAACTAAGTTAGGCTTCTAAAACTCAATATGTCCCTCTTTAGAACAATTTCTTAGCTTCAAATGAATTTTAAGGCTCAGCGTCCTCACATGAGAAATGATATTGGGTCCGCAGTGACTGTAAATTCAAGCACCCGTCCTGCCAGTCTTCACACTTTCAAACCACAAAAAGGTTCTGAAGTCCCCTGCTGTCCTGGTGTGCAGGAATTTGCTCAGTGACTTTGAGAAAGTTTTCCCTTCATTCCACAGCACAGGATGCCTTTACAGTGTCCTCCTCAGAGACTTGTCCTGATATAAATCCTACGATTTACTTGTGAGGAATGAGTTTGCCCTATTCCTTACATTAGGGGTCCTAGAGCAACATAGCTATTGATCTGAGAGAACGGACAAGTGAAATTTAAATGGTTCGGAAGCAAAAGCATGTGGTTTTGCACAGGAGATGAGTTTGCTAAGGCTTCTCTCTTCCAGCACATCTGGCATAGCTGTGCAAGAGATCCCAAACTGTCATGGTGATGAGGAGACATGCGAAACTCCGTGAAGACATGCTCTGAGCTACTGGGGTAGAGGAGATGGAGATAAAGGATGGACGTTTCTTCTGTTCATGTCTCTTGGGTATCTCCTCAGCAAACTGAATTACTTTTAGTGGCACTGTGTGGAACAGTAAGACATGAGCACAAATCAAGAAATATTGATCAGCTACTTCTAGTTTCATAGCTCATTATAATACTGCAGAAAACCAACGAATGTGTTTGTACATGTTATTAGGTTTCTGTAATGTTGGTATATTATGATTAACTGAAATGCAATACTTTCCCAACTACAGAGAATTGATACTCAATGAAACAATTAAGTTGAAACTTATGAATGCAGTTATGCTGGTAATTGCTGACATATGTGCTCAAATTTGCCTAATTCTACAATGACTTGCCAGAAATTCCTTACTAATGTAATTGTCTAGGCCATTTTGAACAAGATAAGCTTTAAAATCTGGGGATATCCACTTGTAGAAAACTATTTTGCTGATGTCTCTCTCATGTCAGGCTATTTCTTCCCAAAATGGCCAATGTTATAAAGGCAGAATCTTCCATGCATCATGTATCTTTTTACAAAAGATTCCTCTTCAATTTAGTAAGCAGAAACTATATGTATTTCCCTGTGTATTAAACAGACTCTGATTCAAGAATGGGATAGTCTAGCAGTTACCCATGTTCCACATTATATCTTTCCCAAGACAGCTGGACAGCAAGTGACTGTTTAGCTTAAATTCTGAAAATTAATACTCCTGGTCTGAAGGTGCCATGGTCAATATTAAATAAGGACACAAATGGTAGATGCCATATAAGTGGATTTTTAGCTGGTATGTTGGGGATATGTGGTTGTCGGCATTTTTGGTTTTCTTTTTCTAGATGAGCTTCTAATGCCCTGAGGAATTCCAGTCTGTAAAATGCTGTTCAGTCTACATGTAACAAACCTGTGATAATCCAGCCTACAAAGGCTGGCTCTTTGTCTCATACTGCAGAGTTTTTCTGGGGATGCACACCTTTAAACCTTTGAAAGGAAGAAGTACATGATTAGAAATGGCTACAGGGCTTTGCTGAATAAGGGTGATTTCCTGAACCTGTGCCACAATACTTTGACAACATGGTGCTCTAAAGCAGTTCTTTTGATATCTCAATCAGCAAGAGTCACAGTTTGTGCTTGGGGAAGCTGAGAAGCAGCAGCCATGACTTCATATTTTATGACAGATAATGTTGAGATATATCATTCAGGGAATCCTGGACGGGAAATGGAGCTAGTATTGGCATCGATATTTGCTTACATACAAGCAGCTAATACCCATCCTTAGTGCTATTGTCACTGTATATGAAACATAATACCTTTGACTAGGCACAGGTTCAGATACATTAGATTTTCTGCAGATCCCTGTGTCTGGAGATGATTTTGAACGTAAAAGAATGGGAAACTTAAAACTGACACATTGTGCTGACACAAAATCATCTTGGAGGCTCTATGTGATTTAACTTACAGAATAGCAGTCTAGTCTTTTTTTTTACTAGGCAGATGTAGTACTCCAGGAGCTAGTGTGACCTTAAAAATTACCAACTCCATTTATCACCTTTCTGGAGGAGTTTAAATAATTCTTACAATTTATGGAGTTGCCTTTGTCCTAGTGTTTCCTCTGACAGTCACATAGCAGTAATATGTTGGACAAAAAAAAGACTGCTACCTAATATTTTATTTCTTTTTCTGTTCCTTTTCTTTTTTTTTTTTTTTCATTTCCAGTGAAGTCTCCTTCTGTGTAAATTAATTTCAAAACTGCTTACAGCACACCTGGCCTGTACAGTTATTCCCATCCCTTGCAGAGCAGGGAACTGAGGTGCCTGAAGCCAGAGCGCAGTCCACACGGTCAGTAAAGGCAGAGATAAATTGGAAAATGGACAAACTGTAACCAGTGGCTTCTCTCCACCTCCCTCTGCATTTTACCCATTATCTACAACCTCTGATTTCTCCTATTTTCTTTTCTACGTGCAATTCTCTCTGTTGTGTATCTGACTGATTCACTCTTGCTGAGGTAGCAGTTCACAAAAGCTTACGCTGCAGTTTGCTTCCTTCATGCACCCTTTCCACTCCTTGTTCTGCCTTTGGAAGACTTCTGTTGCCATTAACAAATATATTCTTTTTCTTTTTTTTTTTTTTTCTTTTAGTGTTAGTGGATGTATCTACTGTGTTAGGTAAAAGATTTACTTCTGTTTTGTACCCACCATTTCTTGCTTTTTGTTTTCTGAGATTGGCAGAAACACAATTTAACTCATAGCTAACCAATAGTGAGACAAAAGACAAGATACTATAGACAACTAGAGGTCAAAGCTGCTTGTCAAATCTGGCAGACAGCAATGGATTTTGTAGGTTGGCTGTAAAAGAATTAAATAAAAGTTTCTGGTCAGAAGCACATTGGCTGAATGGGCAGCCCAAAGACTATATTTATTAAGTTTTCAATATTCTGGCCCATTTAACAGGCTCTAAACCACCACTGCATGGCACACACTGAGAAGGGACTGCAGAGAAAGACTATATCACCCAAATCCTCTGCTAGACTGGAATCAAGATCTCAAGAAGACTTGAACTGATGAATTTGATGTTTTTTTTCTTTCACTTAAATAAATAAGAGGTTATGAGCTTTTGACATTTAAAGGAAGAAGGACAACTATTTCCTTTTATTTCATGTTAAAAAGAAACGTGCTTTTTTTGTTTGTTTGTTTCCTTTCAAGAGGTATATAACATTTCAGGAAATCCAATCATAAAAGACTAAAATGAACTCACAGAAAAACTATGTCTGAAATTTGTGAAGTACAAAGGGAAAGGCAATTAGCTACCCAAATCCTATTGAAACTCGATAGCCTTAAGCCACTTTGAAAATCCGAGCACATAAAACTCACCTAAAACCAAACTCTGCAGTAAATGCAAGCAAAGTAGGGAAACCAAGAAAAGAACAAAGAACAGAAGATATCTTTTAGGCAGAAATAGCTGTGAAAGTATGAAATATATGCTGTAGGTACAGCTGTGACGGAAGTTACACACACATTCAGGTTATTCTCCACTATCTCATAACGTATGCATTGCTCCCATTGCAAATGAATTTATCACTTTTTCATCTTTCTTCTGAGTTGTCTATAAGTCTACTCCAATCACTAGGAGTTTGTATCTATGGGCAGCTTGCTAATACTTCACTCGTTAGTGGAGATACAAGGCATAAAACTGCTTTTGTAAGGGACTGAGAAAGCAAGCAGGAGTGCATTTAACCTCATTGTCCTGAAAAGCAGTGTTTGGAAGACTGGACTTTATCAAAGCACAAGAATTTTTCTAGCTGCCCCTTCTTCCCAGCAGTACGCACGTTCCAACACCTGAGCTGTTTGTTGGTTTGGTTTTTTTAAAGTAAAAAAAGGGGTCCAGTAGACACTACGTTCTCTTCTCCACAGGTAATGCCAAGAGAGTCCTCTGACGCCCTTTGCTGAAAATTATGCATTCTGCTGTGGTAGATGGCAGCTGATGAGGGCTTTGAAGAATGCAGTTTTTGATAGGAGAGCCTAAATCCTCCATAATCCCACTTGAGGTACATATGACTTTTAGTGGAGCTGAGCACACAGACTTTGTTACCGAAAGATGTGCAACCCTCTATTAATTAAATAAGCAAACGTTGTCCACAATCAGTTGTCAGCGCATCATGTTATCGCAAGAGGTGTAGAATGTCACTTTCTTGCAGACCATCTGGAAAAGTGAGCTGCTGCTTCAGCAGTTATCAAAAACTTTTCTCCTGAATTTTAATTTCACTAATAAGTGCTACTGAGTAATCGCAAAATTGTCTGCTGTTTCCTTAGAAGTAGGACACAATCATCTCCTAATGGGATGCCTTTCTACTAAATAAATATCAGTCCAGTCATAAATCAGTAGAACAGCAGTGCAGGAATTGCTTGGATTAAGATACAGTCATAAAACCAAATCCCAGTATAAAAATGAGTGGTCATTTCAGAATTTTAGGGAACACATCACCTGATATTTGGGGGGGGAGGCATTTTTATTATGGGACACAGAAGGACTCACTAGGTAATCTACCTCCTGCCCACTTTAGCTTTTTTCCTGGCATGGGTATTCAGAGAAGACACATTGCATTTCAACTGATTTGCTTTTTATAAGACTAGGTAGATATGATTTTGTAATTAACCAGAATGTCATGAAATGTGACTTATTGTTTATCATAATTAGTTAGTATTCTATTTAATGAGTTTTAAAATGCTGCCAAAGAGCAGAATGAACATCCAGTGAATAGTAGAAATGCCTATGAATCCCAATTGCTAATAGCTTGAATAATAACATTGTTGTGCATTGATGCACCATTTTGGATGTTATAATACTTCATACTACATCCAGGAACCACGTTACTAACCTCAGCACTTGTACGTCATTCATGCACCCATCTCAGCACTGCAGTGATGGCTGTTTTCTTCCTGTATTGTAATGGAGGGCCTGATCCAAAACCTGCTGAGGCCAATGGAAAGCTTCTCATTGAGTTTTCTGGGGTTTGGATCAGACTTACAACTTACTGCCGGCAAGATAACAAGTATTCCTAAATTACTGAACCATCATTTTGACAATTATGATAACATTTTTGTTATTTTCAAAGAAAGTGATTTTCACTAATTATGACAGTGATTACAGTATTCAGCTCCTAGCTGGGAAATTGCTCTCACAAAGGAAAAATTCTAGAACATATCTAATAAGCAACAAATGAGCATCCTGATACACAACCAGCTTAGATTTCATAGGTCTGTTGGGATCTTTGTCACTTGTTGCCCAAGGAAGTTTTAAGCAGACTGAATGATGATGGAGGCACACAGGAAAATATTTAGAGAGCTCTCTACTCTTGTTTTCTTGTCCTGTGAGACAAGGTTTGCTGAAGTGGTTTGCTTCAGTTTAATTGACCTTCTAGAGGATTCTAAGTGGATCACCTCAGGGTTAGAGGCTCTGAAATGCTAGCGTCTGTAGCTAGAAAGCCTATTCTCACAGACCTTAAATAAGGTCAAGTTTTAGATTCTGGTCACTTGAGTTTACTCTTCTAACAAGGTGCAGGGAGTGGGATGTGTATGTGCTGGATGGGTGGGAACTCATTGCATCCTTTTCCCAAAGCAAGCACTGCAGGAATGTTTAAAGATGTGGTGATAATGCTTAGCAGTGGTAAACACCTGCAGAACAATGCTTGTCCCACCACAAAAGAATCTTCTGAGCTGTGCAATCTTATCATGCCCTGAATATTAATAGTGGGTCATGAGAAGAGCTCCCCTCGTTTGAAATCAAAGCATGACTGTCAACTGTGTGATATTATTGTTGTCATGTTTATCCTGATTAAAAACGATAATGCCATGTTTAGCACAGATGTCTGGTATTTTCATAATGATAGTTTTACAACGGGTATGTTGCAATTCCTGTTTAATCTCTTTTCTTCTCTGTCACTGGAAGCAATTTTCCGAATCTACGAAGAAGTCATTCATCATTTCTTGCACTAGAAGAACACAGAATCATGAGGCTGTGTCCTGACCAAAAAAAACCATTTTCAGTTCACCACACATTGTTGTTCTTAATTCATAGTACCATCCCGTGACATTCTGAAGGGCTAGCAGTTCTTTCCTCAAGTTCAGGATCTCCTAGACATTTAAAGACCAAGGTATTATCACAGTGTAGAAGAAGGATTCAAAGTAAAAGGGGTTTTGGAATTCCGGGCACTTGTCCCGTGGATAGTGACCAAAATTTCTTTAAAGGAAGAATTAATGCTGACAATGCATATAAGATGTGAAGAACTTCATCTTGACAAGGGTAAAGGCAAGGAGTATAAGAATGTGCTTTTTAGATATTTTTTATTGACTTGCCCAAATTTCAGCTGATAGAAGAGAAAAATCACTGAAACATTTTCTCATTTTCTCACAAGGAAATTTTCTCATAAGACTGAGGAAATCCCAAGGACAAATACAAGATGGAGACTAGTGGATTGAGAGCAACCCTGCAGAGGAGGAGTTGGAGGTGTTGGTAGATGAAAAACTGAATATAAGCCAGCAACGTGTGCTCACAGCCCTGAAAGCCAATCACATCCTGGGCTGCAAAAGAAGTGTGGCAAGCAGGTGGAGGGAAGTGATTCTTCCCCTCTATTCAACTCTCATGGGATGGAGTGCTGCATCCAGCTCTGGGGCCCTCAGTGTAAGAAGGGCAGGGACCTGTTGGAGCATGTCCAGAGGAGGGCCGTGAAGATGACCAGGGGATGGAACACCTCACTTATGACAACAGGCTGAGAGAGCTGAGGTTGTTCAGCCTGGGGGAGTCTCAGGGAACTGTATGTGATGAGTTTGTGTCTGACAGGGGTTTTTGACAGTGTGTATGGGTGTAACTCCTGTGTGAAGCTTCCAGAGCCTTCCCCAGCCAGGGTGAAAGATGGACCAGCCTCTGGCCAGGGCTGAGCCAATCATTGCCTCTGTAATGAATATATTTAAGAAAGGAAACCTGTTAGGCAACTTCCATTCCTTTGTGTTGGGGGATTTTTTTTTTTGGAGAGGAGAGGGAGGTGAGGAAAACAACTATGCAGTCACCAAGGCAGGTGAGGAGGAAGGAGAGGAAGAAGAGCACTGTAGTAGAGATTCTGCTGAGGCCCATGTTGAGATGGCAGGAATAGACCCTCCAGACATGGGAGATAAATGGTAGCAAAGAATCCAGGATGCAGCAGCCCATGGAGGACGCTGCCCTGGAGCACAGGACTGTGCCCAAAGCATGCCATGACTCCGAGGGAAGCCCCCACTGCAGCAGTCCATCACTGGGAGGACTGCAGCCCACAGAAGGGACCAGCAGTGAAGCAGTTCAGGAAGAATTGTGACCATGGGGGAAGGGCTCATTTTGGAGAAGTTTAAGGAGGACTGTCTCCCATGAGAGGGACACCACGTTGGAGCAGGGGAAGACTGTAAGGAGTCTTTCCCTGAGGAGGAAGGAGCAGCATGGGCAATGCATAATGGACAGACTGTTATCCCCAAATCCTGCACTGCCATGGGGGAGGAGGTAGTTGGGAAGAAGGGAGGGTAGGAGGGAATGTCTTCTTAAGATATGGTTGTATATATTTTCTCTCACTGCCCTACTCTTTTCTGACTGGTAAACTCATGGTGGTTCTGTCATCTATGTTAAATGGATGTTTTCTCCCTACATCTACTCTGTTTTTTGCCCATGGCCGTAAGTGGTGAGTGAATTCCCTCGGTCCTTAATCTCAATTCTCAAGCTATTTGTTGAATTTTCTTCTCTCCATCCCAAAAAGGACGGAGGGGTAGGAGTGAGCAAGCAGACGTGTTGTTCTTTCTAGCTGGCTGGGTGGGCTTAAACCATGACACCTTATAGTGGCCTTCCGGTACTTACAGGGGGACTATAGCAAAGAAGGGGAGGAACTCTTTATCAGGGAGTGTAGTGACAGGGTGAGGAGTAACGGTTTTAAACTGAAAAAGGGTAGATTTAGATCAGATATAAGGAGGGTATATAAGGATATACTGCGAGGGTAGTGAGACACTGAAACATGTTGCCCAGGGAAACTGTGGATGCCTTCTTCCCGGGAAGTGTTCAAGGCCGAGTTGGATGGGGCTTGGAGCAACCTAGTTTAGTGTAAGGTGTCCTCGCCCATGACAGGAGGTTTGGAACTAGATGATTTAAAGGTCCCTTCCAACCCAAGTTTTAAAGTCCCTTCTAACTCAACCTTCTGTGGTTCTATGATTCTATTTATGATGGACCAAATTGTAATGGCAGTTGTCCTGGGAGACTGTGCTTTTAGCATCCTGTCAGACAAAGTAAAATACCTTGCATCAGGCTTCACGGATGGAAGGAGAATTGTGGCCTCACCTCTCCCAGCTGGCAAACATAAAACTGAGCAGCCTTGGCATGTTACATATGGGGAGGATTGAACCAGGATAAAGGAGGAGGAGAGTTTCCAACTTGGCAAACCCTGGAGGCATGCATCTGTTCTCATCATGAGCCATCCAGGACCATCTCAAACTCTGAATCCTTCTTTTCCCCTGGCACCACAGAAGAAGCTCATTACACAGTACTATCCCTTTCCTCAGCATCTCCCCCAGGCTACAGAATGAAATGGCCAAGTTACTTTCATAGCAGAGATAATTACCTGCATGTCATCCAAGAATGAGGCCATAGTGGAATTACAAATGGAGCAGCTTTGGTCAGTTGAGCAGAAAAGGGAAAGGGATGAAATGTAGCAGTCTGGGGTTTTGTTACACCCTACTGCTGTTCCTCTGTCTCTGTTCATTTCAAAGCTTAGTGTCCCAACCTAAGCGGCTCTGTGGCTTTTGCTGCAAACTGAGTACTTATTGGTTTACTCAGTAGCCTGGAGCTAAGGTGTCTGACACCTTTCTTTCCTCACACTCTCTAATATCTCCAGCAGGTAATGCAGACGCAGGAAGATGCAAGCAATGGAAAAATCCTCAATGATATTGCTGTTCTGACAGCTGACCTGGGCTGACCTGGCCAAGAGGGGCCTCCCTGTACAAGCTGGGAGTACGTGAAGTGGGCAGGGCTTCTTGTACCTGTCAACCACTCCATAGCCACACTATGGACAGAGTCTCCCTGGCAATAGCCATATGCCAAGAAGATGCCCACAACTCTCTCTTTCCAGAGCTTTTGTCTCATTCATTCTCACTGTCCCCTCAAGTCCATCCACAGGGTCATACTTTGTGAGCAGAAAAGCTAGTGGCTTGTGCCATTTTTATATCCATTATTTACTTTAGATGACCTGCTTTTGCAGACAGAAAAATACCAGTTCAGAAAGCTTTTTTTGGAGCCATAAACCATTCCTTTGAGAGTACAATGAAAGCTGTACTCATCAAAGTTGGAATAAAAGTTTAGTAGCACATAACATTTAATTTTTAAAGTATATTTCATAATTAAATTTTATTTTGGCTCTGCTGTGTGCCAGAAAGCATGAAGGAGTGTTTGTTATGCTCCCAGGAGAACTTCCCTGTGGACTACTGTTCTGCAATAGTGGGAGTGAGAGTGAGAGAGAAAACGACAAACAGTGCAATCCCAAACAGGCTGGGTGATGGGTGGATTGAAAGCAGCCCTGTGGAGAAATAGTTAGGTGTACTGATGGACGAAAAAGTGAATATGAACCAGCTATGTGTGCTCTCAGCCCAGAAACAAATCGCATCCTGGTCTGCATCTAAAGTAGCATGCCCAGCAGGTGCAGGAAGGTGATTCTCCCTCTCTGCTCTGTTCTCATGAGACCAGAGGAGGGCCAGAAAGATGATCAGAGGGCTCGAGCATGTCCCCTGTGAGAACAGGCTGAGAAAGTTGGGGTTGTTCAGCCTGGAGAAGAGAAGACTTTGGGCAGACTTTATAGCAGCCTATAAAAGGGGGGCTATAGGAAAGATGGGGGGGGAATGTATCAGGGAGTGTAGTGGTAGGATGAGGGGTAATGGTTTTAAACTGAAAAAGGGCAGATTTAGTTTAAATAAAGGAATTCTTCACTGTGAGGATGGTGAGACACTGCAACATGTTGCCCAGAGAATTTGTTGATGCCCTCCCCCCGGAACTGTTCAAGGCCAGGTTGGATGGGGTTTGGAGCAACCTGGTTTAGTGTAAGCTGTCCCTGCCCATAGCTGGAGGGTTGGAATTAGATGATCTTTAAGGTCCCTTCCAACTCAAACCATTCTGTGATGCTTCTGTGATGAAGATGATTCCTCCTGGATCTCAGTAAAAGAGGCCTGACAGCAACTGTCTTGATAAAATAGCTCTTTTAATAAGATAGAATAGAAAGAGGAATAGAGATAAAAAAACTTATGTTCTTTCAGATGCTGGGAACTCCACTTTTCTGCAGCACTGGGCAGACCTTGGATGGATTTTCTCCCAGCATAATGCACAGAGCCCATCCTTTTTGGTCATAGGGAGAGAAGTTGCTCCTATTTGGTCCTTTGATCTGTTGTATGTAACTTCTTTCAAGAAACCAACTTTATTCCTAAAGCATGTGCAGAGGAGAACTTCTTGCTGCACTGTGAGATAAAGTCCCAGTTTCAAGCACTTATACTAGCAAGATTAGTAGCAACTACATAACTCCCTCAGAGAACAAGTTATTCAGTAAGTCAGCACTGAAGTTGGTGGAGGAGATTTGACAATTTAGTATTGAGATAAAACACTAATCTTCTGTTCAGATGCAGTAATTAACGGTATCATTCTTCCCAACTGCTTTCCAGTGTAGATTCACGTTTGGTCAAACAGAAAATGTCATCCTATCTACACTCCTCAAATAGCAGTGCAACAAGATTATCCAGCACCAGATGAGCACATAACTACATGTTTATAGTTAATTGCTCACCTTAAAGCTGATCTACACTGATATGGATGAATCAGGACACAAAGGACAAATCCTGCTCTTGGTGGTGATGCTGGACAATTTCCAATTACCACAGTGGGCAATGTGCAACAAGAAGCATTAGTAAGCCCTCAAAAGGAATGATAAGATCACAGAAAAGTTCTACACAACTTAGTGGGGAGAAAATGGGTAAGCACCCAGTCCCTCTGCAGTAATAACCATTTACTGAATTTTTTAACATTTTATTGGAGGCACAGCAGGTAAAATATTTAAAGAATTTTAAATGTGTAACACTGAGCAAGATTTCTATTCTGCCTGTAGTCCTTACTTCTGTTCCTGTTTCCTATACATTATTTCACAAGCAAAACTCACAGTTTGTCTCTGAAATTTAATACCTTTCTCCTTCTCTGGGGAAAAAAAGAGACAAAGACAGTTCAGATGGTTTGGGACCACAGTTAATAGAGTGCAATCTTTCTTTCAGTGATGGCAGGAACCACACATACAAATAACGGGGGGAGAGGAAGAGCGTAGAATGCTCCTCTTCACTGCAAGCCTTACCTGAAAAATCACACTGAGTACTCTGACAGGCACAGAGCTACAAAATCTGGAGGCTAGAGGTGTTAATAAGGTATTAAACAAACAAATAAATGGTTTAATTTGAATACCTATTCTGATATATCTTTCTGAAAATCTGTTTTCAGAACTTATGAGCACAGCTGTGAAGATAGAAGAGAAAATGCCTCAGTGCTGAATAAAATGCACATTTCATCTACACATGTCACAGATCACGCTGTGATAATTTTAAATCTTAACACAGTGTAGGATGTAGTGTGTCATAAAATAAAAATACAAATCTGATTAGATACATGCAACAACTTTGTCTACTTAATATTGAGTCTGATAAATTACTGGTCATTCAGCAAGCTGGTTCTGTTCCAGCAGTGGGAGTTTTCAATTATTAGAGCTAGATCAGATCAAGGGATAATTTAGTATCAGCACATTTCTGATTGAAATCTTTCTCCCACAAAGCATCTGACGAGGCTAAGAGGTTCTTTTCTTATGCTGTTTCATCACAATTGATTTCTCTCCCTGCTTTGCATTTTCCTGTAATTAATATTTTATCTTTTTTAATTTAATGCCATTCTTTCTTCTGCTTATGTATAATTTCTTTCCTCTCAGAAAAAAATAAGTGTCCCCTGACACGAGTTACATATAAGAAGGTTGATATTGAAAAGGAGGATGGCAGAAAGATTTTTTTCCCTATAATTCCTGATTTTTCTCAAAGCACTCACATTTCAGTAACATCTGTCCTCAGTATCATCAGTCTTCCTAACCTTGTGGATGCAGTTAAAATCTTAATATGACCAAGAATTCAAAGATACAGATCAAGTATTTCACACAGCAAAGGAAAAGGGGTTCACAGCTATGGCCAGTTAATGTTTCGTATACTTCCAGTGCTTGTCAGAGTGTGGAATTGCAATTACAGCACCTTGTTGGCAGCACAGACTGACTGACAGTGATGTTCTCTTTAACAGGATCTGCACCAGAACTGAGCCTCTGTATCCATAGTTTGACCCCTGCTTGTTGCTCAAAGGAATGTGATCCTTTTAAATTATTTGCATTGCTGCTCCTAATCTTACTGTCTGACAAGAAGAAGATGTCCTGCTCAAATTTTGCAGGTGTATTTCCTCAAGACTCTATAGACACAAGCAAAGGCATTGACAAGAGAAGCAAAGGGACATCCCAATATCAGTCTGGTGGTTGCCTATCTCCATGCTGTTAGCTTAAGGCAATATTTAGCAAGGGGCTTGTGCGTATGAGATGTGCAAATGTAGACTTGCCCTTCACTCTGAGTCACTCCCCACTATTACCATCAATCTCCATAGCCAGTGCAAGGACATTCTGGGTAGCGGTGGGGGCACTAGTCTGTCTTTGATGACACATGGTTGTCCACCTTTTATCGTGCTTGGTTTTCCAGCTGTTTTCCTGGCAGTGCAACCCAGTCTGCCATGGGGCTCTGCAGTGGGTATAACTATCAAACAGTCTTCAAATACTTGAAGCTTCAAACAAAAAGAAACATTTTACTATACTGCCAACCTTTACCAACAGATGTAACTCTGTCACTTAGAGATAATGGAGGTTAATAGTACATTGTAGATATTTTTTAATATACGTGTGTGTGTGTGTATGCAGATACGTACGTACACATTCTCTAGTAGTTTTCTAGTTGCTACTTTTAGGCGCTTTTTTTTTTCTTAACCTCTTCACCCCTCCAGAAGCTACCATGGGGGTTTAACCTCAGGAACACCCACAAGGAAGGAGGTGAATGCTGAAGGGAAGAATGTAACGGAGAGTACACAGAGGGAAGTAAAAAAGCAAGCAAATGATTGAATCAGTGACTGGAACAACCAGGTCTCTGCTGGAGATTAATATGAATGAGGTGCTATGCTTCATTGGCTAAATTTACCTAATTTCTTTAAACATCAGTATTGTTTTTATATTGCACTTGCCTAACTTGGCTGCACTTGCTATTTAATCTATAAAGCTATTATTAGCTGAATGGTGATTGGAAAGCAGCAGGAAAGATACTCTGATTATACCTTAATTATTTTCCTACACCTGATCTTCACAGAGAGGACGTATGGTCCTACCTTTCCCTGTTGCTCTCAACATCTCACGTCTGAACCATAACTAATATTGTTGCACCTGTTTAAGAACTGAACGTAAATGTGTTTCCACCGATTTCCAGAATGAGCTGTAGGCCTACAAAGCTTTATTCATCTTCCATTCCTTCCCAGACTCAGGTATCAAAAGGAGACATTTAGTTAATGGCTAATTAAACACTTCCATTGAGCAAGCCAGAGCTTTGTAAATCCACATCTTCCTTACTGCGTACTGTTTGGAATCAGCTGAAAGTTCTGAGTTTGCATTTTGCCAGACTGAAGGCTCCATTCACACAACTGGAAACTTCGAAGTAATCAGAGATAAAGCAAGCCAGCAGGTTCCTAAACCAGGGGATATGAAATGGAAAGAATTCATGACTCCCACTTCAGGTAGAGACCTGAAGACACATCCTTGATAATGAGGTGCCATGCTGGCTTACTAGATCAACGACCATTTAAAATGTAAATCCTAATGAAGACACAAAGAGCTACAGCAAATAAAAGGAGTGGGTTGTTCTTTAATAAATGAACATGCCATCTGCCTCTGTTATCTCCAAACGAATAGAGCATTGCTGTCTTCATAATTGGCACTGACAAACAACACACTCACAGAAAACAGGACAGCGAGATACAGCAGATTATCTTTGCATCCCCGCAGAGTTAGCATGGGGCCGAAACTTGGGGCATATTTGCTTTCCGGCAGGGCTGTTGTGAACTGATTGCAGTTCCTGCCCAGGAGGGCACACAGGTAAGGATAGCAGAGTCACAGAATCATAGAACCAGATATGTTGGAAAAGACCTCTAAGATCATTGAGCTAACACTCTCAACTCCTTCTGTCCAGGCTAAACGACCCCAGTTCCCTCACCTGCTTCTCATAAGACTTGTGCTCTAAACATTTCACCAGCTTTGTTGTTCTTCCTTGGACACACTCCAGCAACAAAACGTCTTTCTTGTGAGTGTCACCTGGGTATATACCCATTATCACAAAAGCCTGGGAATATTCTCCTGAACCTACAGTTATACCACGCTGGCGGTAATATCTAAAACCCTGACAGAGGAAGGCTATGACTAGATAGGAAAGGGTCTTTTCCTGGCTCTTTTTTCCTTTCCTACTCTATCAGCAAGTAGTATGGTAGATGAAGAATAAATGTCAGTGGAGGATCATGGTACCCTCATAAAAATTCATCTGAAGAAAATATTTGGCCTGAAAATTGGGAGAGGAAGACAATTGTCTTCTAAAAGACAAGCTTGTCTACTTTGCTGAGAGTCCTTATCACTTTACTCTTTACAAAGCAAATTCCTGGAAGATGAACTGGGAACCTCAGTTCCTTCTACAGTGAGTCATTAGAGAGACACTTATATGTTACAAGTGGATTTGATGGAAATAGCATTGTACCTCTGCCTCTTAAAGAAGAGAAGAATTGGCAACATATTTCTTTACATTACAGAGAAATTAACTTCGCTATAGTTTTGATGATTTGCAGAGGAGGGAGGCACAATTTACCCCTTAAAGCAGTCATTAAAACTTCCCTTGCTCCTTGCATCCTTGGGAGATATCACTGGGCTACATGCAAACATATATTTGGGGATTCTGTGGCGGATGAAGAAAAGAACACAGGTCTGCTTATGAAATATGCAGAAAGCATTTGTAAATATATCTCTCTATATATAATTAAAAAGAAACAATATCTATTTGAGGTGGTTAATGGGTTCTTTTAGGGAAAATGTAGTAACTGAGTATCATAGATTCTTCCACATAAGCTTATCCATTTTCCTGCTTGAAACTTTTTGAGAGCATTTGTTGAGAAAAGTGATGCAGGTTCAAAGGACATGTGAGGGACAGCCCAATCGAGATAAATACTGTCTGAAGTAGAATCTGATTCTGGCAATAGTTCTAGGAACAGAGATTTCAGAGAGCATTTAATACTGTTCATTTGCAGGAATTCACAGTGACATGAGGAGAACGTCTGTCCTGGAATTCTTTTGTTTCTTACGTGGTATATGAAATTAAAGAAAAAGTAGACTAATTACCTGATCCAATTTAGTAACATCAGCCCTGCAACTTCATAAAGATTTCATACTATTTCTGGTAACAGCTATGCATTGAAAACTGTAGGACAGTAAGACTTTTTGAAAATCTAAGCCAGGTAAATATGGCGAACACACATTTTTCGTATTTAAAAGAAAGGAGATACTGATGTGTGTTCACTGACTGCAAAAAAGGATAGTCAAAAAGTACAATTAAGTTTTGCAGGGAAAATTAACAGTTCAAAGATGACTTGTAATGCTGGAAGCTTTTCACAGACTATTTTAATTTATAAAGACTTCTTTAACTCTGGCTCACTTTGTTTTGATGGAAAAGACCTGCTTATTCTTGTTTTTTAACTGCCTTTCCTTTGTTAGACTCTCTTTCTCCAGAAAAAGGCAAGAGAATTAAAAGCTGAGATAAAATGAGCTATTCCCATTTATTTTTAAGCAAAAACGTTCAAAAGCTGCAAAAGATGGTTGGCAAAATGATTTCATTTTGAATGTTGTTGCAAATCAATGACATTCAAAGGAACATTAGTTCTTGTGCAAAAAATAATTGAAAGAAATACCATTGCTAGAGGGCTCTTTTGATCAGAATTGCCAAACAAACAAATAACACAAATTTCCACCTGCTCTACTAAGATACTTTTCAACTTTATTTAAGGGTCAGTAGCTTGTCATAACTACTGAGTAAGATGAGTACACTTTTATCTGTCAGCTTGGTTTCTTATGTGACGCAAAACTTAGAATCATAGAATCGTTTAGGTTGGAAAAGACCTTTAGGAGGTCTCTTTGAATCTAGCAATCAACTTAGCAACTTCCAGTGCTTGACAAGCCTTTCAGTGAAGAAATTTTTTTCTAATATTCCATCTAAAACTCCCTTGGCAAAACTTGAGGCCATTTCCTCTTGTTCCACTGCTTGTTACTTGGGCGAAGAGACCAACATCCACCTCGCTACAACCTCCTTTCAGGTACTTTTAGAGGACGATAATGTCTCCCCTCAGCCTCTTTTTCTCCAGGCTAAACAACCCCAGTTCTCTCAGCCTCATCTCCAGATTCTTCATTGTCTTTGTTGCCCTTCTTTGGACACACTCAATGTCCCTCTTGTAGTGTGGGGCCCAAAACTGAACACAGGATTTGAGATGTGGCTTCACCAGTGCCGAGTACAGGGGCACAATCATTTCTCTATTCCTACTGGTCACACTATTCCTGATACAAGCCAGGATGCTATTGGCCTTCCTGGCCACCTGGGCACACTGCTGGCTCATGTACAACCGCCTGTTAACCAACATTCCCAGATTCTTTTCTGCCCAGCAGCTTTCCAGTCACTCTTTCCTAAGCCTGTAGCATTGCCTGGGATTGCTGTGACCCAAGATCAGGACCCAGCACTTGGCCTTGTTCAGCCTCATACAAATGGTCTCACCAGATCAATCCAGCCTGTCCATATCACTCTCTAGAGTTAATCTACCCTCAAGCAGATCAACTCTCCTACCCGGCTTGGTGTCATCTGCAAACTTGCTGAGTGTGTATTTGATCCTCTCATCCAGGTCATTGACAAAAATTTTAAAAAGAAATGGTGCTGGGGAACACCACTTTTGACTGGCCAGCAACTGTGTTAACTCCATTTACCACCACTTTTTGGGCTTGACTATCCAGCCAGTGTTTCAGCCAGCAAAGAGTACACCTGTCCAAACCATGAGCAGCCAGTTTCTCCAGGAGAATGCTGTGGGAAATCGTGTTAAAGGCTTTACTAAAGTCCAGGTTAACAACATCCATAGCCTTTCCCTCATCCATTAGGTGGGTCCCCTTGTCATAGAAGGAGATCAGGTTAGTCAAGGACTTTTGTAAACCCATGCTGACTGAGCCTAATCACCTGGCGGTCCTGTATGTGCCACATTATGGCACTAAGGATGATCTGCTCCATAAACTTCCCCAGCATCAAGGACAGACTGACAGGACTGTAGTTCCCCAGATCTTCCTTTTTGGCCTTCTTGTAGATGGTTGTCACATTTGCTAACCTGCAGTCCACTGGGATGTCCCCCATTAGCCAGGACTACTGGTAAATGATTGAAAGTGGCTTGGTGAGCATTTCCACCAGCTCCCTCAGCACCCTTGGGTGTATCCCATCCAGCCCCATAGACTTGTGTGCATCTAAGTGGAGCAGCAGGTTGCTAATTATTCCCTCCTGGATTATGGGGGCTTCATTCTACTCTCCATCCTTGCATTCCAGGTCAGGGTGCTGGGTATCTAGACAACAACTGGTCTTACTATTAAAGACTGAGGCAAAGAAGACATTAAGTACCTTCACCTTTTCCTCCTTAGCACTCCTTTTGTTGAGTAATGAACAGTTCATGTGATACCCGGGCAACAACCACATCAGACTGGAAAAGACCAAGTTTGACTGTTAAAAACCTGAGCCAAAAGCAGACTTCTCTGTGCAGAAGTGTAACATCATTCCTAACAGTTAACTAAACTTCCAGTTAAGTCTTTGAACACTCAGAAAGAACATAGATTAGCAAAGAAAAGCAATGAAAGTGAAACAGTTTCTAAACCCTACAGAGATAGAAGTGCTGCTAGTGAGGATACGAAGGGAACATTCACTAAGTTGATGTAAGCTTGGGAGGACCTGTGAAGAAATGGGATTGTAAAGCACAGGCATGAGTGGGCGACTTGTAAGATTAAAGGATGCTGGAGGGTTGGTCTAGCCTTTTCAGGGGATCTCCTGCTTTCTTTCATGAGAGGTCATCCACCTTTAGTTGTTTGCTTTTTCTGCTGCACAAAGCCAGGCATGGTTCAGAATAAACAGATAATTAGGTCAGTAGAGAAATCTTGACTGCAGAGCTCTGTGCTGAGGCAAAAAGGGACAGACAAAGTTTTACATGGAAATATTTTCTGTTCCATGCTACAGCAAAGAGTCAGAGCTCTTTTGCCTTGTAAACAAGAGACCCTTCAAGCCTAAAGGGCAACCATCATTTTCTGTTCTGACTACTGACTACCAGTGTACAAGCATAGTCCTCTTTCAGAAATACAGCCATCTAAGTACAGCTGTCTTTCTCACAGTTAACTGCTTTTTTTTTGTCTCTCACTAAAAAATGAAGGAACCCAGATTCTTTAATAGCTACCCAGATGATTTGATTCTGGGGAAAATGTAGTAAAAAGTCCATGGGAAAGAACAGCAATGCTAAAGATAATAACCATGATTATAACTGATGCTTACAGACAGCATAATCTTCAACAATGTTCCCGATATGCAGAAAAATTTCTGGGAAGAGTAGAAAGACAGTTTCAGTTGCAGAAGTAGCCAGAGAAGCAGACAGATGCAGACACCAAGGCAGTTGAGAGATGGCATTTCTGTTTCTCACTGTCCTCAAGGGTTGCCTTGAGATCACCCTGCCTAAATGAGGTGTCTGGGGTGAGTCAGGTGACAAATGTGTCAGAAAATCCATCCATTCCAATCAATTCTACAACAGGAATCTGACATCATCCATCTGTGAAGTACCCCTGCAGATCCTCATTTTTCTTATGCGTGTGTTAGGGTTCAGAAATCCTCAATTGTGTGTTAAATGGGGATGAAACACGCAGCTTGTCAAGTGTAAAACATTATCATAATCACTGCTCTAGTGTAAAACATTATCATAAAAAGACAGAACATTGGCGTGCTACAAAGAGCCAGGATGACACTAATCTGACTGAGAGATTGGATTAACAAGGAAGACGGAGCAAAATTATGCAGAATCGATGAAGTAGCACTTCTTAGAGGTACTTAGGTTTCATAGAAGTCTAAAGAAGTTTTAATTTATACAAAAGTGGAGGAGGAATCTGGATTCTTATGATTTTTCCTCACTATTTACCACAACAGGAGATCTGCTGGCTACCTCCAACCCCATCACAGCTATCAGACACAGAGCATGATCAGCTAGAATTTAGAAACTGTCTCAGACAGTCAAAACGAGTGGGACTTCTAGTGGTCTCAGTGGACATTATTTTGATTTGCAAATGAGTTTATCTACAACAAGATTCATGATTTCAGAATAATGCATGCACTAGGATATTAACCAAAGATGGAGAAGAAATACCTCTTAGAAAGAATTTGCTTCAGCAATTCACAGTACTTTACAAATTTCATCAGGATACAGGAAAATGTCATATGACAAGTGTGTCCAGTCAAAATTGCTCCATTTTCTGACATTTATGAGTCACAAGAAGTTGTTCACAAATAAGCTAAAGACTAAAGATTATTTACAGACACTATTCAGTGAGTAATTCTGAGTACCTTTGAGAAAATTGTTGTCATTTTGTGAACACTAAAGGAAAATAGCCAAATTTATCAAAGAAATTAATTACAAATTATTTACTTGGCTTTAGTGACAGTCTCTTGTGGAGGAGGAGGGCAATATTGTCTGCAGTGCTGTTTGATCTCTCCTCTTGTGTAATATTAGTGCGTTATGGCAGAGGTGAATGTGTAGTTAAACCAGTGGGCATGGGATTGCTTAGATCGCTTTCTCTGGAGGACTCTTTTGGCAAGTGTCTGAGCAAATCAATTAGGACCAGTCCCATGTGAGACCTTGTACTATATTATTGGCTGGCTGTACAAACCCCTTCTTCTCCCAGCACTGAACTAGGGTCTCTGAAATGAGGGCCCAAGATTCCTGCCCTATCCAGGATATCAAGTTGCCTTGTATAGTTAGACTGGATGCTTTTTTTGGGTGGGCACTGCTGGCATGGCTAATCAGGTACAGATCTCAGATCGCATATGCATGGCCACCACAAAGACAGATGACAAAAGAGATCCCTGACAAGGAGCTCTCCTCTGTTTTAAATTTCTCTCTATCCACCTGGAAACAGGATTCGATCTGTGCTATTTACTGTTGTCCAACTCAAGGCAGAAGTGCTGTCCTTTGATAGCGTGGAGACACCTGCACCCCAGTAAAATGGTCCGAGCTGGCCGGTCAGGTTCCTGCAGGCTTTAGAAGCCACTTTGCTGCACAGCCTTCACCTGCTCTGACAGTGAGTTTCCCACCTAGAGCCTAGTTGGGCAAATGAAATTACTGAGTGCTGACATGTAATGTCACTTGAGCATGGAGGAGAACGAAGAATGGAGAACACAGATGAGAGAAGTTCCCAGAAGCAGGTAAAAGCAGTAACCTGAAAGACCTAGTTTTGGAAAACAGTAAAGGCATCCCCTCTGCCATGGTGTGCCAGGGCAGGTTGTGCACCTCAAGATGGTGTTCATATGAAGCCTAAATTGCCCCAGAGACCGTTTAGATTCTCCTAAATCTCTCTGCGCTCTGCCTCATAATAGACTGAAATGAGATGCACTGAGAAACACCAGAGAAGAAAAAAAAATACTTTAATTTAATCCAGATAAAGAATAATATAATCACAAGTGTTTGCTGAAAATTGCCAGACTGAAAAGGATGAAGTGTTTTGTTCTATGACCTCACCTGACAACTGTGCCTTACTCATGACTGGATGTCCAGGAATAGTATCTCCTTACTGGTATGGAGCTGCAAAGTTGTTAAAGTACACCCAGTTAATCAGCTCTTCCACTGAACTGCCCTCACTGGTATCTCCATATAGAGACACTTTAATCATAGCTCAATTTGGCTCAGAAAAGAAGGATGGGATTTCCTGCTCACTGGAAATAATGTATATTTAGCTAGATTTCCATTCAGAGATCCTCAAAAGACCCCTATCTAAACACAGAAGTGTTGTACCAGAAGTTTTAGGACCTGACGTGACTTGGCAAAAGACTTAAACATGTGCAGACTTCTACAGCAATCAAGTGTAATGATACAGATGTTACCTGAACAACTGAAATGGCTTTCAGTGAATATTCTGTACTCAAAAGCTTAGGGTTTTAAGGGTTCATATCCAAGGATACTCACTTCTGACAGTTCTATTGGGAATCAGTTCACAGAACCTTTCCCCAAAGTTTTAAGATTGTTTTTTAGTCTCGCAAAGCTGACATACACTAAGCCTGTGAAGAACTTTCTAGCACTGAACTGAACATTGCTGAAGCTGGGTCTCTGGAACATGGCACCTTGGCGGAAGAAGAATATCTGTTGTGAGGATCTATTTTGCTAGCAGATTGTATCCCCACTCACTCCTCCAGTGGTTTTTTGAAGTTGTTTAAAAGAAAAAGGTTGGCTGCCACATCATCAGTCAGTAATACCTTTCTGCCCCTCATGTGCTCATTGCTGACCATATAAAGGAAAGGAACTTGGGTAGCTTACAGCATACTGCTTTTGTTGTTGCCATAGAGAGGATGAGGTATAATACACACACATTTGTCTTACGCATGGAAAATGCCGGGGTTATACAGTACTGTTGCAGATCAGGTAGTGAGAAGCCAGGTAAGATGGTGACCTTCCCATCTGTTGTACTGTGTCACAAAACACCGGTCACTTGATAAGGTAGCACATGCTACACAGTCATGATCCACGGCACTACCATGGTAGGCACTATCAGAGTATATAATAAAAAATGCATCAACAGTAGGATAAAGTTTAGAGTGTATTACAGCCACATGGTAGCAAAGATGCATTCAATAAATAAAATGATCAGAAAAATGAAAGATTTCATGGAGAGTGTTTTTTTATTAAAACAGACACATATGCACAAAAAAACCAACAGTAAAACTAATTTGCCTGTTTAGTGCTTGAACAGGAATACTCATGCAAGGAGCATAACAATATCTGCCTACTCATTAGAGGACATGAAACCTTCATTGACAGAAACATTCTAATTACAGCATAGCCACCCTTGGTCTGGAAACAATTATCTGTTAATGAATGTTAACTAAGGTGCAAGAATTACTACTGAGCGAAGCAGACTGGATGAGTGACCAGGATGACAGTGTTGAAATTGGTCTCCCTGTCTCAGTTGGTAACAGAGGATAACTGTGGTGAGTGCAGGGGCACAAAGTAGAAAGGTGCCATTTCAGTTGTCAAGAAAACATGTTTAAAATATTTCCATGATGGCGGTCAATGCTAGTTCTACCACTGAAGGGACAATTTCAGACAATCTAAACTCAGTGGCATAATGAAGTTGGCTTCAATAGCAAAAGACAGCCATGTTAAGCTGTAACAGAGACAGCAGAACAAAAGTGAGCCTTAAGAAACACCCACTTGCTTGGAATGATTCCCTCTAGCACCCTCACAAATGAGATTTCCTTCCAAAAGAGCATGTCTTATTCAGAGCTCATCTCCAAAGAACCTACCTTGACATTCTGTTAGCAATGTATTTTGAAATATCAATATATATATATATGTACATCAGACAGAAGTTTCATAAAGTTAGTTTAATGTTTGCACATTCTAAGCAGGAAGACGATCCATCATTTTTTTCCTCTACCTATACGTCGTGTTGCAGGTCTGCAAAAGTAATAATACAAGGCCTGATCCCTAGCTACAATAACAGACCATTTGGCACAGGAAGGAAGCTGCATTTTCAGGGGCCCTGAATTGGTTTAGTGATTTACCTGGTAAAAAGCGAATGTCCCAAAGAGTACAGAAGAGGATGAGTTTCTAGGAGGTTTTCCCTTCAGGCAAAGGTAGATTTTTTCTGCCATAACTTTCTGCTCCATAGTGCATCCTGCTTAATCCTTTCAAGCTGTGTGCCAGCTCTCTGGCCTTTTGATTCAATGTCTGTCCCAAGGGGTAGGAAGCGCTTTTGTAAAGCGCCTTTCAACTCACAGGAAACTGAGCAGCTGATGTGAGCTTTTGAAAAATCTGGAGGCCTGGCTATGCACACTTATCTCCGTTTAATTTGAGGAGCTCAGTGCACCAGATTGTGGAGGTAAGCTGATTTGTTTCTTGTCTGGAAACAGGTGTTTGTTTAGAACAAAACCACTGACATAAAATGATTCCTTTTTAGTAGTGTGAGCAATGTAGCAACACCACTTGCCTGTATATTACTAACTGAAATTGAAACTCTATGGGAATAAAAGCCTGAGCTACAGTAAATCTAGATGTGATACCTTGAAACCTTAGGGGAGAATATGAGCTTCTGAGCTTTTATTCTTAAATCTAAAATATAAATGAAAATGTTTCAAGCCTAATTTTTCCCTGATATATATTCACATCTTTATATGTGTTTCCATGCTGTTTTATAGTACAGCACTCTGTAGCAGTAATTTCCTCTGTGACATTACTAAACACAGGAGGACTCCGCAGTCGTATATATAGATAAATATATATAAACACACACAAGTATAACAGAACCCAAAGATTTAGAATCCCACTCACAAATATTGAACTTAAGTAACTTAAGTTACAATAGAATACCATTTTCTCTTTGAAAATTATTTTAAAAGCATAAAATGGTAAAGCGATCACTCAGTGTGACTATTCCAAGCATTTATTAGAAAACCTCTTAGAGAAGTCATTTCATAGAAATATAGAATGACTTGAGTTGGAAGGCACCTTAAAGATCATCTAGTTCCAACTCCCCTGCCATGGGTAGGGACACCTCCCACTAGACCAGGTTGCTCCAAGCCCCATCCAGGCTGGCCTTGAACACCTCCAGGGACGGGGCCTCCACAATTTCTCTGGGCAACCCGTTCCCATATCTCACCACCTTCATACTGAAGAACTTCCCAATGTCTATTCTAAATCTATCGTCTTTCAGTTTAAAACTGTCAACCCTTACACTATCATTACACTCCCTGATAGGGTCCTTGATCTCCTTTCCTATAACCCCCTTCAAGTACTGGAAGGCTGCTGTGAGGTCTCCCGGGAGCCTTCTCTTCCCCAGGCTAAATAAGTCCAACTCTCTCAGCCTGTATTCATAGAAGAGGTGCTCTAGCCCTCTGATCATCTTCGTGGCCCTCCTCTGGACATAGAATTGTAATATATCATCAATCTGTTATGGCTACCTGCTATAGCAATATGCTACCCAGCAGAAAACATAGCTAAGATAATTTTAACATAATGCATCTCTGTCTTTAACACATGATTCCCTAAAAATTGTAATCAAACATTGTGAGGAACTGAGAAGGGTATAAGTAGGAAGGTGGCCTCAGCAGAAGGTAGCAGATAAGGACCTGGGCGTTCTAATCAACAGCCAGCTGAGTATGAGCCAGCAGTGTGCCCAGGTGGCCAAGAAGGCCAACAGCATCCTGGCTTGTATTAGAAATTGTGTGACCAGCAGAAGTAGGGAGGTGATTGTCCCCCTGTACTCAGCACTGGTGAGGCCGCACCTTGAGTATTGTGTTCAGTTTTGGGCACCTCAGTACAGGAGAGACAACGAGGTGTTGGAGCAAGTGCAGAAGAGGGCGACAAAACTAGTGAATCACAGAATCACAGAATGTTAGGGATTGGAAGGGACCTCGAAAGATCATCAAGTCCAATCCCCCTGCCAGAGCAGTAACGCCTAGATAATGGTACATAGGAACGTGTCCAGGCAGGTCTTGAATGTCTCCAGAGAAGGAGACTCCACAACCTCCCTGGGCAGCCTGTTCCAGTGTTCCTTTACCCTCACTGAGAAGAAGTTTCTTCTCGAGTTTAAGCGGAACCTCTTACGTTCCAGTTTCAGCCCATTACCCCTTGTCCTATCAGTGGTTGTCACCGAGAAGAGCCTGGCTCCATCCTCGTGACACTCACCCTTTATATATTTGTAAACATTAATGAGGTCACCTCTCAGTCTCCTCCAAAGTAAAGAGCCCCAGCTCCCTCAGCCTTTCCTCATAAGGGAGATGCTCCACTCCCTTAATCATCCGAGTTGCCCTGTGCTGGACTCTCTCCAGCACTTCCCTGTCTTTCTTGAACTGAGGGGCCCAGAACTGGACACAATATTCCAGATGGGGTCTCACCAGGGCAGAGTAGAGGGGAAGGAGAACCTCTCTCGACCTACTAACCACCCCCCTTCTAATACACCCCAGGATGCCATTGGCCTTCCTGGCCACAAGGGCACAGTGCTGGCTCATGGCCATCCTGCTGTCCACCAAGACTCCCAGGTCCCTTTCCCCTACACTGCTCTCTAATAAGTCATTCCTCAACTTATACTGGAACCTGGAGTTGTTCCTACCCAGATGCAAGACTCTACATTTACCCTTGTTATATTTCATTACATTTTTCCCCGCCCAACGCTCCAGCCTGTCCAGGTCTCGCTGGATGGCAGCACAGCCTTCTGCCATGTCAGCCACTCCTCCCAGCTTGGTGTCATCAGCAAACTTGCTGATAGTACTCTCTAGTCCCTCATCCAAGTCATTGATGAATATATTGAATAATACTGGTCCCAGTACCGAACCTTGAGGGACTCCACTGGACACAGGCCTCCAACCAGACTCCGCCCCATTGACCACGACTCTTTGGCTTCTTCCCCTTAGCCAGTTCACAGTCCACCTCACTATCCGAGAGTCTAGACCACACTTCCTCAGTTTAGCAGCAAGAATGCTGTGGGAGACTGTGTCAAATGCTTTACTGAAGTCAAGGTAGACCACATCCACCGCTCTGCCATCATCTATCCACCTTGTTGTATCCTCGTAAAAGACTATGAGGTTAGTCAAGCACGACTTCCCCTTGGTGAAGCCATGTTGACTGTCTCTAATGACCCTCTTATCCTTGATATGCCTTGAGATGGCACCAAGGATAAGTCGTTCCATCACTTTCCCAGGGATGGAGGTGAGGCTGACCGGTCTGTAGTTTCCCGGGTCCTCCTTCTTGCCCTTTTTGAAGACTGGGGTGACATTTGCTTCCCTCCAGTCCTCAGGCACCTCTCCTGTCTCCCAAGACTTGGCAAAGATGATGGAAAGTGGTCTAGCAATGAGCCTGGAAGATAGACCTTACGAGGAGCGATTGAGGGAGCTGGGACTGTTCAGTTTAAGGAAGAGGAGGCTGAGGGGAGACCTCATCATGCTCTGCAATTACTTGAAAGGACATTGTAGAGAGGTTGGTGCTGGTCTCTTCTCACAGGTCATTAGGGACAGAACCAGGGGGAATAGGTTCAAGTTGCAACAGGGCAAGTTTAGACTGGACATTAGGAAGAAATTCTTCACAGAAAGAGTGGTCAGACACTGGAACAGACTGCCTAGGGAGGTGGTTGAGTCGCCATCCCTGGATGTGTTTAAGTGTCGCTTAGATGTGTTTTTGAGTGATATGGTTTAGGGGTGAATTTGTAGTGTAGGGTTAATGGTTGGACTTGATGATCCCAAGGGTCTTTTCCAACCTGAACTGTTCTATGATTCTGTGATTCTATTTGGGCTGCCCCAAAGGAGCTCAAAGCTGCTACTCTGTCCTTGAGAGCCTAGAGCAACCCTTTTTCAGTGGTGATGGTGGGTATATTTTGTGTCAGTCTGATACACAAGGCCAATTTGTCAGCTGCAACACGGAGGTCAATTCCCGGTGACCTTACCGATTTCTTAAGCTCCCTACTCCCAAGACCTGTTTGTTAATTCCTGGTCAAATGTGTGTTTGAGAAGCTAATGATGAAAGCCCTGCTGCACCCTGTCTGCTATTAAGAAAGTCAGAAATGAGAGGTTTAGGTGGTGTGGCTCACAGCCTCAGCTCTTTCACATAGTGTTGGAATACGTTGTTATGAACACAGAGGGGCAAGAAAATCGAGGCAAAGTAGGGCAATGACTAATTGATTGCTAAAGCATGCACCTTTTTTTTTGTAGTGAAACATAGAAAAATGTTCTACTAGCAAATGCCAGGGATTTAAGATGCCTCTTGTCTTTATTTTTAGGTCTTCTGGGATGAAGGGGATGAAAATCTGCATGGAGCATTCTGCATCTGATTAACTTAATAGATTGCATCAGGTAAGGGTATGTTTATTTTCTGGTTTACATATGAATTTTAATCAAATTTGTGTTGTTTGCTGGTTTGGGGACATAGGGTGCCATTTTATTGTTATTTATAAGTCACTTCCTTCTTTTTCATACTTCATTAAAACATTCTGGCATAGCCACAGCATCCTGTTCCCTTGCAACTGAATGGACAACGAGTGCTTTAAGAAACAAAACACTATTAAACTCACAAATACAAACAAGTAAAGTTTTCAGATCTGCTTATTTCTGAAGGAAAATATATCCTGTCTTTAAATTTTGTTTTTGACATGTAGGACAATACAAGACTCTTTGGAAACTCAAGAGTGCAAAGGGAAAATAAAAAAACTGAAAATATTAAGTGCTTTTAATAGCCGGTGATTGAAATACCGATTTACCAGAACTATTAAAACCCCCAGGTTGAGGAAACAGAAATCACTGCTTTATAGCAGTAGTCTATAATGCTATGTAAGTGCTAGTGAGCAGAGAGGATTTGTCTTTTTCTCTCTCATAAGAGCTGTTAAGACTCTAGGAACAGCTGAAAATGATATTGATCTCCACAGATATCAAAAGAATGTGGCAAAAACCCTGCATTATTTTTACACCAATATTATGAATGAATGAATCCTTTTCCTATCTTTCACACTAGGTTGCAAAGTTTTAGGTACATTTGTTCGTTTGTTTTTTTTTAATTTCCTTTTTTTAAAAAAAAAATGGCGTTACCTAGAGATTGAACAGCAACAGGACAATATACTAGAAAGCATTCCCTCACTGCAATGATAGTAACTACTGATGTTTAGTGGAGTACCCAGCACACTATGTACACCTGGATAGATACTTCCTCTGTATCAAAAACATCAGTATTTGCGAGATGTGTGAGAGGAAAGGGGAAGGAGTCCTGAAAGCCTGAGGAGTTAGTGTTGATTTAATATACCAGTGAAGGTGAGGACTACTGTGAGCTACAAGAGGTGGAGCAACAAGATGAACTTGATCATTTAACCTAACTGCCCATGTACTTTTTGACAGCAGGGCCAGGTCATCTCATTGACTTAGAGAAGGCCAGATAGAGAGTTTGGAGATGCATTCCTCCCATCCAGGTGCAAAATTTATTTTAGCAACCTAAGAGTTCCATTAGAAATGCCTTAGAATAGGAAAACTTATTTGAGTGAGAGACTAGACATCCTGGGAGCTAACTCAGCCTTTGATAAAAGGCTAGCAAGGAAGCCCAGGAAACATCAAAACTCTCAGTGTTTTCATCTCCAAGAGTAAGAAACCTTCTCTGACCTTGGCTTCACTCACAGAGAGGTATGTGTACATTTAAAAGATGCCCACCAGAGGAACACACTACTGTTGGTCATTCTTCTCATAGAAAACTGGGAGAACAAGAGGACATGACCAATGCTGACCGGCTGACTTAGCTGTAGAAAGTGTTTGGGTTCAAGTAACTATTCCCTCTCAATCAAAGGACTCAAACAACACAGTGATGAAGCAATACGGAAAGCTGCTCAGACGTCTTCCATATAGTTCCAGAAGGCAGATGAAACTGACTCTCTCCTGTCTAACAAGATAATGCTGGATCTTGCTGCAGAAAACCAGATTTCAGCTGAGGAGATTAAATATGTTAGAGAAAATCCCAGTTTTAGACAGTGACATGCTGCTAGGATATGGCAAGTTCTTCCTGGCTGAAGCTTACAAGGTGGGGAAAACATCCCTAAATATATAATTTGTATGAGATGCTGCAGACCATGATAATTCTTGTTAAACTTTCACACATGATTTTATCTTTCAGCTAGGCGTGACTGACTGTGAGAATGGAGTTATCCTTCCCACACATGTATCTCATTAAACTGCACTGACTTTTTTTTTTTCACTGGCTTCACTTAATGGTGTATGAAATAAACAAGATATAAATTACATGGGCCTCTATGTAATCTCATCTTTCAGTGTCTCATATTCTAAGTCTTCAAAGAAGGAGAAACTGTGTACTCGTACAATCTGTCCTATCCCCTTTTTATCCCCTGCATTGTGTGCTACAATAGTACCACATGAATCAAGTATATACATTCCTTCTGCTACACCTGGCAACAGTCAGGCAAGGGCCCTCTCCTTCATGCTTGTACTTCCACAGGAAGACTTGTCTTCAAAAGAGGATCTCAAGGGACATCTGTTTCTATCTTCTGCAAACCAGGAGTAGAAAGCACTTTCAAGCAGAGATGCAGAGCTCTGCCTCTGATAGATGCTGGTGTCACCTTCAAATCCCCATGCAACTGCTGTGGCTCTCTAGCATGAACGTTGCTAGGAGCTTGGTGTAGAAAGGCTGTGCACGGGAAACTATTTGCAAAACAGCACAAGAAATTTTACTAGACCTACGCAGTCCAAAAGCAAAGCTATATATGCTTTGCTGCTTTCTATGAATGGCTATTTACATACAAAATGGAGGTTAAAAATCCCATCATTCCTATAATCAATGACTTATCCTGCTTCTGTACTAACCTTTGGTAATTTTACAAACTAGAAAAAGCTTGGAGGGAGGTCCACAAGGCTTTATGACATACATTTTGATGTTCATCTCTAATATCTTTGTCTAAAAGCCCATATCTAAAACTGCCTCGTTATGCTCCCTTTTCTCCCTCCTTTTTTTAACTTCTTTTGAATGTTTTTTACATTCTCCCTCAGTTATGCTTGAATGATGCGATATACTTCATCACAGAATCACTTAGGTTGTAAAAGACTTTTAAGATCACCTAGCCCAACCATCAACCTAGCACTGCCAGGCCCACCCCTAAACCATCTCCCTAACCACTTCATCTACAAGTCTTTTAAATACTTTCAAGGACTCCATCACTTCCCTAGGCAACCGGTTCCAATGTTTTTGGTGAAGGAGTTTTTCCTAATATCTAATCTGAACCTCTCCTGGCTCAACTTGAGGCCATTTCCTCTTGTTCTATCTCTTGTTAAAGCTCAAAAAGTTAATAAATGTATGCAGAATCAAAACTGATTAAGAAAAATGGAGTTACTACGGGAACATACTTTAACATTGAATCTGCTGTAACATCTGAAGGACCTCTAGGAAATGCAAGAAGACATTCTTTTGTGTCAGAATTGCTTGACTTACTCTTTATTTCTCCATTTTGGAGTCACATTCTGCCTCAGTAATGCTTTCTCCTGATTTTGCCAAGAGTACTCAGTGAGTATACCCTTAGAATCTGTCACTAAGGGTCTGCTTTGGGTGGGGGAGTTGATTTTTCTGATCCACACAAGCTATGAATCAGACTTCATTTTTTTTGTGAAGGATTTTCAAGATTTGAATTTGAACTGGATTAATTTCTGCATTCATTCTATGGGAAGAAAAACAGAAGTAACCAAAAGAATTTCAGAAATTCATTAAAAAATTGCAGTGATTAAAATCTGTGCAATTTAAGACAAAATCCGTTACTAGCACATTAATGTGTGATAAATACTCTCCACATGGGAAGGCAGACATCTGGAAAATACATTAAAGCAAATAACTTGAAGAACTCCCCAGTTTACCAGATGGGGAAGGGGAATCCTGATTTAGTATCTGTTTGGGGTTTTTTTTCTGAACTGCTTAACTACTCCTGATCCCCATATCTCTCAGATACCACATAAAAATTCACTGTCACCTAGACCTATGAGATTAAGTTTCTCTCTTCATCAGTACTATCCCTTATGTCATCTTTAGACTGTGAATAAAGGGGGAAGAAGTGTTTAGGAGAAAGGGATTGTTTTACACAGAGCTAGGCTGCACAGTGTAATTTTAACAAAGAGCAGTTACATTCAAAAGCCTTCAGGATTTTTTGTAATATAAATGTTACAGGCAGAGCCATGAGTATAACTTTTTTTTCAAGGTTGGGTTTTGTTTGTTGGTTTTTTTTTTAAGAAGAAGGTAAGGAAAGGAAAACCCACCTCTCACATCTTGTACTGATGAGGTGTTTCAATCTTTCAAAGAGAAAAATAAATAACTGTTTAATAGTTTTTTTAATTCCTGTAGCAACATTTTTCAGATTACATGCTTCATTAGAAAAATGGAATTTTCATCCTAATTTGAGACTAAAACAAGAGGTTAATTCTGAGAAGACTTAATTGCGAAGGATTTGCAAATTGACTCATCAGAATGTCTGAACTTTCTAAATTTCCATTATCCCATTTTAGAAATAAGGATGGTGCTGCTTCACTGAAGATTTGATTTACCATGGTTTTTCATTTCCATTTTGTACCCTGCAAAGCAATGTCCATTTCAGAATAAGAAAAATAGTAACATCAAACCCTTATCCTTTAATTACAATAATTAGAAAAAGTGTTTGATATCCTGAGATTATCTCACTCTAAAGATTTTGAAAAATAACCAAATTAAGTGTCTACTTTTTCTTATGGTCTTGATTTCCTCAAGTAAAGATAGCCACAGTTTTACTCCTTGTTGTGCTGCTGGATCTAACTACAGTTTAAAAAACCAAAAAAAAAGTTAATGACCATGAAGATTTTCCTCTTATTTCACAAAGTCCTTTCATGATAAGTTACTCTGTATGTATGCAGTCTTTGTTTTTATATAGATAATCTTCAAAATGCAAACTGTCAGCAAAAGTTAAACAAGTGCATAGCAATCTGTCAGGAAAGTATAAGAAGAGCCCACCAATAGGGTATATCCCAGATGATGTTTCATTCTCCTCAGAATTCAGTTTTAGTTAAAAGCAACAGAATTTTGTCCATTAAAGAGTTTGTTCCTTGGCTGGGTCTCTCTGCCCTGTCACTGCAAACTGCCTTTAGCCTGCTGAAACCTCACTTCATTGATTTAATTCTGTCATCACCAAATTCTATTCTGATTTGGGGTTTTCTTCTGCTTCCATTTCCTGAAGGTTTCAACGGGTGCTTGCTGTCAGAGCAAGGAAATAGATGTTTGAGAAAAAAATCGAAAAGGAAATTACTGTTTCCAGCAATGACTTCTCTAACAGGGTGTCTACCTTTGCCAGCAGCCAGGTTTTCCCACAAAGAGAAATGTCTTCAGTGTGTTTGTTTTGATGTAAGAGGGAAAGGAGCCTCAGGTTCTTCTCCGCTCCCCCGCCCCCCCAGCTATTCCAATGCAACAGCTCCATTGTCTTGACCTCATTCCTAAGCACTGACCCAGCCTCTCATTGGTGTTTTCAGATGCAGACTGTATCTATTCACTGCTACTATTAGGGTTAGAAATACACATTTACTTAGCAAGTTTGCTGACAACAGCAAACTGTGCAGTGTGGTTGACATGCTGGAGGGAAGGGATGCCATCCAGAAGGACCTTGACAGGTTTGAGAGATGGACCTGTGCAAACCTCATGAAGGCCAAGTGTGCACTCTTATTACTGCTCCTGTAAGAGTTGCAAAAAAGAGTGCTAACTGGTTTGAAATCAGTGAGAATTTTGACTGAGGAAAACTCAGACCCTGATCATCAAATATTATCTTTCGTATGTAGTTTTAATTCACTGTCTCATGGAAGTTCTGTGTACAAGCACAATGGGTTGGCTTCTCCCTGCTGCTAATACAGTATTGAACACTCTTTATAGCCCCTTGACATTATTTCAGTCTTAATAGATACCTTATGAATTATTTCACTTTTCTAACACTATTGGTGTAAAGATAATTTTTTTTCACTCTGTGGACTTCTTCCCTTCAGATCCCTACCAAAGCAATCCTGTATTCAATGCATCATTAAGACGTTGCATGTGCAGAAAAAAACCCCACAAAACACACGTCACCTCAAAACCTACAGCCACTTCCCATGAGTAACTCAATAATCTCACTTTGTTACATTTTTATGGAATGTTGTAGAACATACCTTGTTACCAAGAATATAAGAACTGATGTCTCTTTATGTTTGGAGAAGCATTTTTCTGGGCATATGCCAAGCTATCTTCAATTTCTATACAAGCAGTGAAAATTAATACCAGCACAAATGCCTGACTGTGGTCCGTTATATGGAATTAACATAAGCCATCCAGAGAAGCTTTCCAAAGCAGTACAATTTTATACAACATCTGATTTGGAGCTATGACTAGCTGAAGAAAAACTACATGAAGGTTAACATGAGACAGACACTCCCATGCTATGAGTGGAAACAATCAGCTACATGTGAGTCTCAATGTTTTCCTACAGATCTGGGGGAAAGCAAGAAAGCAATGAGGACTGAGCTCAGGAGATCACACTGAGACCAGCAAAAGTTCATCTGCTGTCACCAATCAGATCAAGATCTGTCACAGATGATAATTTATCCTGAAATTGTATAGAATATTTTTATAAAAGATGAAGTTATGAGAAGCTGCAAGGAACGAAGTTTTTGCAAACTTTCAGTCTTTGTGGTTGCTCTCGTGCTAGTGTTGGATTTCATAGCCTGTTAGAATGCAAAATGTCATTTTCTCTGTATCCTTTAGTTAGTTCCTGTACCACATCTAGGGTCTATAAAGGCAATCTGATAAAGAGCCTACAAACCTTAGGCTCAGCATTACAGCTCATCATATCAGAGCATGCAGCAAGCCAAACCCACAACATAGCCTAACTGCCTGAAACAGCACACAGCAAACTTCCTATAAGATAACAAAAGTGCCCAGGAACCATACCCTGGGGAAAAAAAAACAAAAAACAAACAAAAAAAAGAAGTAATTGGGAGATAGCAGCAATGTTAAGATTTTGAAAAACAGTAACAACTTAACTGATTTGCTTGCCTCACATACATACTGCTCCCTACATCCATCATCTAGTGAAAAGCAGCAGACCCCGCTGTCGTTTCCAATTCTCTCGGGTTCTGCTTGTGGGCAGGAGTGAAAACTCCCACAGGGTGACGCTGCACTAGAGTCAGTGATCTGGACCAGCCCCTGAGTCACACAGAAAGCCTCAGGGAGACCCTGAAGCTAAAGGAGGATCCCTCCTATTCTGCATTTGATCCAGAGGCTTTCACTCAAACTGCAAAGACTGTTCCTGGAACAAGGACCAAAACTAGGCTTCATCCCTTCCAGGTTACCATCCTCAACTTATGTGTTCCTCCTTGCTCAATCTTTGCTTCTCTGGTTCCCAAAATTATAGCAGAACAGGACAAATAGTCCTCAAAGATTAAAACTGCATCAGGGCCATGGTGGTTGACAGTTATTTTGAAGGCAAAGAAACTCACTCCAAAAGCTTTTAGTGACCCCAGAAGACTCATATGCTAGAAACCAGCAGAACTAGAATCCCTTCTTTGAAGTGTGGTGGTGTAACATCTGTCATACCAATGGGTGGCAAAAGCAATCGCTTTTCAAACAGACACTCGAAGAAGAGAGCACCAAGAACCAGAGCCACGTGAAGTGACAGACTTTAACTTCAGCACGCTCCTGATTTAATGCAAACACATTCTCTGTTTCTGGCTGTCATCAATTTATGTGGGAACAGGCTGGTATTATAGACACAGCATATAAAATCACATGACTTGCCACAACGGCTAGAAGGATAACACATCAGCAGCATATCAGAGAAATTCACCAACACACAGGATCGCAGACACGTTGTTTACACGCAGGGGAACTCAAAACTGAGTCACTGCGAGCGTGGTGAACAAGGGCGAAGATGAACAGCACCAGAAATAGATGGATTTGCCTCAACAGGCAAAATATTGGTTGTACATTGTCAGTGGGGAGGAGTGAGATTAAGAGCAGAGATGCAATTTAAACTGAAAATAAATTATTTGTCAAGCCTAAGAAGGCTTGGTATACATCGTTACTCATGGTTTCAAATTACCAAATGGTTTATTTAATGTCGTTTTGTTGTGTGTTGGTAGCTCTGCAAGTGGCTGACTGGTCCTTTCTTTTAGGCCTGAAGGAGAAATTTAAAAAAACCCCCACATTTCCATGTGCCTCAGAAAACAGCTAGATATTAAAATTTTTTTGGAAGATATGCTTGGCAGAAACTGCTTTGGAAAAAAATTATCTGGAATATTTTTCAGTACTTTTGAACATACTGCTCAGATGATAAAGTGAGATGTTTTTGTATATTTATATCACCATGGGGGAAAAAAGCTACAAAAACGTCATTTTGTGGCAGTCTCAGAGTTAGCTGTGCTTGTCTCCTTCCTTCTTTGGAGGACATCTACCTCCTGGCCTTCTATAAAGGACCTTCCATTAGGCCTTTTTCTCCTCCTCTGTCAGATACAGGAATTCTAAACAGAGAAGTAAACATTATTACTCTTAAATGGTTTAAAATTGTTTTCAATTTCATTTTTACAGGGACAATTCAGCAAATCTGAGACAAATTTTTGGAAACTTGTCAGTATTGCCAAAGACTTTTTTTTTTTTTGTCAGTTGAAAATAAGCTGCAGCTGAAAAACAGCCCATATCTAGTGTTTAAGTGCTCTCCTGGACTGGAGCCGAGAAAGTATAATCCCGAAGGTCACACACAAAGGGGTACTATTGGAGCTGAGTAAGGAACCAGATGTACCCTTGTTGTTCGAATGCATGGACTTCCCTAAACACTCCCATTTTTCAAGAGCCCTTGCAGGGAGATAGACAGTGAGGTTACATTTTGGTCATACTGAAAGCCTGGACACAACAATCATCAAGATGGAGAGAAGGGAAAGCCGGAAGACAGCAAGGTTGCCCATAACACGGAAATGGAGGCAAGAGCTAGCACCCATATTCCTTTGCCAGTTTTTACCATGAGCTTTGCAGAAAAATTCCTAATTCAGAGCTTAATTGCTGTTAAAGCAGTTTGATCTATGTGACAGGAGCAGTGTTGAGTACACAGCAGTGGCTCCCTAGGATGCAACTGGTGTCTTGTGCTCCAGGGGCCAAGTAGTGCTCAGTAAGGGAAGGATTCAAGCTGGTTGGACACCACATGTTGCTGCTCAGCTATAGCCACACATATTCACATATAGAAATTTGAACATCTGTTTTCACCAATGTGGCCAATTAAGCAAGAAGTTGAACTCTCCTGGTGTCCTGCTGCTGCTATCAAGAAGAAGATAGGTGATGTTGCCTATATTGATTCATCCAGGAAACTTGGAGTTTTGGAGATATTGAATGAGATTTGGTGCAAAGAAAAAATCATCTCAGGCTTCTGGTCTTGAACATGCTTTTGCTTCTAATTTGGGAGACATGTAATAGTTATCCGTCAGATCCTTCAAAATGTGGAAAGAAAAAAGGGCTTATAAGAAGCTCTAAGTTGTCATGATACATTCTAGAAAGACTGGCCTCTGTTGATATGTGTTTGCCCTTACCCACTGTTCCAGCTCTTCCCATCACAGTGCTCTGATTAGAATCAGAATGACAAAGTATTGTTTTTATTAGCTGTCCCTCAACTATCAAGGAAACATCATTCATGCAGTTCTATCCTAAATTAAACCTTTGCTACCTCTAGAGTATCCATCCTCCTTTAGTGGTACCCTATATCACTCTCTGAAGGGCTCACAGATTTAAAGCAGAATAATGTCTTGCTGTGGAGTCCTGTTGATCAGTACTTCTATTGAAAGAATTATGTACTGTGAAGCAGGCTTAAAACTATTGTTTAAACGCAGTCCATACCACCTTACATTCAGGACAGAGGCAAAACAAAGTAAACACTGTTGTCAAACTAGGTGCCTGAATTTAGATACCAAACCTCTGTTTTAGTTACCTTAAAATGTAGTACTTGACCTTACTGAATGGAGTTTTTAAAGAAGCTAATACAGGTGTACTAGCTTGGGAAAGACTGCTTGATTTAAAAAGACATCATACAGCTTTTCCTATTAGAACAGCAGCTACATACTGTCTAGGTGTGAATGTCAAATGCTACCCAAGGTCAAGGCTGCAGTGCCTAAGGCGTTCAACACATGCTGAAGGAAAAACTTTGCCCTCAGTAGATCCTGTTCAATGCTAAGAGGTGAAATGGGTTGCCTAATGTTGGACAGCTGCCAACCACAGGACCCAGTCATTACAAATGCATGTGCCTGCACTGACAAGTTTTAAATATAGAACTAAAAAAAAATGCTTTTGAAAGAATTTGTGCCACCTGATGCTCCCTTACAACCACCTCATCTGAGCCAAAATGCATAAAAGGCCCTTTTTCTTGTAACTATCTCTTTCTTTGTAATTTTAGTATGCTAGCATCTATATTCACAAAGCCTTGGGGACAGGAAGTGTATATGCTTTTTTAACTGGGGAGAGATTCTTGAATTTGTGCTTAAAATAGACAATACAGAAGGCAGCATTACGAAAAATGTGATCTTTGTTGGAGGCTCCCAGAGTTGCCATGGCAAGTGAAGTGGGTAAATTTCATTATTGGTGCTGGTTTACCACTGTGACAGCGATAATACAGGACACTGCTCTGGAGAAGGAAAACCTGCAGATGCCTCTAAACATACACAGGACTGCAAAGACGGGCTTCTCCATAGAGAGTGCCTTCCTCCTATTTTCTCAGGAGCTGGCACACACAATGTGCAGCAAGTCTGCCTCTGATAGAGACTGTGGTGGACAACAGAGTAAGACAGACATGTAGAGCTCATATTGAACTGATAGGAATTAGTTTGTGGTGTAGCTACAGCTACGTTGAAAAGAAGATGCTGGCTCGCAAGGCAAATATGCCTTGTGTCTATGCTGCCCTTGTGTTAAGTTAGCTCCAGCTCAGGAGGTCCTTGTGGCAGGTGATGCTGGGGTCCTTCAAGAGCTTCAGGCTGCCTTATTGCTCAAGTTTTGGGATATGTCACAGTCACTGCGCTAAGCACAGGAGATACAGGTGTTCTTGACTAGGTACATGGCTTTCCCTCTAGTGACATCAACTCTACTTTTAGACAGTGTGTTTAACCTGGTAGCACGCTTGTCCTGAAGCCTGAACTGTGTCCCAGGACCATGCAGTAAGTTAGTTAGGGCTCCAGAGGAGTCAGTCCTGATCCAGGCTCTGAGCCTGACTTTGAAGCAGCTCTGCTGCTCTCTGCTACCTGGTTTGTCACCTTAAATGAGAAGATTTTCAGGCTCAGTACTCTATCTGCATGGTTTAGAGCACGACTACTTCATCCAGGAACATGGATTTTGTAAGAATCTGACCATTCTCAAAGCCTATAGAATTTCTAAAGACTCTTCAGCATGGCCATCCTCACCATCGCTGGATGGCATGGATAGGTTTTAGGGCCAGAGAAGGGCCGGACAAGTTAGTAAAAGGAAGGATTGCTGTACGAAAGAAAAAAAAAAAAAAAAAGAAAGGAAGAAAACTTGTTCACAAACAATTAAGTGCGGGAAGACGTCAGTGAGCTGAATTTTTCACATCCTTTCTGCATAATACCTTTCTTTCCTGGAGCGCACATTGATTTTTGCTGTCAAACAACCCTTCACAAGTGTTATCTTGGAGTTGGTAAATTTTAGTAGGAGCAGTGCACCTGTTCTCCCATTTTTTTAATCTCCAAAAACTACTGATAGTTTCCTTCAGGTGCCAGAGTACATCAAACCTCATCCATGGGATACATCAGCTCATGCTGGCATAAAGCATGATTTGGAATTAGGTTCAAGATTTTGGCATGCCATTCCTTTACACTCCACTTGTAATTAATTGTGTTCAAGCCTACCAGATGTGATGTGGAGTACACTTTTAGAAGGGTAGTACTGGCTTTTCTCTTGACATATTTACACTGAAATTAGGGACTTTTATTTTTAAAACAGGAAAGAAGAGGATTGTTTGGGCCGCAAATGATGTAAAGAGTCTTTCAACGTGATATGTCCCAATGTGTAGTCAAACAGTGAGAGCAGTTACCACAGTAACAGTTCAGATTCTGTTTCCCCAACTGGATGATGAAATAATGACTAAATATCCTCATGCTGGAATGGTTATCAAGCCAAATACATGTATTTAAAAATGTGCTTTTCATGGACATCTGTATAGAGCTTATCTATGACTGGGAGTTAGATCAAAAGGCATGTGAACAAAGTCAAAACAAATTTTATTCTCAATTATTCAAAATATGCATCAATCCATCAGCAGCAGTTGGTCCCAAAATAGAAGTTTCAAGTGGCATTTTCAAAATAATTTCCTACCCTTACTCAGCCTCTTAAAGCTAGTTACAAAACTTCAGTCAGATTTAGGCCCTTCTTAAAAACATTTCAGAGTGATCCTGGAAGACACCACACAATTCACCTTAGAGATCTAACATCAGCCAGCTGTGAATATACTTCTACACTGTAAGTTAGGCTTTATCAGTGCATGAGCCTAAGAGAATTTAGGTTCTGGCAGATTTAGGCCTAGAAGATTCAAGATGCCCACACTATCTGGTTGGATCTGTATCCTATAGTGCATAACACAACAGTTGAAATAAAAATTTCTGAAAAATCTTATATTCAGGTAAAGGCTCTGCATCCTTCACAGAAATACAAAACCACCCATTAATGTGACCTTCTAACAGAGAGGGAAGAACTGATGTCCAAGTGCCAGAATTTTCCAAAGGACTTAGCTTTACCATGTGAGTCCTAAACTTCTTGTCCCTCAGATGAGATGAAGACAGACTTTGAACTATTTCAAGAAGAAAAATAAATGGTAGAGAAGGTATTATATCCTCGAGGTCATGTTTTCCACACAGACATTCTTTAGAGTGATGATGTATTTGATAAAAAAAAAAAAAAAAAGACCAATGATTTTTAGGAAAAGCTTTAAGCCAGTTCAACAAAGCTGTCTTGAGGTAGCAAATAATGGGATAGATTCTTCAGTTGAATTATTTTTCCTAAGGAAAGACAATATGACTGGAAAGGCTGATGACTTTTTAAAACATGGTTTCTTCTTTCAGGTCCCTGCATGAATAATGAGTCCCAAATATATTTAAGAACATTCAAAATCAAGACCCCAGATGCAGATGGGCCTCTTGGCCTGAATTCCAGCAGTAGACATCTAAGTACTTCAGAAAATCCCACCTGGCACAGACTGTACAGTTTCAGGAGCCTAAAGTCTTCATCAAGTTCAGTCTAATAATTTCAGATATCTTATGGTCCCCTCAATAACGGAGTCTATATGTATAAATGCATCATCCTCAGAGCAACTAATCCTCGATTATAGTGTCCCCTGTTGCATTATTTTACATTTCTGAACTTAGGTCTCCCTTATTTGCTTGATGTTAATATCACAACTTAAGAATAAAGCTTGGAAGTGACTTTAACTCCTTCCTGGAGGGCCTTGAGTTCAGACTTGTTCAAAGCAAGGTTCCATTAAATTTTGCAGGGTCTTGTTCAGCTGAGTTTCAAAACTCTCCACAAATGGAGACTTCACAGTTTTCTTCAGTGCTCAGCTGCTTTCACTGCAAGGACCTTTTTGTTACATCTAGTAATAGTTAGCCTGTGCTGAAGTGTGTTTCTCGTTTTTTTGTTTGTTTGTTTGTTTTGGTTTTTTTTTCTGTGAACTTCCAAGAAGAGTTAGGCTCCATCTTCTCTATAGAGTGAAAACTGAGTGTTCATCTGACCAGAACAACTATCCTCTCCCTCCCATGTGTCTTCACTTTGATGCTTTCACAGATACTTTGAAAACTAAGGTGATAATCCAACATAGTAGTGGCACTGCAGAAAGACACTCTTCTCCCTTAGTAGCAAATCTAAACACAGGGGTTTTTACCACACTTATCACAAGGAGGTCTTTTATTTCTTAAAGTGATTATAATTCACTTAAAAGAACTATTTATAAGTTTCTGTTTCACAGCAAACATATGCCTAAATATATGCATAAATTTAAGCATTCATGCTGACACAAATAGGTTTTCAATATATCCTATTAATTCTAAACACGTGCTTAACTTTTGTCTGACCAGGAGAAGCCTCACCGATTTTGTATTTTTGCTGTTAATTACAAAGGCTACTGGCAAATCAGTTCCTAGGTACTCAACGGACATTTTTCATAAGTGATCTGCTGAAGGTGGAGCACCCAGCACCACTCACAGTCCTTCTCCCTTTCTGAAGAAAAATTCTTGTTTCATGAATGTGCATGGCCAAGAAAGTACAGCTAAGGTTCAAGATGTTACACTTCATGTCTTCCTGCCATTTTTTTTCCCTGATGTCTAAAACTATGCAGCCCTTGGTACAATCTTAATGTTGGTACTAGAGGAATAGTTGCATGAGTTTGAGAATGAAGATTTCATCAAACTGTTCATTTGAAGGGTGTTTATGATGAGAAAACTGTGGAATTTTTTTTTACTACTTTGGTGTTGCAGGAAACTCTTTCCATGCTGAATGTACAGTGGGATCAGGCATGGCAGCTGTGAATGATAAGTTTTAGAGATGCAGAAGAAGTGGGTGAGCTTGGGATTAGCCTGTGCCTTTGAAAGTCCAACTAGAAAATAGCTGGACTTCATATCCTGAAGGAACTCCTACTTCATCCCACTTTATTCACAGAGTAGCTAACTGGAAAGATTTTATATAAAGCCTACTATATAAAGAGTTTTATATACTGCAATCATCAAAAAAACCCCTATTTTCGTGGCCACTATAGGTGAGTGAATTTTAAGGTATTGCAGAACTGGCACTTTCAATTTACTTGTACATAAAAAATCTTAGCAGGCATTAAAGTGGTTATCAGTATAGACTATTGGATCATAGTTTCATTAAATCAGGCTAACTGTAGTCACACAAACACAATTTTATATATGAGTCCCTGTTTAGGGTTTTTTTGTACTGTTCTTACATCTTAGAAACTATCTTAGGAGAGGAGCAATATGTCACACATAGCTTACTTTCATGGGCAGCTGGACATACAGACATGATATCCCTATAAAAGAATGATAAGAGTGTAATCTTATTCTGCTTTATCTTTTGTATGCTAACAGTCCTATTTCTCTTTCCTATCTCAATTCAAATCTTACATTTCATTTAAAAAGAAAAAAAAGGACAGATGAGTTAGCAGCTCACTAAACTAAACTGGTGGATTTACTTTTTTTTTGTAGGGTTTCTTTCCCTAAGGAGATTTATGAATTTGGTTAGGCAAAAGCTATCAGAAATAACATCCAAAGCAGCACAGCCTAGGTTGAGGATACAAGCAAGAAACAGATTAAATGGACAAACAGAAAGGAAATTCTTCTCCCTGAACATCTCTTTTAATGCACTAATGTCCCAAGTAAAAACTTAAAATTCCTACTGCACCCATTCCAAAACAACCCATTTAATATAGTATCTTACCTCATCAACTGAACGTATTCTCACCTTCTCCATACGTTCCTGAAATTCCTTCTCTGTGTGGCCTGTCTGTCATAAATGGTGCAAAATATCATTTGATTCAGTTCTTGACTTATACTACAAGCTTCTTATGCACCTGAACTATTCTCTGGTGCTTAATGACATCACCTCTTTTTTCTGTTTTTTTTTTTTTTTTAACTGATGTGAGGGACTAAGTCAACTTAAACATTAGGGTTTTTTGGTCTTCTTCAGAGACCAGAGTTTGAAATTTAAGCAGGCTTAAATTTCCTTCTTGATGTAAGGAAATGATTTTCTGAACATTGTTCCACATGTCAAGCTATAAATTTTGAGCATCCACTTCAGACTCACTCTGAGTAGTTTCAAGAATTTCTTACAATGACCTACAGCATTACAGATGTAGCAAGAAGTATTGTCCTAAGACCATATTGTTATTGCAGTCAAAGACATATAAGAATGTATTTAGAAGTCTGATAGAGTAAAAAGGAAACCTAGCAAATTAAGATGTAACCACTAGGCTGACTAAAATACTATATCTTGGAAAGCTACGAACCCACTAAAATTAACTTTCCCTGTGTTTTAAACAGAGTTGGATGGTATTGAAAGTCCTAAGTTAAAACATTTTCAGTACTGAGCTTTAATGTCATCCAGTTTCCTTTGGCAAGTGGTTCTCTCTTCTTTTAGAGCCTGTATCCTATCCCAGAACTAAAAACTAGTGGATGCAGACACACTTGTAGGCCAGCCCCCTTTGACTCTCAGTTTTTGCAAGTGGTAGCTCCTGTAAAACAAAGCAGGTTCCCTCCCCTACATAGGCAACTCATTTTCCTCTGGTATTTTGAGTTGGATTGAGAAACTTCATACCAGCACCACATTCTTGTAGGATCTCTACAATAGGAATGGTCCTAGGGACTGCTGCAATTGCTCCTCTACCTGCTAGGTGCCAGTGGCAGTAAATGTGTCTTCAAGTGCACTAGATCAGGAAAAAATTAAGAAATAAGAGGAAGGGTCAGGTAAAAAAAATTCTGCCCTAGAAATATGTGTGCACACATGATAGAGAAGCCTTTTCAAAATACTAGCATAGTATTTGTTAGTGCCTTCTCTGAAGTGCTGGGATCAAGGCATCAATTCATGTAATCACAACACACACCACCATTACGTTATCTTTGGAAGATGCATACTCCCCTGAGAATCCCTTATTTTGTGTTGTTAATTACTGTTAATGATGATATTGAATGCAAGTACAGATGACTCTCCCTTTATACAATTTCTTTTTTTTGTATTCTTTACTTGGAAGCTACCAGATTCATTTGGTTTGGAATTGATACATACTCCAATACTGATCAAACACAGCTTTGATTTCCCTTTGTTCCCTCCTTCTCTCTATCACTGGTTCAGTTAAATTTCACAAATCAGTAATGACGAAAAAGGCAGGCTAGGAACTAATACTGAAAACATAACTTGGAACTTTGTACCATTGTCCTTTATCTTTCAAGCAGCTAAAATTTCATAAATGAAAGGGAAAAATTAAGATGTGACCATTACAATTGAGTTTATTATAAATAATGATTACTAGGGAGATTTCAAGAGAGCTCAATTTGCTAGCACAAGAGCCTTTGAGAGGAACTAAGATGTGTGCTCCTGTATCCCCCAATGATAGTTTTTGAAAAATATTCCCTGAAGTAATTAGATCACTTTAAAAAGTACAGCAGAAACAGTAGCTTGTAAAGCAATCAATCTGATCTGATTCCTAAGTGACCAGAGCCTGCAGACCATGGCCTTTTTATTTCATCACAATCCAACACACTACAGAATGGACTGCCTCCTCCTGGAACAGTTTCTGTTTCTCTGCAGATTTCTAAGCAGTTGCTCCTCTTTCTTCCTTATCTTCCATCTCAGGTCTTGCCTTCCAACTTGCCCTCCTCCCTCCATAGCTGTCTCACTGTCCCCAGCTTCCTCTTTACTCTTGCCTCTTTTTCCAGTACTAATGGGGTGCCCAACCTCAGAGGCCCAGCAAAATTAAATAACATGGGACCTGAGGTTTTTTTCCCTGGTGCTAGAGTGCTTTAAATGGTGAGTTACTGTTTCAGCTAAAATCTGGCACCAACAGAAAACAGTGTTCCTACAGATTTCACCTTTTATGATGCATAATTACTGATTTCTCTTCTGCTTCACGTTGATTCACCCCAACTGAAATGCATTTTTTGGACATAAATTAGTCCACTGTTGCTTCCATTAGCCAAAGAGTCGTGGTCAATGGGGCAGAGTCTGATTGGAGGCCTGTATCCAGTGGAGTCCCTCAAGGGTCAGTACTGGGACCAGTATTATTCAATATATTCATCAATGACTTGGATGAGGGACTAGAGAGTACTATCAGCAAGTTTGCTGATGACACCAAGCTGGGAGGAGTGGTTGACACGCCAGAAGGCTGTGCTGCCATTCAGCGAGATCTGGACAGGCTGGAGCGTTGAGCGGGGAAAAAATTAATGAAATATAACAAGGGTAAATGTAGAGTCTTGCATCTGGGTAGGAACAACCTCGGGTTCCAGTATAAGTTGGGGAATGACTTATTAGAGAACAGTGTAGGGGAAAGGGACCTGGGAGTCTTGGTGGACAGCAGGATGACCATGAGCCAGCACTGTGCCCTTGTGGCCAGGAAGGCCAATGGTATCCTGGGGTGTATTAGAAGGGGGGTGGTTAGTAGGTCGAGAGAGGTTCTCCTTCCCCTCTACTCTGCCCTGGTGAGACCCCATCTGGAATATTGTGTCCAGTTCTGGGCCCCTCAGTTCAAGAAAGACAGGGAACTGCTGGAGAGAGTCCAGCACAGGGCAACTAGGATGATTAAGGGAGTGGAGCATCTCCCTTATGAGGAAAGGCTGAGGGAGCTGGGGCTCTTTACTTTGGAGGAGACTGAGAGGTGACCTCATTAATGTTTACAAATATATCAAGGGTGAGTGTCACGAGGATGGAGCCAGGCTCTTCTCGGTGACAACCACTGATAGGACAAGGGGTAATGGGCTGAAACTGGAACATAAGAGGTTCCGCTTAAACTCGAGAAGAAACTTCTTCTCAGTGAGGGTGATGGAGCACTGGAACAGGCTGCCCAGGGAGGTTGTGGAGTCTCATTCTCTGGAGACATTCAAGACCTGCCTGGACACGTTCCTATGTACCATTATCTAGGCATTCCTGCTCTGGCAGGGGGATTGGACTTGATGATCTTTCGGGGTCCCTTCCGATCCCTAACATTCTGAGATTCTGTGATTCTGTGATTCATTTCCCAAATTTGAGAAGATGGCCTGTAGTAATTAAAGGCACTTTTGAAAGGTGAGGATGCTTTCGGTCAAATAAAGTTTGGAGAGGATTTTTTTTGTCACATGGCAGTCACTGTCAGTCCATCAGAAGGAAAACATTCTTCCCCCAGATGATAGCATAGGCATAGTGGCAGTCCACACTTAGAGGAGCAGGGTCAAAACTTGCCCTCCACGCTGTACCCAACATACCCATCCACAAGCACAGTTCATCCCACTGCATCCCTAGCCTGTGCTAGTCCTGACCAAAGGCTTCTGGAGCCAGGAAGTGGCCAAAAGAGATATTCCAGGGAGGAATATCCTAATAAGTCTAACATACAATGATATTTCTGTCATATGCTTCCTGACCTCCAACTTCCTGTGCTGGATGTTTTTTTATGTCTTAGATGTCTCACAGTGTACTTCTCTCTATTTTTTCTGTCTCCACTTGGACCCCTCAAACTCTTTGTAGCCAGCTGTAGCTTTGGCCAGGAGTGCCACACAGAAGAACTGCCTCTGTTTGTTTACAAACTGCATCCTGCTAATTTTACCTAACAGCCCTCACGTCTCTTGTTCGGACACAGTGAGTAGTCATTTCCTTCTCCATTCATGCCAGAGGTGCTTAAAGAACAACTAAGATCATAAAGACAAATATTCTAAGGACTCATAAATAAGGAAACTTGAGAATCCTTTCAAACAAGAAAACAAGGTTTTCTCACAGTTTCACACGTGCTTTAAATGAGTGGTGGTGATGATAAAAGAACAGTCCTTGAGCTGGAGAGGAGCCATAATTTTGCACATCTAGGAGCTGGCTGCACTTGACTTTAAATGAGACTCTCTGGAAGGGTCTTATGGATGGAGAATATTACTGAAGCCCTTACATAATGTTTGTGAGTTTCCATTTACATTAAATAGAGATAAGTTGGCCACCTACTGTTCATATTTTCATATCAGATGGTTTTGTCTCACATCAAGAGAAACTAAATGGTTTTAGTTTAAAACAGATGGTAAACTGTTGGCAGGAGCTTTCAGAGACATCAACAATTGTACAGTAAAGTAGGGCTCATAGGACAGATGAGAAATGAAGTACCCAGTGCTAGGAAGTGACCTGAAATTAAATCCAAGGTATAGGCCATCACACAGCAGGATGCTGAAAACTTTCCTACAGATCTGCATTCTGCAACTAGCTCCTGTCTCTTTCAAGGACAGAGTAAAAGCCCCAGTTTGAAGAGCGATTGTCTCTTGGAGAAATGAAAATCCACATCCAAGCCTGTATCAGGCTACTTGCATGTTTCTCACAGATTGTTTCAAACAGAGTTCCTGTCTCCAGGTGAGAAAATCTTCTTGGTAAGACAGAACAGCTGAAAAAAACCACTGCAAAAGCAACTTGTAGTAGTAAAAGATGGTCCATCAGTCTGTTAAACATCAGCATACAAAATATATTCCTGGAAAACACACACATAAATACCTCACTGCCTAGGTTGTCACCTGCAGCTTACCTGTCTGAAATCCTGATTTAAACACCTGGATGTTGGGATACGCAGGCAAGACAGTAAACACAAATATGCTGAGGGGTCACCATGATGGACAAGATTGGAATGACCTGCATTTCAGTTTGCCTTAGAGCAGAGCCCTGAGCACGGGGGGCTGCTCTTTGCCTCATGCAGGAGCTGATGTTGGGATGAAGAGCGCTCCTCCATAACAGGTAGCACGCCTACAGGCTGCTGCAGGAGATGAGTCTGAAAGCTGCCATATAAATATTCTTGCTGCTTAGAAATGGAAGCATAGAGAAAGCTAGTCAGACAGATGTGCAGAGTGACAGCAGTTGTGTGGCAGTTAGTTGAAGATGGCCCCACTAGCTTTTGCCACAGTGCGGAACAGTTTCTACATGTTAGCTAATTCTTCTCCTACCATTACGATCATTGCCAATCAACTATCATCCCTACCCATCCTTCTAGCTTTCTTATTCATCCTTTCATGAGACCCTGAACTTTTGATCATCCTGAACTTTGTTTCTCATCTTCCTGGGAGCTCCGAATAACTGCAAGAAGACAGTAGTTTTGAGGAAATCCAAGATAAATGCTGGAGATTTACTCCTTCCATAGGCACTGACAAGTTAAAAATTGCTTTGGTTCCCATGGAAGGTCATTTAATAGTTTCAGAAATGAATTGAATGCTGTTTCCCAGGGCTTCAAGACTTCTCTTTCTCAGGGAAGACAGTTTTCTTCTGCATAGATGTATTTTAATTACCATCTAGCTAGTAAGAGTATAGAAGAGGAAAGACAGTCCTTCCTGAAAAGGGCAGATGTGTATTCAGTTTCTCCCAGGATCACACAATGCCCTTTCCTTACACCTTCTCATAACAGTCTAGTGAGCCAAACCTCTTCTGCAGATAAGCCTAAACTGAACCAAATGCTTTTGAAGCCTGACGTATTTTTCTTAAGCTGTTTGTCGTAGAATCATAGAATGGCCTGGGCTGGAAGGGACCTCAGAGATCATTTTAATCCAACCTCCCTGTTGTGGGCAGGGACGCCACCTCTCCACTAGGTCAGACAACACGTGAGAACCAAATGGGAATCGAACTCGTGAACTTTGGTGTTTCAAGCACCATGCTCAACCCACTGAGCTAAGCCGGCCCCTCCATTCAGAGCTTTTTCCATAGCCTAGCCCTACCGGGCTCTTTTATATGGCCCCAAGGCCTTCCCAAATGCCTGAAAGAAAAGTCATGCCTAAGTGGAATCAGCACTTTAGTTTCAATGTTCATGTGAATGATTATGTGGCACTGATTTACCTAAATTGGCTATTGTCTTTTTTCTAAATCATCAGAATGAAACTGCATTACAACTCAAAAAAGTTGCACTTAAGACAATGTTGACATAGCATTTTGATTTTTCACATCCTTTTGTATCCAAGTTGGCAAGATTGCTAGATACATATGTATTATACTGTTGAATCTTTAATTTTTAATATAAAAATGCTTCAGTCAAAAAACTTTGCTCCCTTATGTTCTTGCTCTCCCTTTTCCTCATGCAGTCATCTCCAAAATACAACACTGCTTATCTCTGTGTCTCCAGCATCCTACTGCTGGAAGTCATTTCATGCAGTAAAAACCACCTTTTTCCTTGTGCAGAAATGCTGATGTTAGTTAAAAACACACACATGTTCTTACAGAGAATGAGAAAGCCAGCATACAACCATAAACCTTCTGATATAATCAAACCAAATTTAGAAAATGTGAATAAAAAAAGTCACCTCCCTCATGTAACTCCTGAGATGGTCACCTATTTTTCATCTGTCTTTCCTCTTTGATCCCAAGTTGACTCCAATGTACACTGGTCAGCCCAACCCACCTCGAACAATTTTTTTAATAGATCCAGCATGAGCACACTCTCCTGTGTGATCTGTGTGCTTGTAACCTTTCCCTAATGGGTGACAGTAAAGGACAGAAGCATTTACCTCCGCAAAATAATTTCATGAAAAAGATTTTCTTTTTCTTTTTTTTTTTTCCTTTCTTCAAATCCAGGAGGAAGACATAGCTCTTCCAGTGCACACAAAATAAAGGATCTTGATCTAGCTGGTGCTTCACAGTTCCCAAACCCTCTTAGGACAACAAAACTCAAAGCAAGCCCTCTAACCTATCATCATGCTGAGGCTGCAACACGGATGTAGATCCTGCACAGTTTCCAAACTAACCTTACTTAACCCAGGTACTCCTTAAAACACTTTGGAACTTCAGCAATTTTGGCCTGAGCTTCCGAGATACAAAAGAAACTAAGGACAAATCCAGTCTGCAGAGAGTCTTTTGATGTGACTTTTTGTGATGATGACTTTGCTCAGCTCTGCTCATGACATTCAGGATGGAACCTGGACTGCAGACTCTTCCTTGATTGCCAGTCCTGGGGAGGAAGGCAGGCTCAGGACAAATTGCAGTGAAGTAGAAAAAAGGTTTTGGGGACAGGGGAATACCAGGAAGATTAGTATAGACATGCTGCCCTTGCAATTAAAAGCAGCCATCCTCCTCCAGAATACATGGCCACCTTGTCCTGGCATCAGAGCATCCTTCAGAAGAGGCATCATCCCTCTCTTTGCAGAAGGAGCCTGGCTATTGTGAGCACTGGTATGAGTAGGTATCAGGTCCATACGTTAAGCATCTGATTCAGAGGGGTGTAAACAGTGCTAAAGCCTCCCAGGAAGTCAGGAAAGGGTGATTTTTCTTTCTAAAGATTATGGCACTCACATGAAACACACTGGATGTACACAGCAAAACATGCCTTCTTTAACCATCATGAAGTGTTTCTTTCTCTATTTCATTTGTTATCTGCAGGATTCTGGTATACGGGCTGCCTCTACATAAGCAAGTTTGGCTTTAATTGAATGTTGGTGTTTCCCCCAAATATCTGGAGGCAACCTGGCGTGGACTCCCTGTGGTACAAATTAACGTCTGATATCTCTATCACTCTATTGGATTCAGACAGCAGAATATCTAAGAAAAAAGGTTGCTTTGGATTTTTGAGCCTCTCTAAATGCCTCAGGTACTTTAAACATTTTTTCTCTCTCCATGAAAAATTCATCCTCAAATGATACGGCATTGTGAAAAGTGAACAAATAGCACCCCCCCCCCCCCCCCCCCCCCCCCCCGCCACCTCCCTTTGTTCATTAACAAACAGTGCTGGCTGGGAATACAGGATGTTCCAGGCTGCATTCATTGAGCTCAGTCCCTTCTTTTTAAGAACAGCCAACACCAGATACTTCAGACAGAGGTGGGAAGAACTAATGCAGGCAGAGGCAGGCAAATTTGCCTCTGTGTTGGTCCTGCCTTGACCTCAAAGACTTAATATCGTGCTTCACACTGTAGGGTCTGAAGACCTTACCCCTTTCTACCAAGTGGGACCAAGAGGGTGGGAAGCAAGGTGCAGAGATATTACAGGCTGGAGGACAAGGCATGCCCTGGGGCAAGGGGGACCACAGCACATAAAGCTCGCACAGCCAATCTGCCAAAGACCCCAGAGTGTGATCATTAGATTTAAGTCACACAATCAGAACTACCAGAACTTTTCCTGCTGCTGCCGGATGTTTCAGAGAGCTCCGTGGTTGAAGCCATGTTGTTCCACTCCCAAGCTAGGGTGATTTGGGCATCATGCTGTCAACTGCAGTTTTTTTACTTCAGCAAGGGAGACTGAAAAACTGGCTGTATGTGTTCATTGCTGTTAGAGAAAGCCTGAATGAAGTGTAAAGAAACACACAGAATCACAGAATCACAGAATGTTAGGGATTGGAAGGGACCTCAAAAGATCATCAAGTCCAATCCCCCCTGCCAGAGCAGGAACGCCTAGATTATGCTACATAGGAACGTGTCCAGGCAGGTCTTCAATGTCTCCAGAGAAGGAGACTCCACAACCTCCCTGGGCAGCCTGTTCCAGTGTTCCGTCACCCTCACTGAGAAGAAGTTTCTTCTCAAGTTTAAGCGGAACCTCTTACGTTCCAGTTTCAGCCCATTACCCCTTGTCCTATCATTGGTTGTCACCGAGAAGAGCCTGGCTCCATCCTCGTGACACTCACCCTTGATATATTTGTAAACATTAATGAGGTCACCCCTCAGTCTCCTCTTCTCCAAACTAAAGAGCCCCAGCTCCCTCAGCCTTTCCTCACAAGGGAGATGCTCCACTCCCTTAATCATCCTAGTTGCCCTGTGCTGGACTCTCTCCAGCACTTCCCTGTCTTTCTTGAACTGAGGGGCCCAGAACTGGACACAATATTCCAGATGGGGTCTCACCAGGGCAGAGTAGAGGGGAAGGAGAACCTCTCTCGACCCACTAACCACCCCCCTTCTAATACACCCCAGGATGCCATTGGCCTTCCTGGCCACAAGGGCACAGTGCTGGCTCATGGTCATCCTGCTGTCCACCAAGACTCCCAGGTCCCTTTCCCCTACACTGTTCTCTAATAAGTCATTCCCCAACTTATACTGGAACCTGGAGTTGTTCCTACCCACATGCAAGACTCTACATTTACCCTTGTTATATTTCATTAAATTTTTCCCCGCCCAACGCTCCAGCCTGTCCAGGTCTCGCTGGATGGCAGCACAGCCTTCTGCCATGTCAGCCACTCCTTCCAGCTTGGTGTCATCAGCAAACTTGCTGATAGTACTCTCTAGTCCCTCATCCAAGTCATCGATGAATATATTGAATAATACTGGTCCCAGTACCGACCCTTGAGGGACTCCACTGGATACAGGCCTCCAACCGGACTCCGCACCATTGACCTAAACTCTTTGGCTTCTTCCCCTCAGCCAGTTCAGAGTCCACCTCACTACCCGAGAGTCTAGACCACACTTCCTCAGTTTAGCAGCGAGGATGCTGTGGGAGACTGTGTCAAATGCTTTACTGAAGTCCAGGTAGACCACATCCACCGCTCGGCCATCATCTATCCACCTTGTTATATCCTTGTAAAAGGCTATGAGGTTAGTCAAGCACGACTTCCCCTTGGTGAAGCCATGTTGACTGTCTCTAATGACCCTCTTATCCTTGATATGCCTTGAGATGGCACCAAGGATAAGTCGTTCCATCACTTTCCCAGGGATGGTGGTGAGGCTGACCAGTCTGTAGTTTCCCGGGTCCTCCTTCTTGCCCTTTTTGAAGACTGGAGTGACATTTGCTTCCCTCCAGTCCTCAGGCACCTCTCCCGTCTCCCAACACTTGGCAAAGATGATCGAGAGTGGTCTAGCAATGACATCAGCCAGCTCCCTCAGCACCCGTGGATGCATCCCATCTGGACCCATGGATTTATGGATGTCCAGATTGCTTAATTGGTCCCTAACCCAGTCCTCATCGACTAAAGCAAACTCCACCACTGCCCTGACTTCCTGTGGGGCCTCAGGGGAACGGGGCTCCTCAGGACAGCCTCCGGCAGAGTAGACAGAGACAAAGAAGGCATTCAGTAACTCTGCCTTCTCTGTATCTTCTGTCACCAAGGCACCCACCTCATTCATCAGTGGACCTACATTGCCTCTGGTGTTAGTTTTATCTGCCACGTATTTGAAAAAGCCCTTCCTGTTGTCCTTGACCCCTCTCACCAGGTTTAATTCAAGGGAGGCCTTTGCTTTCCTAGTTGCCTCCCTACACCCTCGGACAACAGCCTTATATTCTTCCCAAGTGGCCAGCCCCGTCTTCCAAGATCTGTAAATTCTCCTCTTGCACTTGAGCTTACCAAGCAGATCCCTGTTTAGCCACGCAGGTCTCCTGGCTCCCTTCCTTGACTTCCTACATGTCAGGATGCTCTGATCTTGAGCACGGTAGAAGCAGTCCCTGAACGCTAACCAACTATCTTGGGCCCCTTTACCTTCAAACAGCCTTGCCCATGGGATTTTCTCGAGTAATTGTTTGAAAAATCCAAAGTTTGCCTTGGCAAAGTCCAGGGTTGCAATTCTGCTTGCTATTTTGTTTCTGCTACATGAGATCCTGAACTCCATCATTTCATGGTCACTGCAGCCAAGGCAGCCCTCAACCTTTACTGCTTCAACCAGATCCTCCTTGTTAGTGAGGATGAGGTCCAGCAGTGCTCCTCTCCTAGTCGGTTCCTCCACCATTTGCATCAGAAAATTATCATCGATGCACTGGAGGAACCTCCTGGACTGTGGCTGGCTGGCTGAGTTGTCCTTCCAGCAAACATCAGGGAAGTTAAAATCCCCCACGACAAACAGGGCCTGTGATTGTGAGACCGCTCTCAGCTGCCTGTAGAAGGCCTCATCAACTTCCTCACCCTGATCTGGTGGCCTGTAATGGACACCCACAACAGTATCTCTCCTGCCAGCCTGCCCCTTAATTCTAACCCATACACTCTCAACTTGCTCCTCCTCCATGCCTGGATGGTATTCAAGACATTGTAGTTGCTCTTTCACGTAAAGAGCGACTCCACCACCTCGCCTGGCTGGCCTGTCTTTCCTGAAAAGGACATAGCCACCCATGACCACATTCCAGTCATGTGAGCTGTCCCACCATGTCTCTGTCATTGCCACCAGATCATAATCTCCTGCCCAAACCCAGGTTTCTAGCTCCTCCTGCTTATTCCCCATGCTGCGTGCATTGGTGTATAAGCATTTCAGGGAGCAAGCTGAGCACACTGATCTCACCCTAGGGGGATGGGAGGCCACCCGGTCCTCATAATTTCTAGAGCACTGCCCCACTGCAATCACAGCTATAACCCCATCCCCCTTCACATTTAGTTTAAAGAACGCACTATGAGTCCCGCCAGCTCGTGACCAAGGATCCTTTTTTCCCTTTGTGTAATTGGAACCCCAGCTTGTTTCAGTAGATCAGGTGCCCTGTAGATCTCCCCATGGTTAAAAAATCCAAAGCTAGACCGCTGGCACCACCCCTTTAGCCAAGTATTAATCTGCTGCACATTTCAGGGCTCAGTGATTAGTGCTGAAGTTCATCATGTATTAAAGGAGTAGTTCTGTGTAAGAACAATTATGACATGAGGAAGATGACTAGGTGGATAAGAGGGAGATCAAAAGACAGACTATCACAAATTTGAGACCGTTGAGAAATTGGGCCATCTGGGATGAAAAAAAATGAAAAGAAAAAAAGAATACGAGAGACAAAAAAAAAAGAAGAAAAAAAGAAACAGGATCTTGCTGTATTTCATGGCTTTAGAGGTTCAGGTTGTCAAACTATTCCAAATCATACTTAAACATTACAGCTTCCCAGAAAGTGGAATTTCCTCTCTGTCCAAAAGTTGAACCGTAAGACAAACAGGCTGTGATCATCACGTGTCTGAAATAATGAAGAGCAAAATATTTTCTTGTTCTTTTTTTATGAGAGAAAACATTCTGAAAAATCATTGATAGCAACATTGATTTTTCAGTCTGAAGAAGTTTCTCATTTTAATTCTTTTGTTAGACATGAACTTATTATAGTCAACAATGAAATGACACCACTAGCAGACTATTTTAAGACAAGCCTAAATGATTAATTTCTTCCAGAAAACAACAAAAAAAATCTGTGGAAAATTGTCAGGCCATGTTCTCAGCTTTGGAGTGAAGCCAAATTTCATCACCCAGTACAAAATGCAGTTCCTTTCTTCTGCCCAGAAACAACCAGCCATAACCTGGCCAGTACAAAGCAGAAAATAACTGGGCTGATGTCAGGATCTGCTCATTTTTACACTAGCTAAGGTCCGGGCTGAAAATAATTGCACATCTCTAGGAACGAATCAACCTATAGGTCAAATAACATATAGGTAAACACACAGAAAAAAAAAAAAAAGCGTTACACCTAAGGCCTGTAGGATTTTATGGCAAAAAAACCCAATATTACATACCTCCCTTTATGGAATGCAACTGATTTGAAAATATTCTACCAATATTATCCTTTACCTTTCTATCTTTCAGATACCTGCTTCGTTGTATATGTTATACTGCAGTAAAACAGTGAAGAAAGAGGTAAGGAAGAGCAATATCAGGACACACTCCTTCCTCTGTGTGATTCACACTTGGCTGGAAGAAAGAACTCGTGTCAGGGAAGGGTATGAAAACAGCCCCAACAGCGTTAAAGAATGCAGGGCACAGAAGGGTCTAGCAGCCTGTAGTCCCTGTCAACATTTATCCACAAAGATGTGATCATACAGGAGCCTGCAGCATGCAAACCATATCGACAGCAAACGGAAATGGAAGCTGAGCTAAGACTCTGGAAAGACTGTTTGATCTTCCTATATTTTGTGGAAATAAAACTTAAAGGAAAATCCTAAGACACAGGTGGCTATAATTTACCTTGAGCTCATCAATTCAATCTCAAGAGCAATTGCTTAAAAAGCACATTACATACACTCTCATAAGTGATATATACTAACATAAGATGATGCCAGAATGTGGACTTCACACTATTGCAAAATTTACTTATCTGTGTGATATACTGAAGAGTCACACTAACCAAGTGCTCAGACTGCAGTTTTTACTTGACTGCATAGTTAGAGAAAATATACACAAGACCCCTGTGGTGAAAAAGCCTATTCATGGGCAATTGTTGGTAATTGTTATTTACCTGGGAATTGGCCTCGAGATTTTTATTGTATGCGTGAGCTCACCTTTCCCATTTAACTGTTCTCCCTTTGACTTACAGGGCAATGCTTTCAAGACTCAACAATCTGGTAATGTCAAGGAAGTGAAACAAGCAACAAATCTAAATCAAAACAGTTTCATGGCTGGGAGATAACACTTTTGACTGGTTTTAGAAAAATTTGAATGAGGTAAATCTGAGCAGAAACATTCTCTATCTGTCTTCAAAGAAGGACTGTTTTTCCCTTTTTTTTTTTTTTAAATAGTGATTTCTGCATTTATTTTACATTTAAAATAATGTCTGCACCATGCAGCCAGCAGTGGATTTATAATTATAGCCTTATTCCTCGCACAAAGTCCTCAGCATCAGATCTGGGTCTTGCTGGGTCACACAGAGGCATCACATTGCTCCCCCTCATCTGAGGGGACCTGATCCGGCATTACACCTGTGCTTACAGACTCAAAACTATTTGAACAAATAGAGTCATCTTCATACCTGATTAGGGCTTTTTTTATTGACTGACTGCTGCATTTCTGGTCTGAGGAGGAGGGTTACCTGTACTTTAGCCCTTAGCTAAACCTTGCACAAGATTTCCTTCAGACATGAGGAGCTCAAGGAAGTACCCTTCTCACATGGCACAGCTGAAGCTGAAAGAATATGTTTGCCCACAGCCTTATGCTTTGGCAAAACATGAACATAAGGGATAAGATCATCAGCTACTGAGGACAAGCTGTTGAGGATCTCCTGTCTCCATAGAGAGCCAGGAGCCAGGCAGTCCCTTGTGGCCGTTTCAGTTGCTTAACACAGCACTGCTGCATCAATTAAACTCCTTGTCACGGATGATAAAAACACAAGAGTTGCTTAAAAAGTCTAATCAGCACCACAGCAGTGATATTAAAATGGTGCTGATGTGGGTGAGGAGGAGGGTTTTTTCAGCAGAAAAGGTCGCTCAGAGTCAGGGAGTCATTCTGCTCTCCAAGACCCAAAAAGTCCTGTGTGTAACAGGTGCTTGTTCCTTTCCCTTTGCTGAGTAGATTGAAAGCCACAAAGAGAACATGCAAAAGCTTTGGCAGAGCAAATATTATAGGATATAATACTCTCAAAGTACTTCTGATCTACAGTAGCTATGCCAATGGCTAATGGTACATTAGCTAAGTGCATTCGAGGGTATGTGTACTACTCATCTAAGGGGTTTGAAAGTAGGAAAAATGTTTCGCAGCACATGCATGTGCTGAGTACAGAGTAACACAACAGAGCTGGGACCCACCAAGAACCATGGGCCTTCTTTTAGTAGGAACAAGTAAAAAGGCTGTCATCCAAGGCTGGAAACTCTGGGATTTTGAAGTGTTGGTTTGTTCGTTTACAGTTTGGCAAAAATATTTCTTGAGGGAACACAAATGGCCTCTGTCACAGTTTGGGACAGAAAAGAAGTTCTCTTTATTATAAAATGGTTCAAAAATTTTTGAACTTAGCACTGTCAATGCTTGGCAACATTTAAGCAACCTTTTAATACGATTACGAGCTGTTTCAAAGCAGGAAAAATTCTGTTTAGAAATGAGATGGGTGAAGCATTTTCGAGATAGAAAACATCACAAGTCTGGAAGATTGCTATCAGATAATTCAGGTAAAAACTGACATTGCCAACAATCTTATTTTCCTGACATTTTCTTCACACAGCAAACATGACTGTTTGGGATCCTATTTTCGAAGTAGGGGTGCCAACTTTTCTCCATTCACTTGTGTATTTCTGGGTACCTCACAAGCTTATTTTCCAGTGGGAACTCCTGGGTCAGATCCCGACACTCTGGGCTTGCTCTCCACACCCCTCAGCTGGCCAGATGCTATGGGGAGAAAGGGAGGCCTGAGGTACCTAGCTCAAGCCCTCCAGATCAAGGGCAGCATGGTGGGGGACAACAAAGAAAGCATTCCCATCCACCTGGCCAAGGTAAAGCTGCAAGCCAATGTGCCAAAAGTGCTACCTGAGGTACCCTGGAAATCCCTGGGGAGTACAGTCATGGACCTAAGTTTCAGATGCATATGATGTTCCTGTCTTTTTATCTTGGCTACATGATTTTATGTGCCATTAATTTCATCCCACTTCAGGTTACAGAAATGTTGCAGAGGCGAAAATAATATTCCGTATATTTGTTCGTGTCCCATTTCAGAATCAAAATGTGTTTTAAATACTTTACACACCCATTACTCTTTATTATGAACTAGTACTCATATGGATAACACTGAGTTTTATGACAATGCATCATACCCTTCAATAAGTACTGCACTGCACCATACATCACTTAACTGCAAACACACTTTTGTACCCACAGTTAAATTGTTTTTATTGTACTCTCCTCACTTGCTGAAAAAAACCCTTGACATTACGTTCACTTAAAAGTCACATTCTCCACTTCTTCTTTTATTTTCTTCAATTACAACTCTCTCTTCATTTTAAAATATAAAATAAAAGATAGGACTGAACAAAAAAAGTGCCAAGAAGAAGTAGCAGACTAATATGAAAGCAGAAAATACTGAGCAAAATTGACATTTTGGCACAGATTCTGGTAACTTGTTTTTCAGGAGACAAGATTGGACATGGCAGTATTCCTATGAGAGAGCATGGTCAGAAAGCCTAGTTCAGAGAAGAGGAGTGACAGTATCAGCATTGCAGCTAACGTGAAATACTGGAGCAAAGCTGTCCTTTCTAGGTTAGTATCAAGCAGCATGAAACCCAAACACTGTCATTTCCAAAAGATTGTTTTCCCCAGAACTATTTATAACACCATCTTCAATATTTCAATGTTTCCACCATCTCTGTCTCTTATATTTAGGATGAAGACATAGCTGAGACACTTGTTCACAGAACAGAAATCCTATTTTCCCAGTCAGCCCCTGCATCTTCCTTTTCTGAAGATTTCACTGTAAGGACGTGTATTTCTTGATTCATCATTTATATACCAGAACCTTTTCAAAACTTCTTGGATTTACCCGCCTATATTAATACAACCAACGCTGTGGCATTTTTCAGCAGTTTGGTTTTCCATCATATTGGCATAAATAAGGAAGGTTAATCTTAATAAATGTTTATCTTAATGTAGAAACTGGGAGCAATGTTTCCACTGAAAATTTTGATTAATTTCTTCTCTTTTTGAGGATGAGGAATTTTTATTGCCCAACGTTCACATTATTGGTTTTTTCTCACAAAAAAATGTACTAAAGATGTGTAACAAAAAATGGATTTCATCTGGCACATTTATTTTCAAGTATAAAACACATTCTACACAGGCACATACAAAAGTAATAAGTAGTTAACATCTCTTGAACTAACCCTACTGAACACACAAATTTTTAGCATTCCACTCCACAGCTACACAGCGAAATAAACACGAGTTTTTCGAAAACTGAACAATACTTCCGAGATCCCTTTGAAATCTTTTCTTACTTATTCATCCCAGTAAAATACACAGACTTTTCAGGCAAACTTAGTTCACAGCAGCCAAGGCCCAAAAACTGAAGAGCACTTAAACAAACAGAACAGGTGTCAATCCCATTTCAGGTATGCACTTTTCCACTAGAGTGTTACTTCTTTACTAGGGTTGTTTGTTACAACTAGCAAAGCTTTCTCAGTTCAGCTCTCTAATGAGCAGGAGAATTAAGGTTACATGATCGACTTGCTGATTCTTTCTGTGATTTGGTCACAGCTTCAAGGAGAGAAAGTAGCAGTTGCAAGCCCTTCACCTGTACAAAATTCCTTCTCATTTATTCAGACTAATGAATGGACCACACTGATACTAGCCTCTCCCACTCCAGTAACAACAGAACCAAGAACAAAAAAACTTACTGGGTTAATGCAAAGTGATTATAGGAAATGGAGGAACTTTAAGAAATGAGAAGAATTCCATAGTCGTAGAAAGTAAATTGGTTAGGAAAGGTTCGACACGATGACTTCAAGAAAAATAGATAAAGAAGAAGCAGCAGTTTGTAAGAGCTGTGGGAAAGTAATTAAGATATTTGTGTTGATAGCCTCAACACCTAGATACCTGCAAATAATCTAAATCGACATTATACTTTAAAGAAATTGTACTAGAAGGGACCTGTTTGTATCTTGTGTTTTTCTTGCTTTCTTGCTCTGTCATTGCCAATCTTTTTTTCTTTTTCTTTTTTTTTTTTTTTTTTTTTTTGGTAGGACTGAGAGCACAATCATGAACACCATTATAGATACAGTTATGAAATCTTTTTCTCCTGACTTTTTTTTTTTTAACCTTTTAATCCTGGTGCAGGTATGTTTCCTCTCAATATAAATTCACTCAACACTATTTTCCTGGCTGAACAGCAAAGTTTGGGAAAAAAAAAAAAGAAAACCATAAGCAATATAAGAATAGTAATCTTCAAGCACAAAACTCTTATTGTATCAAGCTTCCATTAAGATGACCTCAAATCATAGTTTGATGACAGCAAGAGAAATATTAAATCCATAGACATTTAGAATTTTATTCCCCATAAAACTATTCAGTGCATACACCAGCTGCCAAAAAGACACTCATAAAAGCCTTTTGGCCAAAACCAGCTACTAGCTTTGAAAAATTACTTCTGTTTTGGTGACAAAAAGCGTCTTCATTCAACACTCCTCTTCCCTTTTCCAGAGAAAGGGATAAATTTTTGCAGAAGCTGTTTTTCCTTGGGGAGAATCCCTCAACATCGTAATGGAAAGTTTTCAGGAAGGTTTATTTCAAATGGATTGAAACCCTCTTGGCCACAGATGCTGGCAAACCTCAGCTCCAAGATGTCCTGGGGAGATGAAGAGCACACAGTACCATCATGCTGTGGTTCTTAACCCTCTGATGCATTCAGAATTTCTTGTGCCCCAAGACTAGAACTGGGTGAGCTGTCTGGGCTGCAGATCTTGAGCGCAGCCTCTACAATGAATTTAGGAGAGCTGTATTTTTCCACTGAAGGGTTTGCAACAGTCCACCAGGACAGAGGTAATCAATACCTTGCCTACCATGCTCTGTTCTTCTCTTGCCATAGCTTGGTTATGCACAGGCTTTGCAGCATGTTTTCACTCACAGTATCAATTCTGTGATTCTGTGATCAATGGGAAAGAAGAAGGTATCAAAAATAGCAAACTTGCTCTGCTCTTCTTCAGGCCAATCTGTCTTCCAAGCTCTTAAAAGTACCCTTAGTTCTCCATCCTCTTTCTTGGTGTTCCCTTTTTATTCTTCTTCTTAGCTTTATTCTTCCTTCTGTTTCTTCTCTCTTTCTGCCATCACTTTCTTTCTTGCTCCCATCACTTTCTTCCTTATGCTACTGCTTGTTATGTTCAACAGAAGATGACTCTGCAGATTTGACTCCTTTTTAAAATTCACAGGCTCATTATATTACACAAAACCAGAGCCATTCTTTCCATATATGTTTCACTGGATTGGAAACACAGTCATCCAGGTCAAGAAAATGAGAAAAACAGCACGATCTTCCACTAAAAATTCATCAGGTAGAGTGGTATGAAAATTCTGACAAGTCTACTCAGGTAAGAGAGGTCTTTCCTCTCAACAACAGAGGAATTAACACTTTGTACATAGCTCATCTCACCCACTAGCCTTCTCAAAACATTTCTTGCTTTCCCTTTTCATTTACTGAAATGATCACCATATATAATTCTCCATTTGCTGTCTCAATTCTCCTGTTGGTTTTGACATCACAAGTGAGAGACTTGAGCATTCCCTTTACTCGTTGTTCTGATACAACCAACAGTATTTCCTGCTCAAGACTAAAATCAGAAGGCGACGTTATTTCTTATGACAAGGCTAATGCTTTGACTACTGTTTTCATTAAGGTTATTTTCATTTTTTGTTAGTATTATTGCTTCAGATCAAAATCAGAGTAGCAAATGAACTAAAGGAAAAAAAGGTGTTCCGAAATCTCAATATACTACAGCTTCTTTTTGCTATATTTTTTTTCTGTAACTCCTGCTGTGTATTTAGGATATGTTCCTTTTTGCCAGGTGCTTTTTCTGTTTGTTTCTCTCCAAGTTAGTGAAATTCTTAAGCAGTACAAAAGCCACTACTCCACTTAATTATTGACTGGAGAGGCTCCTTGAGACCTCCCTAGGAAAGCCTCGTAAGTACAAACTACTGTTCCTCCCTATCGTCACTGAAAGATTTACAAGATCAACATTTTCTACATGTATCAATTACTCCTCTCTTTGGGTCCTTGAATCAAACTTGATGTCTCAAAAAAACCCCAGCACTCTTACTGGCATTGTTTATCAGTTAAATCTAGGCCTTGCTTCTCATAATTCACAGAGAAAGATCATTTACCTCAAGAATCGAATTTTATTCCTTTCACCACCAGTGCAATGGCTTAGACTAATACTTTTACATGAGCTTATTCCGGTTTGATTAATTGTGAAGCCACCTGGCAGTAGAACCACACCACCAGGACCAACCTTTTCATAATGCTGACATTGAGTTAAATGTCTGGTTTTAGAAAATTTTCCCTCATTGCATATTGATCTTTTTTAGCCAGCTACAGAATTTGACACACAGACTGATCGGCCAGAAAACTTCAGATCTAGACAACAAAAAAGAGATGCTTTATTGGTAAGGCTGAGGTCTGCAATACTGGGAAAAAAATCTTCACCCACTTCTTTTCTGCAGGAATTATTTGTTTCAGTTGAGTTTCCTGAGCAATTTTTAAGCAATCTTCTTTCCCTTATCCGAAGCAATGTTCAATGGTGTTTCTAAGCAAGAAGGACCCCTAAAGCCAGCTACATACATTTCTAGATTACATGAAGACACCAGATCGAACACCAACCATTACTGACACCAGCTGAGATTCTTCTTGTTGGTATACAGTACATTTTGTTTTGGAGCATATGCTCCCTTATTGCCATGCAGTCATATGTTTACACTCCAGCATACACTGATAGCTTGATGTCCTGCTGTAAAGAATCACAAGACTCTTTTCTGCTTCTGGCTATAGTACTGAAATTAGGGCAACCAGACTGATTTACTCCAGATGAGGAAACAGCCTGGTACATGTGAAAACTCCTACACACCACTTAGAAAGATACCTTTGTTATTTTTACTGAGAACATCCTCTACTGGTTAGAATGTATAGAAAGGATTAACAAATTGCTGCCTGTTTCTAATATCAGAATTTATTTTTCTTCATGTCGCTTTTGCCATATTGGCAATGTTTACGGCCATCTGGCTTTCATAAGCTTTCACCGAGTTTAGCCGTGTGAAACCAGAACTCAACCTGGTTCACCTTTGTACCAAATTATAAGGTCAAACATGGGTTCAGCTGTACTGACAATCTTGTGGGCAACCCTCTTGTGCTCACTGCTTCTAAACCAATATTGTTTGTACCATCTTCCTCATGCAGATTTAAATCATGATACCTAGCTCTAAACTCTGAATTGATTCATATCAAAGAGTTACCATTGTGGGCTTCTGTAACTTGGCCTTTTTGTGGCCAAAATTTCTTGTGTCAGATGGATCAGTTGCTAAGGACATCAGATACAAAAAACCACCAAAGGTGATAAAACTAAACCAGTGTATCTAACTATATCGCCGTTTAGTTGCAGGCCTAGCAATATTTTTCGGTGTTCTGAGTGCTCTAAAGTGTCTCAGATAACCTGTCAGTTTTCTTCCTTTGGCAGTCTTATTTATTCATTTCACAGGTACACTTCTAGCCTTCATGAGAATAAGAATCTTAAGTATTAAACACAAAAGACATGTAAAAATATGACACAACACCCAAAGATGCTTCATAGATTAAACGTGGTGCTTTTCAGCCAATGTCATAACTTCAAACGTGTCACTGTTGTTGGATCAAGAGTTTAGCATAAAATCATAGGGTTGTAAGGAAATGGTCTGACACAAGTTTTTCCTTGGATTTCTTAGAAACTGCTTTTATTCACTGAAAAGAACTTCAGATTTTGCAGAAATAGGAGCACATCAACAAGGATCATTTTCAGAGCATTTTGACAACTTTTCACTAAAGCTGAAATCCTAATTTCAGAACGCATTTTATACATCACTTTTGAGTGGCTCATTTTTCAGCATTCTGGCTTGAGCACTTATTTCTTAAGCCAAATTATTTTGCTGGTTTGAAATAAATTGAAACACTAGGGAATTCCTTAGCACAGCATATGCATAAGGAATTTAAAAGCTGACAGTATACTTATGTTCTTTAAGCCATCAATTACAGTATTCCTCAAATACTGTACCTAGAGGTGTGGCAGGAATCTAGATAGGACAGCGTATGATATAGTTGACTCAGCCTTCCATTCTACATTTAGTCTCAAGTGAGTTTCTCCATTAATCTGTTATTAATCTGTATATCTCATGTCTGCAGACCAGAGATTGGCTACCTAAATCCAGAATCTGATACCTTTCATCTGGAGATGGATTATTTTGCTTTATGTAGTCCCATTGAAAGCCATGAGTCACAGCACCTCAGTCTGAGGGAGAATTAGAGTGACACTGCATCGACAATGTTAGCCACAAGCAAATGTTTCAGAAACATGCAGAGGAAAATAAAGGAATGCATACTTCTTCTACCTATATTCACGCTGTATGGTAGACAGCTCTAGAAGAAGATGATGAAATAGCAAAATTAGGCGGAGAATTGGCTGTACTTTACTGGTGTCGTCACAATCTACCTCAGGGTCCTCCATGGGGGTCCTTAAATCCTTGAGAGCTGTAAGTATTAGCAGTGAAAAAACAGCACATGATGTGAGGTAGCAAACATGTGAGTACCCTGTAAATTCATCCAAAACTTTGTGCTTTCTATACATTATGAATACAATAATTTCCATTTCCCTGTACTTCATATTCTCTTTTTCCTGTTGTAATGACCTTCCATTACTGCCCTTAGAGAGATGTCTTGGTTTGAGAGCACCAGAACAGAAGTTCTCTGGGGCTCCTGGTACAGGGGACAATCACAGTGGGGCAAGGGGGGCAGCTCTACACATGGGGAGGAGAGAAGGGGTCAGGTGACCCAAACAGATGAATCACAGAGTTCCTTCCCCTGGTGCTCAGTATATAAGGGCCCCTAAGAAAGAAAACATGAAATTGGTTTGTTGCTCCATGTTGGTCTTGTTGATGATGTCTTGTCCTGACAGTGGAAACAATAGAGGGAGGGCAGTTACCTCTTGCTCCAATTCCTCTTCCTCTGATGTTCTCAAATCAGGACAAGGAGGTTGAGGCAAAATAACTGCTCAGCCTGCACAGCATAATCAAATTATCCTTGATCGTTGTTCCATCCTCACAGCACAGCTACTACACTTGTTACTGTTGCTATATTTCATTTGAAGGAAGAACATTTTCAGGTTTAATTTCTTTATGAGAGCTAATTCATCTGACTTGGGAGAAGTCTTTCTGTATCCCAAAGCCTTCTGATGTAAAGTTGTGTTCTCTCAGAGATAGGTGGAGCTCCACTGTAGAGCTCACAAATGCATTATTTTCACTGGCACAGTATTTTGGGCTAACAATGCTCATTATCTCCAATTTCACAACTCTCCCATTCCAATCACGCATAGAGGACACATGGACACAGTGATCTGTGGCAACCTTTGACCATACTTTGCAGAGTGGCTCCTGAAGTACTCTAATGCAACAAACACGATGCAGATAACAGTCAGAGAGCCTATATCTGGCATTTTGTTACACAGCATGCATGCAGGATGATGTGGAACTTACAAAATATGTCTGTGCTGAGAATGATCTGTGCCATGATTTTCTATTGGTCTTTAACAGGGAGGCGAGGCATGACACTGTGATATTTCAAGTAACCTGAAAGGTGAACCTCAGTTTTAATGTAGAGCAAAAGTCAGACTGTCCTCAAGGGAGGGAGACAAGTGAAACCTCTAAAGGGGGAAGAAGAGAAGTCTGTATGCTTTATATCTATTTCTAAGCTATAGCATAGTGTTTGAATCTTTGCCTCTTTCCCTCATCATCAGCCTTTGTTCTTCACAACTATATAAAGAGGAGTTATCACAGGCTAGCCCCATAAGCCGTATGAAGATAAAAAATTTAGAGAATGCAAGGCACTTGGACTCAAAGTTGAAGCAGTCACAGAAGTACTGAGAATGAAGTGTCCTATTAGAGGCAGCAAGCAATAGAATTTGATAGAACCTATAGCTGCTTCTTTGTTCATTTATTTGTTTAAGATCTATCCTGCTATGAGGCAGTTTAGTGGCTTTAGGCAGGGCAGGCACCTCTATTCAGATGTAGAGCTTTTTACAGTGAAGCATACTTCTTCTGGGCCACAGACGGTCCACACCATGACGAATGGGTCTGCCAGACCTAAGGTTATGTACAGCCACATTTCCAGCTCCTAAAATTCAGTCTTAGTATACCTATTGGAATACTTTTACATACACCACAGCAGAGAACCTGGACAGATATTACCTGAAAAATCAGGAGAGTTCAGGGAACCTCTCCATGAAAACTGGATCTTCATGGTAACATATGAAAAAGATTTTATTTAATCCTACAATATAGTGACTACAGAAAAATGCAGTATGTGTAATGACATGGCAAGGTTATGATGTGTATGCTGAACATGCCCATGTAGAACGAAAATAAAAGTCAATGAAAACTAAATATGACACCAAGACCAGTATCACGGAGTTATTTGAGAAGTCTCACCTCACTTATTCAGCACTATGTCTACGTTTCAAGAAAAGTTTAGACATCAGCAGTTGGGAAATACAAGTGCCAGACTCTTATTACCTTCAGCAATAAAGGGATATCTACAAAATAATGGAATATGATAACTCCATTCTCTTCTGATTATATTTATTGATTAGGGGGCACTCATGGTGTTCCTTCCTACCTTTTGCACCTGAAAATCCATGACTTCTCCTTGCCTCATATGTCTGCTCTTTTGTAATTTTATAGCTTTAGCTATGCTAAGAATTATTTACATTTATTTAGGCACACAGCCTGCAATAGTTATATGATATTCATTGTTATCCTCTTCTATCCCTATGGCTACCATAAACTATTACTTTATATTAAATAAAGTAACTAGATTCACTGTCAGAGTAAGTATTAAATTATAAGTCTACATAGATTAATTTCTCACAGAATGGTTTCCCTCTTTAAATTTTCATTTCAGCATTCATCTAGGCTGATTGCTTCGGGGAAAGAAAATGGGAAGAGATGTGCGTGTGCTAACACTTCCCTTGGCAGGAAGTGATACTGTCTGTCTTTTTCCTTGGACATTCATATTTGAATATGCAATCCTTTATAACAACCTGAAAAAGTTCTTTTTGTTGTTGTTGTTGTATCTTTATGTTAATACAAAGATCCTCCGCAGTCAGCACAATTTTTACAGATCTGATGACAGGTGGCACTTCTTGAGCAATCTGGGAAGCTAAAAATTTGGTGGCCTGCATCTTTACGATTCAGAAGTTTTTCTGCAACATTACCTGCAAAAAAAGGAAATAAGTTGTTGCCTTATGTGTCTGATTGTCATGGCTTGGGTTTTTTGTTTCTAAACAGCAGTGAATAGTTGTCTACACTGTCATTGTGCTCACATTTTGACCATAAGATTTTAAGGGAACTTTCACAACATCACCCCTCTGTTTTAAAAGACAAGGCACAGTATGGGAAAACACAAGACTAGACCCAATAGTTCAAATACACATCATTAATAGATTAAAGGTCAGTGAAATCCAGTGTGGTGACTTTAAGGCAAGTATAGAATGATCCTTCCTTACCTGTGCAAGCTCAGCCCCTGAAAACCAGCTTCTGTTGTCCTAACACAAAGCCTCAGATCATCATGCTTATGGGCACTGGATGAGTCATATATCACTCTGAATCCATTTACTCTTGAGCTATTCTTGAAAGAGCTATACATATTAACTATATGTTGTACAGAAAAAGTTGTTCCCTTTCCTTCATCTTCAATATACTATAAAGCAATTTCTTAGAAGCCTCTTAGCTCTTCCTTTATTAGAATGAACAAAAATCTCCCCATCCTCCTCCTTCACATCATCCATCGTATCATGCACTAGCATTAGATCACCTCTTCCAACAGGAAAGGTAAAACCAAAGGTTCGTATTGAAATGTTATTGCTTATTACAGTAACGTCATATCAGACAAACAGATGGGACAAGAATGTTCAGATTGCTCACCAAAAAAAAGAGATATAATAGATTTCAGAAGCAGCTGGCAAAATTAGGTGAAGGTGGGACGAACTAGCAGAGTAGTTTTTTGAAGGTCTGTTGAAGGGAGAATATACCAGAAGGAACAAAACAGTGAGGGCATAATGCTCAAAAGAACCTAGATATTCTGATGCTATGTCCCAAGGCTGTGGAAAATAAACAGTACAGAAAATTATACTGGAACTACGTAAATGCACTGAGATAATACCAAGATTGTATTCTCAGAGGGAATCCCATTCAATTCTGATTAACTGCTGGAGGCTGGGTGGGTGAAGAGAGAGATGAAAGATTCTGAATAAAGAAATTAATACAGCTGGAGGCCCACCAAGGCAGGTTAGATAGGGACTCCCTCATGGAAGAAATAAAGTAACAAGAAAAGACAGAGAGAAACAGAAAGTGATTGTTGCCCAAGAATGCTTTTGAGAAGGTGAATTGTAACTCCTCTTAGCCCTTTATTAATGTAACAACAAGGAGATAGTCAGTGAACTAGAAATATAACAAACACAATGTAATTAAGAAGTAGTCTGTTATTTTTCTTTAGAACTCTTGTAACTATTTAAATTATTTACTTCAAGACACATGAAATTCTTCATCTCTGAACACTTCAAAATTTAAACCTTTTTTCTAAAACAAGGTCTGATCTTAATCTATGTGTTATGATATAAACAAATGCCTACGTAACATTATTGGGCTACAAAAAAAAAAAAGTCTTACGATCTTTATAGAGTTAAATTCCACAGCAAACAATAACTGTTCTTGAAATAAGTAATCCTGAGAAAAAGTTATTACATCTGTGTAAGGCCAATTATGACCACTTGTTCAAGCATTTTTGTGATATTTTGTGGGCCACCGATTCCTAATAATGTTATTTCATAAATGACAGTCTTCATTAACCCAGTCAATTACAATTAAAGCTCAGTTTTCAGAACTGCCCGGATGATTCTATCTAAAATCACAAGTGGAACTTATTTCCTCTTCAGTGAAGGAGATAAAAAAAAAAAAAATGTTCACTTTTGCAATTTTACTAACACAGGAGCAGACTAGCAACTCTAATTTGTCTGCGGAAAGAACAATTTGTTTAGTGTTTTGTCCAGCTTCAGTTCAGACTACAAATTTATTCAGCCTTTCTTCTGCCACTCAGCAGTGAGACTTTCTCAACCCATAACGTTGTACTTGTGTGCAGAAACACAAACAACTTGTGACCAGTTGTATTGAATTCAGAATGTTTGTCTGGATCAAATTATACAGTAACAAAGTGTTTTGACATCACCTTATCAGTATGGTAATTTGCTTGTGGTTGAAACTTTTTTTATATATCTACAAGCAAAAAATATACATGGGAGATCGAGAGGCTAGCCTGGAAAACGGTCTTCTTTTATTTCTGACCCCAAGTCCTAATAACAATAACTAGTAGGATTTCTTTCCAATTGCCGTGTGAGAATTTCCTTCCAAATGTTTTGTGCTATGCCCCATTTTATTACAGTTCTGCACACTTTTGAGCAGAGTAGAGTATAAGCACTTCCCTGTTTATATCTGTGCCACAATAAGACTAGGTTCTAGCACACAAAACTGAAGTATTTTATTTTTCAAAACGGACTACCATTCAGGTAGTACTTCAGCAGACTTAGAAGTCTTAAATCTTAAAAGTTTTGGTAGTAAGAATACACATCCTGGTAAATAAACCCTGTCTCAGAGGTCACACTGTCTCATATATTCAAGAGGTACGTGCACAGTAGGCTATATATCTCATATGAGTTGAAAATTTGACATGTAGGATACATCATAGAATCATGAAGAACATTAGGTGGGAAAATGATAGAAAAATAGGAAACAACGTGTAACTATACAGTTCTTCTAATGTGTTGTACTACTTTTGGAAAGTCTATAGGAGTGATCTCAGCATCACGATTTTGCAAACAAATTACTTTATATCTGGGAGTAGGTGGACACAGAACTATACTGTTTGCCTCATGTCCTATCACTAATTAGTTTTTCTGAGCATTGGTATTTCCTTCTGGCAGTGGGAGGAAAACACTTTCTTCTAAATAACATGTAGTGCTTATGAAGAACTCACATATCATTTTCAGTTATTCAATGATTTTTTTTGAAGCATCATATATATCAGAAAATTAAGTCACTGTTTCTTTTCAGGAGTTCAAATTCCGCATGTGGTTTTGTATCCAGGTACTGGATGCATGCCTTGAAATGTGACATTTACATTGGCTTTTGTGAGTGTTGCTTTAATTAGTTCTGTTTCCATGGGACCCTAAGTATCGTGAGATGCGGTTAACAGGCAGGGACAATATTCGTAAGAGTGAGGTAAACTTCTGTAAATGTTTGCACAGCTTTTCCAATATAGGAACTGATGCAGTTAAATGGTTTATATTGAAGATGTTTTGTCTCAAACTCTTTCAAGAAATAAGGTATAGCCATTTTCCTTCCACTTCTTCCAGATGGTAGTTCATTGGGGGCAGAAAACTATAGAGAACTACACAGGTATTTTTATCTTCATTCTTCCATGTGACAGAAGGAAAAGCAGGTCTGTGGTCTTGCACCAAAACAAACACCTGCCTGACAAGCATAGTCAGGATAAGGGTAAAGAGTCTTGGATATCTGATGACATACAAGGACCAGGGGAGTGAGCAGACACCTAATTCCTATTTATGTTAAAAGAAGCTATAAAATATTAAGTGGTGGAGAGGGAAATAAAAGGCTTGTTGGATGCAGCCCCCTTTCCCTCACAATTACATTCACTGTCATCGGGCAAAGGAACTGCAGTGATTGCAGGCAGCCAAAAGGCAGGGGGATTGATGATTCTTTACAAACTCACTCTAGCACAGCGCTTCTTGTAGGGGGAGGAGGGTTGGAGGAGGTGTAGGCAGGCAACATACTCCAAGGACCACACATGCACAAACACACCAAATGTCATGTGAAGGTACAAAAATACAAGCTGAGCTCATCACCACCTGATTCTAGATATATTAAACTGTCTTAATAGAGACTGCTCAAAAATAATGTTTCAGTGGATTTTTGCTTATTGACACCATCTGATGCCCTATGATGTTACTACGGTAACTGGGAAAAATATCCTGCTACTGGCATTTCATGTTAAATGACTGCAGTTAAAGATGAGTCTAAGTTAAAGGTTACCATCCTAGAAATAAAAAAAGCCTTTGGAAAGTGCCTGGTGACACTTTCCCTTGGAAACAAGTCTGGTCCAGCCAAACTGCTACAGACTGTTATATGGATATTTTCAGAAAGGTGAAAACAAAACAAAAATAAAAGGGTCCCAAAATAAGAGATAAAGAACTCTCTAAAAATTATATCAGTCATCGTCAAAATGACTTGCACAACTTCCATACCTCTGAAGCTATTTGGAAAAAAATATTATTGCTTCTCCATGTACAGAACTGAAATTTCTTTTTTTCCAGTGACAGCTTGAAACCTCAAATAGTTTGAAAATTGAAACAGTCATTTCAGAAAGCTGCCACATGGTAACTGAAGAACCAAGATGGCTTGAGTACCTTCTTCCCTGTTGACCTTTGCAGGCAGAGTCACAGTCATAGTGATGGGACATTTATGTCAAACGCACATGGAGAAGTCTGAATCAGAAAAAAAAAAAAAGACAAGGAACATAGCAGGATTATAGTTCCAAGGAAACATTATAGAACAAGGATACTACATTTGGGTGAAATACTTATTTTCTTGAATACCTAAAGTAAGTAATATACAATACAGCAAACTCTCTCAACTAACTTTTACCTCTTATACCTTCTTCTACACTACATGGTTAGAAGCAGTGACAGAACCTCACATCTTCTTACAACTCTCCTTCATGATAGACAAGCTGAAGACGCTACCTTGCCTCACTATTTGTCTTTTTTTTTTTAAATCCTCACCTCAGATGAGTTTAAATGTCATGTTTGTTTATGACGTCCATCTCTAGTGCAACCAGTAGACTAAGTAAAACCTGAGTATTGTGCACACTTGAAGTTATCATTCTTGACACACACCTCAAGAACATTTCAAGCCTGTTCTGTCTGCCCCTGCACAATATCACCTCTCTGCAAAAAACACACACAACTCAGTATAGCCAAAAACTACGCTTGTGCTGTCACGCATCCTAGGTCATCTTATGCATAGTGCCACCAAACCAGGTGATCAAGACCACATTTCCTAAGCATCCCTAAGAAAATGAACTGCCTTTTCCCTCCCTGCCCTGACTCCGCAGGTGGGAAGTACATTGGTAAGCAATGCAGGTACTGACGCAAAGCCAAACACAGGAAGATCTTTTCAGTCTCCCAGGCATTCTGTATATCTTCACGAGCCAGATGGCAGATGTCTTTACTGTCCCCAATGGACACACATTTCCAACAGCACTCAGTATCTGTTAAGGTCCCTGAAGAAGAAACTCACTTTTGATCTGCCTTATACCTAGGTACCTAGTTACTTTATCATTGTAGATTTAAATGTCTGGCTCTAAGATGCTAATACTTAGCTTTAATTAAATGTTAAATTCGTTGTCAAAGTTTTCTGATACATAAGCTGCGATTAATCACTTCCTCTGAAACAGGAGCCTGAATAATTATATTATTGGATTAGTGGTATTTAGACAGCAAAAGTTTGCAGAAGAGTTTCCTTCAAGTCATGTGACAAACATCTACCATAGTATGCTAGGAAAACATATTTTTTAATTTGGTTTTAGGCTTTGATTTTTTTGTGCCAGGTTACAGCCATTTCAGAGAGGCATGAGTCTTTGCACATGAGACCTTTAATTCCTGGTTGGAAAAGTATGAGAATTTTCTTTCTCAACCAAAAGGAAAACAGTGGAAAATTAGTCAAAATACCTGTTTGCATTAGTAATGCTAAATGAAACCTTTCTGCACTATCAAACCAATACATGAAGTTGCTGCTGTGCTTGGAAGAATCACCACCAAATGTATCTGCAGGCCCTTTATGAGGCTGATTGGACATTTCAATAGAAAGCCCTGGATATGGACCATAGGAAAAGCAATGACTGTATTAGCAGTCGGTTGTAAAATACACTCTGAAGAGACCACAGTTCAGTCTGAAATGTTTGGCAGTAACAACATCCACTGGACTAGTAGTCATTAGTTCCAGCTGGTCTGCTCTTCTGTACGTAGAAGAGGTTCATTTCAAACTACTTTAACTCAAGGGGTCTCCTCATAATGAAAATGAAAAGCCTGAGGTGAGAGATGTAGAGTTTATGACTTAATTCTTCAGTTTTTATGGTGTTATAGCCATTTCAGCATCACAACTGTGTTAATACTTTATGTTTCATTGAAGACTTACTGTGGATGATCCTGCTAGGCTGCAAGTGGCTGCCACCTATAGGCTCCTTGTCATGTCTCGTACTCACAGGAATGAGTATGTCACTTCAACATACGATAGTTGGAGCTCTGGTGGTTTTGTCTCTGAATTTGTCTAAACAGATGGAAGATAAAGAGCCTACCTGGAAGCAGGCCTAACATCGCCTGCATGAAAATTAACTTACTACTTAGTAAAATTAGAGAGTTTTTTATACTCTAGTATGCAATACTTAGAACACCACAGTACTTGTCCTACAGGCCAGAGGGTAAATTTTTTATTTGCCACTGGCTTCAAATAATGTAAGCAGAATGCCATCGAGTTCCATCTTCTTCAATTTAGAAGTGTTTGTCCAGACTCCAAGGAATTTGGCCCAGTAAATACACTCCATTTTGCCTGTTCATATAAAATCCTTGTGTTGTTACCATCTAATTTAAAAAGAGTAAGTGGGTTAGAACATTGCCCAAATTATAGCAACAGAACAAGTGTGATAAGCTTACACATCACCATCTTTATTAATCAATCACAAACACATACCACAATTTCCATCCCTATTTGCTTTACATAAAGTGAAAAAGTACACTCATCACTCTGCAAATCCTGCTATATTGGAACCCAAGTTCTATAAACAAACAGCACAACTGATTATGATGCAACTAACAGCATACACAGGCAAACATTAGAAACACGGAAATGTCAAAGTTGGGGATTGTTAGTTTTACCAGCTGAACAACCCTGAAAAGAGAGTTAATTACTAAGTAGGCCTTTTTGAAAATATCTTACATTGCCCTTTTATAACCACTACCATGTATTTGTGCACAGCCTCTTATTTGAAGGTTCTTAGTAGAGAGACTACTATTATTTCTCTTATATACCTCAATGACTTCCTTTGAAGAGCTAGAAGACAAAGAAAAATCCCAAAGAAGCTTTTTAAAGCTAATTTAAAAGAATCCTTTTAAGCAAAAGAAAATAGCAAGCAACATCTGAAATAAGCAACTGCACTGAAGGATAGTGTAAGTTTGGGTGTGAGTTAATTCCATGATTGTCCAAAAAGTCAGTATGTAAAACAACTATTGCCTTTCAAATCACAATTTGTACAATTCCAAGCTATATTTACATCATTTGACAGCTAGGAGAGAAGATAAATTGTGTTCTTACTTAATCTCCAAAAGTCCCAAGGTTATTAACCTTCTTGAAGCCATGAACGTTCAAGGTCTGTTTCAAATAAATATATGTGTGACGTGTTTTCTTGGTGAAAACATCGGTTTGACTGAGCACATTGGTTCAAAGAAACAACACTTTCAGTGTAACCTCTGTGTTATTGCTGCAAAGTGAAATGAGCTGGAATAGAAGCACCTGCTACACATCTGTAACCCCAGGTATCTATAAAATCCTAGTGAGTTTTGCTGAATCATTAAGCTATGATACTATTTAAAAAACTATTATCACCCAGAGAAGACTGTAATTATGGGAGTGTCACCACAGTGTCAGTCAATCAGTGTCAGTCAATGAGTAATCCAAAGGCTGCAATATCACTTCTGGAAATGGTGTGTGACAGTGGAGCAAAACAATGAGAAAGTTGCTAACAGCAGCAAAACCATGGTAAAAATGTAGCTACTCTCTCTTAGGCTTCAATCTGGATTCACATTAGGATTTTACTGTAAGCAAATGAGCAATATTGCCTCGTACAAGCCCTGGACCTGCCAGTTTTATGGTAAAAAAGAGTCATGACTATAGACAATATTAACCTGAAAGAGACTTTCTTTTGAAAGGCAACACCCTTCTACTGACAGCTTGATCTCAAGGGAATGTCTTCAAAGGTCTAAAGGGTTTCCCCCTAGAACTACCTTGTTTCTTTGCCTCAAACACTTGCACTGGGTGGTCATTCCTGAAACTTGCCACTGAGATAGCAGGAACCTCTCCTAATTTCTGTTCTTCAAGAATTCCTGGTAACCCTCCTGTTTTTGTTACAGTTGGCCCTTTAACTTCCATTTCTCATGCTCTGGTACCACTCCATCTGAGATATTTGCAAAGTTAGTTGGTGTTTCCCCAGGGTTAATTTTTTTTGTCAGATCAAATTAGTGAAGCTCTTGTTGTTTCCACCTCTGGAGTCTACCACCATGTTGTCATCCACACACTCTCTCTTTCATCAGGTCCTCTCCAAGTTCGTCTTCGACCAGAACTCAGCACTAGATGCTCTTGTTGCACCTCCCACAAATGTGAGCAATACTCATCATTTTTCCTGAAATACTCCAATGGGCAGGTGGTATCACCTGAGCTGCCATTTTCACAGTTGCACAATGTTAATAGCTAATTGTCACCCTGAAAATCAGCAGAGCCTCTCTGCTCAGTAAAGTCAATGCAACAGTCTTCCAGTAAATGCTCTATCAGGGTAGTGCATCTCTTTTGTGGAAATATAATGGAAGATTGGCAAGAAGAATTGTAGATAAGCTCAAGAGACTTACAGATGGGGTGTCGGAAAACACGTACATCACACTTGATTACTGCTCGGCCTTGTGTGCCTGGCCTGCAGGACACCTGTGCTTAGGTAACAGAACCCTGGGATAGATGAGGGGGTGTCTCTTGCATCCCTGCCCTGCTGCGGGTAGGAACAAAGAAGAGCTCTCATGTGAGTCCTGAGAACTCGGACAAAACAACAAGTTAAACATAAAGCAGCAGGTTAAATACCACACGTGTTCTAGCAAGGGGAGATCTCCTTGGGCCTGTGTTGGTGCTTCTTGCGCTGCTTGTGTGATGGCTGTTTTGTGTGCCTTTGCCTAGGTGCTGCTTCAAAGATTCTCCGTTTTGCAAGGTAACGAGAACAAATTTACTCTGCATTTCAGCCATGGTTTGCGGTTGTTCTGTGTCCTGCCTGTTTTGGCCCATACAGTCCTGTTTAGTGTAAATGACTTGATGACAAGGAGCCCACCCCACCATCATCACAACCACATTCTTCCAATGACCAGTTTCCCTTAGCACATGTGAGAAAGTGTAATTATTTCTTACTCTAGACCTTGTTTTAACTGCCTATAAAGACCTTTGAGAACTACCTTTGAAGCTCAAGGAGGCCAAAAATAGTTTCAAATAGTCTGACTGGACTAGAACATTGTTTCTTTCCAAAACTTTATTTTCTTTCCACAAGCTGCAGGAAAGGAAGAGGGGTTTGATGATATCAGACCCTTTCCTTTTATTCAGGATGAGCTGGTGTCCTCCTCTGAATATCCCACAGTAAATTGTTTTAGACTGTGAATTACAAAAAATACAAGCATCTCATCAACTAATACAAGAATAGAGGATGAGATTCTCTTTCCCCATTTAGCAAAGATGAAGAAATCCACAATCATATTTGGAGTCTGGGCAATGACAAGAACAAAGCATTAAAGTATTCCGTTTCTCCTTCTCTCTGAAGACTCTTCCAGCCACAAAGTGAGCCTCAAATGAAGTATAAAACCCAGTAGTTAAATGAATTCAGGGGAACCCACTAAAATCTTGAAGGGCCTTTAGGAATTCAGCTCAAAATGTTCTAGAAAGCAATGTAGCATCATCCTATATTAGAGGGAGTAAGTTAGTACTGAATTATTAAAAAATTTAGCTTCACTTGCTTCATCAACAAATCTTATTAAATTTTAATCAGTAAAAATGGTGCAATAAAAGTAATGAAATTTGTTTTACTAGGAAAATGTAATAAAGAACAGTACCTTTTATTTTAAAGGAAATATGTGTTTAGTGCAGTTTGTTTTACAATATAATAAAAGGAAGATTATTGGTTTTCATAATTTTGGCATATGTTTCCAGTTTGCAGTGAGGTCTACAAGTAGAACGACAATATCATAGAATCATAGTTGTAGACAGCAATAAGGTCTCCCCTGAGACTCCTTTTCTTCAGGCTAAACAAGCCCAGTTCCTCATCCGCTCTTCACAAGACTTATGCTCCAGACTGTTCACCAGCTTTGTTGCCCTTCTTCAGACACACTCCAGCACCTCAATGTCTTTCTGGTAGTGAGCAGCCCAAAACTGGCAGCCATCACATAAACACTTGCTCGCACTAGCAACCTTTCCAAGCAGAATCTCAGTGGAAAAAAAATCAGTGTGAAAAAAAGTAAAGCACCTTTACAAAAGTGGTTATGGGCCCGGTGTACCTTGTAGTGCCATCTCTTAGAAGAAAACAAAATCTGATGACAAAATAACCGGCAGGACATTAAGCCATCTGTGTTGTAGAGATGGACAAAATCTTAATATCCCTCTTATTTTACAGCAGCCTTGGAACCAGAGTGTTTGATAATCTGCAGCACAAACTCTTAACTACAGGACTTATCAGCAAACAGCACCCCTGCCTTATAGGCCCTCCTGATATCTCCTTGGTTACTATTGCATAAAGGAAGCAGAAATGTTATGTTAATTTTATGGCAGCCCTCTTTTTACTCTCAGAAGGATCATGCAGACTAATGGCATTAAACGTCCCAGAAGCATTCATGTGCAGGGAGGTTTACGCTTCCTTTGGACCAAGTCCTTCCAAAGCTGTTCACATTGGCTATGTCAGGCCACCAGCATTAGTGCTGCCAACTGCTGTTCCCTGTGCTGGCCTTCTTGTGCAATCTCTGGCTTGCCTCAGCTTTGGATCCATGTTCAGACTTGACTTCCACTTTGCAATGGATGCCAGTGAGAGCTTTGACACCTGCTACAGAACAGCTGACAAGAGGTTTATTTTGGAAGAGCTGATAGCAAGAGGGCATTGCATCTCCTGAAAATGGCAATCACCTTGTACAAGAATGCAGGAGCTTTGCAGAGATGGATGCTCACAACACATTGTTAGTTTCTTGACTACAGTCCAGGGTCACACCAGTAGGACGGGAATTGTGCTGAGGGACCTGCTGATGCCCGTGGGGGCAGCTTTTCTGGGCAAAAGCAGAGAGTGATGCAGAGCCCTCATCTGGAGCCACTGCCAAAGCCCCGGCAGAAACACTGCAATGCTCATTTGGCAGGAGACACTGCAACATCCTGCTGTGTGTCAGGGCACTCACATTCAGCAAGCCCATACATCTTATGGGGTGAGAACACGACCATTTACCAGTATTAGCAAAATCGTTCAGGCACTTCAATTCCACCAAGATTTCTCAGGAGGGTGGGTCCTTGGCCCATCTCGGAAATCCTTTTTTGCACCTCAAAATTCTCAAGAAATTCAGTCTCAAACTTTTACTGCAAAATTTAGCTGTCACATCAGCATTCTCTGCTAAGGACAGGCCAGGTATATTTTTCAAAGAACACAGGTTGAGTTCCAATTTTTACAACTAATCTTTGAAAGCATGCAAGAGTCATGTTGCCTTGAGATCACGTAGCCAGCTAACACCATTATTCAAGACAAAGCTGTATTTCTTGACTTGGCAAAATAACTGCTTGTGCACAGGGATTGCACAAAACTTGGTTGTGCTCTGCTTGGTGTTAAGAAGCAGCTGCCTTTTAAGTTATAAATGTGATATGAAACGTCAAAAACTATGATGGAGTTATCTACTCTTTGGACAGCAATGTTTAAGTTAAATGCTTGAAGAGTTAGACACTAAAGGGTTCAGTGCACACCTTTATATAGTGCATAGACATGTACGCTGAGATTCAACAAGGTTTCTGTATCTTCTATCTTATTTTTGCCTGTCTGAGAGTTGTACTCTCCACCTGAAAGTGAAGGTGCTCAAACCATACATTGACTCAGAAAAAGCTGGACCATTACTTCAGTTTTGTGGCATTTTTTCCTTATCTTTGCTAGTAAGTGAGTGCCTGTATGATACTGCATCAAAATGTTGTGACTAAAGTGATACTGATAACACACCAGTGTTCTGGCTATTGCTGAAACAGTGATTGCAGAGAATTGAGGCTTTCTCTTTTTCCCATTCTGCCTGTCCAGTGTGTAGGTTGGCAGTAGGCAAGGAGTTGAAGGGGACACACCCAGGACAGCTGACTCCAACTGACCAAAGGGATGTCCCATACCATATAACATCATGCTCATCAATAAAAGCTCAGGGAAAGAAGGAGGAAGAGGGAGGATGGAGTCGGTTATGGCACTTGTTGTCTGAGTTAACAGATCAGCACACTGATGCCCAGCTTTCCAGGAAGTAGCTAAGCATTTGCCAGATGATGGGAAATACCAAGTAATTCCCTTGTTTTGCTTTGTCTGTGCATGCAGCTTTCAACGTCTCTATTAAATTGTTTCACACATCAAGTCACCAGTCTTCTCACTTTCCTTGTGTTCTGTGCCCCTTCTGTGGGACAGGGGAGTGAGTGATCAGCTATGTGGGTACCCAGTGGTTGGCCAGTGTCAACACACAACAGCTTCCCAACAATTTTAGGACTTCTATGAAAAAAGTTTTTTGGCAAATACATATTCCCCTCATTTATTTTTTTTTTAATAATAAAACACACTTGCATTTTACTCTACATTAAATATTAATGGTCTCTGTCTTGTTATTTCCCCCACAAATAGATTATATCAGCTGCATGGAAACTCCCTTCAGCTTTCCACAAACTCCCTCTAGCACTCTACAGATTTTCCTCCAGTCTCTGACCAAAACTCAGCAGCTTTGGTCACATTAGCCCATAGTTATTATTAGCACACACAGAGATAATATACACAACAGCTCATCTAGAAAGAGAAATTTCACAGAAACATATAGATAAAGCTCACATCTGCCACGTCTACGGAATGATAAAGTAACAGTTACATATATCCATATTTAAGTTTAATTACAAGATCCTAACTACTTTTCTTTTTACATACGATAGCTACTAAATCTATAGCTTAGTTATAAACCAGTCTCTTAGCCATCATTTCCTCCACAATTTCTTTTTTCATACCTTCCCTTTCTAACCCCACTCCCTCCTCCTCTGCTCTTTAGTCTTAGACCATGATTATCCTCCTGAGACTATGATACCAAATGGCCTTGTCAAGCCTCCCATAGTTTATCAGTTTTGTTGTGCTTTGCTGTACTTTACTGACTGTAACCCGGAGATTTGCACAAACAAGCCTGTTAAAGCTGAAAATGCACGCAATGGGATTTGGAGCGACTCAGACTGCCACAGTACTGGAATAGCTTTATAGCCACAGAGCTGTGCGCGCCACTGCTTTTCTTCTTCCCCTCCAAAAAGCTTCAGTGTACGTATGAATGATGCATTCCCTTATTCAGTATTTGTTATGGTTTGGTTTTGTTGTTAGCTAAAGACCACTGCACAATTGGATAAAAATATAAGAAGCATCTAAGAACAGCCCTGGATGTAAAGGTCAGTTTGCTGCATTTCACATTTTTCCCACATGCAGGCCAGTTGCTTTTGCAAAAGCGGAAAAGAATTTCTTCAACATAATTCAAAGAAACAGAGCAAAGAACAGGTGAGGGGAGAGGGGCAATAAAGAAGACTGCAACTGTGACCTGAACATTAGAGTTACACCAAGGTGCAACACTACTCGCAGCATACAAACATGTCTCAGTTTATACACTCAGCTATCACGCATGCTGCTCTTCTGTATTTTACCATCCACTTCTGTACTTAGCACCTCAAATAACACCACCCTCCCACCTTATTCATCGTCATTTTTTTGCTACTAACATACCAGTCCTACTTAATAGAGTCATACACTTGCTCTCCTCACAAGGCCATATCCAAATGCCACCTCTATATCTCCACGTCATAACACTTCCTTGCCTCAAGGGAAAAATAAAACAAAACGAAACAAAACAGAAGAGTGTTCACCCTGAGCTGGACAGGTGTCAGGCATGACACACTGTTCCATCTTCAATGGGGCCAGCAGCAGAGGACTGGTAAAAATTAAGAACAAGGCAAGCCTGCAGTAATACTTCCTCAAGGTATTACCCTTGCTTTCAGGCATTTGTAGCTAACAGATTGCCTAGCCTTTGCCTCTTCTCTTCATTCCATGCCTGCATCCTCCATTTCTCTTACACCATGAGCTCTTTGTATCATGTCCCTGGAAGTCATTTGTCCTGCAGACCTTTCACAGCTTTCTCATGCATAATTCCCTCCTTGCAGCTGGGTCTTCATAACCCATCACACCTTTTTATGGCAGGATCCTAAGCCGATTTTCCTCTTCTTTCTACTGTTATTAGGCTCTCTCCATGCTTTTCTTTCCCTACTATCCTTTGCCTGTTTTTATGGATGAGTTGATACTGCTTCACAATTAAGACTTTCACCTCTCCCTTTACAACATCCAGAAACAAACGCTGTCCAAACTCGGCATGGAATAACATGAGCACTGACAGCACGGACATGGATATCTGTACTCAAGTGACAGCCCCGTCTACCTGAGAAAGATGTTCTCTGAAAGGCTCAAACTGTGTCCTGTGTGTAGAGCAAGAAAAGCCTCACGGGACAGCTTTCCTTGAGTGACCTCTGAACAATGTGTGTTGAGTCAGGAAGCTTCCACTCTGGGAACAGGCAAAACACGAGTAAAGTAAATCCCACGGAGTACACGTAATGGGGATGTGAAAACCCTCAGGGTTTACTGCTTCAGTTCATCCATCTATTTCTATCATACCCAAGGTTAACACAAGCAAGAGTCAATGATATTGCGTAGGGTCATGCCCAGGCTCAGATGTTGGGAGTATTAAACCCCAAGTCCTCAGCAAGACAGGCATAAAAGCTTTGAAGACATAATCATAGTGAATGTGACTCAAATCCCTGATTCTGGCTCTATGTCCACCCAGGACAAGGACCATGTGTATAGAAAAAGGCAAGAATTTTATTTATTGCATACTGTAGAAATTGTTTATCAATCTAGTGAGATGCTCATTGCTGAAGGACACCTGTATTTCAATTTGTCTTTCTCATTTAACTTGACATTAAACACAAGATCAGTATAAATCTGTTAATACTACTGCCTAGAAGACAACTGACAGTATTCAACAGATGTGGATATATTCAACGTTTTTAGTCTTCCACAAGAAGTTATGATGCTGTTAAACAGAGCATATCAGTCACAGAGCAATCAAAAAAATTAATTGACTTGAGAAATATATTTTAATTAATTTGAATAACAAAACTCAAAGCCTACTCCAATTTCAAAATTATATCATATATGATTAACTCAAGTCAGTGTTTCATATATTATTTTATATAATTGTCTTTTTTATTAAAAAAGCAATTTGAAACAATTTCTAAAAACACTGAGGGCTCTTGTCTGAAAGGGCTTGATGTGCACTGTGAATATACTTCTCTCTCTCCTTGTGTGATATAGTGATAATTCACCCTGAGAATTTCCCTTAAGTGTGATTTTTTGATCACAAATACTGGAAAATAATAGCAAAATCAGGTAAAAAAAAAACCCGAAACACAAACAAAACCAAACTCCTCCATGTATAGAAAAGAAAGGTAGAATGTAGTACTAATTTTCATAAAGAGACAAAACAACGACCAATTATTTTCTTGAAGAGTAAGATCTGGAAATTCATGAGTGTTAAACACCAAAGAATCCTGCTTCTTCCTTATGACGAGCTGGCCCTGAGATCACCCCTGAGACAGGTACCTCCAGGAAGATACCCTGTCCAGACTCTCCGTTACATGCTCCAGATCAGTCATTCACTTTGGTGCAAATGGAGCAGAGGCAAGGGCAACAGAGAACTAAGCTCAGTTACAGCCTGAGAAGCAAAAGGCTTGCACACATAGAACAAAGAAGGAAGCTGCTGGAAGTCAAAAGCTTTGAGTGAAACTTCCCTTCTGGTAATCTGCAGCATATTAGCTGAAGAACCACCCATGCAGCAAGGAAAAGTGTCAGGGATACATGTCAGATAAGTCTCCTGGTCCCACGGCATCTCACAGGCCAGGTGACATGACCCGTGACAAGAAGGAGCGCTTCTTTCCTCCTAGCCTTTTCACAAAAAGACACATTCCACCTTTTCAGCCAAACAAGCTTTGTTATGGGGGCTGTGTATGGAAGCAGCGTGGTGATAGACCGACCAGTTTTACAGGAATGAGAGCCAGTAGCTACCAGAGGGCTGGATACACAGCAAGGCCAGCACAGGGGGCTCAGCTGCCCAAAGCAGGGCGATGAGCTAAGCCTTGCATAAACTCTAAGAACCAACAGACCAATATGGCACCACCAGGATACAAAACCCCAGAGGACTTTGAAGTTTCATTAGCCAAATACCCCTCTAACTCCTCCTGTGAAAGGCAGAAAAAGCAAATATTGTGTTTCAAAATAAAATTCTCTCTCCTCCCTGCCTTCAAGGGGGAAGGACCATTTCTTCCTGCTCCACTTTGCTTTGGTTATTATCTACCAAGCAGACAACAGGGCTATTTATTTAGGAACCTAACTTCAAGCCAGTGTGTGTGTGTGAGACATATCCTAGTCTTCACTCCTGTGAAGAGAATAAGACAAACAACCATGTATGGTAGTGTGCTATAGTAATTTACAAAAGCAGATCACCTCACAGCTACACTGTTGGTAGCACTGTCATCACACCTCTTTCCCAGCAGACTGTATCTCAGCTGGAAATGTCTGGAAAAGAGATAGGTGGAGGGTGAAGGCAGAAAACCCAAGAAATACTCATGCTGTGCTTATATAATCTTGGTTTTCCCTCTCTATAAATGGCAGTATGAGATACTTAAATTTTTGTGCAGCAAACAAATCACCTTAATTGCACATGGTTTTCATCTGAAAACAAGCTGTGGAGCTTAAAGCTGAAGACCTTCAGAGAAAATGGCCCTATGATTTATATCAGTGCTGTAAGAACCAGAAGCAATTTGCAAGGTTGCACATGAATAATGCAGGGTGAGAACAGCACAGGATGAAGCCATTGAAAGAAAGTAAATGAAGTCTCCTTAATACTGGTACATATAGGGAAAAGTACTTAAATTTGAATTATTTACCAATACTAGTGATACTGCAGAACCATCTCAGATCAGCAAGTATTTCAGGTCCTGGGATGGCTCTGATACCATCAATTCCAAAAAAGTCCCTTCCTCCCCCAGAGGGCATTAAAGCCTATCAAGGCGCAAGGCAACATTGTAACATATTGAATGGTATGTAACATGCAGTAAACAAACAATGTCACATGCAGCATCGAGCTTACCGAGCTCAAGCTCTAGGGACACCAGCAGAAATTGCCCTGTGTGAACTTATTTTAAAAAAAAATCAAACAGAAACACTGACAGAGTCAATTTCCAGTAGCACTACAGAAGGACTCCTGATTCAAGCATACTTTCAGTGTTATGATGTTGGACTACGTTTTTCCACTCTAAGTAAATGTACTTAAAAAAAAATATTCAAGTGTCAGATATTTTGGCAGGTAGTATGAGTAGTAAGGCAAAATTAAATGTGTGGACTAGATAGGTCAGTGAATTGTAATAGACTATGAAGCCTTTTATCTTTAGGTGTTTGGTTGAAATTCAGATAGACTTATTAGTGAGGTGGAAGTCATTATCATCCAACTACTTTTTGAGGACTGTGCTGAGGGAAGAGGGTTGCTGGTGGCTCCACTCAAAGTCCCAGTGAACAGTTCTCTATTATATCATAACCTGTCCTAATTACCTCATTGTCAAAGCTATGTAGGAGACGGGAGATCACCTCACACCCTGTTCAAATGTGAGTTATTAATTTATCTCAGCTTAAGAAGTGTTGTAGTTTAAAAGAAAAAAAAAAAGAAGTTCATGTGCAATACCTCAGCTCGGAAGCATCTTCTCCAAAACTAAAAATAACAAGATGACATTCAAAACTGATTTCAGACCACTCACACAGCAAAGCTGCACCATTTCAGTGACATCTCTTTGTAACCTAGCATAGTTATCTTAGTACAAATTTGTATTTAGACGTGACCGTTTACTCTCTTCATATCAGCTATAGAGGACAGTCTGATGCAATTTCTTTTGTTTGTTCCCTGACTAACCAGAAGCATTTCTTGAGCTCCTTAAAAAAAAAAAAGCTCTGTAAACTCACTAAAAAGTCCAACTTTTAATAGAATAACAGCTATGACTTCTCGCTGTTTTACTCACATTTTACATCTACATAGCTTCCATTAAGTTAGTGGTGCTGTGTCACTCTTCAGACAAGGTGACTGAAATGGCAACTCAAATCTAAGAGATCTGATAGCAACATGTTACCAGGGCTTCCAGTGATCTACTGCATCATTTTGCCTCTTCTGTCAAATTGCAGTCTGATGTACAGCAATGTGACCAGAGTACATTCATGTGAGGTTAACAATCAAGCTGATTATCCACAACTCCCCCCTGAAGTCCTTTACAAAAAGTTATTAAGAATAATTGTTTCCTTTTTTTTTCTTAATTTATTCACATAGTTGATGGGTATTTTTTGGAAATATGGTCACAATGTAGTTATTTTAACCAAAACACATTTGTATAATTATGCTGGACTTTTACTATACAATCCAACGTTATCTTTCCTTGAAGAAAAGGACTGGATTTGAACAAAACTACGTTCATACTCTGAAACACTGCTATTCTCTCTTGAATAATTTCCAAACAAGGTCGCATTTCGGCCAACAAGTCGAAATGAACACCTGAGCAGTCCTACTACGTGCAACTACCTTCCTCAGGGTTTCTAGACTGCAACTTTCCTTGCTTATCAAGAGGTACCAGGATTGAGAACAAACCACTGAGCTTGCCAAATGCTCCAGTCATACTGGGAACTATTTAGCAGGGTGATTCACATGGTAAGCAAAACAATCCTTGTCTCTGAGCACTCGAGAAGGTATTTTTTGCTGGGCTATAGGTTTTCTCATGGATTTGAACGGATGGCCATAGATATCAAACATCCATTTTCAGGTATTTTGCCTTGTAGGAAGCAAACAAGTGAGATCTCTTAAATAGCTTATACACAGGCATAATTTGATATTACAATAATTACAAGGCCAGACACAGCCTGGTCTGATGGTGACAGAGAAGATCAGTGACAGCTACATCACTACGTAGATACTGCTTTTGCACAGAAATGTTTGTTTGGGGGAAAACATGAGACAGTTGTGTTCTTCTTTGCTCCCAATAAGGATGTGACTGGCAAATAAACTGCAGAACAAGATTATTCTCATCATTGTCACACACAGATACAGGCTTTTAAAGAGCTGAGTACTACTTTTTTTTTCTGAATGAGGGGCTCCATGCCGTCATCCCAGTGAAAGAAGAGAGGCCATTCTGCTTCTCAGCATGGAGTATGTAAGCAATGTTGCTGGGACGAAATAGTGGTCATCTTCCTGCCCAGATTTTCAGATATAGAAATATGGGGTATTTTTATTCTAATTTCCACTAGCAGCAGATGTGTTGGAAAGGTTATGCTGCTTTTTGAAGTCTTAGAGTCAGAACACAGAATGGAATGTCACATACCTTCTGCACTACCTTCTCACACAGCTGTCTATTGAAATCTGCTTAGAGAAATAGAAGATCATAGTCTGCACAGCCACCTCATGAGAGGTGAGTTGAATGTGGAGAAAAGCAGATTAGAGCAAGAACAACAGCAGAGAATCTCAAAACAACATTATTTGTTTTTCATTTTTTTTTTTGCAGTTACTGTTTTATTGCTTAGCCCAGGAGGCAGCTCACTCAATCCCATGACAATTTGTAGATTATATATTTTAATGGGAGGCAGCCACTGCATCTGGAACTCGTCAAGTAGTCTAAACATCTACGTGAATCTGTCATATAGCAGTCAAAGGTAAATCAACATGCATTTGTGTGTTGTCCTCCTTGGGGAGGCTGCAGGAATGCAGGCAGAGTAGATATCAAAAGGAACAGCAAAAGCAGTCTTTCGTAGCATTAGCTACTGTCTATTGACAAGCAGAAGAGAATGGCAAAGCAAGTCCTCCTCAGTGAAAAACTTCCAGTTTACACTGATTGCCCATGTGATGGCAAACATTACAAAACGTATGCCAGAGAGGTAAAGGGAGACAGTAACTAGTTTTGCCCTCATGCAAGTTGGAGGCAAAGTGGATGAAGACTGAGCTCAGATTATCCCAAGCCTGTAAGTCCTCAAATACTTTAAGTATCTGGATCATAAAGAAAGGCCTGAGGTCACAGAGGAAGTCTGGGCCAAACCTAGAAAGTCAGGCTGCATTCCCAGACTCCTTCATCAGTGCTAGAGCCACTGGAAGCAGTTTGCAAGAGCTGCTTGAGATAACATGGACACATGCCTAGTCATTACTACTCAAGAGTCACATGTGGGAGACACAGCCACAAGTATCAGTGTGTTTCGGGATCTCCTTCTCATGAGTGTATCAGCTGAAAAAGTCATATGATAATGATGCCCATGGCTTGGATGGACACATACTCTGCTGGATGAAACACTGGCTGGATGGCTGAGCCCAAAGAGTTGTGGTCAATGGAGTTAAATCCAGTCGGCGGCAAGTCACGAGTGGTGTCCCTCAGGGCTCGGTGGTGGGGCCACTCCTGTTTAACATCTTCATCAATGATCTTGATGAGGGGATTGAGTGCACCCTCAGCAAGTTTGCAGACGACACCAAGGTGGGAGGGAGTGTCGTTCTTCTGGAGGGTAGAAAGGCTCTACAGAGGGACCTGGACAGACTGGATCGATGGGCCTGGGCCAACTGCCTGCATTTCAGTAGAGCCAAGTGTAGGGTCCTGCATTTTGGTCACAGCAACCCCATGCAATGCTACAGGCTTTGGGAAGGGTGGTTGGAAAGCTGTCTGGCAGAAAAGGACCTGGGCATTCTAATCGACAGCCGGCTGAACATGAGCCAGCAGTGTGCCTGGGTGGCCAAGAAGGCCAACAGCATCCTGGCTTGTGTTAGAAATTGTGTGACCAGCAGAAGTAGGGAGGTGATTGTCTCCCTGTACTCAGCACTGGTGAGGCCACACCTTGAGTATTGTGTCCAGTTTTGGGCACCTCAGTACAGGAGACATATCGAGGTGTTGGAGCGAGTGCAGAAGAGGGCGACAAAACTGGTGAAGGGCCTGGAGAATAGACCTTACGAGGAGCAATTGAGGGAGCTGGGACTGTTCAGTTTAAGGAAGAGGAGGCTGAGGGGGGACCTCATCATGCTCTACAATTACTTGAAAGGATGTTGTAGAAAGGTTGGTGCTGGTCTCTTCTCACACGTAATTAGGGACAGAACCAGGGGGAATGGTTTCAAGTTGCAACAGGGCAAGTTTGGACTGGACATTAGGAAGAAGTTCTTCATGGAAGGAGTGGTCAGACACTGGAATAGACTGCCTAGGGAGGTGCTTGAGTCGCCATCCCTGGACGTGTTTAAGTGTCACTTAGATGTGGTGTTGGGCGATATGGTTTAGGGGTGAACTTGTAGTGTAGGGTTAATGGTTGGACTCGATGATCCCAAGGGTCTTTTCCAACCTGAGTTGTTCTATGATTCTATGAAAGAGGAAAGAGGGCGCTGGGAACACATTTTGTGCCCATGTTTAGGGGTGCACGCAAAGAAGCACTATGGGTTCTCCCCCACACCTCACTGCATTATTCAGCAGCTATTTTCATGCACTTGGTTATCTTTCATCTCAACTTTCTTCTGCAGGCTGGCATCCCACAGTATACTTCTTATTGCAGTGCAGCACTATCTCCACTCTCATTTAATGGTCCATACGCTAGGTGCAGCTGGTTTACAAGTCACCTAGCATCAGAGTCCTACAAATACTATTGCTTCATTGTCAGAAAAGTGCTTTGCATTACACCAGTGGTGATGGACAGCTGTTCCATAAAGAAAAGAAGTGCATCAAACCTAATTGATTCCCTTAAATATTGGGTAGCTTTCTGGAAAAAAAAAATATATACCAAAGTTCCTGTTTCATTGACAGTTTTATGATCAGTTTCTGTGTGCCTGTTGAGCGTCAAAGACTCCAAAACACTTTCACATCAATTGGTCTTCTATGCTGCCTTAAAATAACATGCTGTGAAGTAAACGGGCAATGTAAAGAGACAAAGTCAGTGTGTTATAGTATTACAGCCAGGTAACAGTAATTTTTGATTATGTAATTGTTACACTTTCAAAGAGTACATATCCAGAAATGTGATTTTCCAAATAGGCAGCATTTCGTATATACTAACCAGGATCACTTTTGCCAAGATATGCTTGAGTACAGGTCCAATTCTAAAACCATTATTCATAAGCACAGTTCAGTTAATAGGATAGGAAGTGGTGAGGAGGGAGATAAAACCCTCATTAGCTGGAATGACACAGCCTCTCTAATGGTTATACCTTCTGAGGTTTTCTCTGAGTTTCCTTAAAATCCTATTTGAGTTTGCCTGTGGCTATGCTAATTAGTGAGGAAGACAAATCTGGAAACGCGGTAGAAATTTGTTTTACTTCATACTCAAATCTTATATGCTAGGTCAGGTACAGCCTGTTTCTGCCCAAGAATATTGAAATGCATGCACACTTAAAGGCTGGAGTCAGGTATAGATTAAATTAAAACCTACACTTTTTTAATTGATCCCTACAGCAGCAATCAACAGAGAAAATGTGGGATTTAACCCCAAACACAAGTCTTCCCAGACTGACTATTTAGCTTATTTAACAGTGCAGGTAGGCAGAATTGAGAATCTAGCCCATAAGAATATGGAGAATTGAGTGATAAAGTTACAAATATCAAACAGTGTTTTCTAAAGAGGGAACACTAATTGGTAAAGCATCTTTTAATGCCCATTAGAAAGCTGTTTGTTACAGAAAGGTATCTAACTTCCTTCCCTAATTCATTCAATGAACAGCGTGAGATGACATTATCCAGCCCATTGAGCAGAGTTTTCCCCAGTGGGTAGGGCTCATTTTGATTCAGAGAGGCTTGGGATGATTTTATTCAAGTTGCTGTTTTAGAAGCAATTTGCCAAACACAATGGTCTGAGCTTCAGGAGTTGTTCAAGCACAGTACAGTCACAAAGCAAAACAAAACAAAACAATGTACAATTTTTGACATGTTTTTACTCTCACCCCGTATTATTCAGCAAGACAGTATTTGCTTGTATAAAGCCATGGCATCAAATCTAAGGTTATTATACAATTCAGTCAGTAGCATTCCTAAAAGCAACCCAAAGACAAACCAAATCCTTCTGGACTATACTTGCACACTGCAATGAAAAATATTTATCATCTGATGTCTGGACAGTTCAGAATGAACATAAGTCAAGATTGTAAAACACAGTAGAGTGAAGTTAAGCTTGTAAATCTGTATATAGTAGAGTTGCTTCAAAAGTTTTTCATCAAAAATAACTTCTGTTCAAAATGTTAAAAAACCTTAAAGCAGCTCTTCGTACTCCTAAAACTAAGCATTCATAACTTTCCGACCCACAGGGAAAAAGGCATGTTTACCAAAACAGTTCTAGAATAGAATCCCAGGTTTATTTATTTTCCTTTTTGTTTTTTTTTTTTCTCCTTTCTTAAAGCAATGATATATTGCCTTTATTCTATTCCATGATTCATTGCCTAATACTGAGAGTTCAAAACGGTGGTCTTATTTCTAAACCCTAGAGCAACCAGCAACTCCTACTGTAGTTAAATAGTTCTGAGAGCGTAGCAGAACTTTTCATTAAAATCAGTCCGGGTTCATTTAGAACTTGTAGGCAGTTAAGGGACTTAACCTTATTTGCTCATTGAACAATAGAGGGGAGCTCTGGCCATGACCCAACAGTCAGCAAACATAGGCATTTCTTAAGGGGAAAAAATAACAGTAAATTCCAAAATTAAGGCTTTTTGCAAGCACCGAGTAACTATGTATAGTCTACATAGGCTGATATGGTTAAAAATAAAAGTGTTGGGATTTTTTTTTTGTTTGTTTTTGCCAGTTAATGCCAGACTCACAGGCAAAATATTACTGAGAAGCACCATCCTCTTTAAGACCTGCAAAGCAAGTAAATCCTAATGTAGTTTTCACACCTAGTGATGGGGTAAGAACCAGTGCTGGGCTGTATGACAGGTATGAGTTTTAAAGCAATTGTCATGCTTGTAAGGCTCTTTCAAGATGCTAAGTTACACTGCTACTACCATATCTATAAGAAGTATATTTGCTACTCTAGTTGCAAGCTGGCTTACGTTTTAACCTCTAGATGGTAATATGTGCTAAAGCGTCCTTGCCAACCATTGTACACGACAGACTGTGGTTAAATCCACTGACTGCATTCCATTCTCATCTCATATGTCTCTTTAATGGTTGGGACAACTCCCAGCATTTACATAGGTGATATGTTGTTACATGTATTTCAAGTGCATCGTACTCATGGCTCAATTTTCTGAACAGTTCATGCAAATGTCTGCCTTCACTATAATAAAATCCAAACACGCATATTGTCAAAATCCCTATAGATAGGGCATTAACATTGCTGCATAAAAATTGCACTTAAATCATAGTGCAAAACATAATGAAAGCTTCACTTGCACATCAACGTAAGTGCAGCAGTGATGATCACAGCTTTGTGTAACATGATCCACAAGTGGCCCTTGCCTACAAAGCTGGAGCACAGGACTTTCTTCTTTCTTTGCTCTGTGCAGCCGCTCCCCAGCTGGGGAAGCAGCACTGAACTGCTGTTCAGTGTTGTGATCCAAGCTGCCACTTCCCAGCTTTCCACCCTTCCATAGGGTTCTTCCCTCCTCTCTCAGAGGTTGTGCAAAACCAACAAGCAGCTATTACACAAGGTAAAAAAATATTACTTTACCAGCACTCTTGCACAGTCAGTCCATTTGTCTTTGTACCTTCTAGTGCACTTTTGACAGCCACTGTGCAGCTACTCCCAGTAAAACTTATTCACCCTATTTGCCTAGGGAAAAAACCCACAAGCTCGACTTAGGTTTCTTATGACTGGGCCATTTGGGTCACCTGACCCCTCCTCTCCTCCCGATAGGCACACCTGCCTCCCCTCCCCAGTGATTGACACGTGGTCTGAGCAGCCCCAGAAAACTTTTATCCTAGTGCTCTTAAACCAGGACACGGTGACTAGGAAAACAATTTTACCAGAATCTGCAGAAAGTAAAAATTTCATTTTCATTGCTGTACAACACCATTACTCCTGAAAGACATTTTTTTCCCAGCCGTTCTCAACTTGACATTGCTATGTATTTCATATTGGCCAAATTTAGCTTTGTGACATGCTAGAAGAATGCTGCATTCTTTTTGGTAAACCCCAAGGACTCTTGTAAGGGGTAAGAATAGTTAGAACCATGGATCCTCAACAACAAAAATCCATTTAACAACATCCTATGGTTTTCTGTCAGAATTAAGAATCATGGACAGCACTACAGGAGCCCTGATGGTTGATCTCTCATCTTCAACCTGTCAGCTGCTCATAATTGGCATTGGAAGGAAATAAATTTGTGGACAGCAGTATCCAGCTACTCTGTGCTGCAGGAGGTAATTACATAGATATTCTAATACCGGAGGTCCAGAGTAAATGGTGAGACTAAGTATGTCAGAGCTTTCTCACTCACCTTAGTTCTGTAATGTAACTTTAATATTAAGATATTTAATATAGCTTCTCACCAAGTGAAACTGCTCGAGAAGAAATACCCCTCTGTTGCTCTGTATACATTAAAGAACATTCTTGTAATAAGACTTACTATGGAATGAACTAACAGGAGTCCTAGGAACACTTTCACTTGGTGAACACCTTCAGCTTATGTTTTTTCAATGCTTATCCTGCTTACCTGCACCTTCTGTGATGTCTGCCACAGAGGCCCTTAAGCAGCACACGCTAAATGCACCATCAGTGAGAGGATGATGCTTGTGAAGTTGTTGCAGACCAGTTTATCTAATAGAGAAAATGCTTCATATCGTCAAGCTTAGACCTATGGCAAGAACAACCACATACACACAAGAAAGCAGTAAGTCAATAGCAGGGGCATATGTCAAGCAGAGTGTGGAGGACCTTGATGTCAAACTTGTTTTAAAGCAAGAAACCAGAACACCAAGTCATAATTAAAAGGGAAGCTGGTAAAATTTGGAGGAAAGGGCTACAATTTGTGTTGTTTTTATTATAGATGAATTTCCACTACCTGGAGTGGTCTTCAGTAAGCAGGTTTTACAGGCGACTAGATTTTCTTAAAAATCTGAGACTGTTTCTAGAGGACTAAACTAAAAGACAATTCCTTTTTTGTGTGTGTGTGTGGTGCTGTTTTTTTTTTCCTTTGTTTTCTTTTCTTTTTTTTTTTTTTTTTCCTCTTAGCAGTCAAAACTACAGCAATATTTACTTTCAAGAGGCCCCAGGGAGCAGTGTTGTGCTTTAGGTGATGTTAAAATGACACTGCTGGGAAAAATTACACCTTAGTAGTATAGATTTGACTAAATTGCCTTTAACATAGTTACCGAAGTTATTTAGGAGAAACTTCAGCACTAGTTTGTGATGATAAAAGGAGCTACAAGAAAAAGAGACCCAAAACCTCTGTATGCAAGACTCATATCTCTCTTGACAAAGACATTTAAAGAAATCAATTCTATTTTCTTTCTGAAGATCGTACTTCAGTAAAGGAGCACAAAGCCACAGATTCTGTTTTCTTCTTTGTATTACACTATTATATATACTGTCCCTGATGCACTTATTTATTGTGGTTTGAAAAGAGGGCAGAAAATAGAACGGATTCTGAAAGACTGAGAGACAACTTTTTCCAAGATATATACACATGCATATTTCCTACTGAAGTCTACCGAACTGCTGTTCACTTGATGAAGTCAGCTAAGGCATTAGATGGCAGCATCATTTGGCAACTAATCCATAAGTCTTGGTGTGCAGACAACAACCCTGAGAATATAAACAGCCACACATTCTCAGTTCTCCACCTTTTATCACACAGTACTGAGCAAAAACTATATTCTGCATGTTTGTAAGGGACTGTTGAACTTGGAAACACAATGTAAAACTTCCATAGCAGCAAAAATTCACTCCCCTTATATTCAAATCTTTACCCTTCTCCCCTGCAAGAAGGGGAAAAAAAAAAAAAAAAAGATAAAACCTATGTAATTTCTCCTTCTGATTTGGTTTAGCCTTCAGTTAGATTCAGAGGCTAAATAAGGGGACAGGATTGGGATCCTTCAAAGCATAGAAGTGCCATGAACTCTGATATGTTGCAAGACTTTCAGTCAAGATGGAATAAATTCAAAAGTAGGAACTGCCACAAGTGGAGGATTGCATTGGTAAAGGGGGAAATCTCACAAAAAGATACAAATGGTAATACTGTCAAACAATATATCTGCTCTAGTCCTCTAGAAACCTTTCCATTCAGTGGAGATAAATTGGTACTTCCAGAGATGGAGTCAGATGAGTTATTTTAGATAGCCACCTCAGGATGAGATGCCTGTGCTTGAGCTCTCTGGGCCCATTTGAGCACCTGCGTTCTCTTTCATAGAACACTTTATGTCACTGGAGCAACCCAAGAGATTCTGCCTCAGATTCATTTAAAGGAGCAGCTTCACTATCACCTGCAGGCAACACATGATGCTGGGAAGATATTTTGATTTGAAGAGATGATCAAAGACTTTCTACAAAGAGGCTGCCTCTGACAGTTTTCTTGCTGGGATAACTGAAGCACAGAGTAAAGATGAGTTACCCAGATACTCAGCAGGACAGTAGTAAGGCCAGGAATTGATCTCAGCACTCCAGACATCCATTGCTGCTTCTGTTAGTTCTCATACCTCCTCAGGAGTATGGAGTTTCTTTAGTTAAGAACTTCAAACAAGTCAATGACCTCTCATACCAAGACAAAGGCAAAAGAACCAAATGGTATTTCCATGATTACCAGAAATGTTTGGTTACCAAGCAACCACACTTTTAAAACAAACATCAAGGACATTCCCTTACTCTTGGTAAGATCTCTGCTTACCTTCAGTGCCTTTTACCTGAGGCCCAAAGAAGCTCCCTCCATCACAGAAACTACACTGTGCCACACGCTCTTGAATTTAAATTATGCTGTGCAACTAACTACAACTGATTTAGCAGTACCTAGGTCAAGAAGATACATGTCTTCGGCTATCTGCAGCCACTGGAGCTTCAACAGCAAATGTCACAGTTCAGACCATTTTCCACACTGCCCTCCCACAAGTCACAGCTAAGCCAAAGTACACCATCTATTAACTATCTCTTGCTGTGCCTCGCACCATGAAGAATAAAGTTGCAGATAAACTGAACTTAAGGTAATAAAAAAACCCAAAACATAAACCCCTCACAAAGTAGAATCAACCTTTCTTTGACATTATGTTCTTTAGGAATTCGCTGCCCATGGCCATTTTATAGACTGTAAGATGACTATCTCCAAATGGACTCCTTCCGATAGATATTAGCTAGAAATATATGTTAGACACAGTACTTCAATACTCAGCCTCTTTGAGATAAAAGGCCATTTAATAACATCACGTCATTTATTCAATGCAGCCTTTACTGTCCTTATCCATGCTTAGTTTGGCTTCCTAGGCTGGTTTAGAGATTATGATGTGTTATCAGACCTTTCAGAGACAACTGGTGATCTGTCACGCCTGTATTTTCTTGGGTATAGCATTCATCTAAATATTCTCACTGATGACCCTGGAATCTTCATTTAAACTTGGCTTTTCTTTGTACATGTATTTTATTATTTACAGCATCAACACACATCAGGACTGAAAAATGCTTATAGCATCATGGATGCTTCTGTTAATTTTCTGTGTGTACCTGTCTACAGAGATGTCTATATAAACACCCATTGATATAGATGCAGATATGAAACACTTTCTATTTCACAGGCTTTATGTTACAAAATAAACTTATCTCATGCATTTGACTTTCATGGGGTGATCCACACAAAAATACGAAAGGGAGGATCTCATACAGTTGTGAACATATAGTCCTTCAGGGAGTCTTTTCAGAAACTGTAACAAGTGGTCAGGACACAGAAGCAAGGGAGCCCAACACAGTCCAGTAACAGGAAATATTTGAAGCATTTAAGCACCTTAATTTTCAGTTAGGTTTTATGTTAGTTCAGTTCCTCTCTGTAGCAGCCCAGGAACAAGTCTTCACACAAGCAGATACAGCTGAAGAACAGCTCAGGAAGCTGCTGCCATCTCTTGCATCCTTTCAGTTCACAACTCAGTGTGACCCTGCATTGCACCTCTGGGGCAGGCTGCAGTGGTTCAGTGCTTCTCATTCAGTCCATAACCCATGCACTTCTACTGCCTTTCCATCGAAACAAAAGATAATTAAAATAGTTATTCAGAGGATTTATAATGGAGAGACAACCAGGTGGGCATGGAGTTAAAAAAAAATCCAACACATACACATGGACAACAGAACTTATATCTAAAGCAGGGTATCCGAAGTTCATTCACAGCAAGGCATAGACATGGCATTTCAGGATATAGTTTAGTGGTCATAGTAGTGTTGATGGTTGGACTAGATGATCTTACAGGTCTTCTCCAACCTTAATGATTCCAGGATTCTGTGATTTTATGATTCTATGATCAGGCATGGCCACAGACTTGGCATCTTGCTAGTTATATCATATAAGAACCTCAGGTTCTAGAGCAAAACCATCTAACAGCACTCAAAACTGCTTTAAATTCTCCCAACAGCCAGCCAGGCAGATGTACAGCTACTACAAAATTTGCAAATTTCAGCATGAATGCTCCTCCGCCTTCTGAAAAACCCAAGGCCTTGTCTGCATGCCCATCTGCACTACGCTTTTACAGGACAGTCAAGTAATGAATTTGCTTAGAGTTAATTAAAACCATAAATATTACATTACTGCATGGGAGGGACCAGCAAATGGAAAAGAGATAGCTGACTGCCGAGCACACTGGCATCCCTAAGCCATTCTGCAGCGATTGTATAAACCTGGAGAGCATTACATGTACAGTGAAAGAGCCATCAAATGAAGTCCAGATTAATTAGTACCCAGGGTGCACTGCAGGATTTAAGGCTGTACCTTCCACACAGAAAGAAATGTCACTGTCCAAAAGTCTGTCACGATGAAGGCAGTAATGATTCATGTTAGCAGAACTATTGGAAAGCTAGCTGCATTCTGGCCCATAGGGCAATGCACTAGAAACCTGCTGGGAAATATGCATGATACAGAACTCCCAAAGTTTAAATTTTAGTTAAGAGCACTGTTAAATGCGCTCCAGATTATTTAGGGACAAAATAGCTTATTGCTTTTTTTTTTTTTTTTTTTTTTCAGAAACCAGAGGAAACCCATTTGTCCACTTTGTTCTCGACTTTCTGTTCTCCCTTAATAGGGGTTATTGAAGTATTTACACATGACATTGGTTGCATAAATTTTCCAAGTAGCCCATTAATGAAAATAATCTGGTGATTATTTTGGAATTATGGGGTTGCCATTATCTGTATTTTTATGGTGTATACAGTGGTATCTGAGGTACAATCTTTTTCAATACTTTCCTTGTAATATTGTTTCCTGCAAGGAAAAGAAAAAGAAGTTATACAAGGGACTTGCTTCATGCTGCAGAGGACAAAAATGTTTAAGTGGTGTACATCTTTTGTGCAAAAATAACATCACCCTTCTCTACAACTCCGAAGTTGCATGCTTTTCATCAATAGTTCGGTTGAACTTAGTTGAACTTTGTTGGAAACAGTGACTACAAGAAGGTATCTGTGATTAGCACTATTAATGCTCATCTGTTTGCCCAAAGAACCTTCACCCTGCAAAAGAGTACCTGCAGCACAATACAGGTGAGATCAAATACTAAAACCAGCCTCTATAAGACAGAACTGAAACAACTAGCTGAGTAGGGAAAGAAGTATTCACCGAGTGCCTAAGTTCAGAAAGGATACCACAACTGAGCAAGGTTTTGTTCAGATCAGGCACAAGATATAGGAAAACTGCTGCAGCGAGGCAATACTTGAAATAAAGGGATAGAACCACAAAAACATCAAAAAAATTGGACTGTTGTGCCTTCATGACTATAAAATGGAAACACACACTACAAAACACCGGGTAAAAATAGCGGTGCTGTTCAGAGCCCCATTTTATGTTGAGTGCCCACATCATTACACTCCAAAATATTTTTTTTCTTTTTTTCTTTCTGAAACAAACAAACAAATACAATGCTTTAAGTTCTCAAGACAAAAGATAGATGAATCCCTGTTGGATAAAGTATTGACACTGACCTTTAACTGCAGCTAACAAATGCATTTTGGAAATATTTATTTCCTTCCTTAGTTTTCAGAACAATTTCAAGGAAATGGGATTTCTTCCCAAATAGATTGACCAACTTAGAGTCACTCAAAGTACATGCCTGGCCTAGGCTTCTTTGTGTACAATTTCCTACTGGAGACAGAAACAGATTCCTCTGTGGGAGGATTTAGGAGTCCCACACATCTGTCTCCATTTGTTGATCTGTAATAAACAGAGAGCCAGGCTCCAGGCTTGGCATCTCTTCCAGACTGCTTTTCTATTAACTGTGACAACTTGTGACATGTAGAGAAAGACCTGTTTCCTTTTTCAACTTCTAGCCAGCTCCTGTCTTCAGAGCTCTCACACTAACACACTGACCCCATACAATTTACTTCCTAGAAGGGTAAATTAACAATCAAATTCCAAATTCAGCTTACTCAGTTCCAGATGGATAATCCTGTCAGAAATCAACATGCTTGGCTCTGCTTCCGTAACAACTTCAAGCACAGCTATCTTGAAAAGGCAGGTGGGGGAGAAGTCTACTAGTCATCCTCAGCCTAACACATGTGAGGGAATTACTTGTTCCTCTCCCCACACTGAAACGATGAAAGCTACAGAGACAGTGTGGTTTTCATCTGCATCTTCTATATGACACCACCACACAGAATTTTGCCTGTTGCCCTTTGATTTTCACTTCCTTGCCCATTCACCGCAAACTTTTCCTAGATCTTTTTGCAGCTGGTTGTCATCAGCTACAAGGAAAGGGGCTGGCTAGAGCACACAGTGCACTGCTGCTCAGCAGTTCCTGGTAGCCATGCTATATCTGACTCTTTTTCAGGTTCTCAGTTACCGGCAGCGGGAGAGGATGAATTACACATCAAGCAACACACATGCTCCAAAGCTCATACAGATCACTGTTTTTGCTATTCCCTTTAGTAGAGTGCACATCCCAACACACAAGACTGTACAGAACACGTAGCCAGGCCTGGGAGGTGGCACAGTCACAACCTGTATGAAAGAAGATATAGGTATTAGAAGGTCCTTCAGCTTTTGCCTGTTTCAGCTCACCCCTTGCCAGGGCCACTCTTTGTAGGTGTTCGTAAGTACAGGCAGATAATGAAATTTAAAAGGGCACAGGAAAAACTTCAGAAATAGAACACTCTTTTTATGTAATCTTCATCTGTTTCATCCCTCCAGGATTTTCCTCCCATTCTTAGATTAACAGCAAAAATTATATTGCTTGCTTTAATGCCATATGTGTTTGATCTCTTGAAACTTTCCAATTTTTATCCTAAAGAAAGGCTCTCTAAAATATGAACTAATTTCTACTACTGTCAAAAAGCATGAGTCCTTCAGCCGTCCATTATCCTCTTTCTAACATAAGCTTGTCTTGCCTAAATCCTTTGGTGTGTTTTCAAAAGAAAATTTCTCTCTTCCACTGCTTAGAAGTGTGCTATAGGTTACATCTTTTCTGCCTTCTATGTGCTTTGTTGATTTAGGCCTAACTGCTAATCCAGTCTGGATTACAAAACCTAGCTAGATCTTCACTTCTTTAGCTAAATTCAGTCTTTGAATCCTTCCAAATAGTTTTTGCTCTTGGATTTTTGGAATTACTAGAGAGGGAATAAAACAGCCAAATACACTAGTTCAGTTCTTTTACTTTTAGTCTGAGGACTGTTGAGAAAGCAAGTATTTCAAAGTAATATATTTTCTCATAGGCAATTCAATGCTAGTCTTCTGTATTAGCATCAGACTCCTGGCACACCTGACCCTGGAACACCTGCCTGAGGATGTGTAAAGCAGAGACTAGAACGGGGACTAGAAACACAGATTTTTCATCTCTTTATGACAAAGAAATGGGAGGCAGTTTCTGCTAACTTATGGTATAAAACCAGTCCTAATTAACAATAAACGTATGTACCATGTCACAGTTACAGTATGACCATGGAAGTGGAGAATTGCTCAGTCATTCAAAACATTCTTCTCAATTCTCTGTTTCCAATCATGAGGAGCACCAATTCAATAGTTTTCTCAAAAAGTTCTCTATTTTTTTCCCCTCCACGCAGCCTCTTGGCCACAACAGATAGTCCAATTTATCTGGGAAGCAGATTTAGCATTGAAGCCTGGCCTGGTATAGAATAGGTTATTTTTGATTCAGTGACATGCCAACCAGCTTCAACCATCAGGTCATGATTGTTAGCGGATTTCCAGGTTACAACTAACGTTTTATCTGCCTTTGGTGGTTAAAGACTTTGGCAGCTCATTTTCCCCACGCCGAGAGCTTTTCCTTTCATTAGGTGAGATTTTACTGACTTTTATTGCATCCTGAGATTTTTTCCTAATGGAGATATATTTTTTAAAAGAAAACGTTGTAATACTTAATATTTCACTTTGTTGATTTTTACTGAAAAAAGCACTCCAAAAAAAAAACCTCAACACATCCCCTCAACCCTGCAAACAAAATGGTAAATGCACTCCAAACCAGACTGTACTTCTGCAATGGATTTTAACAGAGGAAAGTGATGTCTCAACACAGACAATAGAGACCACTTTACAAAGTAACAAAACATATAGGCTTAAGGATATCCTAGGCAGGTTGATCTACCATCTACAGCCCAGAAAGTTATTCACAATAAACTTATGCTAAGAAAACTGTTGCCTCTATGCAAAGCTCTGCTCAAAACCCCTGACTCTGGTTTAAGACATATCGACAAAGGCTATTACTCCAGTCTTATTTTATATACCTGTGTGTTACACTTAAAGCTGTCTTTTCATGTATATTATTTATACCTATGTGCACCATTTTGTGATTAGATTTGCCTAAGATGTGCATATACACTTATTACCCATGCCATTAGTATAAAAAGAAGAGACTGAACAGTTCTCAAGTATCTTAAAAGCTCTTTCACACTGTATAATCTTTAACAACTAGAAACATGGATACTGTATATTTTCTTATACAAAGAAGATTCTAGGGTAGGTGATAAAATAAATAGGGGAAATAGAATGCATCAAGAAGGCAGAGAAGTGACAAGTATAACTGAATTGAGATGTAAAATAAAACTACTCAGAAGATATAAATTGATTAAATAGAGATATGTGAGAAACAGGCATAACATCCCTCAATACTTAGTCTGTGGTTTGCTGGAGATATCTGTCATGACCACTCATGTATACATAATTCATGGCAGATTAAAGACAGATCCAGCAGTAGAAATAAATCCTTAGTGACCACATGATCTCATAACAGCATAAGCTCCTTTGCCTGTCTGTTAGTACTTCAGATCTCTAAATTAGTTGAGGAAAAAGCATTCCTGGGGAAATTCATATCTGAATGAGAGACTTATCGTAGACTGATATCACGAGGTCAAAGAACAAGACTAGCACCAGACTGAAAACCAAGAACAAATAAAAAACCCCAAGTATTAAAACCCACCAGTGTATTGAAAGACGAGAAAGAAAATGTGAAGAGAGCATCTTTGGCAGCCCTGAAACCTCAGGCTCCATAAATGCAGTGTTTGGTGGGGAGGAAGTTCTTCGCAGCTTGGCATATACTGTGAAATCTCCAGTTCTAACCCATGGTGCTGCAGCTCTGCTCATCCTCAGCACAGAGCGAAGCAGAGCTCCATACTCACAATCCCATCAAACAGGCATGAAGCCCAACTTGTAATAGGAAGTGGCTTGGTTTTCAAAACTCCACAATTCATGTCCTGAGGACAAGTTGTTAGTGATGCAAAACTATGTTGACTGTTCTATAAACATGCACGAGAACAATTTAATTATCTTACATTGAAAGGGCTGAGTAATTTGGGCCAGGTTTTTTTAATCATTTTATCAACGATCTGGATGAAGGGACTAAGTGCACCCTCACTAAGTTTGCAGATGACACAAAATTGGGTGGGATCCTTGATCTGCTTGATCCCAGAGGGATCTGGACAGATTGGATTGGTGGGTCAAGGTCAACTGTATGAAGTTGAAGAAGGCCAAGTGCTGGGTGCTGCATCTGAGTCACAACGACCCCAGGTAACACTACAGGCTTGAGCAACAGTGTCTCGAAAGCTGCCTGGCAGAAAAGGATATGGGGATGTTGGTCAACAGCCAGCTTAATACAAGCTAGAAGTATACCCAGGTGGCCAAGAAGACCAATGGCATCCTGGCTTGTATCAGAAATAGTGTGGCCAGCAGGACCAGGGAAGTCACTGTGCCCCTGTACTTGGCACTGGTGAGGCTGCACCTCAAATCCTGGGTTCTGTTTTGGTCCCCTCCCTACAAGACTGTTTATCTCTTCTCCCAAGTAACAAGTAATAGGACAAGAGAAAATGCCCTTGTGTTACATCAGGGGAAGTTTAGACTGGATATTAGGAAAATTTTCTTCATTGAAGGGGTTGTCAATTATTGGAATAGGCTGCTGAAGGAAGTGGTTGAGTCATCATTCCTGGAAGTATTTAAAAGATATGTAGATGTTGTGGCTAGGGACATGGTTTAGTGGTGGACTTGGCAGTATCTGGTTTATGGTTGGACTTGATGATCTTAAGGGTCTTTTTCAACCTAAATGATTTATTCTATGATTCTATGAAACTCATTTAAATGTGGACCTCATGCCAGCCCAGTACGTTAATCACTGTGCTAGCATGGTGCAGCTAAATAACATAGTATGAGCATTACGCTCAACTCCCATGTGTATTTTGCACCATGTCAGTAAAACTTTTTTGAAAAATAATGTAAATCTTGCAGTGAATAACTGGTTATGAGATTGAAAATAGACAAACCCCCCTATCTACTCATCCCTTAGTAAGGTGGAGCAGTAACTGTTTAAGCAGGTTTTTTCACAGACGATAGATTGGTTTATCTATTCACTAACCTCTTAAAATGTTCAGTTACCTACAGGAATTCTCTGTCCCCTCATTTACTGTGGCCGCTGTCATAGGTTTCTATCTGGTGGGTTTTTTTGGTAGCAGGGGAGGGCTGTGGATGCTGTATCTTTTGAAACTTCAAGAGCCTCCCTCAGCACATGTAAAAGAGGACCCATATCTGGCCAAGGCCAGGCCAATCAGTGTCTCTACAATCAATGTATTTAAGAGGTGAAACCTGTTGCACTGGTCTCTTTAGGAGAAGTAGGGCACCAGAGCAGAAACCTCCCTGAGGCCCACGTTGAGATGGGAGGATGAGACCCTGTAGATATCAATAGTGGTGAAATGTCCAGGATGCAGCCCATGGAGAAACCCATGCTAGAACAGAGGATGTGCCCAAAGAATGCTGTAATTCAGAGGGACCTATATTGTAGGTAAGAATCATGTCAGAGAAATTCATAGAGGACTTTCTCCCTGAAGAACACCACATGGCACGAAGGGAGGACTGCGAGAAGTCCTCAGCCTAAGGAGGAAGGAGCATGGACTATGACTAATGGCCAGATTGCAACCCCCATACTCTGCCCTCCTGCACCTCTGGCAGGGTGGAGGTTGCTGAGAAGGAGGAAGGGGTGGGGGAAAAGTGTTTTTAAGATCTGGTTGTATTAATTTCTCTCACTATCTTACTCTGATCTAGTTGATTTAGTTGAACTGGTAGTGGTAAATTATATTTATGTTTTCTCTCCAAATCTACTCTGTTTTTTCACCCATGACCAAAAGTGGTGAATGAACCCTCCCTGTAATAATCTATATCCTTGAGCCTTTTTGTTGAATTTTCTTCCTCCCCATCCCTAAAGGGGTGGGGGTGGGAGTGAGCAAGTAGCTGAGTAGTTTTCATTCTCATTGAGGTGGAGTCAAACTATGACACCACAAAATAGTTAATTTTAAGTTCAATACAACAATGGGAACATAAACCTCCAGTGGCAAGATTAGAGAGATTAATATCTTTGGCTTTGTATGTCAGTTACAACGTCCATTTATGAAGCACAGTTAGCATCCCCAGATGCTATGTCAAAAGGTAACAGACTGTAGATGAAGCACTTGGAGACAAATAGTTCATCTCTCATGTCTGTCTCTCTTTGAAATTGCAGCTACTGAATACTTAAGTGTCCTTACTGGAAAGTTTTGCATCTGGTAAAGCTTAATGCACAAGGAAAAGGCAGTTTTCCTAGACCTATTTAAATGTAGGTGTATTTCTTTCAAGGCATGCTTCAACTGCATGTTTCAGTTATGCCTTTCCATCTGAGCTGAATGCTTGGAAACTAGGACATTTGATGGTAAAGAACAGAATTACTGTTTTCCAAAAGGATGGCTGAAACTACAGTGAAATCAAACAGATGAAAACTGGCACAGAAATAACTTCTGCAGATGATCCTGGCTTGTCTTATTCACGTTCCTCTTCAGTTACTGCAACTATTTACATGTTCTTCTATAAAAGGTAGAGGGAAAAGAAAAAAGAACAAGCATCAGCTTTGAGGAAAAGAGATAGCAACATAACTAGTTCTTACAGGAACTAGCTCCTTGTGTGACTTGAAGTGCAGGGAGCCTGCTGTCCAAACATTTACCTGAATCTTATGGTCTTGCACAACATTCTCAGCAAGTCCAGTTCTTGACCATTGGTAAAACTGGCACCTTGACCCTGCAAATCATCTGTTGGCCAGGCCTTGGCTGTTTAGCACTACCCGGGTACCTGCATAAAGGAGGAAATGCTTTATGGAAGAGCAGCAAAACTTAGCAATTTGTTCTTTGCCACATTCCACTGCTTACTCAGCCCAGAATCCAGAAGCAACATGAATCAGGAATGCCTGACTTCAGGTAGAGTGAGAGGTAATTCTACTCTATTTCTGAGAAACAACATTGAACCTTCAAAAAAAATATTTCTCCCCAATGCCTTCATTTGTTCTCTTGCTGCTCAAAAGTTTAGAGAGAGTTAATACAGGAATAATATGATTACACTCAATGCTAAAGGCTTTGTATCTCTCTCAACATACTAACATCTGGAATCTTAGCACTTATTTTATGCTAGTTTATATGAAAAATATTTTAGATCATCCACCATCCTTTTCAAACATATTTATTCAAATTGAAGCCAAATTATTTTTCTGAAAAATGTACAAATAAATACATGATTGTATCCAGTCACGAATGAAAGCCCCATTTAAGCCACAAGCATGCAGGTGTGGCAAAGTGTCTGCACTTTAATTATATTTTCCTTCATGATTGTTCCAAGAGTTCACCTTTTTCTTGTGCTAAATTTTCTCCAGTCACTAAAGCCATATTCAACTTTCAGAGCTTCCCTTGTCATCGGACCTCCTTATATTATCGGGAATCACAGAGCATTTGAGAATTCTGGCATCATCAATGACACCTGATCACCAGCTACTTAGATTTCATTCTTAGGTCTTTGTAATGAAGCAGAAGAACTTACACATTAGCCTAAATTATTATTTAAACCTACAAACAGTCTTTCAGTGAATGAAAAAAAACCAAACAAGCAAACACAGAAACACACCTCAAAAACCTCCTGAAACCATGCGCTAAACTGTTACAAAGTTCTAGCTATCCGTGCTTTATGAATTGTTCCACTGATTCATAGACTATTTTTTTCTTCACTATGTGTATTTTATTCATCATACATTTTCTTTATGATACAAAGGCAACAAAGCAAGTATCTAACTCTCTTGGGTAAAGGATATAAAGTAACTAAACAATGCAGTAGCAACATAGGACCTCCGCAGTAGCACTTGTGGATGAAGCAGGTGAGGACATAACCAGGCTAGAAAGCCTACACAGATAGATAGGAAATGACCGGCCCTGCTTTGATGTAGCTGTAACTGAAGACCAGGTGCACACGACACTCATTATGTATAAGGATTAAGGCAGAACAGAGGAATAATGCTACATTGCAATGGCAATTGATTTCATATCTTTGTGACTTGTGTCTTCAAAGCAAGCTGAATGACATATCATGTAATTGTAATGGTAGGAACCAAAATGGTTTTCTTATATCAGTGATACAAAGCTGATGAATGAAGGAAAACCTGTGGTGCCTTTGCCCAAGAGTTGCTAGGATATGCTTATGAAGATGATATAAAGGCATCACTATCATTGGCCTCCAGGAGCTTACCTTTGTCTTCCTTGTTTAGCTAAAATGGCAGAAATGAAATCTTTTCCTACTTCCATTCAAGAAGCACAGAAAGACCATTTGGTCCTCCTGGAACTGTGGAGGATTCCTATGCTGAGAAAAGTGTGGGAACATGTTTGGGAGGCAGAAGAGGTTGGAGCACTTGTGCACAAGACTTGCATGTGCACAGTGACCCACACCAACCTGAGGCATCAGTGAGAGTCCAAAAAGGAGAAATCCTCAGTGTGACAGCTGGGGCACTGGATTTATTCCCTACAAATACTGCTGCCTGCTTCTGACGCTGCCACAATTCCATGTCAAAGGCAACAGGGAGGCATGTCAGAAGCAAGAGTCACCAAGTGGATGCTTCAAACAACAGATACAAAAAGTGAAGGGGAACTAAAAAGAAAAAAAAAAAAAGAGATCTTTCTCTCCTCTATGAGGGGAAACACGTCTGCTTTCAATCTTAGGAGATAAGTAGTTTCAGTGCTTATCATTACTGATGAGTTTTGCACAGCTTCATGACAGGATCCTGCCTAGGAGGTCTTTGCTAGGTGCTTCCTTGCTAGGCTCTCTGTTTTGCACAGTTTTACCCTACAGAAGAAGGAAAAAGGGTCTTATACAGCAGATAATTTCCTGAGCTGAATTTTATTTTTCAACTTTTTCCAAAGTTCCTTCTGCTTCCCCTCACACTGGCAGCCAAAACCACACTGCCTAAGGTGCTCTGACTCTGATACTCAGCATACATCAAATCAAAACAGAGAAACAATAAAGAAGGCTTTTAACTCCAGCATTCAGGACAAGGCACAAGGAACAGCATGGTGGAAAAAATTATCTGTTCAAAGTCTCCATAAGGGCACACTTTTCCAGGGACAAAAAATGTGCTTAATTGTGGATATGAGCAGTGCTCTACCATTTGCTCTTTCCCCCTGTTGTGCACCCAACCTTCAAAATTCTGCTGCCAGTTGGTACTTTTAATTTAAAGCATATTCATAAGTAAAGAAGTCTACCCCCCAGCTTCATTAAAGTCCCAGGGTATTTGGCAAGCCTTGCAGCAAAAATTAAATGACAAATATGCCTTCGTATCTGAGCTCTCAAGCCACAAATAAATCAAGATGAACAGGCTTCCAAAATTGCCTCTTCCCCCCTCAGGTTAAAGCTGAGCTTTTAACAGTAGTGAGAAGGTAAAAAGTGCTTTCTTTTAGTGTTCATGGTAGTTGCAGGTTACTTAGCTTGCCTTTATATAGTCCCTTTCATTGCATAAATGTTGTATGAGCTGCCATTAACTCCTGGTAATGAGGGACAGAAAGAAGTTAAAAGAGCTCCCTATATGCTTGCTGTAAACAGTTGCATTTGCGTGTACATCACCTTTCTATTTTTAGTTGTCATTAAAATACATCCAGCCATTCATCTGTTTTTAAGATAATAATAATCCTCAAAGATTTAGAGACAAAGTGCATGTAACAATCAGTTAATGAGAAAGTGTCATTGTCAACATGCAGTTGATCAAACAACATTTAGGACCCCCTAGTCTTATTCTCTCAGCTAGCAAAGCTAGCACCTGCACATTTTGCAAGGTCTCTGCTGAAGTTTCTCAAATCAGGGTCATTTAAAAAAGAAAAAAAACACCCAAACAAACACCACACACCACATCCACTCACATGCTTTGCTCACACTGCTTTACTGAGATCCAGTTCCTGGGTCAGTTTTTCATAGAGGTGCACAAATGGCCGTACCTGTATAAAAAAGAAAACACAGAATAAATGGTGAAACGGTGAAGGGTCTGGAAAAGAACAGGAGGAGATCTCGTGGCTCATGGCTTGTTCAGCGCAGCACGCGGTAATTTAGGAGTGCACAGGCAACTGTGTATGTTTATTCTTATTTCCTTCATCTTGCAGGTCAGCAAGTTCTTGGAGCTTAGTACTCTGGAGGTATTATAAAACAAAACTACTTCACCCACCCTGAGGCAGTCCCTTGACAGAATGAGAATAATTCAAGGACTTATAAGGTGTGCATTTAGCAACTCCTCTAAGACCTGGCATAAACCCATCATCATGCATCTCTGAGTCATTTCATCACCTGCTTATTTGATTTAGAAAACGATTGATATTGCCAACAAGCAACTTTATCCTTTCCATTCCCGGGCTTTCCCTTTGTAATTGTGACTACCCAATAGGTGCTTTTCAAATATGCATTTGATTTAGATCTGATATATTCAACATAAGTGTGACATTAGCTAGCTAAATCAGTAATGCAGAGATGATGCCAAGTTTACATTAGCTGAAAGATAGACAAAATCTAATTCAGAGTAAGTAAGGTTGCATGGAAAGGCAACATTGTGTTTGACCTAATGTAGAAACACCAAATTAACCTTTTACCATTTTCAGAGCAGTAGGTTTACCAAAGGTCAGTGAAAGGCTTTTGTGTCAGAGTTCTGAGAACCTTAATGCAGATTCAGCATGACCCCAGTTTTATCTAGCATGTTGATTTTGTCAAGAGCCATTCCCTCCCTCCATCTTAAACTTTGATAAGGAAATAAGGAGCAGACAAAAAAAACCAAGCATAGTATAAGCATAACTTTTGTACCAAGTATAATGTACCTGATACAGGAAAAGCACTTTTCCAGAAGGTTCCAATTTTTATCATCCCATTTAGGATGTTATGGAAGGCAAATATATTCATATATCTTAAAATTTTATTCTCTACTGCCAAGAAAACAAGATATCTCGAAGTGTATGCTACAATAAACATCCATTTTTTTTTCAGATAGATTTTCATGTGTAATACCTAAATGCTCACATGGAGGATATATTCTGTGCAAGTCAGTTCTATAACTAACTGTCTTACTGGGCAATTACGTGGCCTTAAGAAAACTCACAACCTGTTGTTTAGTCTTCTTAATTTCAATATATCTAATGCTTAGTTTTCAGGAACTACTACAGAAGAACATCTGAAGATGCAAAGTGGTTGTTTTGTTTTACTATTTTTTAGAAGAAATGCCAAGAATCTGTTTCTATTGCTCTCACTGATAAGGAATTGCACCATCCACAGGAATAAATGTGGTAACATCAAAGGCGCTTTGGGAGCTCTTGTGTTCAGTGTGCCTAAGAAAATATCTGAATTGATTGATTGACCTTTGAAGCCTTAATATACCAGATTCCAGAAAATGTGGTCCATCAGACATAAAACAGAGGACTATTTCCCCTGCTTTAGGGGCAGGATTTTGTTGATAGTATTAAATATCTAACCTTGGCAAACTACATAACTTTCAAACGTGGTATGTGCACAGGAGGGGTATCAGTGAAGTGTTGTTTCACAACAAACCTGTAACCCTTGTCCACCTGTCACTCTACTTGGATTTAAAATAGCTCATATTACCTGCAGCTTCAGCAATTGGAGCTGAACAAAATGACATTGTTGCTGAGATATCTAATCATAGTGTGAATCATGCCAACACTCACATGCGCACTATCTTTTTTTCCTATGCATAATCCCCTTGAAATCAGATTACTTATGTAAGTCAGTAGAAGTGTTCCTGGAAGGTTGGGGCTGCAATATCCAGTGGGAAAATAGCAGTCTTGGCTTCTGTCATTTTAAGGAAGTGATACCTTTCTTATGATATTTTCTGATAGTAAGATGATCCCATGACAGACGTTAAGTACACAGTATTGAGGGAATAGCAGAAAAGGCCCAGAAGAGTTCATTTAAAAGAGAAATTGCTTGTTTGTAAGCAAACAACACAAATGCTCAGTTTAAGCAACTGCTCTGGAATACAAACTGAAGTAAACTCATAAAGTTGTTGGCACCCTATAAAATAGAGCTCTATAACACTGTTGAGTGGCAAGTATAAACTATGTAGGAACCTCAGCCCTGGAATTCATTACGTATGCATACTAATATCTGCCTCAAGGTAAAATGGGAGTTCAGTGACAAGGGAGGGTAGACAGCTGTATATATTTCTTGCGAGAAAAAACACTGAAGGTCAAAATCTAACTGGAATGAGCATAGGAGGAGAATGGGGAGGTCAGAGAATCAGAAGATAGCCTGAGAACATTAGGAACAGAGTAGTTGACTGTGGATGACCCAATGGTTTATGAACTACATCCATGTCACCATCCTGACACTCGACGTGGTTGCAACAGAAGGCCATTACTATGTTACATTTTCCAATGTCTAGAGTGTGACCACACATTTTTCTTAATCTGTACTGTTGAAATTAAAGCAATGGCAGGAAAAGTCTTCAGAGGGGGAGCTGAAAGCAATGATGGAAAAACTTGAAATTTTCCTTTCTTCAAGGCAAGCCACCGGACCTTCAGTTCAATTGGTGCTGAGAGCAATGACTCCCCCCCTTCTTCCATACCTGCTCATTAAGCTGTATGTCAAGTAAGACAAAAATCTCCTGACTGTGTTCTTGCTCCTAACACATTTAAAAAAGTTTAATACAATTTTGTGACTTATTCTTCATAATTTTCTTGCCCTTTCTGCTTCTATTCTGAAGTATTATTGTATTAGACAAACTGTGAGATCTTCACCACAGGACAAAATAAGAACAGGAAGATAAAATACTGGGCATTAGAGTAAATATCAGCTGTTTCTCCAAAGAATCTGGATGATTTCTTTTTCCTTTCCATCTAGTTCTTCTTTCATATTTTTTATAAAAGATCTACTACTCAGGTTATGGTTTTTTTTTTCTCCTTGGGTCTGTCATTTTCAAGTGCCTACTTCCTACACCAGATAGCACCAATGCAAACTGAACACTAGCCTAACTTCTGTAGAGTGAGGGGATTGGTAAAATGAGATTTATCTCGTTGTCTTCAAAGAAGTAGTAAAAAAAGGAACTGCTGTAACTTTTCCTCATTCATATTCTTTTTGAATGTCACATCCCAGGGGCATGGCGTGTTTCACTGCCTCTGCACGATACATGGACATGTTCATTTGAGTCTTTTCTATTGTCTCCACTAATATATTCCTTAAAGAAACCTGAATTCTATTGGCTAAAAATGTCTTCATCCAGCACAGGCAAATAGGAGTCCTACTGATGCCTTTGAAAATACATAAGATGCTCTAACTACCCTGAAATCCACCACTCCTATTATCCACCAGCTTTTTTATAAAGAAACCTTTTCTATCTCTTGCTGGCATTCAAATTCTTACCCAGGAAGGCACAAGGAGCAAGCTCTGTTATATGTTCTACAATGCTCTAATTACATGGAAACATTTCAATGCAGATGACCCCAAATAGTGCACTGAAGCAGCACCTGTGCAACATCCCATCAGCATGGAGCAGGTGCTGCCATATTTATAGGCAATAGATACAAGTTTTCTACCAAAACTTTTCCTCCAGCTACCCTCAAGCAAATATCCAAACTTTGACATTTTGTTGCAAGAGTGCAAGTAAAGTTGTTTTGTTTTTTTTTTTTTTTGGGGGGGGGCGGGGTTTGACATTGGCTTTTTGTGCTTTAAGTTTTGTATAACTGAAGGGGGGAGAGCTTCATGCGGGATATTACCTGAGCTATTTCTACTGCAATTTCAGACTCCAGAAAAGTTTTCATCTTCATAAATATTTACTCTAGACTATACTAGATTTACTTTGTTACAGAAGACAATCATTGACTGTGTGTGTGATTTATAAATCCCATGCATCTGATTCTTGGAACACCTATCCAGCAGCAAATGAAAGAACAAATGCACCATAGTGGTAGCAGCTACCCAGACTGCTGCTAAGTAAAATGATAACATATGCTATTCACTCTCTTCAGTCTCTTATTAAGTAAATCAGGAAAAAAAAAACCCAAATAAAAAATGAATGTTTATGAGAACTTCTTCATTATTCAGAGCACACAATAGATTTTCCCCTTGAGTGATAAAGGCAGAACAAGATTAATGTCCATGTCCTTATCAAAGCCTTTATCAATGTTTTTGTAGAGCCTGATCCCAATGAGGATCTTGCAGCAAATGTGCCCCCCTGGCCCCTTCCCAGCAGAGACAATAAGTGACTGGGCTCCTATTCTGTGACTTAGCATATCCTAAGCATGCTACGTGGTGTTTTACCTCTGCAGTTCAGCTGGCCTTCCTTTCTGTCCTGGTCTACCCAGGCTCTCAATTACTGCCATATAAAAAAGTCCTCAGGATACATGTAGGTATCTGTACTCAAAAAAGGAAGGAAATAATAGTCTGCATTCAGTCTACATTTATCTGAAAAAAAAACAGTGATGTCATTAGGGCTAACAATATTTTATTCTGGAATCAGAGCAAAGTCAGAGTAATCACACAGCTGGTTACCAAGGCTCAGCCACAGCAAGCAGAGACTTTTTAAGTCAGCATAACTCAATTATGTTCAGTTGAGAACTCATACTTTCAGGAAAGGAGTTGTAAAGGAGATGAAAAAGAATATTTGTAAGGAATAAGCCAACCTTTCCAGACAGAGATCAAAGCTAACCATGAATCAGCATTCATTTCACCAGGCCCCTGGAGCAGATTTCCCTCTACTCTGCTTACAGCATACCAAAAGCCCTACAGCTTTCCATGCAAGCTGAAGGCATTTTGCCTTTCACCAGCCTGATCAGTAATTTGGGGTGGAAGCAAAACGAGCCAGATTTAGAGCAAAGGGAATCTCTAAGATTGTTAGGATAAAGAAAACATTTCATTCAATCTCCTAACATCTATGGTTACCTGGGGTATTATAAAAACCTCTAAAACAAGGAGATCAAATCAGTGTATAAGGAACAGTGACAACTGAAAGCTGTAACACAGTTCAGGTACAAATTTCCACAGATGAAGCAGAAGACAAGCAACATTCGTACCTGAAAGCTACAGCTACACTCTCTTTTTCCATGATGGGAGCAATAAATTCATTCACTGAAACAAAAAAGGCTACTGAGTCCTATCTAAACTTCTCACTAACACACATAACTGGAATTTGACAGGTTGTGTTTCAAAAATCACTAATACAATATACTGAGTTAAGAATTATATCTGAACATAATTCACTTACATATTCCTAGACAGACACTTCAGTTTAGAAATTAAGGTTGGTAATTGAGTCTACTCTTCACAGTTTGTTGCGTCTTGGCTTTCTAGTGTTACAAGACTGTGAACCCTGAAATGATCATAGAATCATAGAATCATAGAATGTTAGGGATTGGAAGGGACCTCGAAAGATCATCAAGTCCAATCCCCCTGCCAGAGCAGGAATGCCTAGACTGTGCTACACAGGAACGTGTCCAGGCAGGTCTTGAATGCCTCCAGAGAAGGAGACTCCACAACCTCTCTGGGCAGCCTGTTCCAGGGCTCTGTCACCCTCACTGAGAAGAAGTTTCTTCCCAAGTTTAAGCGGAACCTCTTATGTTCCAGTTTCAGCCCATTACCCCTTGTCCTATCAGTGGTTGTCACCGAGAAGAGCCTGGCTCCATCCTTGTGACACTCACCCTTGATATATTTGTAAACATTAATGAGGTCACCCCTCAGCCTCCTCTTCTCCAAACTAAAGAGCCCCAGCTCCTTCAGTCTTTTCTCATAAGGGAGATGCTCCACTCCCTTCATCATCCGAGCTGCCCTGTGCTGGACTCTCTCCAGCACTTCCCTGTCTTTCTTGAACTGAGGGGCCCAGAACTGGACACAGTATTCCAGATGGGGTCTCACCAGGGCAGAGTAGAGGGGAAGGAGAACCTCTCTTGACCTACTAACCACCCCCCTTCTAATACACCCCAGGATGCCATTGGCCTTCCTGGCCACAAGGGCACAGTGCTGGCTCATGGTCATCCTGCTGTCCACCAAGACTCCCAGGTCCCTTTCCCCTACACTGCTCTCTAATAAGTCATTCCCCAACTTATACTGGAACCTGGGGTTGTTCCTACCCACATGCAAGACCCTACATTTACCCTTGTTGTATTTCATTAAATTTTTCCCCGCCCAACCCTCCAGCCTGTCCAGGTCTCGCTGGATGGCAGCACAGCCTTCTGGTGTGTCAGCCACTCCTCCCAGCTTGGTGTCATCAGCAAACTTGCTGATAGTACTCTCTAGTCCCTCATCCAAGTCATTGATGAATATATTGAATAATACTGGTCCCAGTACCGACCCTTGAGGCACTCCACTGGATACAGGTCTCCAACCAGACTCCGCCCCATTGACCACAACTCTTTGTCTTCTTCCCCTTAGCCAGTTCGCAGTCCACAATGATGATTCCTTAGAGGAGAAAGGTACTTCTGCCATAATAGCTAGCTTCAGAGATGTATAAGTAATACATGCACATACACACACACAGGACCTATAGCTTTAACTGTCTTTCAGATTGCTTCTCATCGTAGATGTGCAGTGGTTTAACAGGTAGTATGCAGCCAGTTGCAAAGCATGGAAAGATATTCCCTTGTCATCTCCAAATGGGATTACAAACTCCCTTTTTCTTTCTTTAAATAATTAAGACTGGATGGTCACAGGTAATTAGGTGAAAAGGCAGTCAATGAGTACTCTCCAGCAAAGTGTAAGTCTTGTAATATCGATCTCCACCGTGCATGTTTCTACAGAAATTACGCACTATCAAGTAGATAGCATAGTACAATATGTAAAAAAAAAAGATTAAATCAAACATGCTTCCTTTCCACACACACAAAAAAAACCCCCACCAAAACAAATCCTACAGAAATAAACCACAAAAAGATCTGAACTTCTAAAATATCAATTTGTTCCTATACATATGGACACTAGTTCAGAAGTCTTATGTCTCCAGTCTTTGCTATATTTGGGTCCTCCATGGGCTGCAAGGGGGAGAGCCTGTGTCACCATGGTCTTCACAGGCTGCTCTGGCACCTGGAGCACCTCTTCCTCTTTCTTCTTCACTGATCTTAGTGTCTGAATTGTTTTTCTCATGTTTTCTCATTACTCTCCCAGTTTCTTTTGCATTATGTTTTTTATCCTTTCTCAAATATATTATCACAGAGGTGCTACCAAAGTCATTGATGGGCCTGGATTGCCCAGTAGCAGGTCTGTCTTGGAGCTATCTGGAACTGTTTCTGTCGGACATGGGGGCAACTCCAGTTGTCTTCTCATGGAAGCCACCCCTGCAGCCCCCCTCCTATGAAACCCCTGCCACATAAACCAAAGACAGCATCTTAAATAAAAATATTCGCAGAAGACACCACAGCAAAATTTCCCAGAATCAGGATTTTACAGTAAAGACTAATGAAAACAGAACCTTGTGCCATACAGGAAAGAGAAAAGAGGAAGAAAGGTCACCTTAAACCTTATTTTGTAGAGTTATAGACACACAGGTAAGCACAAGGAGAGGCAAAGCTGGCACAAATATGTATTTTTGCCTCTGGCAGAGCCACAGGAGGTAACAAACAGTGGCATGAATACTGATTGTCTAAAGTGCAGGAAAAGGGAGGACAAATAAATGAACAACATGGAATATGAAAGGGATGACAAACTATGAAGCAGATGGGTATATAGTAACCTCGGAAGAGTCAAGGCAAAATTTATTGAGTCCAATTCATCTTGCATCTATTTTCCTAAACCACAACACAGCAGCATAGTCAAGCACAGAACATCCTCTAGTTTGAATACTTAACAACAAACCAAATCAAAATGCTGTCAAATATCAGAGACTTGTAACCCTTTTGGCTGATGCTTCATTGTTGTTTTCTTTTCCTCAAGATTTTAATTATTTGCTAATTCCTCCTGGGAAATCTGTGTCCTAGTTTTCTAAGGAAACACAAGACTTCATAATTACATAAACCCTTGACTACTTCACAGTTAAAGAATCAAACCTCAAAAAAAAAAAATAGTTATGTTTAAAATGGTAAACAAGTAGGACTTAATGGCATAAAGATTAAAAGGCAGGATTTATTATTCAGTGAAAATTAACACAAAATAGAATGTAAAACGCTTTTACTTTTTTTAAATCTACTATAAATTTAGGTGATATAGAAGGGTGCCCTACTACTCAGACTGGGAGATAGGAGACTTAGCCACTATTGTGGATTTTCATTTATATGCCTTCCTCTACTGGCTGGGTTTCTATAAAGAAACCTAAAGTAATGTAAAAGTTTGCAAACTGTTTTAAAATGCAGGCATCTGACATTCATTCCACAATGGTCCCTTTCCATCGGCCAGAGCAAGGTTAAAGTAAGATAATGACAGACGGCAGCCTGTCCGCTTTCCAAACAAGCACCCAAATGAGCAGCAATGTGTTGTTCAAACTGATCTGTCCTCTGAAGCCTAGAGTATTTTGACTTGTCATTTAGTACCATTTCTCCCTTCCTTTTGGCTTCACCAAGGGCAAGCAGAGGGAAGTAACAAGAGCTATGCCTCTGTTTCACTCCTGCATTTATTTTATTTTGTGAGCTTTCTTCAGTCACCAGTTCCATTAGGATTACTTACACTCCCACCTATTACCCAATACCTGTATTTTTAGTACAGGAGAGACAACTTTGCATGCCACTCTGATCTTTAACACATTTCCATGTTGTCTTGCATGAGTTAAAGATGGGCTTCACAAAGAAAGATCTGCAATTCCGTATTGCAGGGAGAAGACAGAGAAAGACTGAAGTGGAAGGCAAGGCATAGGAAGAACAGCTGCCCTGATGCCTACTTTTTTTTTTTTTTTTTTTTTTTTTTTTTTTAAGCCATGCTGAAGGAAATGGCCGGTGCCAACAGAATGCTCTTTTCTCACCTCTGAGCAGACCAAGTGTTTTTGGAAGCATCCTTTTTATTTTGAAGGTTAACAGATCTGGCCTCCCAGGAACAGTCCATGAAGGTCATGCAGGCACGACATGCATAGGTTCTTTCTGGAGAGACACTGCTCTTCCCATCAAAAGAGAATGACATCTTAACATGAGCAGTTTCTGAAAATTCCCACATTTAGTGCTTACAATTTATTCTTGTTTTTCCAGTTCCCTCATACTACTAGAACCAAGCTACTCAGAGACAGGCAGGTAGCCTGCTTATTCCAAACAAGCCACGAAGCTGCATTTCTGTGCTTCGCCGATGCTGCAAAATGTCTTCAGCCTGAAGATCACTAAAAAAAATACCTCCCCAGAAGCCAGCCAGACACAAAAATGGCCAGATTTATTTACACAAAATAATTTAATTTTCCAGTCTTACAGGGACTAAAAGCAGAAAAAATCTGTAAGGACCTTCAATTTTGCTAACACTCTTAGTGGTAAAGTGTTGGGATGACTTTTTCTGTAGTAGACATTTACAGAAATTAGAAAATCAGCTAGACATAAAGCTAGTAAAAAGTAAAATAATAATAAAAATGGGGTTTTTTTGTGAGCAAGGCAGACCCGCTTATGAAGAGATCAGACACAGCTTTTCTGAAATATAAAGAACTACCAATTAATCTTAATTTTTAAAAAGGGTGGGGTTTTAGGTTGGTTTTCTGCTGTTGTTGTTGTTCTGTTTGGGTTTTTTTTTGACCTGGCAACATACAAATTTTCGTACTGACACTGTAAAGTGAATAACTCAGAAGGGATAAGACAGGCTGCAGACAGGGTCATAGTTGTACTTGTAAGGAGAAAAACAGAGGAAACCCTGTTAGATATTAATACAAATTAAACCATAAAACAAGACCATTAAAAATCTTTCAGAGAAGCTGCAGCTGAGCTTTCTGAAATTAAACTAATCTCAAAACTGGATAAGAGACATCCATATTGACAGCTATAATGGGAGACACCATCAGAGCTGGAATGACAACTCTGCAACCTCACACAGGCAGTGGGACAGCACGGAGCCTACCATGAGCGTCTGTGGCGGCACTGTTCTCTCCTGCTTAACCAAGCCAACTCCGATATGGTCTGAAGCTCAGGGAGGGTCCCACATCTCTTGGTGATCTTCCTCTGGTGACCAGGTGCTACTTTACCAGTTCTGACTCAGGTTTCCTCAGAAGCAACCACACCTTTCCTCTCCCTGGGTAAGCATTGCCACCCCAAGGATGGGAAGAGACATATAAAGATGGACAGGACTGAAGTCCAGCAACACTGCAGCTAAGAGATGCAAAAAGCATGCATTAATGCACAACATCAAACAGCTCCCAGATGCACATGTACAGCCCTAACAACCATCTGGCTGGCCTCCCAGGCAGCCTCAGGTGTGTTTTAGAACAGGTATAATGGGTGGGAAACAAATACAGCTTCAGGACTCCTCAAATACAGCACAGTAAAAACTAACAGGGAGATTATGCTGGTTTTAGAACATGTATTTTCCTTGATTTTAACATGGTTGTGCTAGATTCTAACAAGCCCAAGCTCAAAATAGTTGCAGATTCATAGAAAATTACAGTCATAGGCCACAGTGGATGCAAAACACTCCACACCAACACTGCAGTCAGATTTGCCTCAAGTGTTTAGCATCCCAGCTCTGACATATTATAACAAAACTATCAGAACAAAAAAAAATACTATTATTTCGAAGGCAAAGGGTGGCATTTCCTGATGAATTTACATATTTGCAAATGACTTGCTCCCATGCCACTTCATAACAGCAAAATCTGTCTTTGCTCTTTGTTAATGGATAAAAGCTTCTCCCCTGTTAAGTTTTGACTTTTGCATTTCCACTACAGAATGGCACCTAATAAACTCATATGCTGCCTAGGAGCCTCAAGGGTGGGGTGGGGGCCAAAGAGGGGAGAATGAAGGGCTGAGTGGGGTTTTCAGTAGGTTTTTTTTTTTTTTTTTGCTTCTTTCCTTTCAAATTTTCATTTAGTTTTTAGTATGTTGGTCATACAAGAAAAAAAATGGCCATTTTGGTCAGAAATTACACTATTTTATCCTGTAAATCTCTGCTTTTCATCCAGAAGAGCCAGCGCAAGAACCAGAAACCATGACTAATTGTGTTGGGGTTGGGTGTGATGAGGTTTTGGTAGTGGGAGGGCTCCTCTGAGAACATTCTAGAGTCTCCCTCCCTAAAAGTTGGACCTGCCCCTGGTCAAGGTCAAGCCAACCAGCATCTCTGTGATAAACACATTTAAGAGGGGAGAAAAAGTGTTGGGTAAGTTCTTTTGTTTTGGAGAGGAGGGGGATGTGAGAGGAGAGACCAGGCAGACACCAAGGTAAGTGAAGAAGGAGGAGAAGTGCACTGCACGAGAGATTTCTCTGCAGCCTGTGGTGATACAGGAGGCTGACTCTCTTCAGCCCATGGAGATTAAGCGTGAAGCAGGTTTCTGCCTGCAGCCCATGGAGGACCCCATGCTGGAGCAGGAGCAGGCTGGCACTGGGAGGACTGCAGCCTGTGGAAGGAGGTACAGCCCCATGGGAAGGACTCACACTGGAGAAGTTCAAGGAGGACTGTCTCCCGTGGAAGGTACCTCACTCTGGAGCAAGGAAAGACTGTGTCCTCTCTCTGAGGAGGACAGAGCAGCAGAAACAGTGTGTGACAGACTGACCACAGCCCACGATCCCTGCCTCTTTGCACAGGAAAGGAAGGGGATAGAGAAAATACTCTCCAAACCCACATAGTTATTAAAAATCTAGAGACTTTTAGAGTAAAGGATGTTATTTTTGAGTTTGTAACTTGTACCTTGTGCTCCGGTGGTTACAAAGAGACAGGTAGCTTGAATTTTCAATCTCCTAGGATAACAACACAAAATTCAAAGCGTACTACTGACCATTCACCCGAAGGCCAAGACTGCTCAGCCCCTACAAACAAAATCCCTTTCCTCTCCTCCCTCAATTCCTCAGCCTTCTTCTCTGGTATCTCTGAAGAGCAGGCAGATTTTAAGCCTGCATGTACACAACAACCTCTAGTGATCAAAGAGGTAACTACAGATGATATAGCTTCTCTTAGTAGCTAGATCAGGAGATCTCCTTCTCAGAAGAAAAAACACCAGGACGGCAACATTTGCAACAAAAATCCAAAACATTTGTAGCATCTAGGAAGGAGAAAAAATGCTGACAGCACTCACAGTAAAACTCTTGCAACTGCAGTGATTGTTTTTAAAAAAATTCATTCAATAAGAGAACACTGTGGACATAGTAAGTCCTATTTATGAAGGAATAAGAGCCTGAAAACTCACTGTCCCCATCCGAGGGGATATTTTTACTGTTTTCCCAGGAGAGCAATAGCAGAAGAGAAAGGTGAAAGGCTGTAGATCAGCAAGTAGTTTATTATTTCTAAGGAAGCAGAATAACATGAGCAGATTTCTAAATAAATCCTTGTTGGATGTAGGGAATGAGCAGAAATCCCTAACAATTTAAGTGCCTTGGCTGAAAGTACAATTTGCAGGGTGCATCAAAGTTGATGTCAAAAACTCGTGACACTACTACTAAGAACTTGACCTCCAATTTAATAGACAGATTTTTTCCCACTAAAACACAGCTTTTGTACCAATTGCTTCTATTCTCTTTACTTACATAGAAAATAAATAAATAAACCAAAACAAAAAATTGATTTTTTTAATGCTTTTGGTTTTATAGAGGAGAAAGGCCTTTCCAAGTGAAAAGCATTCCTCCTAAACATAATTTTCATACAATCTCCTGCTTTTCAAGAGTGTACCCCAAGTTGGTGGGACAAGCTTCCTGTCCTGAACTTCAGCTTTTAGATTTCTTTCACTTACTAAAAAAAGCAAGTTTCTTGACAAGGTTAGAAAGAATTGCACTCTGGACAGAACTGCTTCAAATACATCAGCTACAGAGTCAGCCTAAGACACTTAGCAATTCAGATAGCTAAGCTTCAGGTAGGGTTAACCTCAGCTAAGGGTGGAAGAGTCCCAACTCTGTCTAGGATTTAGCTTACACTCTGGCCAACTGCTTTATCCCCTCCTTAGCAGTCTCCAGGGGCTTACAAAGCCCTGACCCCAGAGAGACAATCACTAGCACACCATGGGGATGGCAGGATGCTCACAATCACAGAATCACAGAATCACAGAATGTTAAAGGTTGGAAGGGACCTCAAAGATCATCTAGTCCAACCCCCCTGCCAGAGCAGGATCACCTACACTAGAGCGCACAGGAACGCGTCCGCAACGCTGTTATCATCAGTTCATCCAAATCCTTTTACAGTTCTCTCAATCAAAATACCATTTATGTAATTTCAGTAAAACTACATTTTCATTAATTTACACAAAAGAAGCCTAGAGAGAGAAAAGTACTGATATATCTCTAAAAAAACCCAACAAAACCCAAACCATAAAGAAGCAGAAATGTTGGCAAATTTACAGAGATAAATAGCTACAAGTCACTGAATAAAAGGAGTGTCTCAATCCTGCTGCTTCATTCACAACCCTTAAATATTTGAAAAAGATAACAAATTGCCCCAGAATATACACATTATTTTAAGCAGAGAGTAAAGCACTCATTTCACAGAAGCATTAACACAAGCTCAAAATAAAACACATGCAAAAGTAGTTCTAAAATATAAATGTGTGACCAGGTAGTGAGGGGAATAGTTTGAGGATGTGGAAAAAAACTTCAGGGAAGCTCTACAGCCATCTCTGGGCCCAGCAGATATCTGCAACTCATGTTCTCATGTAAAAGGTAGCAGTTTTGCCACACTTCCCTCCTTGAGAGGAGGGAGAAGACCACGACACTTCACTTGCCAGGCCACAACCACCCGGTGAAAGGAAGGCACAATACTTCATACCAAGGAGCGAGTAAAAAAAGGACAACCTCCTGCAGCCCCTGACAGAAGGGAGGGGTAGATGGTTCGCCAGAAAACAGCCCCACTCCTTGAAGCTGGCTACCATAAGTGCACTAACCCCAATTGCATCTGCAGCACCTGTAGTTGTGAGGTTTTGTCTTAAACAGCTAAGATGTGAAGTAAAAAGCTCCAGGGAAATAAACTTCTTCCTGTTGCTTCAGACACAGCTCACATTCAATGCAAACATATGGGGAATAAAACATTTCCCTACTTTCTCCCCATGGGTGCACAAAAAAACACTGCACTCTTTAGACAGCTTCTCCTCCCCTTTCTTGATGTCTCGAGGAAACTTTTCCAAGCTTTGATAACTGTTTTGACTGGACATTGAAGGACTAATCATTTGACTTCTCCCACTTTAGAAAATGGGTCTTTGCTGGTCAAGCCACTCTCCAGTTGTGACAGCTTTTTTGAAAGAGTATTCCTACCAGTGTAATTATTTCCCTTTTGGGGGCTATAAATCAAATGTGTTCCCATTGTAAAGATCACATTTTTCTACCTCTTTTCATTCACGCTTGAATATCATCAGACAGTAAGGAGATTCTGTGTGTGGCTTTTAGGCAGCAAGTAAATATTAATGTATTGTACTTTAATATGTAAGCTTGTCAAGGTGCTGCAATAGTAAAGTGATTTGTAAAATGAAAAATCAATATGAATAAACTCTAGTGAATACACACCATGGATTTATCTGTAGAAAAGAGTAATGAGAGTCTGCCTATCTTACAGATAGAGAAAATAGTTCTAATAGAAAAACATGTTTTCTGTTACGGTCGCCCTAATGCCACTGAAATCGGCAATGTGGCATCCCGTCAACCCAGAGAACCAAGCAAAATCAGCCTTTATTTGTAAATTCACTTTTGTTGTGACTTCACAAGAACCAGAACTGCTACAGTATTAGTAACATGCCAACAAATTTTATTGGGTCATTTAACACTCAAGTGTAGATGCTGATTCTCTAAAGACCAGATCCCAGCCAGCAGGCATACTTTTATGTTCTTTTTTTTTCATTCAGAATCTCCTTGGACGTCAATGTGTTCAATACACTAAAAAATGGAAGGCTTATTCACAAGAAGTATATTCGGATATTAAATATCCACAGTACTGAGGAAGTGACTTCAAATTTGCCTTAAGTTAGGAAGCCATTGCTCTGAGAGAGTAGAAGAATAACAGACCTCCAGTGACAGCAAGCAGTCATAGAAAATACATTTCAAAGAGTACAAGCACACACATTAATGACACTAAAAAGGTAATCTCACCTCTCCCTGGAAAAATAAAACCAAAACGAGCCTACAAACAAAAAAACTCCACATCTTTAAAATGTATAAGTCAGAACAGTTTTAGAAAAAAACATTCTTTTTTAATTTAGTTTCATCTTTCTTTTGTGTCTCTGCAGGTTATCTTATTGCACTGGAAAGCAAATCCTGAAAAATGCTAGAGTAGCAGATACACCACCATGCCTGCCCTTAATTTCAGCCTCAGTCAATGTGAACTACAACCTATGTTGTGGGTGAACTGAAAATGGGTGAGAAAAGTAGCCTTAGGATTGTTAGTATGAAAGCTCAGCTGAAGGACTTCTGTCTTTAACAGGAATACACCAAATGAAACACTTCCAACATCTGAACTATATATCCGTGGATTCACCTAACTTCAGAGTGACTTTTAATCCTGTTTAGTGGCAAAACCAATTTCTTTCATCACCCTAACTGTTGCACGTTCTTATTCTTTTTTTTCAAGCCATGCAGCTTTTTGTTTTTCAAATATGTTAGCTCACTGGACTAAGAATGGTACTGCAAGTAAAGAGAAATAATGTGGGAGGAGAAGAGAGAAAGATGAGGTTGTCATAATCTTTGAGATGATTAATTCATAGCAAAAAATAAGCCTGTGATTGCCTTGCCTTGATTTGCAGAGTGTCTATCACAATTCTCTAGGCACATTATACAAATTGGAAATATGAACACATGACAACAGTAAGGACAATAAACCTTTCTAACCCACAACCCTTAAGCAGAGTAAATTAACAACCTCTGCTCACATCTTGACCACATCCTGAAAGTTAGAGGGCCTGACATACACTCAGGAAATTGTTTACAGAGTTCTCCAAGAAGAACATCATATTTCCTTTGGTATTCCTGGCAGATCCAGGGTTATTGGCATGTTTCAAAGTAGATCTCATTGCAGTAAGTCTGAGTAGATACAGAAAAACATGGCAGAAGAGATGATATCTGGAATTTAGCATAGCAGAGCCTTGCACCTACCTCATCACCAGCTTCAACTGCACACCTCTCGTCTTTTTTATCTGCCTTGAAGTTTGTGTTCTATGTGTCGCTGAGAGGCTCCAGTCCCAAGGAGATTTCTGGATGCTATTCTAAGATAAAAAAAAATAACAGCCTACATAAGCAATATCAAAGAAAGCTGCAAATCCAAAATTTAAAATTGTGCATTTCTCCACTGTGTCCATGCTACGCCCTGACAGCTGGGACTGTCCTTTCATTTCCCTACATGCAGGTTTTACTCTCTTGACTGTGATGTTCTCCATACCAGGCAATGCAACTGCTTAGCCTCAAGAGTAAGTGGTGAATGACACTAAAACCAGATAGTTGGTAAGCAGAAGAATCCAAGGGGACTAAATATTGTCAGCCCTACCGCATCATGACCTACGACTTCCACAACTGACTGCGCTCCACAGGGTTAGATACTGAAGCTGGAGTCCTCATGAAGAAAAGCTTTTTAGCAGGGTCTAACCAGCTACCCTGGTGAGTGATGCACCTTCTACCCCACCAAAGGAATAAAATAACATATTCATAGAAATGGTTTCCTGATCCTCTACAGAAATAGTTAGAAGTGATATGAATGTGTCTTTGTACACCTCCGGCACACAAGCCTGCAACAGAGAAGGTTGCACTATTCCTTCAATTAGACACATCCCACAGAGGCAAAAAAAGCCCTGGCTCAGCAAGGGGATAGTAGAGAGCTAAGGGGATTCCTCTGTCTAAGTAGGATGAGGAATTAAACCCCTCCATGGCCTCCTTCTGCAGAGTAGCAGTCTGAACTAGGCTAGACAACAGAAAGTCAATGCCTCATGTCATGCAGTGCATTGCAGGAAAATCCAAAATTAGCCAGCCTCCGGCAGGGAACAGGGTAGGCTTTTATTCTTTGGGTAGTTTGTCACTTCATACCAAAACTATTTATCTTCCAGAATAATGGACAAGAGGAGTTAGCCTGATTAACAGTGTTTGAGCACATTAGTATTTTTATACTATTAAAATAATACTATATAGATGTCTTTTTAAGTGTTGAATTGAAAAAGACAGTTTTCATGCCATAGCTGTTGGCTATCAGACCTCAGTGTGGGTGCCACACATTCTAATAGGGGAGCAGAGGTATGACATAGGAAAGGACACTGCTACCTCCTTTCATCTTTTCTTCTGTAAAGAAACCATCTCTGCCTCCCACCTCTTTCCTCTCTAAAATGAGGATTGTGTCTTGTCTTCCTCATTTTGTTTGTAAGGAGAAAAAAGCCTACAGAACATCACATCCCAATTTGCCCAGATCTTGTCAGTGAGAAAATGTTTCCACACTGTTTAAAAGTCACATGTGATTGCCACAGCAATGTCTTTTCCTGCTTTCTCAACAAGTACTGCTCTGTAAACAAGTGTGAAAATGTCAGACTAATATATTAACATTTACATTAGCAATTAAATGGAAAAATTTCACTATTTAAACATATTAAGGGAACTGATTTTAATCCCAACACACACCTACTCTTTCCCTAGCACTTTGGTTTTCAAAAGCAGCTTATTTTTCTGAAAAAAAAAAAAGCATTTTGGGGCATGTAACTCATGTCAAGATTAGAGAGGGCTTTAACAAATAATCTAATGTGCATAGATCAGAATAAATCTCATACATGTTCACATCCTGCATAAGCACAGTGTTGTCTTGAGGGAGATCCAGCTGAGGGGTGTAAACCAAAGACTATAAAATTTTTTCTCCATACAGTACTTGCTGGAACAAAATGCAGGGCCTTTAAAAATACTATACATCATTATACCAGCAGCAAACATATTTCTACTGACAACAATTTTTGTTAAGATTACAATTTCCCATTCTTGATGTCAAGCTTTCTATTTCAGTCATGGGCACCAGCTAAAGCACCTTGCTGTCCTAATCAGTCCTGAAGGGCATCCACCAGTTTTGTCTTTCCAAATGAGGAAAGCAGAGTCAAGAATGAGTTTGTCAGCCTTAAACCTATGTCTGTTTTTTTTTTTTCTAGAAGTAATGTTCCATATCTCCAACAAAACTAGGAAATGGGTAACCAAAGCACCTCATATATCAACAAGAAGTCCAAAAGGTATTGATTTTATTTTTTATTTCAGTTGGAGGCATTTTCTACATGCGAAATCTGCCACTTCCATCACTGAATCCATGCTGACTGCTTTGTCTTCTCTGTGGCAGAATGGGAGGATTATCAATTCCCAGAGTTGTGAGTATTTGGCTGTATAGGCAAACCCCACAGATACATGTACTTATTCTGCCTCTCTGCTGGAACTCATCCTGTGGAGAATATAGCCTCCACAACAGTGCAATAATAGTCTGGAAGCAGAACTGACAGCTGAGGAGGTCTTCATCTGCCTGACAAGTGCAATAGGATTAGTTCTTTGAAATCCTGGTAGAAGATGTTGTTCTGAGAGTAGAACAGTTGGGAAAACTCAATCCAAGAGATTATCATGATCAGATAAAACAGTAAAAGGCTAGTTCTGCTCTCTAGTGTGTTGGACTAAAGCCAGAACAATTCCACCAAAATCAATAGTTTATCTCGATTTATGCTCTAAACATTAAGCAATGCTTAGAGAAGAACTTGACCACAACTTCCTGAACTGCACTGTAATATTCCCAAAGCACAGAATTTCCTACACTGAAATTCTGATGAGGACAAAAGCAGGGAAAATAAAATAAAATTATAAAAGCAAATACTATACCAGAGTGGATCTGTATCAATCTAGGCAGAGCGGATTTTGCTTCCAGCAAAATTTATGATAGTAAAATTCCACTCTTGCACATTTACAGAACGCGGTCATCAAAAAGACCATTCATTGTGAAGCTAATTACATGTTTATGGACAAATTATATTCTTGTCTGCTTCTCATTTGGAAGGAGTCTGTTTAAGAAGGACAGGGAGCTGCTTGAGAGAGTCCAGCGTAGAGCCACAAAGATGATGAAGGGAGTGGAGCATCTCCCTTATGAGACAAGGCTGAAGGAGCTGGGTTTCTTTAGCTTGGAGAAGAGGAGGCTGAGGGGTGACCTCATTAATGTTTATAAATATGTCAAGGGGGAATGTCAGGAGGATGGAGCCAGGCTCTTTTCAGTGGCGTCCATTGACAGGACAAGGGGCAATGGGTGGAAGCTGGAACATAGGAGGTTCCATAAAAATAAGAGAAAAAACTTTTTCAGTGTGAGGGGGACAGAGCACTGGAACAGGCTGCCCAGGGAGGCTGTGGAATCTCCTTCTTTGGAGACATTCAAAACCCGCCTGGACATGTTCCTGTGCACTCTGCTGCAGGTGATCCTGCTCTGGCAGGAGGGTTGGACTAGATGATCTTTGAGGTCCCTTCCAACCTCTAACATTCTGTGATTCTGTAATTCTCTGATTCTGTGAAATGATGGAAAATTAAATATTGTCATGTATGTTTCCTCCCCAGGAGAAAATGATGGAGAGGTGAGTATCTGTAAAAAGAGAGATTTGAGTGACTTTTTTTTCTGTTTTATGTATGAAGTTGCTTTGTTTTGTAACACTTTTCGCATAGAACTCAATGCAACCAGATCAGCTTCCCAAGTTCACCGTCTTCAAAGCATTCAATACAGTTCAGGACAGAACCCATACATAAATACACTTGTATATAAGATGCCTGGGAGCTCTGGGAAATGGTTTTGTGACTATCAAATTGCCCCAAAGTACCTTTTAAATGTAGTGATAACATTTTACTTGCAAGTGAATCTCCCTCTCGGAGAATGCAGGGCCTCTTCTTAAGCCCAGGGCAGGTCACCACACTAATGAAATAAAGCATAAGTCTTCTGAGGACACACTTATGTGCTAGACTGTGTGACTTTCACTCACTGTTGTGTTGCCATGACTGCATGCTTGCTGAGACAACTGGTCCTGAACTCAGTAGCTCATGCCCAGCTTCAAAATTGGACACATTTAGTGACTGCTCCCCCAGAGAAGAGTGACTGCTCCCCCAGAGAAGAGCTTCCTACTATAATAAGGCTAACTGGGCTTCGCAAATGAGTGATTTGTAACCATATACACCACCTGGCAAAATGGCTCAATGATCTAATGGTGTTTTTCTCCTACTGGACACAGGCACATATAACTCTAAATATATCTGATGAGAGTCTGACATTTCATTTCATCACCTACTATGCTGTTCCATGTAATGCACCGCAACAGAAGGATGCACTGGAGTAACAAGCTGCCAGCTCTAATAAAAATGCATGTAAATGGATGTGCTTTCAGATGAGAAGGTAAACTGTTAGTTCATCCAGAGGTGTTCAAGGAGAAGGCAGCACTGCGAATAAATTGCAGATAAGCCTGCTTCGTCCTCTCTTTTCTGAGTTGTTTGAGTTATAAGTCTGATGGTTTCTGTGAACTGAGAAACAGTCTGTAGTAACTTGGTGCATCCAAAGATATCTTCTATTTAGAGGTGCAGAGCACAAGTATTGAGAAGGAACAACCATCTTTACAGAATCTTCACTTGTTGAGCAAGTTGGAAATTCAGAAATCAGTGTATGCAAAATCGTTATTCTGTTCTAAACTGCCATGAAAATCTGCTCATATTTCAAAGAACAGCACAAAACTGAATTCATGAGGAAGAAGAATTCTTAAGAATCTAAAAAAAAAAAGCAGAGAAAGGCCCATGGACTCTTTGAATACAGAACGCAAGCAACAACTACCTAGACTCAAAATGAAATGCTGATATGTGTGAGCTTGAGACAAGTACTGAAAATTCTGAGTGATGAGGCAAAAGTCTTGGGTTTTTATGCTTTCTATATCTGTGTCGCTTGGCCTTCACTGCAATTAAATACTCCTTTTATTTTTTTAATCAAATTGGAAGGATCATAAAACTAGGAAAATAAGTTGGGAGTAGAAAAAGCTGTTTTGTATTGTCACAGTAACTGAAGCTTTGCAGTAACCAGATTTGCCAGAAATTTGTGAAATGTTGCCCTGGGCAAATTTACATTAAACAAATTTCTTATTTGTTGTATAATTATCATCAGTTAAATAATGCCATTCAAATATCATGAATAATGCAATCCTCATTCATATTCACTAAAGACTTTACTCGTAATTATTCTCATCAGTCTGCACAGTTTGCTTTTTGAGGAAGACAAGTAAGGATTTATCCAAGATTTTTTTTTTTGAAGTGTTTTACTTTCTAGAATTCAGGGAAAGGAAGGATGATAAGAGTCCATTTTATCATGGAAGTGAGTATCAGAAGCCTAGGCCACAGAGTTCATAATTCATAACCACAGTCTACTATTTAGGATAAAGTTTTCCTTTCTAAAGTGTATTTAGCCACGAAGAAGGCAGACAGCCTGTATAAAGAGTTCTCTTTGGTCCAATTTCCTAGTAGGAAAAGAAACAACAAAATTCTGGTTCAGATGAATCCAGCGACTGCTGACCTAAATAGGACTAAGATTAGGCCCCATAACCTCAGTTTCTGTTCATGACATAGCAAGCAAGTTCTCACCAAGCCAGAGACATCTAGCTATTCCAATCCTGCTCTTTACTGTAATGCCATCACTCTCTTATTAGCAGATCAGCCTTTACTTCACTTTTATGGAATTCTGCCTGTAGTGAGATCATTTCATTTCCTTCTGCTAGCTGAATCGTAATTTCCAGATAGCAATTTTTGTATGACTGACAAACCTGTAACACAGTATTCTGCCAAAGAGAGGCACATGAAGCATCATAAAATTATGTGTGCACATTTTCTGGTTGCATTGTCTGGGTATAAGAAACCTCAGACACACTTTCTTCCTCACAGACAGTGTTGGGCTTTACTGGGTAAAAGAAAGGAAAAAGAAAAGGAAGGGAGGCACTACCTTAGCTAGGGTACGTATTTTCAACATAGTACCCACGGAGAGACGTGGCCATTTTCTTTCTACTCAACCATTAGAAATAAAGTGAGATTTCAGAGGGCTGAAAGACTGATCTTAAGGCTGGAATTGAGTCACGTGACCACCGGACACACATAAAACGGTCTGGAAACCACACGTTATTTGGGAGAGGTTACAAGCTCAGTGGCACAACCATCCTCTAGGGTGACTCTTGTGTGACTGAGGCATGGTGATTGACATACAAAGAGATGGAGTGCACTGGGATATAGCAAATCCTGGACTAGAGTCAAAAGAATCAAGAATACCAAGGAATGGTATTGTGTCTGAGTGAATCAAGGTACAGAGAAGGACTATTATCTTCAGCTGCTTGCCTGGGAATAAGTTTACCCACAGAATTAAAAACAAAATCCTAAGAGTGATTTCCATATCTCACTCCTTGCCCTTGCAGCAAGAACTGCTGTGGGCTGAGCTAAAAATCAGGTTGCTTTATAAAGCATCTTTCACCCTGATGATCCCTCTTTAGTGTCTTGCATTTCAACAGCTGTCATTCATGTTAATCTAGCTCACTTTTGCCAGTTCTCTCCTACTCTTTTTTTTCCCCACCTCTTCCTCCTCACTCCCCCCCCCCCCCCCCCCCCCCCTTTAGAAAGTGAATGACATGAAGAAAGAACAGAAACCATCACCTATGAAAAAAGAAGTTGCAGAACGCCAGGGAAATTCTCAGGAAAATCAGTTACAGACCCTAGCATTTGAAGGACTCTGCACAAATAATTTTTGTGTGCTGCCCATCAGTTTTTCTTGTTTTTTTTCTTGCCCACTGACTCCCGTTTTGGTTTTGAAAAGAATGAGAGGTTACAGCAGTGCAGCCAAATCACCTTGTGCTGTGCAGTACAGGAATCGCGTACTTATCCTTCAAATCTCATCTCTTTTTGTAGAAACCGGGTTCCCCTTTTGCCCTTGCTAGTCTACATCATGACGGAATTTTGAAAGTGAGAAATGAAGAATATCTTCTTCCACTAGGTCCCTCTAGTAAAAATTAGAGGCATATAAAAAGCTCCTCAAAGCTTTTTAATTTAACTAATTAACCCTCTCTAGACATCAAAGACATTACCTATAATTCAGTCACCATAATGAACAACTAGTTCTTAATGAATGGCTCTGCACTATCTACAGTAGGAAAAGCTGGACATCGAACATTTCAAAGAATTCTCTGCATCTGCTTACAGATTTCCAGATTATTTTTTTTATTCCTTGTTTGCAGTTATATTAATTTTCCTTGTCTACATCTCATTTATAGAAAATCAATGGCAGTCATTACATTATGATCAACATTGTAGCAATTTCCCTTCAAGTTTTCAAAATATTACTTAATCATCCTTTCTATTAATAATCCTTGTATACATATAGTTCCTCAATATTTAAAACTAAAACTGTAGATGCAGTATAGTGCCTTACTTCAGTTCACAACTGCACAAAAAAAATAATCAACTCTTTCAGAATGCTTTAAAAAGTAGCCTTTAAAAGAAAACCTTAATCTTAAGCCTTAGTGGAGCACTATTATCTTTCTTTACATTAAAATTTGGAAGGTCAAACCTGTAAAATAGAACTCCCAATTGTTTTCTTTTTTGGTTCTTCAGAATTTATAAATGGAAGCAAAATACCCCCTTTGTGGTAACTCCTTGAAAAACAAAACTTAATCGGCATTTTTGTTCTAGTTAAAGAGGACAAACTTACCTTTATCTTCTATTACATGTGTTTTAAATGTATGATCAGGACAAAGATAATTTCTTATCTTTAGGAAGTAGAGAGAAGGGAAAGCTAGTTAGCGGTTCCCTTATCTTCAAGGAGCTGTCCTCTTTATACAACTGCTATCCAAGTTCTGCCCTTGAAAGATAGATACCTACGAATCTGTACATCAAAAATTCCCTATCTTATCTCACATTGTGTGAAACTTATAATTAATTCCATTGCTTTATATCTTTTCATTCAAAACAAAAGGGCTTTTAAAGTGTCTGCTTCCCAGTATATCTGCTTAGTTTTATATTACCTAATGAAACCAGGGAGCAATGTGATAAAATACAGCATGATAATGGAGGCTGAGACACGAGACACATCTCTTGCGACATGCTCCTTCCAGTATACTCGGTGCTGGTGAGGCCTTATCTAAAGTGCTGCCACCAGCTTTTAGTATGATACTTTAGTAAAAATATGAAAAAAATTGGGAAGAAAAAAATACCAAGCTATGTAATTTTGTGAGCAGATTGAAAGCCTGGGGGGTCTGAATCACATTTGCGCTCATGAATGTTAATGGTTAAGTACACTACACATCAGCCAGGTCTAAAGAGCACAGTGAGTTCCCAGCAGGCAACGAGTTCAATGGTTTGGTTTGAGACTTCATGGAACACAGGAGGAATGGTGTCTCCAAAGACACTGAAGGTCTGTGGGCTTCATGTTAGGTGCTCACTTCTACTCTTTGAGGCTACCACTTCAATACTACTAAATTTTTGCTTGGAGTCTCTTGAATCACTTTAGTACCGGATGTTTGGGGAAAACAAGGCTGAGAACTCCAGAAGACTTAATCAATCTCATGGGCAAGTGAACAACCCTAAGGAGTCTTTTGCAGGAAGACCTGTCTCACTAAAGGGCAAAACTGCATGCCAGAAAGCCAACCTGTCAAATTCCTGGCAAGGGGGAGCAAAGGAGCCATAAAATTAAGCCTGGCTTTGTGGACTGATGTTCCTCCATTTATTTTACACCTTCACCTCCCTCTATCAAGAGATTTCTGCTTTGGATATGGATAATTCCAGACTCTAACCTTTGCAACTTTTGAAACAAATCATCCTTCAGTGTGTAAGAGTGTCACTTTAAGAGAAGAGCTTGCTACCTTCTCCAGCAGGATACATCTCCTTTGACGTATTCTTTTATCCTAACAATTCAGTACATGCCCTCATCCCTGACACTTAATTGCAGCTAAAGCATTTGGTAGCGGGGCAGGAGGTGTCCGTATTACAATAAATACTATGCTTCTTTTATTGCCCTTATTACTTTGAAAACCTGCCTCCGAAATAAAGGTTAAAAGTTATTTTTAATTTAAATTTAAATACATTTGTTGAAATGTGTCACTCCAATCTGATTCACTTGGTTTGGGTTTCACATATGTAAGAAATTATTATTTTTTCATGCTTTGCTACTATTTTAAAGGGGAAGGAAAGCATCTTTCAGCATATTTGTTTCTTCTGCAATATTTGAAGAATATGTTTTTGTGGTTGGTGGATATAATCTGTGTCCCAGCCCTCAGTGAACCTAGTCTGCAAGATGCAGAGCTGGCTAAAATTACCTTAGCTCTTCTCACGTGTGAATCACAGTACAAATGGGTTAATCTGAAACAGGCTAGCACCCCTAAGACATTACACATGCCACTGGCCTTGTGACATCTGTGATAAGAAGTACCCAGCAAATCCATCTTATTCCACCGTCTCAGGCCCTCATCCTAGCTGGTGTTGGGTTGCTGCTGCTTCAAGAGAAGGAATTTGTAAGTGGTGAAATATATCACGGAGGGGAGGAATAATAATCACAGAATCATAGAAAGTTTAAGATTGGAAGGGACATCTGAATGTCATCTTGTCCAAGCTCCCTGCTCAATCAGGGCCACCTACAGCCATTTACCCAGGACCATGTCCAGACAGCTTTTGAATACCGTGGAGGATGAAGATTTCACAACCTATCTATTCAACCTATTCCAGTGCTTGATCACTCTCACAGTGAAAAAGTCTTTCCTGACTTTCAGGAGGAACCTTCTGTGTTTCAGTTTGTGACCAATGCTTCTGGTCCTGTCACTGAGCACCACTGAAAGGCGCCTAGCTCCATCTTCTTTACCCCCTCCCATCATGTATTTGTACATATTGACAAGATCTCCTCCGAAGTGTTCCCTCCTTCAGGCTGAACAGTTCCTGCTCTCTCAGCCTTTTACTGTATGAGAGATACTCCAGTCCCTTCATCATTATTGTGGAGCTTCATTGTATGTCCATGTCTCTGTTGTACTGGGAAGCCCAGATCTGGATACAGTAGTTCTCGTTTGGCCTCAACAGTGGGGAAGATAAAGATCATATAGTAGAGGAGAAGGAAAGCATAGTATATGAGTTTTTTAACACCTAAAGTTGATTAAAAGGAGGGACTCTTTTCATCAAAACTTTTCAAAGTTTCCATTTAAAGCCAAAAGGGACTTTTTTTTTTCATTTGTCTGGCTTTTAAATATTAGAACAAAGCTGTTGTATTTTTTCCTGTGAAAATAACTTTTTCATCACACACTCCTCCAAAGCTCCTTCTTTTCATCAAACACTCCTTCCTAAGATCCATGCTGAAAGAAAAAATCTTATTCTTAAAAATAACTTTTTGAGTAGTCAAAGCTTAGCCTTTTTCCAAGACATTCACTCAAGGCACAAAAAACTTTCACACACTAGTCACTATGCTTATATAAATTTATCCTGTGCTGTTGGCATCAAGGGAATGAAGCCAGCTCACGCCAGCTGGGAAGCTGGCACACTTTTGTCTGCTGGCATCTGCATGACTGGTGTCCAAATTCACTGGCAAAAGGAGACCAAGAGCACAGCAGAAAGTGAGGATATCTAGCTCAGCTGGCTTAATGTGTCCTTGCTGACAGCTTCAGTCATCAAAACAGCAGAATTTGTGCTGACACTTGGGAATGCACTTCCACCCCATCATTACACAAGCTGATGGTGAACACAGTCTCCAACTCACTGGTATTTCAGAGCTTCTATTTTTGGCTTGACAAGTGCAATTGAAGGAGACAAGAATTCTTCACTTTTTGCACTGATAAATTTTCAAACCCAGGACACAATCATTTAACCTCAGAATTTCTGCAAAGCAATGAAATTTCTGACCTAGTCATCATCTTCCCTTCTTTTCCACTTCATCTCATTTTATAAATTTTCACACATTTTTTTCTGACTTCAAATCTGGACTTTAGTCAGTGGATTGTATGGGCCCTGAAGTACACTTATGATTCCAAGAATATGGTCAATGAAAGAGGTGAAGAGAAATTCTTGTCTTCCAACCTAACCTGACCCATAGCAGCAAACTGCAGAAGCAAGCACTCCTGGGGGAGTTACTTTTTTTTTGTTTTGCAGTTGAGCCACAAAGAAAGTAAATCCATAAGATACTACATGCTTGTAAGTATCAGTGTGTTGGCCTATATTTCCTTGTTCCTTCCTCCTGAGCTAATACTGTTTGGTGAAGATGGATCTACTATATACCATGCTCCATGAAAAAGAAGATGAAAATACTTTCAAGCAGAGAAATCTTATTTCAGGCTAAGTTTTTCTAGGATTTTTTGTTAGGTCCCAGCCCTAGTGCTCAAAGAGAAGCTGTGGCAGAACTAGCCTGACTTTGCTAATCATCATTTCACAGTGGTTTGCACTGGTTTAATTTTGTAATCAATGTGACATTTAATAAAGAACATCAAAATCTGATATGGAAAAATGATTCAATCCATATTGCTCCCATCCATTTTTTCCTCCAATGAACAACCATAGCAATAAAAATACCTGTTTTATTCTCTACCTTCTGACTTCCCAGCATCAACACACTCTCCAAAAAAAAGACTTAGCAAACCACCCAATTGCCTCTACAAATAATGTTAAAGAATAAAAATAAAATTTCCTTTATCATTGCTTTCAGAGTTTTGTGTCTTGAGGGAGCATTTAGATTAAGCTTTAAAAGTTTTTTCTTCACAACAAAATTAGAAATCTGCTGGATTTAAAAATCAAATAAAAATAAATACTATTTGCAAGAAATCACCTGATCCCCAAGTTCTGGACATTAAAGAGGTGTGGTAGTGGGAAATAACCTTTTAGCATAAGACAAATGCAAATTACCAAAACCTTTTAAGAAGCATTGCTAGATCAGAAGAGGAAGAGGTTCTTTCATATACAAGAGCCTATCCGCAAACATGGAAAATATAACTGCAAAGTACACAAAGTGGCTCCAGTTTGTGATTGTTGAAGTGGATTTTGCACACTGATCTATCCCTGGTCTCTCTCAACCAATCAGAATTTTCTCAGCAGAAAACTGGAACTTGTACAGAAGACAGTTGTCACTGTGGGCAGGGGAAAGGGAGTGGTCTGAAGGCACAGTTGTGCAGAGCTTTCTGTCAACATCCATCAACGTACGAGGAGCGAATGAGGGAGCTGGGACTGTTCAGTTTAAGGAAGAGGAGGCTGAGAGGGGACCTCATCATGCTCTACAGTTATTTGAAAGGACATTGTAGAGAGGTTGGTGCTGGTCTCTTCTCACACGTAATTAGGAACAGAACCAGGGGGAATGGTTTCAAGTTGAAACAGGGCAAGTTTACGCTGGACATTAGGAAGAAATTCTTCACAGAAAGAGCGGTCAGACACTGGAATAGACTGCCTAGGGAGGTGGTTGAGTTGCCATCCCTGGATGTGTTTAAGTGTTGCTTAGATGTGGTGTTGGGTGACATGGTTTAGGGGTGGACTTGTAGTGTAGGGTTAATGGTTGGACTCGATGATCCCAAGGGTCTTTTCCAACCTGAACTGTTCTATGATTATATGATATGATCCAGATCAAGCAGGTATTGAGATTTACAGAGTAGAAGGACAGCAAAGCTCTCCCAAGGGTGCTTGCGGGGCATGTGGGAAACTTGGGACCTTACAGCACCACTGATGGAGAAACTGCTGACAGTCAGGAAGGAGCACTGTGTGAATGTTCTAAAACTGGGTGATTTCTTCTTCTCACTAATTTGGCCTTACTTCAGGAACTGGAAGTGTCCAAGGCCAGGTTGGATGAGGCTTTGAGCAACCTGGTCTAGTGGGAGGTGCCCTGCCCATGTCAGTGGGATTAGAACTAGATGATCTTTAAGGTTCCTTTCAACTCAGAACATCCTATGATTCTATGATTCAGCGAACCATCATGTGGGCTCATTTTGGCATTAAGTTATATTTTTGAGATATTGGTTTCAAAATACATGCCTTTTTCTTTATAAATCTAGTTGGTTGAGGTTTTTTTAGGTGTTGAAAATCTTTTTGTTTGGGTCAAATAGACCTTTCCAGACTGATACATATTTTCCTTTGTCATTGTTCTCCCACTTCAGTCCAATTTCCCCCAAAATAGCTATTTCAGTCCAAGCAAAACTAATTCTTCCTTCCTAGGTTGTATTTTGTTTGTTTTATTTGGCCACTGAACCAGAAAGAAAAGAAAGAAAAAAAATACCCACTGTTCACGGACCTTATCCCCACATTTCTGCACTGCCACCTTCCCTTCATGGTCCCAATACATTTACCACATCATCCTGTCTGGACTCTACGTCAGCAGTAGCACGTGAATGGTATATGTGTTTATCTTTTTCCCCAAGGACAAGAGTAAGAGGTGGTTTCAAAGGCAGGTTTACAATACTATTGTCCTTTGTGAGAAACAGAGCTATTTAATCTCCCTAATACTGCCTCTAATTAAGGATGCAAATATTCAATTAATCTGGAATATGCAATGGGCTTCACAACTGAGTGAAATAATGTGAATGAAGTAATTGGCCTGGGACCACAATTTATCTTTATACTCTCTACATTTCATGAAAGCATTACTTTGCTTAGTTATGTTTTATTCACACACCCGGGTGCCAAAGCCTCGGGCATCTGGGATATTTGCATCAAGTCTGCTCCCCAACAGCATGCACAATTATAGCAACTCTTGACATCTTTTCTATATTCCCAACATTGTTAGCACACGATCTCCCACTTTGCTCTCCTGGGAAAGAGGTGTATGGAAGGTCATGGTTTTAAGGAATGTATTTATTAAGTGCTTAGAAGTTTGTATCTCAAAGCAATTCTTTTGCCTTCATAAGACTGATAAATTATCATTACTCTACCAACTTTTTGTAGTAAAGTAATTCCACAATGTGCTGTGGTGAAGGGAAGCAAATCAAGGAGCAATCTTTTAATGGTGGAAAGATGCATAGCACCCTGCAAAAGGCACGCATCTATTGGCGGGAACTCGGGAGACCTAAATTTGTGCTCCACTTCTGCTGCAGACATTGTGCGAGCTGTCAGACGAATCTCCTGTATATCTTGCAACTCTGTAGTCCGTCAATGATAGGTAGAGAATTTTACTTTCTCTCCCTAGCTCATTGATGTTAACGGTAGGCTTTCTACCCAGCATCTCAGTGTTGCCCGGGGACCACAGCGGAGACAATTCATTCCAAGGGTAATGAAAAAAACAACTTGGCAACCAGAATAGAATCTTCAATTCGCCTTTATCCTGGCCCCTACACTGGAGAAAGGCCTTGCAAAATATTCCTCTCTCGTGGAAAGGGGTTTTTTATGTGTCCACTATTTTAGGACCTGTTTTCCAAACAAAACAGGCTGGCATCTTCAACTGGGATACCAGGTTAAACTTTCAAGTATCCTATCTCACTGCTTACTGATACAAGTTAAATCGAATGTCTATGTCTCACGGCAGCTTCCAAACAAAGGATGGAAATATCTGGGGAGTTCTCAGCCAGAGGAACATTATGCCTGTCTGGAGTACAAAACCAAAAGCTGTCTATAACGCTCAGGAATGAGCACTTTCAAATGATTGGTAATTGCTAAATATCAAGTTCCAGGGAATCTATCACTACCTTAATGTCCTTCTATCTCCAGTGAATTGGTGAATTGCCAAGCCTTTATATTTACAAATTACAATATTTCATAAAAGCAGTCAGGTGATGCGTGCCCTCATTTTCTCTTGACAAGAAGACACAGATTCAGCATGCCAGGTTCTGCAACAGAAATCAACTCCCACAACTTCCATTAGCTCCACACCAGAAGAAAGCAAGCACAATCAATGGCACAGGTGTGTAAACACAATAAAAACAGTAGAGAAATGTAGCATAGTCTGTATCCAAAAAAAAAAAAAAAAAAAAAAAAGGATAAAATTCACCCATAGAGAGGAACAGCATAAAGTCAATGTAACACAAACGTCACACAGTCTGAAAATTCACAATCAATATAAATCTGCATTTTCTTCCAGGAACAAACAGTTGCTGTTTTCTTTCCAGATAAGATAACTCTTCCCCTGTACCATGTAATATCACCTTCTTAGCAAATAAATCACAGAGGGATAGGATTTTCCTTTCCTTCCAAGGCTAAAGGGCTCTATGTGGTAGAGGATGGCATCCAATGCAGAGGACAGCAGTGCCTTCCAACTGAACAGATTGTGCAGTTTCCCTTCTGAGCTTCATTAAAGCCAATACCATCTCATTGATATACAGCACCTTAGGATGTCACCCATTCATTTAGAAAAATTTGTGAATAGACCTGAATCTGCAGCTGCAGATGTGAACTGCGAACTGAAGATTCTCAAGATATTTGAACACAAATATCATGATATTTCATGAATTACACTGCAAATCCTAAAGCCTCACTAAAATTAAAAAAAATAATAAAATTTTCTAAAGTATGTAAGAAATTAATATTATTTCCAAAATGTCATTTTGAATCATAGAATCGTCAGGGTTGGAAAGGACCTTAAAGATCATTTAGTTCCAACCTCTTCGCCATGGGCAGGGACATACCGCACTAGATCAGGCTTGTCAGAGCCCCATCCAGCCTGGCCTTAAAAACTTCCAGGGATGGGGCTTCCACCACCTCTCTGGACAACCTATTCCAGTGTCTCACCACCCTCATGGTGAAGAACTTCTTCCTAACATCCAATCTGAACTGATCCATTTCTAGCTTTAATCCATTCCCTCTAGTCCTATTGCTACCCGACATCTTAAATAGCCCCTCACCAGCTTTCTTGTAGGCCCCCTTAAGATACTGGAAAGGCACAAAAAAGGTCTTCTTGGAGCCTTCTTTTCTCCAGACTGAACAGCCCCAACTCTTTCAGTCTGTCTTCATAGGAGAGATGCTCCAGCCCTCTAATCATCCTCATGGTCCTTCTGTGGACACGCTCCAGCACATCCATATCTTTCTTGTGCTGTCGGCTCCAGAACCAGATGCAGTACTCCAGGTGAGGTCTCACTAGAGTGGAATAGAGGGCAAGAATCACCTCCCTTGACCTGCTGGCCACGCACCTCTTGATGCAGCCCAGGACACGATTGGCTTTCTGGGCTGCAAGTGCACACTGACAGCTCATGCTGAGCTTCTCGTCCCCCAGAACCCCTAAGTCCTTTTCTTCAGGGCTGCTCTCAAGCCAGTCACTGCCCAGCCTATAGTGGTGCTTGGGATAGCCCTGACCCACACGGAGGACCTTGCACTTGGTCTTGTTGAACTTCATGAGGTTGGCCTGGGCCCACCTCTCCAGCCTGTCAAGGTCCCTCTGGATGGCATCCCTACCCTCCAGCATGTCAGTTGCCCCACACAGCTTGGTGTCACTGGCAAACTTGCTGAGGGTGCACTCGATGGCACTGTCCATGTCGTTGATGAAGATGTTAAACAAGACTCGTCCCAGTACTGATCCTTGCGGGACTTCACTTGTCACTGGCTTCCACTTGGACATGAACCCATTGACAGCCACTCTTTGGGTGTAGCCGTCAAGCTGCATTTTTATCCCATTCAAGTAACTAAAAATATATACCTATATATCCACTCAAATTATTTTCCACAACTTTCTAGGAAGAAGGTAAGGAATGCTGATGCTTTTCCAAATGAATAAATATAAGGGATCTGTGTGACAGTGAGTGGTTCAGAATCATGAAAGAGACAGTGTTACAAACATGAAACAGTACCCTACAAGGGCAGAAAAACAGAAAGATAATTTTTTTTCTGGTTGGAATAATACTTTTTTATAAAGTTGATTTTACAAATCTCCTTGATAAACATGGCACTTTTTTGTCTCTGTATTTTATTTTATTCCTTTTTTTTTTGATAATACAAAACTAAAATGTATTTCAAAACCACATTAGCTGTAGTTCAATAAAACCTGTTCCAGGATTAGGGTTCAATTCTGTAGTCTTGTCAGAATAGGGTCTGAATCTTCTTATTTGACATCTCAAAGCTGATTTAGGCATTGCTTGTAAAGTATTTATGCTAAAGTTCCTTGTATCTTTCCAAATATGTTTTTCATAATGCCTCTTGCCTCCTAAAAAGCCCTACCCAAATTACAGTCAGATGCTTGGTGTTTTCAAAGAAATACTGTAATATGAAGCAAATGTGTATATAAAAAAAGCTGAGGGGAAATCCATTTCAATAATAAAACATATTTCATTTTCAAGTTCCTGAGATGATATTAAAAAGAAGGAGCAGAGAAAATAGGCAAGGAAACATGAAAGATATATTGACAGAACTTTAGTAAACAATCAGCAGGAAATTTAAAGTTAAGACGATGCTCATATTATGCCTTTTGTAATAGTATCCATTAAGGTTTCCCTAGGCAGGTTTTCATCTCATCTTGAAAGCTAAAGATTACTAGAATCTTAATTCAATATGTGCTCTCTCTGGCTGTAATATCTACTTATAATGTAAAAAGTCTTACATGGTTACTGCCCTTTTTATTTAGCATTACAACAAACAATGGAACAAACAACAAAAAGATACCCTTAAACAACATTAGACTTGCAATATCAAGCATTCAGGAGGCAAAAATGTCAGAATTTATTTTACCCCCCTTACATATCAGATTATAGGAGGATAATGGCAAAGCCCAGGCCTATCTCGCTGCTTTCCCTAAGACTGCCTCTCCAGTTCCTGCAGGGAAAGAGACATCTCAGGAAGTGGTAGGACCTATTTTGGGTCATCTGTTATGACCTTTCAGAAAAGATACTCACTCTTCATCAACCAGAGAAGCAGCCTAAGAACCAGGTACCTCAGTCAACTAAGGTAATTCTTTTATGTAGTTCCATGTGATTACTCTCTATTTCTGAAGCAGTGGCATACAACTGCAAAGTACATTTCTCTGTTAAAAGAATTCAGAAGTTCTGGTTGTTGCATTCACTTTGTCCCCATCTGGGTACTTGCATTGCATTAGGCAAGAAAAGCAAAGTTATCAACACAAGTTGTGTCTAATCCAGAAAGCTTTATTTATTCAGATTTTACTGCATTCATGTCTCTACTCTTTTCGAAAGCAAATCCTAGATTTGAGAGGAACCCTCACTACTACTGCTTTTTGCAGAAATATTTTTAAACTTAGAATTTACTTGTTTTGATTTGCTTCATTATTTAACCCATAATTATTACCCTTAGTTTAAAGTTTAGCCTCAATGAGAACAGGTAGAGTGATTACTCACGATTCATATCTTTAACTGTCCTTTAAAGCCATCCTATATTCTCCATAGACAACTGAGAAGAAAATCTTAATTCAGGTACTCTCAGGTGCCCCTGTAAGCAACCCCGATAGAGGAAGATGGTTCTCAGTCTTTGCACACCAGTGAAGTGCCAGAGATAAGCACAAGAAATTCCCCTCAGGCTTGATACGGAACTAAGCTTTTCTAGTATGAAAGGCAAAACTTGGCTCCTGAAATCCTAGGTAGCAGCTTATTCAAAGACAATTTAAGAGCAATTTGGTTCACAAGCTACATTCCCTTCCTTTTCAATTTTTTATAGGTATTGTGTGGTTCTATTCTCACAGAAATCAGGTATGCACGTGCAATATGGATATAAACCTGCTAAAAATGTGCCAGGGAGAAATTGTATATAATACGCTTCCAGTCTTCAAGGACAGGGGAGAAAAATGCTGAAGTGTTCAGAATTTAATAATAAAGAGAGAATACATTTTATTTCCCAGTTTTCCCTGTATTCTCAGTATGTCTGAGATGGTGGATTGGGATGCATTATCTGATATTTTAACAATACATACATGCTGCAAGCTAGTGCTTACTCTATTGTTTCGCTTGCTTATTCCTGGCATTTCACCCTAAGGCTCACCTTCTTCATAGGAAGAAACCAATACCCTCTCTATTTGAAAACTATTTGTTACCAAAATATACATGGAAGTCATTAAATAAGGTGTTCTTTTTTTCAAGTTGCAATTGGTTTGCTATATAAAGTTTTCGGCGGGCAGAGGGGCAGGAAGGGGAGGTGACATGTACTGTATCTGTGCAAGAGTCCACCACATTCTGGCCAAAGAGTGTTCTGTAACTTTGCCTACCTGAGAAGTGCATGCCCCTGACTTTTGAAGACGTCATTTTTATACATACCCCCAAACTAATCAACTTCCCTCTGCATATTCTGTAAGTACTTCACTGGTAGAAATCTGGAGGTAGGCCTACAAAGATACACAACTCAGTAGCGTGCCTTGACAAAGGGAGAAAAAGTAGGAGTCCCCAGTGTATCAGTATTGCCAGAAACTTTGTAAGCTGCTGTTGACATCAGCTGGCCAACAAAAATAAGGGCAAGAGGAGGGGCTTCACCCAAAACTTCAGGAATGCTCTCAGTAAGTCCATGTGCACAGTCCCTGTCATGCATCAAAGCTGTATGGAAACCAGCTTGTGCTCAAACACAGTTCTAAGGAAAGCATTAGGACATCCCAGCAGGGAAAGCTTTGGGGCCCAAAAATACTGCTGACTGCACTGCAGATGTATTCAGTCAAAAGTACTCATTCCTGTTACTCATTCTTGTTTATTTTTAGCATCAATAATTCTATAGCAGCATGGAGTCTGTATGCACTCTGTAGACAAATCAGGAATACTCTAAAATGCAAACATCGGCATTTTACCAAGCGAAACGAGGGACAGCAGGCCACTTCTGCATCAGATTTCTAGGTGAGCTATCCTGAAAGGACCATCTAATCATTAAAACAAAGAGGTCTGAAAATTGAAATTACTATTGCACTTCAACATGTCAGAGAAAAGTCTTGGAATCATATATTTGTCCTAGCTCAAATACTCTCACTCACTTTCCTATGACTGCAACCACTTGGCTTTAACTTATTATTTGCATGGATGTCAGGTGGCAGGGAGTATTGAATTACTCATGCTTTGACAGTCACTTGAGGAATTTGCTTTTATGTTTTGGAGTAACACAGAGCTTCAGCTGAAGTATAATAAAGGTCAGAAAATTAAAAGGAGGACAAGAGACAGGAATAGTCATACTGACAAGTATCTAAATATAATCTCTGATGCTAGGAACTTCACTTATCGTAAGGAAAAATATTAGTAGGTTTTGCGGTTTTGTTTACCATGAATACCAGATGTATTTGAGCAGAATGATGAAGGACACCTAGTGGAATTAAATACTGAAATCCCGTTAAAATTTAGGTGCTTTTGAAAATCCTGTCTTCTGAGCTTAAAAATAAATGTTTCTACCTGGCTTTCTTCTTGCTAGGTCCTACAAAATATTGTATTCAGGACATTGTAACTACATCATACAAAAAAAAAAAAAAAACCACCAAAAGCAACTGAATAGAGGATCACTTATATCTTCTGGAAAGGCCAAAAGGGATCAGTTTTTCATCTCCAGTTTGCATTGAACTACAATCACCAAAATGCAGCTCATTTAGTACAACCTCTAACTTCCTTGCCCCAGACTTCCCTTTATTTTTCAGCAGCCCTTTCAAGCTAGAAAGCACCAAGCAGTTCACCCCCCATATCATAATGGTAACTGAGTACAAATGTTTCACTTGGAAAACAAGGATATTCTTATTATTATTTCAATAGATATTGCCAGAGAGATAAATTAAAAAGGTTGAATTTTTCAAAGTTGATGCACCTGGGAAATTAGGTTTAGGCAAAGAGAATTAATTTTTGGAAAGCCAGCCTCAAAAGTTTATTTGTCAAAGCAGACTGTCCTCAGGCCACTTATGACAATCCCTGCCTGCAAATGAATATGGATAACTTTTCAGGTCAGCATCCAAAGGGCACCGAACACAAGTGTTTGCTCATCTATGTATAAGAGCTGAGAAAATGTGGGGGTGAAAGTGTTAGAGGAGAGGGGTATTATTTGTGTGGAGCTGGGACCGAGCCCTCTGTAGCCAGTAAAGCTGTGAGGCATTCTGCTACAGGAGAGGTGAGTTTGGTTCTCGTGTAAATTGTAGATGTGACATAAACCCAAGATAATTTATGCACATTATGGTCAATAACATTTTCCAGTCACATCTTGACAAATTTCTATGATAAGACATACAACAAAGGAAGAGGACAGCTGTTAGCTGTTTAGATGATATTTTCAGTAGCCTTCTGTAAATATTTCATGAACAGCCACCATTCTGGAATTTAAGAGGTTGTATGGGGATATTTGAGAAAGCCAAATGCTCAGCTGTAAATCTGGCTGTTGCTTTTGGAAAGAATTCAGGTGACAATTATTCAGGCAGAGCAGGTTAAGGTCTGAGTATTTGAGTTCATCCGTGCCTGAGCCATGGCGCAAGAAAAAGTTCTTTGATATTTTTAAATTTTGAGTGCAAACAACCTTCAGCAATGTCACAGGCCATTTATTAAAGGAAAGAATATGATGCTTAAGTGTACTATATTACGCATTGTTCGTCCATTGGATCCCAATTAATAAATTATATCTGTTGACTGTCCTGAAAAGAGCAGTGATATCTCAAAACTTTTAACTTGATATGACCTAGTTTACTACCAATGGCATTGGCAGTGGGGGACATGGGACTATTTTTTATTAAATCCTCTAAAATTTATTGCCAGCTCACACAGCACCTATGGATGCTATAGGCTTGCTGCTAGATTGAAAGCTTTTAATCTCCTTGTCTCCCTGACTTAACATATACCTATCCTTTGTCACTACATAACAAGATAAAGAACCAGCAAATTTTCATTACATACTCAAGTTTTGAACATCTCAGTCCGGCTCCCTTTTGCTCTATCTTCTAAGCTTATTATTTTTTGAAATTTTTCAATATTTGTACTGCTCCATTTTCTCCAGCTATCTTCATCATCCTTCTCCTGACTTTCTTCCTGGAATATGAGGCACATATTGCCTATCAGACTAGACCAAAACTACACATAGCAGTCCTGTTCTTTTCTAGACATATATCTTCAAAAAGCCTTTGTAAAACATCACTCAGTCACAACAATGAGGACTACACTTATTTCATACTTTTTAATACAGATGGAGAGGGCTATGCAAATCACAAGAGTACATATCTTGTACCTATTAAGAAAAAAATCAGGCTGCAAATCTATAAACTGATTTAATCCAGCATTTATCAAATGTGTCAGAGTGGAGAAATATAAAGAATTGTCCTCCAGAATTTTAGCTTTGTTTGGGGGGGACAAAATCTGACACACCCAAATCAAGACTACGAACAAACCCTACAATATGCTTTTCTATTTATAGCAAGAATCCTGAAAGCACAGATCAAATACAGGCTGACTAATGCTTGCCTGAATCCTGCGGAGTCTTAACAGCTCAGAAGTGAGACATACTTTGCAGCTATGAAGTCTAGTGTGTTTTCAGGCTGCCACAGAACTAAGCATTTCTCACTGCATCACTTGAAGTTTTGCACTCTGTGAAGTAGAAACCACCTGTTGTTGTTGCACATATTGCTGTTTTAGCTGCTGATGTGTCAGCCAAAGTCTCCCGTAGGCACAGCTCAACAGACACAACCAGCTCAAGACATCCAATACAACAGTACAAGAGCTCCTTGCGCTGTTCTAGTCGAAAATAACTGGGCTAGCAAAGACCTACTGTTTTACAGATCACAAACACTGATTCATGCCAAAACACTTTGGGGAGCGACAGCAACACCAGATCTTAATGAAGCTGATGGACTAATTTTTCTCAAATAAGAGCAGTGATCTTTTTCATTTGGTTTCCACTGAGTAAGGATGAGTGAAAAAGATCTTGCATGGGAGAAGAGTGGTTTTCACATCAACTCTTGCGTATGAGGGGTCCAAAGTTCCGTTAGCTGAGCAGCTCAGTAACCAAGGAATCTAGGGAACTGTGGAGACAGAAGCCTCTAGAGCAGACTGCAAGCATCACGGTTTTACGGCATGTATGGAAGAAAGGAGATTCTGAAGTAATTGTACATAATTCTCAAACTTCATTAACTTCACTAAATTCATACAGGTTTCTCTTCTGGGTCATTAATAAGTCTTCCATAGGCTTGCTATCAAATACTTTTACTCTGCTTACTAAGCCAACAATTAATTTGTATATTTTCTCTATAGACTGCTGTAAAGGAACCTGTATTTCTGTATCTAGTGTTCTCCTGGTGTTGGAAGTCTTCGCTTATTATCTACTGTGTTTATTTGTTTACTGAATGTATATTTTGCCTTGTTTTCCAGGGAATTTTTCTGGGGTTAGAAAAGCCTATCCTGATTCTATGATTCTATGATTCTGCCCTTTGCTACAGCCTCACAGAGTAACTTGCATGCCTTGGGCTTCCAAGTGTATACATCAGTCCTGGACTTAGGTAGCACATCACTGAGATGCTGAGTCTGAAATAACGGCAGTGCTACAAGAGTCACCACATCACAGCATCAAGCTGGCAACCTGCCTGTGTCATCTCCACAGGGGAAGCAGAGGTGGGACGAGCTCCTGGCTGCTCTTGCTCTCAGTGGATTGGCAGATATCTGCCCTTGCCAGCAGGGAGGCAGTAAGAACATGCTTAAAACTGGCCTTGCTCATGTCTCCAATGTGGCTGGTGCTGATGCCTGGCTGCTCGCAGCTCCTCTCTCCTGCCATCTGCACTCTGTGGCAAGGCTGGCTTGGAAGAAGCAACTTCAAGCTGCTTGCAGCGGCTGGTATATGACTAGTGGGTACTTTATGCTGCCTATATGTTAGATGCCAGCTTCTTGCCCTAGGCCTCCCCTGAAATATTTGGGCTGGTACAAGAACCTGACATAAGGTACTGTTTCACACAAAAAATCCTGAAGACTCATTTGGTCTGCTGACCAGCCAGAGTAAAATTTAGCCTTCTTGTACTAGCATGATTAATGAGATGAAATTTAACAAGCTCAAATGCCAAATTCTGCACCAAGGATAGAGTAATACCAGACAGAAGTAAAAACTGGGAGAAAAGTGGCTGAAAAGCAGCCATGCAGAACAAGATCTGGAGGTGCTGGTTGACACCAGGTTCAATATGCCTCAGCAGTGTGCCCTGGCAGCCAAGAGGGCAAACCACATCCTGGGGTACATCAAACATAACATGACTAGATCAGTCAAAAAAGGTGATTATCCCACTGCATGTATCAGTGTCGATACAGTCTCACCTTGACTACTACGTGCAGTTCTGGGTCACATAGTTTAACAAGGATGTCAAGGTCCCCAAATGCACCAAGAGGAGGGCAACAAAGCTGGTGAAAGGGCTGGAAGGCATCTCCTTAGAGTGGCTAACAACTTTGCATTTGTGCAGTCTGGAAAAAGGAGGCTGAGAGGAGAACTCATCGCCCTCTACAGCTTCCTGAGCAGGGGATGTGAAGAGGGAGATGCTGATCTCTTCTCTCTGGGATTCAGTGATCGGACATGTGGGAATGGTTCAAAGATGGGCCAGGGAATGTTCAGACTTGACATTAGGAAACATTTTATCAAGATGGTGGGCAAACATTGGAACAGGCTTCCCAAAGGGATGGTCAGTGCTCCAAGCCTGGCAGTGTTTAGTCTATGCCCTCAATAACATACTTTAACTTGGTAAACTTTGGTCAGGCAGTTGGACTAGATGATTACTGTAGGTTCCTTCGAACTGAAATAGTTCTGTTCTACTCTAAAAAGGCTGATTTCTTTTGTCTGATATAAACCCATTAATTATGGGGGGTTTTACACATGTAAATGCACCTCTCTCTGTTTTAACGTACCTTCCATTATAATGTTCTTAAAGTTTTTTGCCATCTTGTTTTTTCTATAATCACTTTCCCCTTCATTCTGCTCTTAAGCATTTCCTTTATAGTGATAATTTACAAATATGTCCTTTCAAAGACTCTGCACTTTCCCCAAGGAAGTCACCTGCTCTCATGATGGCAAATCTAACTGTATAGTGATCACAGTTGCTCAGTGGAGACTCTAGGTGCCCTGCTTCTATTAAATCATTTTCTGATGCTTCTTAATTTGACCATAATCTACTGTGTTTGTATGCTGAATCCTTCTGAAGCCTGTAACTAAAGTTCCTTGAAAGCGGTAATATACCTGGGAGCAATGGCTCTAATTAACCCTTCACTGCTGAAAAATATTCTGATACTAAAATAGGAAACTAGCAGTTGGGCGTTGGGGGAAGTGTTGTTACTTTTGCTAGCTCTAAAATATAATCAAGTTTGAATACAAGATTCAAAGGGAAAAAAAAAATACTGGAAAAATCGATGACAACATACATCAATATCTGCACAGAGAAGTTATTTAAAAGAAATTTGCTTTGGAGAAAGAAAGAAAAGGAGGAAATATTGTTGCCAAAGAAAACAAGTGTCACCTCTGGCATATACTCTCTTAGATGCTTAAGTACTCTGCTAACTAACCAGCGGGGAATGAGAGACAGACAAGAGAGACTCAGACATGTTAACAACCTCTGGGGAGTTCACAAAGTGAAAAGTCCTCTTCAAGTAAGCTAGTAAGACCTGGGCATCTAGATCCCACTGACAAACTCCATCCCCAGTTTCTGTATGCAGTTATATTTGCTATCACATTGTTACTCTTTTAGGAGTTCATCTGACTACAGTTTTGTGTCAAAAACATTGATTAACTCTTTTGTGAATGTTTTACCTCTAGGAAGGTAACTCATCATTTAATAGCACAGAAAGCAAAGGTAGGCCACAATTATGGTAAAATAACTTTAAAAGTTGCAAATTCCACTTAATGCTGTTGTTGTGGTTGTTTGAGGTATGTATATACACTTGTGTCTGCAAGTGAGATTCCACGTAACAAAGACCCAGACTGACCTGATTCAAGAAACACTTCTCATATTTCAACACCTGAAAATATTTATTTATTTTTTTAAATTCTTCCTTATATAGCAAATACAGAGAAGTGATGCCAGAACACCAGCAAACTGGACAACCTGCTGGGGACTGAATTTCTCCCAGTCACATCCCAGAGAACAGGTAAGATGTGAAAGCAGCACTGTAAATGGGGAGCTGGGCAAAGGAAAAGAAGCAGAGCAATAAGGAGAAAAATACCAAGTGCTTCACAAGTCCTTCTCTTAGTATTCTGCCTTTATACACATTTACATGTACACAAATATATTTTTAATGAATTTTAATCAATGAGAATATAGAGAAATGGTGCCCAGTCATACTGCAATATGAAAATCAAGACATGAAAGATTGACTTGAAGGAATTCTCTGAATAAGAATAACCCCTCAGTTTCCAGCTCATGTCATCGAGCCAACACACCTTGGATTAAAAGTCTTGCTCAGGCAGAGTTTTCTCACTTCTATTCTTTACTGTTGGCCCAAAATAAAACAGAACAAATACATTTGTGACAACTTCAGTACACTAAGTTGCTACTGCACTCCTGTGTTGAAACATTGTCACATACAAATCAAAACCTGTAAGTCTTCCTATCAGAGGGTTAGTAAATTGTGCAGATTCCTTAGTATTTGTTAGCTCCATTCCCTGAATTAATACTCTATTCTGTTCCCTAAAGTCATTAATTGAGTTGTGGGGTTTTGCATGTTGCTACACGTCTCAGTTATGAAAGGACAAGGTATTCATCTAAACATCTTTTCTTCTCTGTAAAGAAGCAGGTCTGAGAAAGGATTACACAGACTGAAATGGGGAAGACAGCCACAGGGTAATGTGAACTATTTTTTCCTTCCTTTAATAGGAAGGATTGCATTGACAGGAATAAATATTCACCCCACATCTTCTGAGGATGCTTATGGTACTGGGGGAAATGATTGTGATAATTGTATCCAGACATCATTGCTTGAACCAGCACAGGGAATATTAGTTCCTGTGGAAATTCAGCAAATTATGAAAAGTCATGCAAAGATATTCCATCATTTTTCAGCAGGAAGGAAAAAGGATAAGGCAGCTGACTTGTTCACAACACGACAGCTAATAGGTAGGGAATAAAAATAAGGAACAATGAATGAGACCCGAGAGCCTGGCAGTAGAAGAGCTATAGATCATCCACTGTTTGGGGGCTGTCTAGCTGCAGAACAAGTGAAAGAGGCTCCGAGCTGTCCTACTGATTGGCTCAATGTCTTATAAGATATCAAGTATTAACAGAAAGGAGGGAAGCACAATTTTAAAGACTTTAGATACACATACACGGTATTAAATCAAATAAATGACAAAATAGCAAATAATGTAAGCTCTGTCTTGGATAAAAATCCATAGAAAGATCCTCACCTTCACTAATGGTGCTCTGAGCAATGTGCAGAACATCGACTCACATCAGACAGCAACTCAAAGCAAGGAACTGCTGGGAAATCTGTCCACAATGTCTGTACTGACAGGCAGAAGGTTCAGAGATCCCTCACAGCATTGCCATGTGTGGGTCTCCATGTGTTAGACAAAAAGCTTAGTCCAAAAAGCCAACTGATGTTTAATATTTTCCTCCAGAATTGTTATTTTTTTTAATGTGTTTTTAAATCTAGAATAAAATTTTCAAGGTTAAATATAATTTTAAAGTTGATCTTGGTATATAATTTGGCAAGAAAAGTTGTTAGTGTGACCAAAAATACATTAGACTTTATTGAGATTTTTCATTGCAACAAATATCACTTTCTGATCATCTCAGGAACCCACCTTTGGGTCACACACTTGTGACTAGATTCCCCAGGAGGCAGAGCAGAAGGCTTATTTTGTTGCTTTCTTTTGAAACATTGCTAACTCTATGTGAGGTATTGCCTCACTGTCCCTCTGAAATAAGCTCCGTCTCAAAAAAAAAAATTAAAATCTGAGACTCTCTTAGTGTATCTTAGTGTATCTTAGCATGGCTGGAAATGCATATCATGCACTAAGAAATCCTTACAGTCCTGGAGGGGTGTAAAATTGTTCAGCATAAATAAGGATCAAACCTTGCCATGTTCAATATTAATTATCACTTCGACCTTCCTCGTTAAAGAGGAACTCCATTAAAGATCCATTAGAGAGTGCATTCTTTAATCAAGGCTTAAATTATAGTGCATGCTGCAATCAGAAGACCTATTGTGTGACAGCATGAACAGCAAAAGCTGTGAACAAAGCAGCAAAGCACTGAAATAAAAATACATTGTTATGCTAGGCACAGTGTTAGGAGATAAATTTGCATAGTATTTGGGTACCAACTGGAGCTACAGGCACATAAACACACTTTACATTGTTGATTATTCATCAAGTTACATAATGTATTTGTTTAATCTCTACAATTTTGTCTAGTTGATCTTCTATAATAAATTAAATAAAAATTCCTCATATGCATTACAGCATTATTAATTTTAAATTTGTAGGCATATATTGTCCCCATATAGATTTGTATTTCCCTTTGAAATTAATAGAAGATACACATGCACACACCTTTTAGAATCTTGTCTTTCAGAGAGAATCACAGCTTCTGCTCTCGTCATGCAAATCCCCTGCCAGCCTACAAGCAGATATTGCAGCATTGCTCACTTTTCACATTTTATCTAGAACTTTAACAATATTTTCTGTCCTATTGATTGCAGGAAAGGAAATTTCATAACAGAAACCCTCAAAATACTAGCCTGCAGGTGACAAAATAAAAGACTGTCTTTTTTTTTTTTCCTCAGCATTATGTTTAAATCAATCCTGACTTTTCAGTTTGTTTTTTTTTTTTTATTTTGTCCCCTACTCAATTCCCAGAGGGTTGGATTCTTTTCTGAACAATCACGCTATCCTGCTGCTTCCTTCACAAACTCTTCTCTGAAGCAGCCTCCTTTGGTCTCTGCCTTAGCAGCTCTTTCATAGCTCCAGTTTGGTTGGAAAATATTTATGATCTCCTGTACCTGTCTTGTGTTACAGCCCAATTATAGCACTGAGATGACACACTGTGACATAGTTAGCAATGGAAAACAAAGCAAAAATAACACACAATCAAAGATTTAACATGCCAATCTGACATGTCGAAGAAAGACATAAAGACCTCAACAACACGTCCACACGAGCTCATTCAGAAGCAGCTTCCTGAGAAAACTAAAGTCAAAGCAACCAAGACTTCACTCCATCCCTCCGAAATTTCCTCAAAATCTAGAATTTCACTAATCCCTTGGTTCTAGACTCACAAGCAGAGAAAACATCTCTTCAAAGACAAAGCTGACTTCTGAGTGCTTGTTACCCCATACTTTCTCTGTCATCACTTGAGCTCCAAGGTAAAATCCCTCCTGAGTTTACCCACTGGCAATCCTGACCTTATTATCCCCACCTGGTGCACATACATGATCTACAGGATGCTCTCACTTCCATCCATCTGCTGAGATGGCTCTGTGCCTGCTCTTAGGCTTGCCCTAGGGCTTAGGTGTAGGCAATGTAGGCAATGTAGACAGGCACTTAGCACAAAAAGACAGCTTCAACCTCCACTACGGAAGCTCCTTCTTCAGTAAAGAACGGTGAAACATTTCCAAAACATGCCTGGCCTACAGCATACTGCCAGTTTTAGGAGTAGAGGAAGCACTTAGCTACAGGAGAATTGGCTTAGGTCTGACCACACTTTAGCTACTGAGATGTCTCATGCCCGTAGGAACTTAGAATAAATTATTCTCCTGTACAGCGAATGCAGAACCTGTCTTTATGCTCTTGGAGGTGGCACCAGGCAAAAACAATCATCAGAAATAAGCCAGACCAAGAATTGTGTCAGCCAACCTGTCTAAATGTTGTTGTTCTCTAACAAAAAAAAAATAGATTTGCTGGTGTTGTAAACTATTTTCTTAAAAAAACCCATGTCAGTTCTGACACATGGTCTGGCACGGAAAAATTAAAAAAGAATCAGTTACTTTCTTCATTTTCGTTTCCAAAAGGCAGTTTCATTTTTAATATTAATTTTATTTTTCCATTATTTTTCACTTACTATTGATGTGTTTGCTTGGGTGTAATACAACTGCCGAAAAAATCATGCTGTTTTTTCTTTTAACACCATTAAGCGCAGCTGTGCCTTCACACCATTTCAAACGTGATCTCTTTTCTAGAAGATTTGCTGCAGACAAGGAGCTTGCACATTAAGCATTGACACTTTTGTCGGCTTATCACCAGGTGACATAAAATCACAGAATCACAGAAAATACTGAAAAATAAAACGATCCCCTCTGAAATGATCAAAGTTCACAAGCATTTGCATTTGTTTTCCTTCCTCTCCCACCCCAAAGCTGCAATGCTTCTGAACTTCACTGACACAGGCAAGGTGGGGTTTTCTTTAATTTTCTGGGGTTTGGCAGGGTTGAGTTTCTGGTGTTTTGTTTTGCTTGTTTGGGGTTTTTTTTGGTTGGATTTGTGGTGTGTTTTTTTTTTTAAATGGTGTTTTCGAAGCAATGCCCTTTAAACCAATGTCCTTGGAATTGTGGCTTCAAGATTTCCCAGAGTGTAAGGTCACCCTGCTGGGTGTATTTGCCATGTGGAAGCAGCACAGATATGAGACCAGGATGCTTCCTGCTGGGGTCACTAATGCACCCTCCAACTAGATGCACTTGGTGCCATTATCCCGTGTCCAGCTCCTCAGCTTGTTTTGGCAGCACTCTGTCAGAAATATCTTGAGATGTTGTCACTGAGATACACCTTTTGATGCTTTCTAAATTCTCAGAATCTTCTCATACCCCCGAGGTTTTTGTGTAATCCAGAGGTGTACCTCAGGTTAAAAGTTCATCTGGAGATCTAAAGACACCTTCACCCTTCACAGGGAAATCTCAAAAAAAGTCTACAATGTTAATGAAAAAACAAAGACCACCTTACACTATCATGTCACATGTTTTCCTCAGGTAGAAGCATCTTGGCCTAAACTCTCCTCTTAGAACCTCTGCTGTAAGGCCCATAAAGAGGTCAGGGCGAGAAGGTTGTTCACTGTATGCTCCCATCTACCAGGGAGCAAATGTGTTCATCATTCTCCAGCTGCTATTGCCACTCAGTAAAAAAGCCTGTATGTCAGCAGCACCAAGGTGAGCAGGAGCCAGCCAGTGATCTAAGTTTGCTTATTATACTTCACATGGAATCCAGGACAGAGTGTGAATGATTGAGTCCCAGGTTGTAGAATAAGGCATGGATTTTTTATTCTTTCTGCAGCCAAGGACAGAGTTTGCAAATGTCAAAATATATTTGTCGGAGAAGAAAAGCACAGAGAACAGATGGAAAAGCAGGCACCCAAGGTGCTCCACCCTTTGGAGGACTCAGTGCCATATGCTGCTTTTTCAATGCATCCCTCACATTTTCTAGAAACATTGGGTACAGTATTCTCCACTTAGCAGTTAATTACTGGCATTTTGCTCCTTCAGTAATGTCTGTTTTTCTGAGGCCTGATCTGCACTGGAAGGGTAGAAATGATACCAGCAAGTCCTCTTACCACTGGTGCAACTTATGCCAGCAAAAGAGGAGTTTCTTTTTACAGGTAGTGCTTCTACGAAATAAGTTAACTTTGTTGCCAAAATACATTCTCATATGCCAGCAATTGCTGCATCTTCACTAGAGCTATTGTCAGAAGCATTAATTTAAAGCATCCTCATCTCTGACAGATATTACACGTACGATGCACTCCTATGGCAGACCTCATCTACCTGATTGCAAGTCCTTTTCTCCGTCACCAAGAGATGGAATAGAAAAGTCTCTCCCATTCTGTGGCAGCTGGCATGAAACCAGCCCCAGACTGGCAACATTTACACATTCGAGGTTTGAATTAATGTAACATCAATATTTATAGCGGAAAAGAACACAAAGCAGCAGATCTTACATAACTGCCCTTTGCCACTAGAGGGTTTAAATGGAAAGCATAAGCAATTCCCAATGCATGCACAGCAACTCTGTACAAGCAAATAGCAAGAGGATCTGCTAATCTTTGCAAGTGATTGACCAGATCAAGGCTTGGGACAAACCAGCAACAATGCACTACAGACACACCCTCTGTGACAGTTGCAGTCCATCTACTGCAATTCGCATTTTGAGACAGCAAGCAGCAAAAGACACACAAGAAGACAGAATAAGTTGGGAATGGATGAGTTTGTGGCAAACCACTAGGGACAGCTCTATTTCACAGCTCTAGCTACATCCACATCTGCGGTTCAGAAGGGTGCATTGGAACATCTACTCTGCCTTTTCCAAACTTAACCCGTATTCTCCCCACAAACTTATGAAAGATCCTGCATCACAGAAAGGTGTCCATTGCTGATGAGAAGCAAAACAACTCAGCTGCGCTTTTGAGCCTAAGCTAGAGAAAATCTCCTGCCTTCATCTAGAGGTACAGAGCTTATAACTAAGGAACTCAATGCTGCAATTAACATCCATTTCTGTGGGAGGCTGAATAGTACAGTCAATAAGCTGCAAATCTAATTATATACTGAGCAATAAACGAGTAGGGGAAGGACATTGAGTGACTGGGCAATAAAATTGCAGATAACATTCCCTGTAAAGTGAGACAAGAAAAAACAATCCCAACCTAAGTGTATAAAGGCAACTTCTGAACTATTAGCACTCAAGAAGGAACCATGAGGTAACAGTAACAGCTAATTGCAGCTTAGTGTTCAGCAATGGTCAAAAAGCAAAGGGAAGTTCAGAATTACTAGGAAAAGAGTAAAGAGTAGGTTATGGTATTAAGTATATGCAGCATCTGCATCTTCAGCACTGTATAGAGCTCTGATCATTTCAGAAAGGACACAACAATAATACAAAAAGGGGGTAGAAGATGGTAGCAAGTCGAGCAAAGACTTTAGTAATAGGAACAGATAAAGAGGGAGGTTCATCAGCCTGGAAAAGGAATCTAACACCCCACTCACGCCGTTTCTTCAGAGACCTGTCAGTTCTGTGCCATCACCGAGAGGAAGAAAACATACATGAAAGAAGAAAAGAAGCAGCTGTTTCAGCCTTGCTAATTTTGAGAATAGCAGTAGTTTGACTCTTGGAGGTTTGATTCCAAGGCTCTTTGAAGACACAGCACTCTTTGAGGCTTAAACTCTGTATTCCGGATTAGATCATAAGCAGTGTGAGTGTAATGATATTTTTAAATCGAAAAATTGAATAGTCACACTAGAAAACTTAATATGCAAATTAAGTTTCAAAGTTTCCTTCTTGAAAAACTAACCTTGCATGCGTTTAACCATCATGCCTGCTTACTCTGCTATATCAGTCTCAGTCTTTTAACACTAACTGATCATTTAGCACAGGGTGATTGAAACTTTACTAGTAGAGTTTCCTTTCTTCATTCTTTATGATAAAATACAAGATTTAGGCAGGATATCAAGAAAGGCAAGTATAGTCATCAATGACTTCAGAGAGAGAAGTAGCAGGCTGTTAACGAGTCTCTTTTGGTTTGGTTAATATGGATGAAAGAAGTCAAACAGTTCAATAACAAATAAATCTAATCAGATAAATTACACTTCTGTTCACTTTGAAAAAAAGAACATGGTTTTTAGCACTGCAATCTCCAGCACAATTATTCAGGATATTTTTTTCAGTACAGAAATGCCTGCCAAAAACTGTTGCAATATAGCTAATACAACAGATCTGCATCAGTATTTCAGATATTTTGTTAATAACTTGAAAGTTATTGCTAAAAAAAGACCAATCAAAGAGCTTTTTAAGTAATCCACAAATCCAAACCCAAGTGCTCTTTTACAAAGCACTGTATTTTAGTTCTGCTTCAACGGTACTGAAACAATGAAGCATTCTTTCATTAATTGAGAACACATTACAGCATTATTCATACAGTTTGTCTTAAGGAAATCTCTATCCTTAAGTGACAGGAGTCAAACTGGAAGAGAGAAATTGTTAGCTTAATTTATAGATGAACTGTCCCAACTTCATCAATGTCTAGCCATGAAGCTTACTAGAAATTTGCTTCTTCTGTGGCATAATAAAGTCTACTCCATAATTCCATAACTTCAACATATCATGAAAGTAGAAGCACGCCATGACTCAATTCTGTATTCCAGTATGATATACAATAGTCCTGCCCTTCTATATGCAAATTGTATGTTTTTTTAAATGATCAGCAATGTAAAGCACATTAATAAATTACATTGTGTATTTTCTTGATTAAAGCCAAACAATTATTCTATATTTAAATCTTTAAATCTTGCCGGTGAAACAACCACGCATATCTGCTTTGAATTTAAAGGAATTTCCTTTGCCTGTGGAATAACAGAATGTGCACATGGTTGGTTGTGGCTGTAATGGTGAGGTAACCAGAATTGGTGTGCAACTGGGACAATTGGTTCACAGGATCAGTTTTACAACCTGGTCCCAGTTTCTGTAGCTTTGCAACCATTAGTGCAAAGGTATAAATAATATTTAATTGTATGAAGCCTTTCTCTCTTCCCAGAGAAAAGGGTACATTTTATTCAAAGCTCTCAGTGCCTGGACTGCAATATCTGTAAGGGAAACAACTCTTTTTCTTCTTTTTCCCCCCTTCCAAATTATTACAGTGACATCCTGGAAAGTGACACCATTAACGAATGTTTAAAACTACTTCATGTCTAGATAGGTCTGAACTTAGAGAAATTAAAAGGCTGAGCAAACTACACCCATAAATCGCCACCCTGTCTTTTACTTTTCCGTTCAGGGACTGAAAAGAGCTGGACTAATTTGCGCAGTTAGTGACATGGCAATTCAACTCCCATTCTTCCATCAAGCAAAGAGGAAAGCTATTGGACCTTTTTACAGATGGTTCAAAAAGTTGATGTGTAAGGAAATACCAGTAATTCATGTGAGTGTCAATGAGTTCAGACATTGCTATGTGGAGTTTCATCAAATATCCAGTGAACAAATATGAAAGCGGGATGGCACTTTATATTCAGCCGCTTTTGCTCATTTAATAAAACAGTACTGTGGTTTATCCCTAGTCTTATAACCCTGCCCACTGGCCTTGACTGAGGCCTTCAAAAAGTTTGACCCCTTTTCCAGCTGTAGAACCTAGCTCATGCCAGTCTTTTCCTGGAAAAGACTATTTTTGTTGTGGTGGACTGGTCAGTGCTAGCCACTATAGAAGCACACCGGTTTGGGTTGTTAACTTGTTTTCCTCAGGCTCTCCAGCATTCACTTACTTTGAAATAGTTGCTTTTATAGTACTTCACATACACATCATTATTCTATGCCATGGCTTGCTTTGGTGAAACTTAGCTAGATTTTAAAGGAATTTGAAGTTTTCAAACAAACCACATAGATATACGTAGTGCTTTTATCATTACAGAAGAACCTGAAAACTTCTATCCGAAATTATCTTTATATAGTTTATTTGACAACATCAGAGTCTTTTAGGTTTCTGTTTACCACAAGGGCAATACATGGTTGGAAGTTCATAAACTGGAAGCTGTGAAGTTGATTCATAGGAAAGATCTCTTCATGCCTCTTATTTAAATCATTGGTAATTTTCACACCGATTTTTCCAGGATTGAATGGCAGAAGGAAATTCACCAAAGGCTCTGAACTAAAAAGACTGTTTATCCTCTTAGATAGCAGTGCAAAGACATCAGTGCAGTTTTTGCTTCGTAATTGCAAATCATCTTGGCCAATGTTTTGGATTGTGACTGCAGCTAATTGGAGTCTTGGTATTAATGCCTTGGTTGACACTAACTTTGTGACAAATGTGTTTAAAGAAATGCATTGTAACTATAAAACATGCACAATAACCCTGGATCATGTAACTGCAGCCTCAGCACGTCCTTCACATATCTTTTTCTTTTTTGATCAAGAATAATTACAGTGAGTTCAGATCCTACACTTAGAACAGATACTCAAGGATTGTAGGCTTTGGGAAAATATACTTAATGATAATAGAGTTTAAAAAGAAAAATAGTAAAGAAATCATATAAAATTCAGATTGTCATGTACAGCCTTCAGCATAGACTCTCAACAAAGAGTGCCTTCCTTACCAGAAACTAGCTTTTGTTGTACACAGAATGGTTCTTAATTTTTGTGTGTGTGTGTTTGCAGTGTAAATGACCATGCAATCTACATCCTTTCCAGCCCTGAGGAGCTTATGAACAATACAAGATATATACTAAAGACACTAAATAAATCCCAAAGCCCATAAGCATTTTTTAAAGTAACATCTAAAAGTGGCCTGGCGAATTACAATCTTAATATCACAGTTATGTCTGTGCCTCTTTGTGCAATCCTACCGAAATCAAGAGACACATCTGGAAGGGTGATTTCAAGCCACTTTCACAGCCTCTCATATGAATGAAACAAAATAAGGCAAAGCCTACTTCTGCAGGTTGAGGCATTAAGATTACAGAGAATCTGTATGAGACCACCAATGTATAAAAAGGATCCCCACATTTGTAAAGCAGAAACAGGAAGAAGGGAATGACAATACCTATCCTGAATCAGTATTGAAATACTTGTGTAAAGTAATGAAATCTTGATGCTTGTCATGAATGAGAAATTGTATATATAAGTGAAAGAACTGTCGTATTTTGAATCAATTGGCTTTTATATGTTAATAGGGCACTGTAGTGCTTCGCAGATGATATATAGTGGGAGTGCATTGTGACACACACACACATTTTAATACATTCCTCATTGTATATTTGGCACTGTGCAGCTTCCATAAAGAATATTTTGGGAGGCACTGCTAATGGAAAGAAAAACAGTCTGTTCCTTTTAAGACTGTAAGGTCTTATGGAAAATTCAAGGAGCAGAAGACCAAGATGTCTACCAACTACTGCAAGCATAAGATGAATTTTGATGTAGCTGATAGCAAGATAAGACACAATTAAGCTAGCTCTTCATGATTCACATACTTAATGATATTCTATTGCTATTTATAAATTTACAGCATTTACAATTAGTAATGCTATTAGTGATACCTCATCACAGCATTAACTATAGTTCTACTCCACAGAAATTATGACATTAACTTTGTTAATAAATCAGTTTTTCTTGTCATCTTGAAAACTTAATAGGGAATGCTTCTAACTAAGAAAAATAGATTGATTAAAAAGGTGTCCCACTTAGAACTGTGGGTCAGGTTCGGTCGAAGTGCTGACTTAATATACAGCTTCCTTAGCGGACAGAAGCAGCAGATCACCCTGACACATTCCAGCGTTACTAAAGCCAACTGTCACAAGGTGCAGAGGGAGTATCCAGGTAGGGCTTGAGAGGGATGGAACAGATGTTGTGCCCATATGCGCATGAGCAGCAGTACCTAAGTCATTCCCAGTAGTTTGAGATCTTTTTAGAACCTCAATCAACAAAGTCACTTTATTAAAGCTTTTCCTTGGCTTGTTTTCAGAGCATTTTCCCTAACCCCTTAACAGAGATGTCTGGACCTCAGCTAAGGACAGAATAGTCCACTGAAAACATATGTCCTTTTATTTCAGAGTTTATCTGAGGAATTCACGCTAAGAAGTAAAAAGGGGAAAGAAATAGTTTGGCCACATTTACATGTGCATAAACCAACAGTCTTTAGCAGAAATGTTCTTGACCATGCCACTGACAGACCAGAGAAAAATTCAGACCAGAAAACATCAACCTACTTAAAATGACAGTACATGCACTCACATGTAAGTACTCATACATTCATATACGTATGTGTACGTATATGTATATTCTCATACACTGGCAGTCCTATCAGCTTTTTTTGTCTAAATTCATTACTTTGCTGAGGAAGGCAATGTTTCCAAAGAGTAAAATAAGCAGTGGGATAGATATAGAAAATTCTTTTCATAAGGTATTTATAGGGCTTATGACAGAAAGAGGCAGGCATCTCAGTGTGTGCTGTGGCAACATGCCATGCTGTGCTATCATGCCAACAGCCACACAGAGTAACAGAATGGGACCTGGTACGACCTCCTACAACTAAAAACTTCACATTCTCTGTCCTGCTGAAGTGAACTGAGAAGCCTGGAGGCCACAACAGAGCTATGTTTTTATTTTTTGCCCCAGGTATCTTCACTTCCATCAGAGCAAATCCACTAAATGCAATGAGACTCTATGACACTGCCAGTCAGCATATTGTGTCAATCAAGGCTAGGCTTGACATTTGGTTCTGTATCTTCTCTCAAAGAAGACTCAAAGGTATCAAAGTAACACTGCAATCTGTGGTTTATGGTGATTACTTTGTCTTGGTTTCAGAGGAGTGTGAGAAGCTGCAGAAGGACCAACTAGATATGTTGCTTCTCACACAGCAGTGAATACTTTCAAATGTGTCTTTCTAGACAGAAAACTGAAAACTGACACAACTGATGCTCAACATTTATTCCCCACAAATTCAGATGGCAGCTCACATGGCTACTTTTGTGACTAGCTGTCCATTGTTTTGGGGGGGGGGGGGGGGGAACCTCAAACTTAACAAAACCTCAAGCCATCAAAAAGCCTGCAATGACCTCATCTATTTTACCTTCTGTAATATTCATTTCCCAGCCAGTAGTGTATACAGTATTGACAACAATAAAAGAGATTCTGGAAAGAGCTTATCCTGCACTTTTTCTTAATATTCCACAAAACCCAGAAAAGGATATTGTTGTTTTTTTTTTTCCCTGTGATGCTTTTAGTTGTCTTTGTAGTGATGGCTGGATAAAGACTTTTTATTTGCTGGTTAAAGGGAGGAAATGTATATGAAGAAACAACATTTCCAAAAGTCTAGAACCTACATCTTTTAAAATAAAAACAAAAGCCTTCAGGGCAGGCTTCCAAAGTTGCACTTGGGCATCTAAAATCACTGAGTTGGTTTGAAAGCACTTGTGAAATAACCATTCAGATATTTAAACTTAGGAATATGTTAAAATAACGTGCTAAACCATTTCACCTATTTATCTCAATGCTGAATAATGAGAGAGGGAAAGAAGCATATGTAGCTTTATCTGAGCCTGTGCATATAAATACGTATTTTATATAAATATATCCAAAAGCTTACTTCTGTCTCTGAACACTGTAATTCTAACAGTAATCCCCAGGCCTTCTCCACACTGACATAAAAGTAGTTTACCACAGACTCACAGAGTGGTTAGGGTTGAAACAGACATCTGGAGGTCACCTGGTTCAAAACTCATGCCTAAGCAGGGCCACATAGAGTCAGTTGCTCAGGACTATGTCCACATGGCTTTTGACTCTCTCCAAGGATGATGATTCCACAATGGCCATGGGCAACCTGTTATATCAATCTTCTTTGCATTCAGGAAATCTCCTTGATTGGAGTGCACTTAAAATACAAGTGCCTAGATCTCCTGTTGGTATTCACTCATGTAGTGAAGATTACTCTGTTTAGAATTTCGTGACATCTTTCACCTTCAAGCAAATCTCTGTAGTGAAAGCTATCAAATTACCCTGTGCAAACTAAAGAAATTCTACTTGTGAGAAGGAGCAACTTTTCACAGTTCTTGCTCTGGCAATTCTGGTCCTTTTTGCACTCCTAGGTATGAGAAGCTTTGCTTCCTCATAACTACCCAGGAGAAAGAGCTAAATCATGGTACAACTGTTGGTATTCAGGTGCTTTCATAAACCAGTGACTTTCTTGATGAAAGCAGCAGTCACCCCTCTGAAGGTATATCAAGGTTAGGAAAAGACCTACGGGTAAAGCCCTCATGGAGAGCATGGAGTGATTCCACTAGGGACAGACCAAAGTGGGAATTTTTCTGCTCTTTCTTGAAATGTGTAGTATTCATGATCATTGCACAACATGCCAGGGGGACTGGGCAGCTGTGGTGTCAGAAAAAAGAGAGCAAAGCACAACTGACTGTGAGGCTTGTCTAAGATAACTGCAGATTTATACCAGGCTAAGCCAAGAGATATTTAGAGTTAAAAAGAGCAAAGGGTAGGGTTTGGAAAAGCAAAGATGAAGTCCTGGGATTTTCCTATCACTGCCTCAGACCTTGACTTACACTAGAAGTAGATGGTAGAGAAATTCCAAGCACATCCCTTCCCGTTCCTCCTCCTGAAGCCCACAACTTCCAGGTAGAAGTGGGCACACATAGAATCATAGAATCATAGAATGTTAGGGATTGGAAGGGACCTCGAAAGATCATCAAGTCCAATCCCCCTGCCAGAGCAGGAATGCCTAGACTATGCCACACAGGAACGTGTCCAGGCAGGTCTTGAATGTCTCCAGAGAAGGAGACTCCACAACCTCTCTGGGCAGCCTGTTCCAGGGCTCCGTCACCCTCACTGAGAAGAAGTTTCTTCTCGAGTTTAAGCGGAACCTCTTATGTTCCAGTTTCAGCCCATTACCCCTTGTCCTATCAGTAGTTATCACTGAGAAGAGCCTGGCTCCATCCTCGTGACACTCACCCTTGATATATTTGTAAACATTAATGAGGTCACCCCTCAGTCTCCTCTTCTCCAAACTAAAGAGCCCCAGCTCCTTCAGTCTTTTCTCATAAGGGAGATGCTCCACTCCCTTAATCATCCTAGTTGCCCTGTGCTGGACTCTCTCCAGCAGTTCCCTGTCTTTCTTGAACTGAGGGGCCCAGAACTGGACACAGTATTCCAGATGGGGTCTCACCAGGGCAGAGTAGAGGGGAAGGAGAACCTCTCTCGACCTACTAACCACCCCCCTTCTAATACACCCCAGGATGCCATTGGCCTTCCTGGCCACAAGGGCACACTGCTGGCTCATGGTCATCCTGCTGTCCACCAAGACTCCCAGGTCCCTTTCCCCTACACTACTCTCTAATAAGTCATTCCCCAACTTATACTGGAACCTGGGGTTGTTCCTACCCACATGCAAGACCCTACATTTACCCTTGTTGTATTTCATTAAATTTTTCCCCGCCCAACCCTCCAGCCTGTCCAGGTCTCGCTGGATGGCAGCACAGCCTTCTGGTGTGTCAGCCACTCCTCCCAGCTTGGTGTCATCAGCAAACTTGCTGATAGTACTCTCTAGTCCCTCATCCAAGTCATCGATGAATATATTGAATAATACTGGTCCCAGTACCGACCCTTGAGGCACTCCACTGGATACAGGTCTCCAACCAGACTCTGCCCCATTGACCAAAACTCTTTGGCTTCTTCCCCTCAGCCAGTTCACAGTCCACCTCACTACCCGAGAGTCTAGACCACACTTCTGCAGTTTAGCAGCAAGGATGCTGTGGGAGACTGTGTCAAATGCTTTACTGAAGTCAAGGTAGACCACATCCACCGCTCGGCCATCATCTATCCACCTTGTTATATCCTCATAGAAGGCTATGAGGTTAGTCAAGCATGACTTCCCTTTGGTGAAGCCATGTTGACTGTCTCTAATGACCCTCTTATCCCTGATATGCCTTGAGATGGCACCAAGGATAAGTCGTTCCATCACTTTCCCAGGGATGGAGGTGAGGCTGACCGGTCTATAGTTACCCGGGTCCTCCTTCTTGCCCTTTTTGAAGACTGGAGTGACATTTGCTTCCCTCCAGTCCTCAGGCACCTCTCCCGTCTCCCAAGACTTGGCAAAGATGATGGAGAGTGGTCTAGCAATGACATCAGCCAGCTCCCTCAGCACCCGTGGATGCATCCCGTCTGGACCCATGGATTTATGGATGTCCAGATTGCTTAATTGGTCCCTAACCCAGTCCTCATCGACTAAAGCATACTCCTCCACTGCCCTGACTTCCTCTGGGGCCTCAGGGGAATGGGGCTCCTCAGGACAGCCTCCGGTAGAGTAGACAGAGGCAAAGAAGGCATTCAGTAACTCTGCCTTCTCTGTATCTTCTGTCACCAAGGCACCCACTTCATTCATCAGTGGGCCTACATTGCCTCTGGTGTTAGTTTTATCTGCCACGTATTTGAAAAACCTCTTCCTGTTGTCCTTGACCCCTCTCGCCAGGTTCAATTCAAGGGAGGCCTTTGCTTTCCTAGTTGCCTCCCTACACCCTCGGACAACAGCCTTATATTCTTCCCAAGTGGCCAGCCCTGCCTTCCAAGATCTGTAAATTCTCCTCTTGCCCTTGAGCTTACCCAGCAGATCCCTGTTTAGCCACGCAGGTCTCCTGGCTCCCTTCCTTGACTTCCTACGTGTCGGGATGCTCTGATCTTGAGCACGGTAGAAGCAGTCCCTGAACGCTAACCAACTGTCTTGGGCCCCTTTACCTTCAAACATGCTGCATGAGGAGGCATACATTGACTGGCTAGCCAAATCGCTTTTTTGTTTTAGGCTATGATAAAAGCGTCAAGCTTGCCATGCTGAACCATTAGGAAAAGTAGGAAAAGGAACCCATTGCCAGTGCTGTCTTAGTAATTTACTACATCTTTCTCCCAGAACCAGGCAGATGAGTGATTTAAAGGGTAAGTATATACAAGTTTGCTGCCCTCTTAAGTTCGGAAACAGCATGATCTTGTATCCTACTTCTTTAAATGGGCCCCAACATCTCACTAAGTGAAATCATTGCTCAAGCATTTATATAAGTGGAGGAAAAAAGGAAAAAAAAAAAAAGAAAAAAAAAGAATAGATGAATTCTTGACATCTCTAATGTTCCAGCTGCTTCACAGCCTTGGCTGAGCAAAACAGAGAACAGCAGCAATGAAAAACTGAAGCAAATATAAGAAGTCCCAGCTGTGGATATTATTGCTCATATACTCCTCCATAACTCCTAGGAGCCGTGCAAATTAGTACACAAAATTAATTCCCATCCTAGAAGGCAACCTCACTTCTGAAGACAGACACAACCAACATTCAGAGCCTGGCTGCACAGAAGTATAAGGAGGCATTCTCAGCAAAGTCTTAAAACACAAAACTTCAGAGAAAGATGTTTTGTACACGGACATATGGACACTTCCACAGCAATAAGCATTGGCTTGAACAATGGAGTCTGAACCTGTCTTCTTCCCCTTTGCAATGAACAGGCTTTCAGTGGGCAGCACACAAGCACAAGTGACTGCCTGAGCAGAACAGAATCAAGTTTACTTAGCTTTATTTGTTAACTGACTTACTGCTAATGAAGAAGCTCGTGAACCTTTCTGTTGCAACTCATCAAGAAGGTCTATTATCAGGGTCTCATAATGTCAACTAGATTTATTGAAGTCAGCTAGACATTCAGCCAAATTAATAGCTCTGTGCACAACTTAGCTGTAGCTATAATTTAGTATTTAAGTGATATGTTGCATAAGCATTTCTCAAGGAAAAGGTCAGGTCATGCTCTGAAGGACAATCTTTGTAACAATTTACACATCTGATGAGAAAGCTGTAACATTTTACAGTATGCCAATGGCCAGATTCTGATTTCACCTATTTTACTATCATGCCCCTTACTTTACACCCACATAAATGAGACAGATACAGGTTATTTTTCAAGGGTACTTTAGGAAAGTGGAGTTGAGACAGTACTGAAGTAAATGTCCTTATATCTTGCACAAATCACAACAGATCATCTGTAAGAAAAACATGCTCCTTGCTCTGTAACAGATCAGAGCAACATGGCAAGGCAGGATCAGGAGAATCTCCAGTGTTCATATTGCCTTCAGTGCTTAGTATTACAGTTACGCCATGTGACAGCCAACCAGAAACTCAAATAAATTGAAATTGCATTGCAATTCCATCCGAAGCCTGAACTCCAGCTTGAGACTTTGACATTTGCCGTAATTGATCGGTAATGCCACAATTTCTAATAAAAACAAATTCTAACCCTCTAAGGAGCTCTCACAGGGGGAAGAAAACCACAGATGGTAATTATGTGAGACTCAGGCAAGCAAATGCTTCATCTTTTATTAATTTTACTACATATTGAACAATTGAGCAAAGGACTCTAGTTTCCATGCCTTCAGTGTGTTGTGTGAAAGTTTTTGTCCTTGAAAAAGGGAGCTTCTTTATATCTTACTCTTGGAGAAAAGAAAAACAACAAACAACGAAGCCAGGAACCTAAATACTGAACAATGAGCTATTGAACAATCTGACTATTGAAGAGTTCAGAGAATGCTCTGAAGCATTATTTAGTAAATAACTTTGGAGTCAGTGTTTAACTGGTAGAGTAGGAATTCCGAGTTTCTAATAATGATTGTGGCTGCTTCTGTGATAGACTGTATTGAGTAACAAGTGACAGGAAAAGAGGAAATGACCTCAAGTTCCACCAAGGGAGGTTTAGATTGAAAGAATTTCTTTACTGAAAGGGTTATCAGGCATTGGAATGCATTGCCCAGGGAAGTGGTGGAGTTCCCATCCCTGGAGGTATTTAAGAGTCCTGTAGACATAGTGCTTAGGGATATGGTTTAGTCAGGACGTCTCAGTTAGGTTAATGGTTGGACTTGATGATCTTAAAGGTCTTTTCCAATCTAGGTGATCCTGTGGTTTTGCTGTGACCTTCTTCAGTGTCCTTTCCTCTCCTTCAGAAGCGTAACATATTTGAAAATTCAAAATGCTACTTCAAAAGACTGTTGATTCTTTAAGAAGACACACCTCTTCAGAGTAGGAATACAGAGAGAGCAAAATCCATCTCTAAACTTCAGTCTGATCTCACATGCAAATTCCAGGACAAAGTCAAGCATGAAGTCATTACCGATACTACGTACATACAGTAATGCACAGAGTGATATCATAACGCACGAAATTCACACTGTCCACATCCATTTGAGAAGCCACAGGAGGATCCAACATGGACTCCACCATGTTGTCTCCTGTTTCTGACTGCTGTTGCACATTTAGATGCCACACAGAGTGGTCTATTGACTAGAAGGATTTTCAACATTAGCTTGAGACTCATCCCCAGAATTTACACAGTACTTCTCTGTTGTGGTAGCTGACATTCTCATAATGGAAATCATGAAATATATACAGATATGAACCCAAACAACTCTCTTGCTGACAATTGCCACTGCAGGACAGTCAGGCACAGGAAAGTCCCAGACTCAGCAGCAGAAGGGAACTAGATTCAGAGCTGGATTCAGGAACTTGGTTCAGGAATTCACAGACTGAGATTGAGGGCAGAAGGACAGAGTCCTCCTTGAATACTGGTCATTGAAGAAGAGAGATTAGCCACCGTGATCCCTCAGCTTTATACTGAATATGATGTATATGGAATGGTCACTTATTTCTGCATACCAATCCCTGGTAGTAACTGTAAACATCAGGCATTATCACTTCTAATAGCAGACCCTATCTGCAAAACATAATGTTAACTTCAGAAAGTGCAGTCTCTTAGAAGAGACTTAACTCAAAAGCGAAATTCCTGAACAGAATTAGTTCTATTTTAGCTCAAAATAGGGCATTAAGGCACTTCTCTCCATGAAATCAAGCCACTTGTAGAACACCTCATGAAGCTCAACTCTCTACCCATCAGAGGGCGTTTGTTTACTATACATCCTCTCTCTCCCATGTGGCATGGAGTATTGTATTGTCTTTTACAAGCAGATTTAATACCATGGGTGCTGGTATCAGTTCTTTAATAAATGTAGTTTAAAAGAAATTCTCTCCCCAAAGCTATCAGTTTACTGGAAGTGTTAATAGTCAAGGCAGGATAGAACAATCAATGGATCCAAAAGTAGGAAAAAATAAGTTGACAAAAGGATGAGAGGAGAAAAAGGAAAAACGAATGTTTGAAAGCTAGCGTCTGAAATCTCTGGTCTTTTTCCACTTGACAAACTTGTCAAAACAAGTGAAAAATTAGCTTATTTAGTGAAAAAAATGCTTTTATTGTTGATAAGCAACTAAAGAAATCTACCACTTTGATAAATCTTCAAGTGGAAATTAGTTCTCAACTCTAACATGGACCCTGGAGTAAAAGTCAAGAAGCAAATATAAATTGCAGGGTAGCCGGGGGTTAGAGTAATGAGCTACAAGACAGAGGGTTCAGGTACTTGGTTTGTCTGAGCAACCTGTGGTTTGAAACCAAGTCTCCTATAAGGCAAGTAGATAACTATGCCAATCCCTAAGCTTGTGGCATTCCATCAAGAGATCTTTCCCTGTTCTCCCAGTTGCTGATTCCCTCCTTCAGACACACGCTCCACAGCAAAAACCCCTTTCCTATCTCACTTCAGCTCCAGGTTTAATCAAGTCCTATTCTTCACATTATTTTATAATAAAATGAATAGAGTTTAACACATACTTCAGAACCTTATATAACATGCTGTAATATCACTGCTGATATTAAATTTGCATAGCCTAATAAGAGGTTTCTTGTATCATATCGTGTGCTATTTTTGACAATAACACAGCATAAATTTATTGATTACCTCAATATATTTTTCCATCATTTGTAGTAATGTATCACTTAACTGATAAGTTTGATAGCATTTCTTTCAGGAAACAGTGATATTTCTGTAGATAGGAATCAAAGTTCACTTCCACTTTATCAGCACACGAGAGACGATGGTGAAACTTTTTCATGAAAACTAACCTCAGAACTTGTCTCTGGCTTCAAGCACAACTTATGAGAAGCATTGTGAGCCACCTCCTATGGGAAATTCTGACATCAAAGTTTTTTAGCCTTCATAAAAGTCCAGGGACACAGTACAACAGTCTCTGCCATGGCAGCTTGTTCGCAGGATATCACGTTGACACGTTATGTATTAGGATGATAATTAACTATTCTTAGAAAAAAAAACCCCACACTTACGATACATGTTGTGATCAGGATGTCAGAAAGTTTGCTTAAAAGGCAAGACTTGTTGAAGTTACCTTTGAATATGGCATTACCACAGAGCACAATTGAACCTCAGAAAAATGCCGATTTGGTCTCGTTTGCTTTATGCCTAGAACTTGGAAGTAACTTCTAGCGCTTCTTGGGGTGTTTTTGCTGCTAGCTACCAATTATAATGCATCATGTTAACATTGCAAGTAGCAATTCTGTTTTCCTCTGCATCTGTTTTCACCTCCAGTTGTTTTGTTAAACACAGTAAAAGAATGACACTAGCACAGATGAATCCCAAATAACACTGTCAATTAAATATATATGGACATGTTGTTCCTACCAATCACTCTCAAAATTTCATAGGATACAGCAACTAGCATTGCCCAGCTTAAGCTGTTTAAAGAATACTACCTTATTCCTGTACATTTCAACCTACATGACATTTAACCTACACAGCTGGAGCTGTAAACAGAACAGAACAGCTTGAAAACTTTGAAATTTTCACATTGTACAGAAAGACTGGGAGATGAGATGATGCACATGATTAAAGCTAGTAAATCCAGTACAAGCATGAGGATTTGGCTGAAAGATTACCACAACCTAAGTCATGGCATAACAAGTATGTGTTTACCAGATTATTGGATTGATAAATCAAAAATCAAAATATGAGAGTGCCATTTATGTGAGAGAGTTGCAAAAGCTGCAGATGTACATATTCTCACAGTCCAATAGCATGAAATTACATTATGATAGATGCATAGGCTACAGTCCTGCATATTCTATTTCATTAGTTTCTTGCAGTCCCAATGATATCTGAGGTCAATTGCACTTACAGGTGATCCTCTCCTTGTAGAGCTTATCTTGTTACTGAGTTTGATCTATGACCTGTACAGTAACAATCTTCAACAGAAATTCAAATTAATTACACACAAGCTATGAAAATGCTCACATTTTTACTTCAGCACATGTTTAATATTTGATCCTCTATGTGCAATAAATGACTTTTACTGCATGCAGTAATTAATTTCCATTCTCAGATATTTATGTATGAAATTAAATATTTCATATATTCATTAATTTTATAATTTTAGAAGCTAGCCACTCTGAGGTGCACTAATCAACTTTTCCATTTTGTGTGAAAGGTAATTCTTTAATGGGCAGTAATAATTTTCTCTGCATAATAAGTCACAAAACGTGTTCTGAATCCTGATCTCTTTAAATATAGACCCATCTCCATCAACTTCAGCAATATTGTCTTGCATACTCACTGAAATGGATTAGGCCCCTTCAGCATCCTCCCCTTATTTCAATCTTTACTTAGATTAGTCAGACCCTAAAATGGTTTTGTCCTAATAAGTTTCTTGGGTTTATTTTGCATCCATCCCAAAATGCATCTGTTCATCGGTATTGCAGAGACATGCTTTTAAGCAGCAAAGAGCAGTTGTCTTTCTATCACAACAAGAACAGCATTGTAGCCTGAAGCATGAAACATCCAGCCAGGAGGTCACCAGTGAAAATGTACTCATTCTCTTATTCCTGTGCAACCTCCAGTGAGCAATCTTTGGTGTGACTCAGTTCTCTCAGTTTATCCACCTACAAACTCGCCAAGGTAGCACAGATAGTCTCTATTGTAGTCTCCCAGTTATAAAACACTGAGCAGGGTGACATGTCTTTTCTTTCAAACTTGATTTTATTGGCCAAGCTTTCTGGGATGGGATGTTTTTAAATTAGCTTTTTTTACTGTCCTCTAACACAAAGGAGACCATCATACTAGAGAAATACCTAGAAAAAAATATTTTTTCAGAATTCCAGTATTTAGCAATCCTGAGCTTTGGGAAAAATGAAGCAAAATGTTAGACACCACTTAAGTGGTTTATGAGATTGTTCTAAAACCCAATACTATGAAAGCAAAAGACATGTAATCATTTACATCTTGATGCTTTATTGCAGTGTGACCGAATACATGAGCAAAGATGCATATTTCAGAAAACAGGAGAGGCGGATTTGTGTAAAGCTAGAAAAAATCTAGTGCTTGCATCTGTGCCATGGCTAATTATGTTGCCTACTCAATCACACTGTATCATATTTTTCAAACAGAAAAGTGTCATAGAGGAGAGCTTACTCACTCAAAGAAATTAGAAATGGCTGTCATAGTGGGAATTGTGTTCCAGATAACTCAGAGCCTGCTTGCCAGAAGAATAAATAAATAAATAAATAAATAAATAAATAAATAAACAATGATGTAGCTATGTCCTTCATCCTAAACTAATGACAAGATAAGGCAACCGAAAGAGCATCTCAGGAAAACCAGAAGATGTTTTCTTCATGAAACCAGGAAAAGATTTTATAGTTGTTTACCCTCTTACTACAAGAAACCACCAACTTTCAAGATTCACTTCCATTTCAGTAGATAAGCCATAGGAAGGCCATAGTCATATGTATACAGCTGGCAACATCTCTCTGCTAGGAAAGCAGTAACATGAGAAGAAAGAGGCCTAATCCAGACCCTGAGAGCCAGGCCAGTTTCCAGAAGATCCGGCATACTGGGCTTCTAGCATTCACCGTTTCAGGTTTTAACTGTAGATGTGACGTGTCTTGAAATCAATCTACAGTTTCTGAGACACACAAGAAGTAAAGAAATACTGCTGTAATGTCAGAGGTGGTGTGGGAGATAGCACCTTCCCCCACAATGACCCTAGGAAAAAGGCTCACTGGACAGACTGGAGTATCCAGTTTTGTTTCCGTTTCAAAAAATAATCCCATGGAGTTTATGACTTCCCATGGCCATGAAGGTTACTGGTCTGGTTACTCCATCTTATGGGCAGAGCGCAACCCCATTCCTCATCCCTCTGTACTGCCTGGTGGAAGGAGGTAGAAGAGTAAGGAGCGATGTTGAGCCCAGAAAGAGGAAGGAGTGAAAAGAATGCATTTTTAGTTTTGTTTTTAATTCTTGCTATTCTACTTTGTTAGTAATTGATAGTAAATTAAATTAATTTCCCCAAACAGAGTTTGTTTTGCTCACAATATTACTCGATGAGTGACATCACTGTCCTTACCTCAACTAACAAAGTTCTCCCTTGCATTCTCTCCTGTCTTGCTGAAGATGGGGAGTGCAGTTTGGTGATTATGTAGCAGCCATCCAAAGTTAACTCACCACAGTGGTGAAACCACCAGCTGCACAGATTCAGCTCTGAATTTCTGTGACATGTGGATGCATCCCAAATATGTACTAACCTCTACTGTGGCGCCATCCTCTAAAATGACAAAACAAATAAGAAAAAGGTTGCTTGACTTCCATTTGCATTTCTGGGTATACAAATTTCCTATTAACAAATTTCAAGTTTACCTTGTTGCTCTTTTGTTTGTTTGTTTGTTTTTTTTCCCTGACATGTGAACCTACAGGAGACCTGAAGAAAATCCACAACAAAATATTCAGGAAAGCAAACCAGGTTGCGCATCTGAATAGAATGTAAGAGAACGAAGATGAGAGAAGGGAGACTGGCAGTATTCATCCTATAATCAATTTAGGATCCTGTCCCAGTGTTCTAGGTACAGCAGGTCCCATCTATAATTACATCTTACACATTCAATCATCCCTTGTGGTCATTTAATTTAACATTGGGCTATTTATTTTCCTCCAGTGCACTGAGAAACACAGTATGAGGTCTTCCATCTTCCCTGCAGGTTCTTTTCAGTACCATATGTCGGGAAGTTCACTCTGAACATCCCACAAGATTAATACATCTGGGAACACCCACATTACACATCCTTTATCATCTCAATTTCCCAAGTGAGATGCTTTGAACTAGTATCTCTCTTTAGTTACCTGGAAACCCAAATCTGCAAGAGCATGATAAAGAGATCAGACCTCTCCCCTATATTCAAGTCTCAGGAGGTACGGCTAGAATATTTGAAGCTTGTGAGGTAACAGAGATTAAGCTCTGTAGACAGCTGCTTTTGCACCTGCTGGCTTTTCTAAATAACTCCCATTACCACTCTACTAGTCTGAAAAAATTCATGGACGCCTGCTTTCAAAAGAAAATGAGAAACACTGTCACAACACACAAACTCGGTATATCTGTCCTTTGCTACTCCTGCTCTGTAAGAGTTTGGGAAACAGCAGGCAATCCCAGTAGAACCCCCAATGTGCTTGGAACTGGGGAAGCACCTTCAAGAAGAAGAAAAGGAAAACGTTGTGGGTTCTATTTTTTTCCCTCCATCCATAGATAATTACTGCAAGTCTAGCCACAAAATACCAAGTTTGTCTTTGTTCTCCAGTTAAAAAATGGGTAAGAAAAGCCTAACACATTAATGATGTTATGTGATTCATGACGTCATGTCCTTATACTTGTAGGACTTCGACTACGTACATATATGCTTCAGTTGCAAATCCATTGTTAAATTGGGTCAAGTTTCAAAAATTTATGTACCAGGCAAACTTAATAACCCTACTCTGTTTCAGCACTGCTGGTGTAAACCACACTCCAGACTGGTAAGCACAGAAGTCAAAAGAAGAGATTGCAGACACACCTAAAGCAGTGCAACAGGCAAAAATTATCTAAATTAGCCATGTCAGAATATTTACAGCCATTGTTTAAATTAATTGTCCTGCATCCTGCCTCAACAGTGTCACTTTCCCATATAAACAAAAATAGTTTAAATTGCTAGTGTCAAAGTTAAGCATTAAATGAATTAGTTTCTGAGTTTACTGGAGTCTGACTGCTAATAAACAGGTTCTCTGGACAATACTTGTAAATTAAATGTGCCTAACAATGTCAGCAATAAGTTGGAGAACTGCTTTATTCTTAAAGACTTGAGGAGAAAAACATATAACAAGTAAAAAGACGCATAAAAGAAAGCCTAGTGAGCTCTCTCCTTGAGATCATGGATAAGGCATATGTTAAAGCTGGCCCTCCTGCTCCTACTAGGGGTTTGCTGCCAGAAGAGCCTCTGCTGCTGACGTGAACATCTTCCCTTGGGATACCCCACGTCAGGTTTTCAAGGACTCTGAGTTGTGGCTTAAACCTGCTCTCACCTGATGCTGCTCTGTGTTGTCATGATATATGATATGATATGGACAAAAGCAGCTGTAACAGAGGTATGACAGAATGGAAAAGCAGACAGATCTGCTATCCCAACAACCCACACAGATCCAAGTTGTTACCTGGTATACCCCAGCTAGACAAATAAAAGTTTTAACCTTATATTTCTACATCAATGCTTCTGTTCTTTTGCTCATTAAAACAAACATCTCTAAGTATTGCAATGACACAGGGAAAACTGGTGCACAAGGCTGTCCTTTCACTCATCCACTGAGAAGTGGAGATGGATAGCATTTTCATGTGCATGCTTCAGTAGGGCATATGAGCATCTGACAACCATAGAATTGTAGAATCATAGAACAGTTTTGGTTGTTGTGGCCGAAGTGCAGGACCCGGCATTTGGCCCACTGTTTGGCAAAAGAATGTAAGAAATAGGTCAGAACAAAATAAACTGGGAGAATGTGTCAGCAAAAGGCACAATTTGCAATTTTATGCAGAGGCATTCTGAGCAGAACTCACATCTGAGACCAGTGTGTAATAACAGCCAGCATACAGAGTTTTTGTTGAGCTTCCTTCATCCTTCCTCACTTTTTCTCTTTCCTGTTCCTTCCCATTGTCTTCTGCCACCACTACCTTAGCTGGCTATAACGCGCATCTTTTGCACCACAGGTATGAATTCAGGTGGTTATCTAAAGGCATACCCTAAACAGCTGATGTTTGCTGGAACTCAGACTACAGGGTGAATGAGAAGACCTCATGTGAAGCTTCCTACCAGCAGAGACTCTTGCAAGAAAATAAATAAGCAATGCCAGAAAGAGCAACACACTTGGCAATTTCACTATGTTTATCTGATTTCTTCCATGTCTTGTCTTATTTTGTCATCAAGGACTTAAAGATAGACACTGGAACAGTTCCAGGCCTTCTCAATCATTTCTTCCCTTCTTTCCAAAAGTGCAGTAAGAAAGCTTTAACTGTTTTCTTTCTGTAAAAAGTCCATAAGTGTAAAGGGAAGAATAATAAGGAACATTATAAAAAATAGAAATCTTACTTAGCATTTGGTATCTTTCATATTTTAATGCTCTTTCTTTGTACTTTCAATAGAAAACTGAAAAAGTTAGCTGCCAGCAAAAAAAAAGTTAGCTTGTCATGCTTTGTGCCCTTGTTCATATTATAATACAGACTTGTAATTCTTTATATCTGCCTTTCAACACAGCAGGGACCAGTATTCTGAAAGGGCACTACTCCCATGAGGCAAGCCAAATGGAAGCAGTCAAACAACAGCATCAGATGCTTTGAGTATTCTTAACAGGCGATGCTGGATGCTGACACTTCCTGAGGCTCTAGCAGGAGAAGTCTGAGTTTAGGTAAATTTTCGTAAGCCATTGCCATAAAAGCAGCTTGCCAGAAGCAGTGTGATCCCTTGTTACAGGCTTCAGCAAGCAGTTCTGCCACACTGCCAAACTCTGAAGAGCCAAAATCGACGACTCATTTGCAAGGTACATATATTTTAGAGTTTCACACAGAGAGGTAAGGTCACGGTTTTGAGGTATTTCCACAGTATTGAGATGAGATTTTAACCATCCAAAGATGTCAATGCCACAGATCCCACCATATATACTAAGGACAATACTTCAGTATCACTGTCAGAAAGACAATTTAAGTGAGGAACTAGCTATAAACAATACTATTTAGAGACAATATATTGCAAATACATGTTTATTATGTTTTTCATGGTTCTTATAAAAATGTGCGGGCATGTGCATATGGTTAATCACCTTGTGGCTTCAGGACCTTCCCAAGTCCTTAATCAGTGTAACAGCATAAGTCTCAGAGACCTTCAGTTAATTACCTGATACCACAGATTTCCCTACTGTGAGGTTTTGTGCACTTTGCTCTGAGTGCTCTGCTACCGAACACTGCCAGGCAGAGGGTCAGAGCAACACTGGCTCCCAATACCCACATGGGTACGTCAAATGAAGCTCTTTAAAGTTAGTGGAGCAATTCTGTACATCACTCGGATCTGTACACCAAGAAGCATCAAGCTTCATTAAGATGGGACTTCACAGGGGATCTAAAACTAACAAAACACAGTCCTGAAAACCAAACTCCCAGACCTCCCAGTCTTGTATTAGTGCTCTCCCACTGCAGCTCAGGACCCTTTCTGATCTCAGAGTGTTAAAGAAGGAATCCACATCCCAAAGTGTAAGTGTGTCCTGAGGAGCCCCGTTCCCCTGAGGCCCCACAGGAAGTCAGGGCAGTGGAGGAGTTTGCTTTAGTCGATGAGGACTGGGTTAGGGACCAATTAAGCAATGTGGACATCCATAAATCCATGGGTCCAGATGGGATGCATCCACGGGTGCTGAGGGAGCTGGCTGATGTCATTGCTAGACCACTCTCCATCATCTTTGCCAAGTCTTGGGAGACAGGAGAGGTGCCTGAGGACTGGAGGGAAGTAAATGTCACTCCAGTCTTCAAAAAGGGCAAGAAGGAGGACCCGGGTAATTATAGACCGGTCAGCCTCACCTCCATCCCTGGGAAAGTGATGGAACGACTTATCCTTGGTGCCATCTCAAGGCATATCAGGGATAAGAGGGTCATTAGAGTCAGTCAGCATGGCTTCACCAAAGGGAAGTCATGCTTGACTAACCTCATAGCCTTTTACAAGGATATAAGAAGGTGGATAGATGATGGCAGAGCGGTGGATGTGGTCTACCTTGACTTCAGTAAAGCATTTGACACAGTCTCCCACAGCATCCTTGCTGCTAAACTGAGGAAGTGTGGTCTAGACTCTCGGGTAGTGAGGTGGACTGCGAACTGGCTAAGGGGAAGAAGCCAAAGAGTTGTGGTCAATGGGGCAGAGTCTGGTTGGAGACCTGTATCCAGTGGAGTCCCTCAAGGGTCGGTACTGGGACCAGTATTATTCAATATATTCATCGATGACTTGGATGAGGGACTAGAGAGTACTATCAGCAAGTTTGCTGATGACACCAAGCTGGGAGGAGTGGCTGACATGGCAGAAGGCTGTGCTGCCATCCAGCGAGACCTGGACAGGCTGGAGCGTTGGGCGGGGAAAAATTTAATGAAATATAACAAGGGTAAATGTAGGGTCTTGCATCTGGGTAGGAACAACCCCAGGTTCCAGTATAAGTTGGGGAATGACTTATTAGAGAGCAGTGTAGGGGAAAGGGACCTGGGAGTCTTGGTGGACAGCAGGATGACCATGAGCCAGCACTGTGCCCTTGTGGCCAGGAAGGCCAATGGCATCCTGGGGTGTATTAGAAGGGGGGTGGTTAGTGGGTCGAGAGAGGTTCTCCTTCCCCTCTACTCTGCCCTGGTGAGACCCCATCTGGAATACTGTGTCCAGTTCTGGGCCCCTCAGTTCAAGAAAGACAGGGAACTGCTGGAGAGAGTCCAGCACAGGGCAACTAGGATGATTAAGGGAGTGGAGCATCTCCCTTATGAGAAAAGACTGAAGGAGCTGGGGCTCTTTAGTTTGGAGAAGAGGAGGCTGAGGGGTGACCTCATTAATGTTTACAAATATATCAAGGGTGAGTGTCACGAGGGTGGAGCCAGGCTCTTCTCGGTGACAACCACTGATAGGACAAGGGGTAATGGGCTGAAACTGGAACATAAGAGGTTCCGCTTAAACTCGAGAAGAAACTTCTTCTCAGTGAGAGTGACGGAGCACTGGAACGGGCTGCCCAGAGAGGTTGTGGAGTCTCCTTCTCTGGAGACATTCAAGACCTGCCTGGACACGTTCCTGTGTGGCATAATCTAGGCATTCCTGCTCTGGCAGGGGGATTGGACTTGATGATCTTTCGAGGTCCCTTCCAATCCCTAACATTCTATGATTCTATGAAAGTAAAAATCCTTCAAGCACACTGAGATTAACTTAAATAGGCAGACATATATAAAAAGGCCCACAAACTGCAGGCTCTGCTGTCTAGATAAATTTAGTGGAATCAGAGCAGGGAAAAAAAATAAAAATCAGTATCCCCCACTTGGCATCAGAATTAATAAAGGAAAACAGAAATGACCAGAACCTTGGGTAGTTAACGAAACATGTGCCATGACCACTCCACTGCAGTAGTTAACACTCAGCACTCTGTTCAGGTCCCAGCTCTAAATTGCAAGCAGTGCGTAACAGGTATGGGCTGTTAACCAACAGATCCAGACTGAGTCCTCTCACAGCCTCAAAACCTCTACCAGCACAGAGCAAAGCAGAAGCACCAATACTGAGAAATTCACTGGTAGAAAGCACATCTGTATACATCACTACTTTGCCTCTGAACATACAATCTCCAGGTAACCTCAGGTATTTGACCATGGCACCCATTCAATTGAGTAAAAGAAAGCAGCATTCAACTCTCTAGAATCAGATTTAGGGCTTCAGAATTTCTATTTAAAGTGTGACTGAGAGAGAAGTTTGCCATCATGTTGAATAGCTTGTGTAGCCATTTTAACCATAATGATTTGCTAACCCTTCAGCACAGGTATATTCTGCATCTTACACAGTTGCCAATAAAAAGGTAATGGTTTAAGAACCTACAAGTAATAAATTTCAAGCAGTTATATAAAATGTTAACTCCTTCTGTAAACAAAAATATTTTTTAAAACCCCAAATCATTAACAAAGTGAGACCAATTGGTCTTTTCGTCTACTTATGAAAATTAACTTTGACATTAATAAATAATTGACATAATGTATTTTCCAGACCTTTATGTATAGAATTAAGTAGGATGTAAAGGGAAGGTTATTTATTTAAAGGGAAGTAATATATATGAAAAAGTGCTGTCATTCTAGAATAGCAACAAAGTTGCAAATATATTGAACTTTATATAGCCATGTTCTTGTCAGGAAGCCAGTTTTCCTGCTGTTTCATGTTCTGTTTGTTAAAGACTTGTCTAGGAAAAGAAAATTTTAGCTCCAACACGTTGATACATGCTAGTTTAACTCCAGAAAATGACTCATTTGTCTAAATCCTTTCAAGAGTCACATGCCACACAGCTACTACTATCCTTCTGGCATAACCCTGTGTCCAAGTTGCCAGGTCTGAAGCATCACCCTTATCAAATGAGCCAGGTCATAAACCAAACAAGTAACATCAATAATGTGGGAATCTGAACTACCATCCAAGCTCAAGCTCTAAACTGCACTCAGCCTTCTGAATCCAATCCTTCACAGTTGTGTGGGCTGGTACGTCCTATGTTCCTTCTTCAGTACCCTGTGCAGAACAAGAAACTGTCATTGGAAAGACATCTACTTGAGCCTGCACCATGAACCTGTAAGGCAGCAACCTAAATTTGGGCAGGGCAGGAGGCTAAACAAGAGACTTAATGAATGTGATCACTTGGAAAGGACAAATCCAATCTGCCCTAGCCTAGTAAGATGCATCACAAGATTGTACCGCAAGAAAAGATGTCCAACCTTACAAGTCCCAAACAGATGGGCAGTGAGATTTGCTGAGAAAAATTCTCCAAGCAGAAATATTAAACACTAACCCCCAAAATAATTTCACCTCCCAGAACAGGACATAGAATAATTAGTCTGATAACATATGCATTGACAGAGGGAACAGGTAACACACCTTCAGTCAACGTCTCACAGGTGTAAAAAACTGCACAGTATATTACATACCTGTAAGAGTTCACTGCCTGTGCTGAAGTGTAGTTAGACTGTCATCACGACCTGGGACTGAGTAAGAATGAGGGACTGCTGTCAAGCATCCTTAGCAAAGGCCATATTCACCAGCCTGAGTTATGGCATCAAGTTCTGGATACACAGCACCAGACTGCTACTCTCCTGTGGTTTAAATGCAACACCACACAGGCCTCCATCCAACTGGACACAGCACAATACTTCATCAGCATGTAATAGTTGTTAATATAACGTATGTACATGGGCTTTTCAAAAGAACTTCTACACAAGAGCTTGTTTTGCATAGCACCAGCAGAAGAGGCTGTAAGGCTCACATAAAGCCAATAACACATTATCTCCAGCCTTGCTCAATGCTTTGCAGCATTTAGGCCAGTCTTCCTTGGATCCACAGAACTGCTCAGGCTGCAGGGACTTTTCTTTCATACAGTCATCCCTGCTATATGCATGTATATTCAGATCGATGCTATATATTCAGATCAATGCTATATATCGGACAGGCCTCTGCTCCTGGTTCGGCAGATCTCCATTTGTCATTCGTTCTGTGCAGCATAGAAGCCTGTTTGGTTTTTTGTGGCTGCTGTTCTCCAAAGGCTGACTTGCCTTGCCTGAAAGCACTGATACCACTGCTTAGAGGTGGAAAGAAGGGATGAGCCAACTGAGAAAGCCCTAAGTAGGCTGCAAGGAGCAGAAGCCCAGCCCAGTCTGTGGAAAAGAGGAAGAAAATTCCTGGAGCCTCTGAGGGCAATCAGTGGAATTTGTTCTTCCCAGGAAGCTGCTGTGCTGGACTTGAACTGTGAAGGAAAGACGTCTTTCCGTAAGGAACAGTGGACAACGTGTATCTGATTTTTTTCCTATTCCTTGTTCCAATAAGACAACTATAAGAATTTAAAGTCCTTTCTGTCTTTATGGGACAGAGGCACACAAGCCAGCCAACTTTGAGTCCCAGAACGGATGGCATCTGTTGTTTTCCATGTTTTGGGTCATGTCACCCTTTGTTTTATCTTTAAATTTCCAGATTCCTTTATCTCACTTTGCCATTCTCCTTCTCCACAAGGAAGATTGAAGACCTGTATTCTTTCACTTCTAAGCAGCCCCATTGGTATATTACTTGTTAGTAGGAACAAAATCAGTAAGGTGAACCTCCATCTGTCCTCCCTCAGTTCAGGACTTAGTTATCAAGTCGCAGGTCCTCCTTTGTATAAAAGCATTCAAACAAAAAATAGAGGAATTTCATGCTAACAGCAACTTGACCATCAGGTATGGCAAGATACAATGCACGGCCTCAAGATACAGTGAATTCTGGTTGAACAGAGGGCCTGCATCTGCTCTTTGTCAAGAGGAACAGGATTTCCTAGACAGCATGGAGGATGCCTGAAAAAGGATGATGACAAATCTGAGAAGAACTGTCACAATTCTATCTGTGCAGATATTGGCCAAAGACTGTTGCTGTACAACAGGCAATTTTCTAATGTGACACTCCTGCTTAGCCCAGCTGCAGAGCAGGTGTGGACAGAAAACAGACAAGGATTTCAGCAAAAAGAAATGCTAAACAGCATGCAGCACACAGTGGAAATCACACAGAAAGGACAGAACACAACTTTTAGCTGGACATCTGTAGCTCCTGGCTATGTCATTTATGTTCCTTTCCTTCAGCAAAATAAGGAACTGTATATACTTTGCTACTTTCCTTCCATTGCCCCTTCATCTCATGTCTTTGTCATCCTTAGGCTATAGCTATGGGTCAGAATCCTAATGAGAGACAGGAAGACTCTTCCCTGGGTAGGCAGACTTAAGTAATTAGATTGGCTGCTCCACAACTCCCTTTATTTGCTAGGCACTGAGTATATCATGTTAACTACAGGTACTTCCTAGACACTAGGAGCTATTAAGTATTAAATTCATGATCTAGCTAGAAATATTTCTTGTGTTATTTTGAAATTAAATTATCAACACAAATATGTGAGGTGGAGGAAGTTAGAATAAGCATAGTTTATTTTTTATTCTTTGTGTTTCTCAGGACTTAGAGAGGTCGGGGGATAGTAATTACTTTGTTTACTGGTCACAATAATTTTAATTAGACTAATCTGTTATAAGTCCTTTAAAGATTAATCCTGGTATGCCACTTGCATTTCTTCTTGCTCTCTTTTAAAAGATTAATTACGTCCCTAAACAGATCCAAACTCCAAACTTTCTTGCTGTTCACAAAATCAACTGTCATACTGATCACAGAACTGGCTTGAATCATGAGAATACATGTACTTTGCTTCCACTATAAGCATTTCTCACACCTTTTGCATATCCAAATATATTGCAATCAGGAAAAAGAAACGAAGGATAATTTGCACCTACATCTAACATGAGTATATTGACAATTACACTGAATTTTCAAGTCATGTGCTGAACACATTCTTCTCAGGCGACAAAAAGCAGTACTGAAACGATCTACAGGATTCTTAGCCTTTGCACTTCTTTTCCCGTTTGGAGTTAGGAACTTATATGCTGGACACTAAGCTGTGCAGTGCAATCTCCATATTGCAACTATATGATCTTTAAGGGCCCTTCCAACCCAAAGCATTCCATGATTCTGTATTTATATTACACTCTGGTAAGGGACAGCATATGAAAGGGGTAAGGGAATCATGTGGTCTTATTTGAACATCACAGATTTAACCAGGATCTATAACGCGGTCAGACCTGGTAAGAATTTTTAGGACTACACAGAGGCCCATCCTTACTCATCTAGAAAGGTGTACCTGACTGTTCAGTGGTTATTTGGTATTTAACAAATCCATATTACGAGTTTGTATGACATGTCATGAAAACATAGAATCATAGAATCATAGAATGTTAGGGATCAGAAGGGACCTCGAAAGATCATCAAGTCCAATCCCCCTGCCAGAGCAGGAATGCCTAGATTATGCTACACAGGAACGTGTCCAGGCACGTCTTGAATGTCTCCAGAGAAGGAGACTCCACAACCTCCCTGGGCAGCCCGTTCCAGTGCTCCGTCACCCTCACTGAGAAGAAGTTTCTTCTCGAGTTTAAGCGGAACCTCTTATGTTCCAGTTTCAGCCCATTACCCCTTGTCCTATCAGTGGTTGTCACCGAGAAGAGCCTGGCTCCATCCTCGTGACACTCACCCTTGATATATTTGTAAACATTAATGAGGTCACCCCTCAGCCTCCTCTTCTCCAAACTAAAGAGCCCCAGCTCCTTCAGTCTTTTCTCATAAGGGAGATGCTCCACTCCCTTAATCATCCTAGTTGCCCTGTGCTGGACTCTCTCCAGCAGTTCCCTGTCTTTCTTGAACTGAGGGGCCCAGAACTGGACACAGTATTCCAGATGGGGTCTCACCAGGGCAGAGTAGAGGGGAAGGAGAACCTCTCTCGACCTACTAACCACCCCCCTTCTAATACACCCCAGGATGCCATTGGCCTTCCTGGCCACAAGGGCACAGTGCTGGCTCATGGTCATCCTGCTGTCCACCAAGACTCCCAGGTCCCTTTCCCCTACACTGCTCTCTAATAAGTCATTCCCCAACTTATACTGCAACCTGGGGTTGTTCCTACCCAGATGCAAGACTCTACATTTACCCTTGTTATATTTCATTACATTATTCCCTGCCCAACTCTCCAGCCTGTCCAGGTCTCGCTGGATGGCAGCACAGCCTTCTGGCGTGTCAGCCACTCCTCCCAGCTTGGTGTCATCAGCAAACTTGCTGATAGTACTCTCTAGTCCCTCATCCAAGTCATCGATGAATATATTGAATAATACTGGTCCCAGTACCAACCCTCCGACCCTGGAGGGACTCCACTGGATACAGGCCTCCAACCAGACTCCGCCCCATTGACCACAACTCTTTGGCTTCTTCCCCTCAGCCAGTTCGCAGTCCACCTCACTACCCGAGAGTCTAGACCACACTTCCTCAGTTTAGCAGCAAGGATGCTGTGGGAGACTGTGTCAAATGCTTTAAAGAAGTCAAGGTAAACCACATCCACCGCTCTGTCATCATCTATCCACCTTCTTATATCCTTGTAAAAGGCTATGAGGTTAGTCAAGCATGACTTCCCTTTGGTGAAGCCATGTTGACTGTCTCTAATGACCCTCTTATCCCTGATATGCCTTGAGATGGCACCAAGGATAAGTCGTTCCATCACTTTCCCAGGGATGGAGGTGAGGCTGACCGGTCTATAATTACCCGGGTCCTCCTTCTTGCCCTTTTTGAAGACTGGAGTGACATTTGCTTCCCTCCAGTCCTCAGGCACCTCTCCTGTCTCCCAAGACTTGGCAAAGATGATGGAGAGTGGTCCAGCAATGACATCAGCCAGCTCCCTCAGCACCCGTGGATGCATCCCATCTGGACCCATGGATTTATGGATGTCCACATTGCTTAATTGGTCCCTAACCCAGCCCTCATCGACTAAAGCAAACTCCTCCACTGCCCTGACTTCCTCTGGGGCCTCAGGGGAGCGGGGTTCCTCAGGACAGCCTCCGGCAGAGTAGACAGAGACAAAGAAGGCATTCAGTAACTCTGCCTTCTCTGTATCTTCTGTCACCAAGGTACCCACCTCATTCATCAGTGGGCCTACATTGCCTCTGGTGTTAGTTTTATCTGCCACGTATTTGAAAAACCTCTTCCTGTTGTCCTTGACCCCTCTCGCCAGGTTCAATTCTAGGGAGGCCTTTGCTTTCCTAGTTGCCTCCCTACATCCTCGGACAACAGTCTTATATTCTTCCCAAGTGGCCAGCCCTGCCTTCCAAGATCTCTAAATTCTCCTCTTGCACTTGAGTTTACCCAGGAGATCCCTGTTTAGCCACGCAGGTCTCCTGGCTCCCTTCCTTGACTTCCTACGTGTCAGGATGCTCTGATCTTGAGCATGGTAGAAGCAGTCCCTGAATGCTAACCAACTATCTTGGGCCCCTTTACCTTCAAACAGCCTTGCCCATGGGATTGTCTCTAATAACTGTTTGAAAAATCCAAAGTTTGCCTTGGTAAAGTCCAGGGTTGCAATTCTGCTTGCTATTTTGTTTCTGCTACATGAGATCCTGAACTCCACCATTTCATGGTCACTGCAGCCAAGGCATATGATACAGTTTCCCAACAAGCCTGAGGCTGAGCTTTATTCTGAAGGGTTTTTAGGCTCACAGCACTCAAGCAATTTAGGAAGTATTTCTTTATACCTCCCTAAAGAGGGAGGTCAAAGACTGGAACAGGCTTCCTAGAGAGGTTGCTGATGCCCCAAGCCTGTCAGTGTTTAAGTGGCATTTGGACAACGCCGCAAATTACATACTTCAGATTTTAGTCAGCCCTGAGGTGGCGAGGCAGTTGGACTACAGGACTGTTGTAGGTCCCTTCCAGCTGAAATTATTCTATTCTATTCTATTCTATTCTATTCTATTCTATTCTATTCTATTCTATTCTATTCTATTCTATTCTATTCTATGGAAACCAGATGCCATGGGAACAAATGAGCTCTCTGAGCATCCTACTTTGGGTTCAGGCTGCATTTCATTCTAAAAATCATATTTCTAAACTGTTCAGATTTCTTTTACATTGATTTTTTTTTCTTTTTATTAAGTGTCTTTTTCATTACAAAACATAACAGTTCTTTCTGCACTCACCTATGATTCATCGTGAAGCGAAATTTCCCCCTTAAGATCAGGGCTAGGACTTGACAATACAGCAATTTTAACAGAACCAGCATCTCTCTTATATAAGGCTCTATATCTCAGCAATAGCTTGATAATGTTCAGCAATTCAAGAAAGAATGCTGCCTTATTTTGTGAACTTTTGAGAATCCAGCTCATGATTTGGCAAGCTCAAAAGCATTTCTAATAAAGTGGCTGTCAGATAGTCACAAACAAAATGCAAAACACAGTTTGTGCACAAGAAGAAGAAAGGCTAAATATATTTGAATATACTGGTATTAACAGAACAGATCAGGCATCTTTGTCCTGAAGATGGAAAAACATTGTGCTATTTTCTCCTCAGTTGCCATCTAAAGCTGCTAAGCTCTCACTCCATATGCCCGTCTTGGTATAGAGGTGTCTGGTTCAAATAAAGGCATCGGCACTCCCCTGCGTCAGTTACGTTCTTCAGCTAGAACCTTATATCACAGAAATAACTGGAAATACACTTATTCAAAACACAAATTACTCTTTTGGCTATTTCTTTTGTTCACCAAGTGGCAAACCTAGTACTGCCTGAAAACTTCTCAGTATCGTGTCAGGGTTGGACTGTAATGAGGTTCAAAACGTCCTCCCCAGGGCAAGTCTTGCATGGCCTCATGTGGAGTCTGACACCTGTCTCCTGCTTACCAGTTGCAATTATTTTTGTTAATTGCTTCTAGTCTCTATTGCCCCTGAGTACCATGGAAGTTGACACAAAGCAGCTCTGCTTAACATATCTGATTTCCTGCCTCTCGCGTAAAAGGCTCCGTCTGTTCTCTGGGGGAAAAAAAAATCTCCCTGATAGGCCCTTTGTCCAACTGGTAACTACAGAAGACAACTCATCCTTGCTCCCCTGGATAAAAGTCCCATTTTGTCGCTCACTGGTTGTTCTGCTCTTATGACTCATGCAGCAGAGAAAGATTTGTCCTGTTCGTAAATCCCTTGGCCACCATCCCCAGTTACCTCCCTTTGTACTATTGGCTATGTTCTCTGAAGGTGTCTGGAGGAGCCAGCAGTCCAGTTCTCATTATTTTTAGGAGGAGCTCAGCATCTAAACCTGGTGGATAGTTTTCAAGTGTCCAGCTTATTAATTCACACTATACAGCATGCCATACCCTTATCTTCCAGTTTTTGCCAAGCTGTCCAGATTTATAGACCTGACTCACTCTAACTAAAATCAGCAGATAAACTCATGGGGGAAAATACCAAGTAACAATAAAATGAAAGCGATCTCACCAGTTTTTAAAGCAGCCCAAAAGGTGTCCAGCATCGGCACACTGAGTGGGTTACATCTAGAAGTTTTAAGAGGAGTTGTAAAAACTGTTCAATTATCCTACAGCTCTCCTTGGTTAGGATGTTTTTCTGTTTAGCCATAGGAGGCCAAAAGAAAAGCAAGGAAGTATTCTTCAAAAATGTGTTTAGACACTGAAATAACTGATTTAATTTGAACAAACTGTTAATCCTCCAGTAGCTCTTTGGGCAAATCTTGGCTTTTTTTTTGTGTCCTATGGGACATTCTCACTTAGTCTGTGGATATCTTTGCTTCTTTTAGAGGAAGAATGTTCTCTCTCCAGCAAAGAAAAGAGGTGCAAGATTCTCCCAGGAAATCTTTGCAAAGGTTTTCACCCCCTTCAGTGTGACTTAGCAGGCATATAATAACAGACAAAGTATAGTTGAATGGGAGTTCTGCTTTGTGTAAGTTGAAAGTTGCTCATTCTTTTATCTATTGCACAACTCAAAGGGCATCAGAAACCAATGGAGCTATACAGAGACAGAAATAGCAGTGAATCAGGCCCTTTAATTAGAAGGAAAATTGCTATTCATTAAGTAAGTCCTATCTCCATTATAAGCTTAGCATTTTCAACTCAGGCAAGCTAGATGAAGTTTTCCTTTCAGGCTGAGCAGCCATTTTCCTTTGCTTTCCAACTGAAAAATAACTAGCATTGCCATAATCATTCAATTCTCCTTCCCTTCACCTCCACCTCCTGTTAAAGGAAAGAAGTAGATACTAGTCAGTTCAGAAACTAGTTTGAGCTCACCCATGAAGAGGTCAATTTAATGTTTAAGCCAGCGGTGCATTACATCCACATATAGAAATCCCTGCCATCTATGGCTGGTAAATCTTTGTACTGTCAGAGAATGCTACACAGCTAAACAAAGCATGAGCTAACCACCTCTGAATATATTTTAAATGCAAATTTTTTGTCCTATGTCCAATTCTACTGGTAGGTCACTTGCAAATCAGATTTTAGTGATATTCTGAGAGCTGAATTATGGAATGCCACTGACCCTGGGTAATGAATATTCTCTACATAATTGCAGATATATTGTAATATAAATACATGTTCTGGTGTGTAACTGTACCTTAGCTGCCTTTGAAATCCTGTTGTGATACCTCCTGGCAGCTATAATTCAGCCACCTAACGATTCCCGTTTCAGTTGGTGGCCTGAGTTCCTCATCTGAACTACATTTTCCTTATGGTCCTGCTTCCCAGGTGTTTGCCAGGATACATCAAGGGGTTCTGACTTATGGATAAAGAGATTAAGAGGTTAAGATTAACAGCAGGAGGAAGTAATAGCATACTTTGTATCACAGATCCAGTTATATTAATACTGGAGTTCCATGGCTAAAGGAATCCAAGGTGTTATTCATTCTCCTCCAAAAAGGGAGCTAGATCTGACCATGCCAGATAAAAAGTCTAAATTAATGAGAGGAGGCAGTAGGAATTTAGAGGTATTCTAGCACAGAACTCAGACTTGCTCTTGCAGTGAGATTACAAATCGTGAGTGGACTCACCAGAAAACGGTCTCTGCACTGTTCCTTGCTTGTCTAAGGATGGTCACTAGGAATCAGGGGAGAGTTCATGATAAAAGCAAACCTAGAATGGCAAAGCCAAACTCACAAGGAGTACTGCTGTAGAAAAAGAGTTACTTCATTATGCATAAAGCCAAAAAACCACATTCAGCTCATCTGAAATAAGGGACAAGTTAAAGAGAGAATGTATTTGTACTCCAATCAAGTTTTGGGATCATAAGCATATCAGTTTGGTAATAAGCATTTTGCAAGCTTTCCAGATAACATGAAGGGAAAAAAGTGTTTGTGGTTCCACTAGTGGAGGGGGAATAGACCCTATTTCTGATTACTTCCTCAGCAACAGGATTTTCCAGCTATGTAGGTTTAAGAGTGACCTTGACTCAAGGTCAAGGAATAGAAGAGAATTTGAATTCCACCCATCTCTAATTAGTGCTAAAAAGTGTTCTTCTGAAGCCTTTCAACTTCCTTTTCGCTTTGAAAACTCTTTTTATTGTAACAAAATCAGAAATGTCTCCTAGGCAACAATGGCAAATAAAAGAAGATGTAGTGAAGAATGAAAACAGGTAATAAGAAATACAGTCAATGGCTGCTGCAATACAAATGTAGATATGGCATATATGCTGAAGAGATTTAATGTATCTTTATCCTTGATAAACAAACTAGTTTCTGGTTTTTGAATAGGGTTTTTAACACAATTCCCGTTTAAGACAATAGGAACGCCCTGATGAGAACCTCAACCTCAAGGGTGACATTTTTGCATCAAATTCTTATTAAAATACTATTCTGGTATCCTCAGCATCCTAAACTATAAGGCAATGAATAATTTATCCTCTTGCCCATATCTAGTGAAGTGAAGCCTTGTCCTTTCTAGTCACAACTACTTCTAATTATTATTACTAATAGCAAGAAAGTTATCAGGAAGAAACCAAAAATGTATACCAGCTAAGTAAAGTAAGCAAGTGTCAAAAGTCCATTTGTGTTACCTGACGATCAAGCTGGTGTATGAAAGTTAACCAGTACATCACAGTTGCAGAAAAAAAACAGTGATGCATTTTAAAAAGCACACATTTGAGATATTTTTGACAACCTTCCTGCATCTCCTGCACCTTCTGTGTGCAAGAATGCCCCAACACCCAACATAATGATGTGCATCTGTTTGACGTCTGGCTCAGGTTCTGAAGTTTCATTTCTGAGGAAGAGGTTTGCTGTATAACACAGACTTTGAGCAGTCAGGTTGTGTTTGAACAGAACTACCTCCTGACTGAAGCACGTAATTAAGAAATGCGAACTGTAAAAGTGGAGAATCACTGGAAATTGCAAAAATTGGGCAGAAGGGATATTTCTTCAGAGAAGAAAAATCAAAACAGGAAATCCTAGCAACTCATGCTCACAAAGAAATCATGAACATTCCTCTTTTTATTTTTTTTTTAATAGTCTATGGTTCCTGGAGAATTTTGGGGAGCCACTCTGCTTACTATTATTTTCTGCTTGCATGTTCTGCATTCTGTAAATCTTTCACTGTAACATTTTTGTTATGACAATGGGGGTATTTGCATGCAAGCAGTATATTTGTGAGTTACAATTTTGTCTGCTCCTGCTGTTCATTTCTCACCTGAAGTCATACTGTGCTCCCTTTAACATCATAATCACCTACACAGCAGTTCATGTTGATGTCACAAACAAACGGTTGTGACTTCAGCTGAGGGATCAGTAGGAACAGAAGGGCTCACATAAAGAGAGATACTCTCTGAATGCAAATGTGTCCATTTAAGAGGAAAAAACAAGCGAGAGTCATTAATTACAAAGTGATATGTTAGCTGAATTGCATTCTCGTGGAATATTTTTCTGACTCTATGAAACATTCAGTGCATCTTAAAAGAAAAAAAAAAGCACAAGCTGGCTCCAAATCTCTGCTGTTATCAATTGGCACAGATCACTGGATTCTAGCCCACGTGCAATATGCAACAAATCGCTGTTTGCCTTTTGCTTACTGTATGAGGAGGCTGTTGATTCACTGTATCTGTTTTTACCAGCCGGTCCCAATTTCAATTATTTTCTTTATCTGAAACCCCCAGTGCTCAAAGGCTGAATACGTCAGGGAGTTGCACTCAAGATGGCATCAGCTGTTATTAAATAAAATAGTTCAATGTTAGATGGGCATTAGAGACCTTGGCTGCTCACACAGCAGGTGCCACCTGAACCTTAGAGCCACTAAGCAAGCAAATAACCTGCAGTGAAGTTGGTGGTCAGGCTGTTACCCTTTCTGGTTTCATTCAAAGGAAAGGAGTAAGAAAACATGTCTGCACCACTGAAGGATGCGACATTTCTTCCTCAGCCAGGAGAGCTTCTTGTGTTGAGTTTTTCCCCATACTGTCAGCATGTGCTTTAATGCTTCTTGGACAGTCTTAAAACAAATATGTGAAAGCCAAAAATTAATGACAGCATTTAGACAAAGAGGGACTGTTTTACACCATTCTCAAGACTCTCCACTCTAGCAACCGAATAGGACTCTCCTTGGAAGCTACTGACTAAAGCATCTCGACTTAACCTGAAACAGAAGGGGCATACCTTTACCCATTAGGTTATTTAGTGAAATGCTGCCGAAACAAAAACCTGAGGCCGAGAACAGAAGTAAACAACCTTAATAGGAACTGGGTACTCATGTGAAGATTCTCTTGAAAAATCTAATCGAAGACCAAGGAGGTCCCCAAGGCTCAGACTTATCTGATTAAGGCTCAGACTTATCTGATTCAGCCTCAGGTAGCTCATAAAAGCACCCGTCCTCAGCTCCCTAGAAACCCAGTTGAGAGAGTCTGGCATGTGCAGAAGGAAAATGAAAACGAGTCTGTGAAGGGTCTGCATGTGTCGATCTCCACTGATGGAAACAGCCTCAAATGACTGAGTTCATGACATCAACTTAGTGCATAAATGCAGTGTGTGAATTCAGGCCTAAGACCAACTGCAACTTTGAGCTTGAAAGTAGGGCATTTTACTTGAATAATTACATGGAAGGCTGCTAATATGTTTATTCACCTTTAAATTAGAGACCTGAAGTATAAAGTCTTGTTTTGTGTAAGCATTGCAAAATACTGTTCTAGAGTATGATGTTATTTTATTTATATAAACTTTTCTGTTCTCATCCTTAAAAATCCATCCCATGTAGACAGCTATTACCTTGACTTTCTTTTCTGATACAGAACTGAAATGCACAGTTCTTCAAAAGTGAAAAATTGCATTATTAAGAATACTTAAATTCTTACTTAAGGAATGAGAACTACTAACTGAAAAATTACTTAATTTTGGTATGAACATTTTCCTGAAAATGTCCATGTGGATAAAAGTTCAGTTGGAACGTAGTAACATTTGAGTTTGCATTAAATTATTTTTCTTAGTGTTGCATATGCCCTGATTAATTTCTGAATTATCTTTCCTGCTGCATAACTTCTATCAGCACAATTACTGTGGACATTACAGCTTCAGATCTTCTGATCTCTACCTCAGAGATTATTTGAAAAAGCTTACTACTGAGAATCTAGCAAACCCAAAACAAAGGCTACTCAGACTCACAAGATTTTTATGTGTTCCTGTTTAGAAGACTAAACTCTCAACCTCACTTACAGTAGTGCTAAAGAAGTAGTGGCTGGTAGGCAATAGAGATGGTCATAAAATTTTCCAGTGGAATGCTTTCCCATGGAAAGACCACCTTGAGGCAAAGATGGGAATGCTCTGAAACCTCAGTCTTACTGAAAAGATAAAAGAAAGAATTAAAGGTCTTAATATATGTCCTCCTTCCTCTGCAAGAGCAAATAACAAAATGAGTTTAGACTACTCCCATTTCTCACACCAGAGAAGCAGCATCTGGAAAAGCCTGTGAAGTGTGATGGCACCAGCCATTTTCTTCTTCCACTACCAGATATATATTACATGACATAACTTCCAGTTTTATACCAAACTTTATACATAACATATTCGGCCTACACACAGTCCTTCAGTGAACACAATGTTTGACAGAAGACAGCTTTTCTCCTTTGGTCACCATTCATGAACCATCTTGCTTATGTGAGATGACAGAGGTGTGTTTGACCTCATCCTCTCCGAGTTATCCTGAATACAAAGTTACACCTTCACTTTCTAGTCTTGCAAACAAAGGAAAACAAGTTAGGCCATTTTCCAATGATCGTCATGAGTGAAGGAATGAAGATTGCTCATTAATGTTTATAAATATGCAATGGGTGAGTGTCAGGAGGATGGAGCCAGGCTCTTCTCAGTGATGTCCAATGACAGGATAAGGGGCAAAGGATGCAAGCCGGAGCATATGAAAAGCATTAGGAAAAACTTTTTCACTGTAAGTGTGACAGAGCACTGGAATAGGCTGCCCAGAGAGGCTATGGAGTCTCCTTCTCTGGAGACATTCAAAACCTGTCTGGGCGCATTCCTGTGTGACCCACTATAGGTGATCCTGCTTTGGCAGGGGGGCTGGACTAGATGATCTTTTGAGGTCCCTTCCAACTCCTAACGTTCTGTGATTCTGTGATTGCTCTCCTAACACTCCTGCTTCAGTGCATCCTCACATTCAGTCTCCAGGTCCCACTGCAAATCTCCAAAGATGTTACTGAGCTGGCATCTTGCCCAAGGATACCTCACTCTCTACATCCTGCTGAACTAGCCAACATGAGTGGAAACACTACATCTGATGGACTAAATTGCAGCCCTTAGAACACTCATGGCAGCAGGAATTTCCTGAGTGTGCAGTATGTTGCCCTGTCATATAAGCACCATTGCTGCAAGGAAAATATTATATATGAAAATAATTCATCCAGAAAGGTACCAGCGAAGCAGCACACAGGCACTGGTTAGTCAGCGAGTGCCTATGCTTCCTCAAATGAACTATAATGCCACAGGGGACAACTACTTGCAATGAACTGTTTGTAGCAATCTCCAGCACAAGGTAAGGAAAGACGTTAACTTTGGCTGACATAACGTTTCTTCAAGTTGTGCTTGTGTCACTAAATTAACTGTCCTGATGGATGCATTACAGTAAATTACACCAAACAGAAAACATCTCAGAAAGTTAATTAATCACCTTTCAAGTGGATAAATATTTAAGTGCTTGCATTCCATTTTCCAGGAAGACCCAGCAACTCTTTTCCCAGGGTATTAAACTGGCTTAGAAACAACGCAAAGAGCCACTGAGGCATCTTCAGAGGTTTGAATTTGAAAAAAATGACTAATTTTACAAGTTGTCTAACTGCAGGAACAATGAACTCCAGTCTTGCAGAGATCTGTGTCTCCAGAGAAAATCACCTCTGGTATATTCTCTGAGTATCTAAAAGGACAGAAAAATGTACTGTTGTGTTTCCCTCCTGTAGGTTTTAGGAGTTTCTTGTCTGCCTAAACTCATAGTTTCATGAAAGCTGTCAAATACATTTTTGATTCCTCTATTCTGTCAAATTCAATTGAAACAGATTGGTTTAAAAGCTAGGGTTTGAGACACACAGATGTAAACTCACATAGCTACATTCATTTCATGACTGTATTGACCATGATTTTTTAAGTCAGACAAAACTCTGCACTACAGGTATTGAGCCACAGATTTTCAAAGGTACATAAGCAATACTCTTGGAGCTTGCAAGTAATTTAAATGGCTGCATCCAAATTTAAGTTCTGTAACTAAAGTCAACATTCTGTTAAACAATTCCTGTTGCTATTAAGAGGATTTACCAGTTTAGTAACATGGAGGAACTGTGCAGAAGCCCAGTTGACACTGAAAGCAAGCAAAACTTATGCTTAATTCTCACTTGCCTTTAAAACTCCAGTGTTGAGAGCCACAATCCCATAGCCTTTCAGTAAGGCTTGGTTTCCAGCTTTCAGCTTCTGGCTCAGGATTAAATTAAAATTGACTTTAAGTTTCTTTCTGAATTCCATTACACATGGAAGCAATATTGCTACAGCATCATTTGAGGAGTTTTTGCTTACCCAGTGTCATCTGTCTATGCTAATCAGCAGTTTAAAGAGGTGACAAGGCTAGGTGTTTCTTTACGACTTGAACAAAAGAGATTTTCCAGCGGCTTGCATTCCAGAGATGGAGAAAGAAAAACTCTGGACCAGTTCTTCCTCTGGCATACACTGTCAGAAACGTGGTGAAATCAATGAATTTTGTGGATTTACATAAGCCTCCAGGCTTCACATTAATGAAGAAGTGCCATTCAGCAGTGATACACACTTTAACCTGTATGAACATTATTGGAGATGAAGGCAGGAGAGCTCATCTGTAAAAGCCAGAGTGGCTGGCAAATGAAGCTAGGTGAAGACTATGATCATCAAATGTGCAGGAGAATGACAGCACATCCCAAATACAAATCTGACTGGTTTAATGGGAGGGAATGAATTTAATTCAGAGTGAGTCTGAGACAGGAAACCCAGCCAGGGGGCTGAATATAGAGATATATGGACAAAAAGACAAAGGGAACAAAATTATGCTGGATAGATCACGCTACCTGAAAGATGAATAGGTTTAGACACTTGCATCTTTCCAGAGACTAGCTTTCAGTGACTGGAGACCTCAAATGCTATCAGCTCATTACCTTGGGTAGATACACACCGAGACATTACGGAGTAATTCAGGATGTGTGACCAGGTAACATTAGGAACAGTTTCAGCAACGAATCAGCAGGTATAAAGACAACATTAACTGCTGCATGATTTGCCAATGTCTGGTTTCTATCCATGAATGGTTTAATGTTCCTCTACTCCTGTAATTCATCTGAAAGAAAGGGATTCCTGCAGGGGATTCCTGCAGGTTAGTTGTAACAGGATTAAGTCAAGTTTAGCCCTGGCCTGAAATGCATCCTATTTCTTTAAAAAAATCAGATACCATGAGGTACCTTAAAGGCACAGAAAGGTGAAATAACTCTCCTACGGTTTGTCCAGCATTTCAGAAAAGAGTCTAGTGAATTAAACCTTTACGAACAGTCTAATTTCCTCACAGGCAACCAAGAGTATCATTCAAGCATATGCAGCATAGCGAGGTATATGCCTTTATCACTAGCACTCCTCCTGTGTAGACTGGTGAAAGGAAAAGTAAGTGGGTAGGATGGAACTACCTCAACATAAATCCGACATTCAGGTTGTTTGGAGGTCACAGTGCCTTTGGATTCACTGAGTCTTAGGGGAGGAAGGAGTTTCTGTTTATTGGGTATTAGAGGTCTCACACTCATATAACCACTGTACAGCTTTAGTTTTCTAAGGGCTAGCTAACTGAAAGCAAAGACAGCAGACACCCATCAAATCTACTTGCTCTTTGATATAGTTCAGCAGGACTAATCCGGTAAGGGAGAAGACCATCACTCTGTAGGAAGAAGGATTGTATATTATTCTTACGCACTTGAATTCCCTCAGGCATGAAATCCCTGTGTGATCCCTCACAGCTCCTTGAGCCATCTGGGTGGAAGACAGGCAGAAAGAGAGCAAGATGATGGCAAAATTCAGCATTGTTCCCACAACTGGTCCCAATTAAGCACAGAATCTGAAGGCACTTCGGTGCCCAGAACCATCTTTCTTCTTCACTGGTTTCTGTGCATACTGTGAAGATGATGCCAGTCCTTTCTTAGTAGACTGAGGACTCCCCAACTCCAAAAGCTCTGAGGCAAAAAGGATCCCACATTTAGACAATCATACCAGAGGAAAAAAAAAAAAAAGTTTTCTCATATGTTAATACTTGCCTAAAAAGCCCAAAGCTGCACCAAGGATATAAAAGATGGAGGAACATCAATCTGCTAGATAGAAGTATACTACAGAACCCAAGTGCTATTACTTATTGAAGGCATGGGACTGAAAGTTCGGACATTCATCAAAGAAACCCACAAAAAGTAATTGAATTAAAAACAGAATGTCAGGCATCCAGTGACTTCTTACAAAAAACAAAGTTTCATTTCTTTCTTATAGTTGACACTTATCTACAGCTTGTTTGTGTTGGGTAACCTGGGCACTCTTGTAAAAAAGCAGCAAACCGTACCTAAAAGAATGCCTTACATTTTATCAGAAGAGGCTGAGTATGATAGGAGATAATTTTCCTGAACTTCTCCTATCTAGTCTAACACTTCTTTCTTTTTTACTTTTTTCTTTTTTTTTCTTCTTTTTTTTTTCTTTCCACACACACAAGCACTTTTCATGAATGCATATATCACAGAGAAGTGTCAATGACATAAATAGTTATACAAGACTGGGATGCATTTTATGGATCCATTTTGGATGAAACATGTTGTTCAGTGTTTATATGTTGCCCTCCATGACTGAAATTCATATGAAGTAATATAGGTGGTATTTAGCCTAAAGTATATTAAAGAAGAGTATTCCTTCTTACAAGGACTGTGAGGTGCTAGCATGAGTGATTACACACTAGGCTTTCCATTAATTATCTTCATTTATTATGGCAAGGAAGGTTGACCTCATGTGCTTTTGATACCCTGAGAAAAGCAGAAAAAAAATTCAGCACTCTCATCCCGCTCCTTATACATCCCCCAGAGAAGAAAAACGAATTTATTTTTTTCAAAATGCTTGAACAAAGTTAAAACTCCAATAGGTAGGCTGCAGAGCTCCCTGGCTAACAGCATCATGGTTTCTAGATAAACCAAGTAGCTTTATGTCAGACAAAGTTGAACTCTGTCTTATATCAAAACCTCAATCTAGCTTTAACTGTGTGCCAGAACTTGCTTCTTGATTTGCTTATAAATATACAAAAGAGCTACTTTTTTTTTTTTTTTTTTTTTTTAGAGATGTGGGGAAAAGGGAATTATTTTTACAGGCTGAAGAACTCTCTCTCATGGGTAATAGGGAATTTATTAAGGTAATTTATAGAGCTCCCCCACCCCCCCCAAAAAAAAAGGGGTGTCTGTGTTTTTTAGGTATAATTGAGGATCGAGGAAAAATATTTCTGACCTTAAATACAAAAAAAAAACAACCCACAAACAAACAAAACCCACAAATCAAACAAACAAACAATAAAACAAACCCACATAAAAAACAGTCAATATGCTTCAGTTAACTGTAAGTTTTCCATTTGACCTTAAAAGAGAGATATGATTTGCCCTGTGTTTACATGACTGAAAGCCCCTTCAAAGGAAATAAGTTAAAAAAGCAGTATTAGGAAGAGATTATATTTTAGGGTATGGGAAATCAGTTCTTCATGCAAGCATTTAAATCAAGGATCTGGAGCCCTAGGAACAAGTACCAGGCATTTGAGCAGAGAATCATGGAATCACAGAATCACAGAATCATAGAATCATAGAACAGTTCAGGTTGGAAAAGACCCTTGGGATCATCGAGTCCAACCATTAACCCTACACTACAAGTTCACCCCTAAACCGTATCACCCAACACCACATCCAAGCGACACTTAAACACATCCACGGATGGCAACTCTCAACCACCTCCGTAGGCAGTCTGTTCCAGTGTCTGACCACTCTTTCTGTGAAGAATTTCTTCCTAATGTCCAGTCTAAACTTGCCCTGTTGCAACTTGAAACCATTCCCCCTGGTTCTGTCCCTAATTACGTGTGAGAAGAGACCAGCACCAACCTCTCTACAATGTCCTTTCAAGTAATTGCAGAGCATGATGAGGTCCCCCCTTAGCCTCCACTTCATCAAACTGAACAGTCCCAGCTCTCTCAATCGCTCCTTGTAAGATCTACTCTCCAGGCCTTTCACCAGCTTTTTTGCCCTCTTTTGTAATTCTGAGAAATGAAAAAAGGAGTAATCCAAGTTATTTGAAAGGGGGTAAGGAGATGAAAACCTGCAGAATGGTAGCTCCAGACTTTCTCTGAGCATGCAGAAAAATAGCTGGCTCCTATAAAATGGGTATTATTTCACTGGATGCCACATAGGTAGTGAGAACGTAGGAAAATGCTCTGTCTTTCTGGGACAAAATGCCCTTATAGCTCATGAGAAGTCAAAGGGTCTTGCAGCTGTTTGTAAGGACTGTGCAAGCATAGAATCATAGAATCATAGAATGTTAGGGATCAGAAGGGACCTCGAAAGATCATCAAGTCCAATCCCCCTGCCAGAGCAGGAATGCCTAGATTATGCTACACAGGAACGTGTCCAGGCACGTCTTGAATGCCTCCAGAGAAGGAGACTCCACAACCTCTCTGGGCAGCCTGTTCCAGTGTTCCGTCACCCTCACTGAGAAGAAGTTTTTCTCGGGTTTAAGCGGTACCTCTTATGTTCCAGTTTCAGCCCACTACCCCTTGTCCTATCAGTGGTTGTCACCGAGAAGAGCCTGGCTCCATCCTCGTGACACTCACCCTTGATATATTTGTAAACATTAATGAGGTCACCCCTCAGCCTCCTCTTCTCCAAACTAAAGAGCCCCAGCTCCCTCAGCCTTTCCTCACAAGGGAGATGCTCCACTCCCTTAATCATCCAAGTTGCCCTGTGCTGGACTCTCTCCAGCACTTCCCTGTCTTTCTTGAACTGAGGGGCCCAGAACTGGACACAATATTCCAGATGGGGTCTCACCAGGGCAGAGTAGAGGGGAAGGAGAACCTCTCTCGACCTACTAACCACCCCTCTTCTAATACACCCCAGGATGCCATTGGCCTTCCTGGTCACAAGGGAACAGTGCTGGCTCATGGTCATCCTGCTGTCCACCAAGACTCCCAGGTCCCTTTCCCCTACACTACTCTCTGATAAGTCATTCCCCAACTTATACTGGAACCTGGGGTTGTTCCTACCCACATGCAAGACTCTACATTTACGCTTGTTATATTTCATTACATTTTGCCCCGCCCAACTCTCCAGCCTGTCCAGATCTCGCTGAATGGCAGCACAGCCTTCTGGTGTGTCAGCCACTCCTCCCAGCTTGGTGTCATCAGCAAACTTGCTGATAGTACTCTCTAGTCCCTCATCCAAGTCATCGATGAATATATTGAATAATACTGGTCCCAGTACTGACCCTGGAGGGACTCCACTGGATACAGGCCTCCAACCAGACTCCGCCCCATTGACTACGACTCTTTGGCTTCTTCCCCTTAGCCAGTTCACAGTCCACCTCACTACCCGAGAGTCTAGATCACACTTCCTCAGTTTAGCAGCAAGGATGCTGTGGGAGACTGTGTCAAATGCTTTACTGAAATCAAGGTAGACCACATCCACCACTCTGCCATCATCTATCCACTTTGTTATATCCTCGTAAAAGGCTATGAGGTTAGTCAAGCATGACTTCCCTTTGGTGAAGCCATGTTGACTGTCTCTAATGACCCTCTTATCCTTGATATGCCTTGAGATGGCACCAAGGATAAGTCGTTCCATCACTTTCCCAGGGATGGAGGTGAGGCTGACCGGTCTATAGTTACTCAGGTCCTCCTTCTTGCCCTTTTTGAAGACTGGAGTGACATTTGCTTCCCTCCAGTCCTCAGGCACCTCTCCCGTCTCCCAAGACTTGGCAAAGATGATGGAGAGTGGTCTAGCAATGACATCAGCCAGCTCCCTCAGCACCCGTGGATGCATCCCGTCTGGACCCATGGATTTATGGATGTCCACATTGCTTAATTGGTCCCTAACCCAGTCCTCATCGACTAAAGCAAACTCCTCCACTGCCCTGACTTCCCGTGGGGCCTCAGGGGAATGGGGCTCCTCAGGACAGCCTCCGGCAGAGTAGACAGAGACAAAGAAGGCATTCAGTAACTCTGCCTTCTCTGTACCTTCTGTCACCAAGGCACCCACCTCATTCATCAGTGGGCCTACATTGCCTCTGGTGTTAGTTTTATCTGCCACGTATTTGAAAAACCTCTTCCTGTTGTCCTTGACCCCTCTCGCCAGGTTCAATTCTAGGGAGGCCTTTGCTTTCCTAGTTGCCTCCCTACATCCTCGGACAACAGCCTTATATTCTTCCCAAGTGGCCAGCCCTGCCTTCCAAGATCTCTAAATTCTCCTCTTGCCCTTGAGTTTACCCAGCAGATCCCTGTTTAGCCACGCAGGTCTCCTGGCTCCCTTCCTTGACTTCCTACGTGTCGGGATGCTCTGATCTTGAGCACGGTAGAAGCAGTCCCTGAACGCTAACCAACTATCTTGGGCCCCTTTACCTTCAAACAGCCTTGCCCATGGGATTGTCTCTAATAACTGTTTGAAAAATCCAAAGTTTGCCTTGGCAAAGTCCAGGGTTGCAATTCTGCTTGCTATTTTGTTTCTGCTACATGAGATCCTGAACTCCACCATTTCATGGTCACTGCAGCCAAGGCAGCCCTCAACCTTTACTGCTTCAACCAGATCCTCCTTGTTAGCGAGGATGAGGTCCAGCAGTGCTCCTCTCCTAGTCGGCTCCTCCACCATTTGCATCAGAAAATTATCATCGATGCACTGGAGGAACCTCCTGGACTGTGGCTGGCTGGCTGAGTTGTCCTTCCAGCAAACATCAGGGAAGTTAAAATCCCCCACGACAACCAGGGCCTGTGATTGTGAGACCGCTCTCAGCTGCCTGTAGAAGGCCTCATCAACTTCCTCACCCTGATCTGGTGGCCTGTAATAGACACCCACAACAGTATCTCTCCTGCCAGCCTGCCCCTTAATTCTAACCCATACACTCTCAACTTGCTCCTCCTCCATGCCTGGATGGTATTCAAGACATTGTAATTGCTCTTTCACGTAAAGAGCGACTCCACCACCTCGCCTGGCTGGCCTGTCTTTCCTGAAAAGGACATAGCCACCCATGACCACATTCCAGTCATGTGAGCTGTCCCACCATGTCTCTGTCATTGCCACCAGATCATAATCTCCTGCCCAAACCCAGGTTTCTAGCTCCTCCTGCTTATTCCCCATGCTGCGTGCATTGGTGTATAAGCATTTCAGGGAGCAAGCTGAGCACACTGATCTCACCCTAGGGGGATGGGAGGCCACCCGGTCCTCATAATTTCTAGAGTACTGCCCCGCTGCAATCACAGCTATAACCCCATCCCCCTTCATATCTAGTTTAAAGAATGCTCTATGAGTCCCGCCAGCTCGTGACCAAGGATCCTTTTTTCCCTTTGTGTCATTGGAACCCCAGCTTGTTTCAGTAGACCAGGTGCCCTGTAGATCTCCCCATGGTTAAAAAATCCAAAGCTAGACCGCTGGCACCACCCCTTTAGCCAAGTATTAATCTGCTGCACTTTGTCAAACCTACCACTATTTTTCCTCGTAATTGAAGGAATAGAGGCAAACACAACCTGTGCACCTGATCCTTCTAGCATCTGCCCCAGTGCCCTAAAGTCCCTTTTGATTGCTTCTGGCAGTCTCTCTACTATCTCATCATTACCGATCTGCATAACCAAAAGCGGGTAATAGTCCGTGGGTTTGACCAGACCAGGAAGCTTCTTGATAACATCCTTAACTCGGGCCCCAGGGAGGCAGCAGACTTCCCTGTGGGTCGGATCAGGGCGGCAGACAGGGCCCTCTGTTCCCCTCAGGAGGGAGTCTCCAATTACAATTACCCTCCTTTTTTTCTTAGATGAAGAAGTCCTAATGCGTGTATCCGAGTGACTCACCCTAGACAGCCCTATGGGTGAACCCTCCACTGACTCTTCCTTTGCCTGGCTCTCATTGTCTAGAGCCCCATACCTGTTTTGCAGGGGCAACCGGGCAGGTGAGGGAGGCCGGGCAAGGATTTTCCTTCCTCTGCTGGCAGGCACCTGCTTCCACTCCTCCCTATCCTCTAGGTCCCCCCCTTTTGCCTGATGGCCAGAGGTGTGGGGATATTCAGCTCTTTGTGGAGCTTGCCGCTTGCCATTCAGGAACTGACTCCACCGATCTCTCTCTCTCTCCCACTCCCTAATGCTCCTCAGCCTTTCTACTTCCTCCTTCAGTTCAACCACCAGACTGAGCAGATCGCTCACCTGGTCACATCGGTCACAGGTGTCGCCTCCACTACCCTCCATGGCCAGTGCCAGGTTCCAGCATTCTCTGCAGCCCAAGGCCTGAACACCCACTTGCTTACCTGGGGCCTCTGTCTGGGCATCATACAACACAGCCTGGGTTAAATGGCAAGGTACAGATGAATGAGAATACGACGTGTTAAAGAGAAGTGTCCTTGGCACCTTGTATCATGAGGAGTACCTTTGTTACTAGAAGATCAGTACACAAGACAGGAGACTCAAAGCTGCCTCTATTTCTTTTCTGCTGTTTTACGCTGGCTAGAACAATTCTGGTAGAAAATGGGAGAAGACAGTCAATTCTAGGATGGGAGCATTCATTTGCTAAGCTTTACTCCAATTCAGTCCAGTCCTAATAGGAAAAAAGATAGACCCTAAATTATCTGAATCTACTGTCAGCTCAGTTAGCTGGTAAGTAATTAGCTCTTGAACTTCAGTCACTGCCACTACATACATACAGCATTTTATGTAAAAACATTGCTATAATCTGTGTTCACAGTTTGGGGTGGGTTTTTTTGGAGTGAGAATATAGTTGTCACATTTTAAGTTCTTCTCCCAACAACAACATTAAAATATAGCAGTAAGAAAGTACAAAAAAGCTTATCTTAGCAAACTCATCATCTTCGAAGCATCTGAAATCTAAATTAGCTCCACTCCATTGATTAAAAATATCACTTAGAGTGATTTGCCAAAAAAAAATTTGTTCTGAAATTTAAATTAGGTTAAGTATTTTGTAGCAGACTGCCATAATAATTTTCCAAAGTAATAAAATTAGTTATCAGAATTAATGATACATAAAATTCATCTTATGATTTTACTTACATTACCTTGCTTCCCTCCCTCATCTGTTTTCAAACCAAGTCCCATAACTTTATAATGTGCTTTTACACCATGTAGTGTCCCTTTCTCCAGCTGCAAGGACAACACCATTCAGCACGATCCTTTTAAAGTTGCCTTGTAGATCACCCAGAACAAAATCACAAGGAAATGCAGAAAAGGCATGGGAACAGCCTTGCTGAATAGTTGTTGCTACAAGACTGAAAGGGTACCAGATGTGAAATCAAGCAAGGGGTTTTAATGCCATAAAAATAATGAAATGCAGGGTTAAGTCCTGCATTTTGCAAGTGCCTTTACACAGAGTGTACAAACCAGATGCTACTCTTAAGATGTCAGTGACAACTTATCTGGCAAAAAAAACCATCTTCCACCTTACACATGAAGTTTTTCTCTATCAGGACACAATTTCTGCTTTTCTAGCTCTGCAGAGGGCTTCTTTTTTAGACAGCCCACACAGGGAAACAGTTTCTCTGCTACTTGACAATCTCACTCTTGGGACTTACTTTTAAGCTATGAAACAAATATTGCAAAGGTAATCTTGCATCTACAAGGTGAAACACGAGGGCAGAGCAGTTAATGAGTAAAGTTACTGTTGAAGAGAAAATTAAAAAGTGCTTTCAGCCCATTTCAACTGCTGAAAGGGACCAGATAATTCACAAAGAGATGCCACAAGAATATGATGACCTGAAGTGACACATGATTGTGATTAGAGTGCTGCTGATACGAAACATTCCGAGAACCCCACCGCACTAGCTTAAACCAAGGTCTTTTTGCTACTAGCTGTTGACATTCACTAATAAAAAAATAATCTAGTAGTTGTCATTTGAGATCAATGCTTGTTCCACCAAGCAAGGCAGCCTAGAAGACCTCACAGGTGGGAGTAGTTCTAGCAAACTCCTTTTAAGACATCCCTCAACACTTGCTCTTCATTCTGTGTGCAAGGGTTGTAGTCTGTCTTCTCAGTGCAATGAGACAGACCTTGTGGAGTTAGAAGTGTAAGAGCTATTTCCTACTAAAGAATAAAAGAAAGCACCTCTATTCATGATGTCTATAACTAGTTGCTCAAAACAGGAGAAAGCTCTACCTGAAATCCAGCTGCTGAAGTGTGAATTGCATGGCTCTGAGAAATAAGTCTGAGAGAAGGAGCAACAATGAGAGAAAACATAAACACATTTCAAGAGACAGTGCCAAGTAAGAGTTTATGGCTGTGAACAAAGGAGTTATCTTCTAGTACTTCACTTCTTCCATCCACAAGAAAGCAGCAACACATATATAAACAATACTATAATCAAAACTAAGTGGCTTTCTGCTGTTAATAGGCAAAACATGTAAAGAACCTAACTTTGCCTCATGATCTGGGTGAAATAAGAGTTTTCTCTATTTAGCCCCTGTAACTCTTAAATTCAAAAGTAGTCTGATGTCTGATGTCCTCATATGGATTTGGCTTCAGCTGGTTTGAGTGATCAAAATTATCAAAAAGTACTGAGCACACATTTTCTGGAAAAAAGGAATCGTAAAGATCTGGACACCTGGCATCACTGAGTAACAAAGAGTTCCTGTGGATATTTTCAGTGCTGCAGAGCTAACAACAAATTGATTTCTTGTTCATTATCTCACAGATTCATTGCTTCCCACAGGAAAAGTTCTAAGAAGAACATGTACATGTCTGACCTCTCAGAGGAGAGCATCAAGTGCGGGGTAAGAGCAGACAAGTCCTTTGCAATATTTACACAGCAGAGGCAGACAGAAACATCAGTTTGATGGTTTATACTGAAGGCCAAGTTAGTTTCAAGGTCAGATTTCAAATGCATCTTAAGAAAAGCAGCTTTTTTTAACACTATCCTGTTAATAATTAGAAAATCTGAATATGAGCACCCATAGTAACTGGCATATATTCCTTTCTAAGACCAGATGGCATATTACTGTAGAGTAGTTAAAACCTTTAGCTTTAAAAGGTCACAGTGAATCTCAATTTCATACACCTGAAAGTATGTTTTCAGGTATAACCTGCATGTTTCTTACCTTTTGCAGATCTTGAGGATCACTGTGATTCTGTGTGATTCTGTGACTATCTCTAAACTATTTTCACTAGCAGGTGGTAGATTGCGTCCCCTGTGTTTTCTATTCAAATATGTGAAATAAATTCACTAAGGTAAAATAAATTGCTTCTCAGTCATCCCAGAGCAGTGGGACTGTGAACATTTGATCAGAGCAATGGATGTAAATAAAACAGCAACTAAAAGGTGGGATTCTTATCCACCTGAACTTCTTACACCTTCCCATCACTATAAATACTTTAAAAAGGCTTTTGCAACAGGAGAAGTAGGCCCAAGTTTTTCAGCAGGCTTGACAGCTGTTTTTTTTTAAAGTTAAGAACAAGATGAGTCTGATGTCATTCTGTTAGATAAGTTACAGGGCTGATATTTGAATGCAACCAATTCTGCATAGCAACTATGGTATAACTACAGGGCTACAGCTTGAAGGAGGGGAAATGATAAATCATTCTGTGAAGATCTGGGATAAAAAAAAAATAATGTTTTTTTTTTCTGTGAAAGAGGGCTAAAGAATTGGACTGGATGAGATTATAAACAAACAGAGAATCTTGCTACTTGGAACTGCCTAGGGCAAGCAGGGATTTACACATGCATTTTAAATGATCTCACAAAGGGCTGGAGTTAAAGTACAGTAGATCAAAGTCTGCTCACTTTCTGATCTAGTTCTGGATCTAATCAGAATATTTCTGAACACTTCCAATGCTTTAAGTCCCTAATGTACTCATATTTTGAACTAATGAAGAACAGAAAAATGCAATAGATCATGCTGGAAAAACACACATATTCCACTTGTATTCATTTTTCAAACTATTTCTACTTCCTTTCACTCTGTGAAGGCTTAATGGCTTTACCATGAACACTTGTCCATTCACACGCAGATTTAGTACAGAGATAAAAAATGACAGAACCTTCCACAAAGAAGAGGCTGTATTTTATGCCTTGACATTTCTATTCTTTTCTTCCTGGGATGTTAGATGCTTTTTAAAGATAGAAGAGATAAATTCAATATGGAAACTTTTGTTTCAGAGGGGAAATAGGACTGCATTTTTTAAAGTGACAGGAAAATATTATGATTAAGAAGAAAATAATTAATAATACCTACTGTTTATAATGTGGCTTTCCTCCAAGTGTCTTAAAAGCATATAGCGAACAGTATCTATGACTGAATCTCTACCTAAAATAAAAAGAGGAGCCTGCATTTTCTATAGCAGAGGGAAAACCAGTATCCATAAGAATGTATACTTTGGGACAAACATGAGAGATGGAAGCATGGAGAAGAAGTGAAAAGGTATTGGGTCAAGTGCCTGGGAGCCAGACCATGCCAAAGGTTCTACATGTGCAACAAGAGGCGAACTGTTAATGGTGCCTTGGTAGTAGAGCAGTCAGATGAAAAGTGATCATATATGCATGTTCTGGTTGAATCTTCCTAATTCTTTCTTGTCAGGTTCTATGCATCTTGCATGAATGTCGTCTTCACCTAAGAGGAAAATTTAAGGTCAAGCAATGGTGGGTCTAAGAATGGAGATGTCACTGAGTGTGGTAGCAACCACAGCTGAGTGGGTCACAGCCAGACCTCCACATTGCCACAGTTAAACTGGATTGGTAAAAGAATCCTTACAGCCAAACGCAGGAGTGAGTTCACAGGGACCAGAGCTGCAGGACCAGCATCCCCATTCCCACCCTTGCCAGAACAGCCTTTGATAGCCCCAGGAGCCACAGAGGGAAAGAGTAAAGAGTGAGTATTCATTCTTGAATTGAATTAATTTTCAATACATTTCTTTTTTCTTTTATGAATCCAAAGGTGTTTGAATTCTCTGTCACTCATTTGAATATTTCCAAAAGCAGTCATATCTGGCAAATATTTTGACAAGGATCAGAGGAGGACTAAAAGGAAAATCAGATCAGAGACTGGGTTGTATGGCTCCTGAGATTTAGAGAAGATGGATGTAAGTTTAACCGCTGTTCAGACTCTTACACCAAGACTATCCGCAACACCATATTGTTGTGCCAGCTCTTGCCTCCACCTCCCTAGCTTCTTCAAGTCAGCTTTGCTTGGCCACTAGTTGTGCTTTTATGTCCTCACGATGAACTAGTACATCTCCTGGCTCCTCAGGTTCTAGATCTCAGCTTTTCCTTGACTCTAGTAGAAGTTTCCACTTCTGGCTGTACCATATGCAGAAAGACAGATGAGATGAAGGACTAAAGGATGCAGTGAGCACCTTTTTCTGAGAGGAAAGGCTCAAACTCAGATGCCCAGAGAGGTTCTGCACTTTACCAGAACTTACACAAGAATCCTTTGTAAGAAGAGGACAACAAAGTTAGGTTGATCTGGGTTGTATGCTAGTGCCTTAGAATCATAGAATCATTTAAGTTGAAAAAGACCTTTAACATCATCGATTCCAAATCATTAACTTAGCATCTCAGGTCCACCATTAAACCATGTCCCTGAGCACCTCATCTATATATCCTTTAAATACTTCCAGGGATGGTGATTTAACCACTTGCCTAAGTAGCCTGTTCCACTGCCCTTTCAGTGAAGAAATTTGTTCAAATATCCAGTCTAAATCTCCCCTGTTGCAACTTGAGACCATTTCCTCTTGTCTTATTGCTTGTTACATGACAGAAGAGACCAACACCCACGTCACTACAACCTCATTTCAGGTAGAGAGCAATAAGTTCTCCCCTCAGCCTCCTTTTATGCAGACTAAATAATCCCACGTCCCTCAGATGCTCCTCAGGCAACTTGTTCTCTAGACCCTTCATCATCTTTGTTGCCCTTCTTTGGACAGGCTCCAGCACCTCAATGTCTTTCTTGTAAGGAGGAGACCAAAACCAAATTCAAGCTGCAACCTCACCATTGCCAACTGTGAGGGGACAATCCCTTCCCTGATCCTGCTGGCCACACTATTTCTGATACAGGCCAGGGTGCTGTTGGCCTTCCTGGCCACCTGGGCACACTGCTGGCTCATGTTCAGCTGGATGATGACCAACAACCTCAGGTCCTTTTCTGCCAGGCAGCTTTCCAGCCACTCGTCCCCAAGCCTGTAGCACTGCCTAGAGTTGTGACCCAGGTGCAGGACTCAGCACTTGGCCTTGTTGATCCTCATACAGCTGGCCTTGGCCCATCAATACAGACCGTCCAGGTCCCTCTGCAGAGCCTTCCTACCTTCAAGCAGATCAAGGCTCCCACCCAGCTTCACGTCATCTTCAAACTTACTGAAGGTGCACTCGATTCACTCATCCAGATCACTGATAAAGATATTAAACAAGACTGGCCCCAAAACTGGGCCCTGGGGAACACCACTTGTGACCGGCCACCAACTGGATTTAATTCCATTCACCGCCACTCCCTGGGCTTGGCTATCCAGACAGTTTTTAAGACAGCAAAGAGTACAACTGTCTAGGCCATGAGCCACCAGTACCTCTAGAAGAATGCTGTCTGAGACAGTGCCAAAGGCTTTACTGAAGTCCAGGTAGACAATGTCCACAGCCTTTCCCTCATTCACTAGGTGGGTCACCTTCACATCAAATGAGATTAGGTTGGTCAAGCAGGACCTGCCTTTCATGAACCAGTGCTGGCCTGATCACCTGGTTGTCCCATAAGTGCCACACGAGTGCACTCAAGATGTCTTGCTCTATAATCTTTCCCGGTACTGAGGTCAGGCTGACAGGCCTGTAGTTCCTCAGATCCTCCTTCTGGCCATTCCGTACATAGGCATCACATCGACAAGCCTCTAGTCATCTGGACCTCCCCTGTTAACCCAGACTGCTGATAAATGGTATAGAGTGGATTGGCAAGCTCCTCTCTCAGCATTCTTGGATGGATTCCACCTGGTCCCATAGACTTGTGAGCGTCCAGGTGACATAGCAGTTTGTAAACTGCCTACTCTTGGATTATGGGGGATGTATTCTGCTCTCTGTCCCTGTCTTCCAGGTCAGGGGGCTGAATACACTGAGGATAACTGGTCTGACTATTAAAGACTGAGGCAAAGAAGGCATTAAGCACCTCAGCCTTCTCATCCTTGGTGGCAATGTACCCCTCCCCATCCAATAAGGCTGGAGGTTCTCCTTGGCTCTCTTTTTATTGTTAATGTATTTATAAAAACATTTTTTGTTATCTCTTATGACAGTGGACAGACTGAGTTCTAGATGGGCTTTTGCCTTTATGATGTTTTCTCTGCGTGACCCAACTAGATCTCTGTACTTGAGTCCTCTTTTGTCTGGCCCTCAAGTTCCAGAGCCCCACACCTGTTGTGTAAAGTCAACTGGGAAGGTGAAGGAGGCCCGGAGGGGATTCATCTGCCTCTCCAACCAGGGACCTGTTTCCATTTCCCCTGTCTCCTAGATCCCCTCCTTCTACCTGGTGGCAAGCGGGCAGGAGATCCAATGCTTCTTGTGGAGTCTCTGCCTGCTGCCTTTACCTCACGGAGTGGCTCCACCAGTTCATCTTCCTCTCATACTCCTCAACGCTCCTCTTCCCCTCTCCCCTCCCCCCTTCAGCTCTGCCACCAGGTTGAGCAGATCATTTACCTGGTCACACCTCACACAGCTGCAGGCTCTGCCGCCGTCCGGGACGAGGGACGGGCTGGGGCACTCCCTGCAGCCGGAGACCCGCACAGCCCCACGTGTGTGTGGAAGCGCCGCCTGGGTCCCCACACTCCTTCTGGCGGTGGCTTTGGGCAGAGCGATCACCATAGCCATGTCCTCTTCTGGGAAGGCGACGACAGCCGGTCGAGTCAGTCCTTACACCCGACAGGTGAGGACCAGCTGCCACCAACGGAACCCACCTCGTGCGCCGGCAGCGCTCGCGCTGCCCACGCCACCGCCCCCCGCCCCCGGCGCAAACCGCCCTGCCCGGGCCTCTGTGACGTCGCACGCTCGAGGGCAGCGGGGCGGGGGGGGGGGGGGGGGCGGGGGGCGGATTGAAGGCATCCCTGTTGCTGTGGCAACGCCCGCGTCTCTCCCGCCTCTTCCCCCGGCTCCGGGAAACCCTCCGGTACACCGGGATCAGCCATCTAGTCCAACCCCCCTGCAGTGAGCAGGAACATCTTTAACCAGCTCAGGTTGCTCACAGCCCCGTCAAGCCCGACCTTGAATGTCTCCAGGGATGGAGCCTCCACCACCTCTCTGTGTAACCTGTGCCAGTGTTTCACCACCCTCATTGTAAAGATCCTCCTGACATCTAATCTAAATCTACCCTGCCCTAATTTAAAACCATTGCCCCTCGTCCTATTACCACATGCCTTTGTAATCAGTCCCTCGCCAGCTTTCCTGTAGGTCCCCTTCAGGTACTGGAAGGCAGCTATAAGGTCTCCATGGAACCTTCTCTTCTCCAGGCTGAACAACCCCAACTCCCTCAGCCTGTCTTCATCATCTTTGACAAACATCTTGCTTGGTCTTCACATTTATACTTTCTGCTTAAAGAAATAATCACCTTAAACAAGGAAGCTGCACCATCCGTACATTTGTGTTGGTATTAAATAGGATGCAGAGCCCACTTGCACAGCTATTTTCGTGAAACTTGTAAGGCCTTAATATCTTTGTGCATTTGACTCATCTGCCAAATTTGTTTGAGGTTAAGCAATGTGTGCAAAGATTCTTGACAACGGCTTGAGGAAGGGAATGACAAACACAGCATGGACACCCAACCAGAAATCACGTTTCCCATTCTGCATCTGTGAGCATTCGCGTTCTGGAAGTAACCAGGAAAGAGTCCAGAAGGGCACAGCAATGCCCCAAATACATGCAAGTATTTGCAAAATGGTTTTTTGCTTTTTGTGCACATCACTGAAAATGTTCAGTTGATGAGACTTGGCTGAAAATGAAGGTTGCTGTATTTCCCAGCTTGCTTGTGATTATATGTCCTTATTATGAATAGATATGAAATTATGATGTGCCTAATTACAGTTTCATTACCGAGAAAAAAATATATTTCCTCCTATTGTGTTTCTGAACATTTAGTATTTTATGGGTTAGCTACTAGTTTATTCCCACTTAGCAGTGGGTTCAATTAGCGGGTCAATGAGAACAAAGCTAATGGATGACAGTACAACCCTACTTATTATAATGATGAGGAGGGATTCCGTGCTAGAGAGTAGAACTTCACTTCAACTGATCTCATTTATTAGGGCAACAGTTCTTTGCAGCTTTGATGAGATTAAGTTCCATTAGGGGTTTTACTTAATTGTAAAGAACTGTACAACGAATTGTTAATCTCTCACACAGATGGTTTGTTACTAGCAGTAAGGTGGGGTAATTATTGACATTCTATTTTGCTTCTGACCTGTGCAATGGGGCAGAATGAAGTGTGGCTACCTAAAAATCCTGGAGAACTTTATTTTGTGTTTATATGCATCATTCTAAATAGCCAGAAAGTAAGAATGTGAGTAGAACTGCCAGTAAGTGGCTGACATCAGTAGATACTGATGTCATGTGGCTTGTAAAAGGATGTGACACTTCAGGCTGCTCAACAGTTGTTCATCCATAGGAAAAGAATGTGAAAGGGAGTAGTTACACTGAAAATCTACTTAAAGACATGTCCTTACCTGCTCAGAAAGTCACATTTTCTGGATACCCACTGGAAGACATCTTTGTTGTGATTATTGAATATTCAGCGTGAACTGCTTGTGAGTCAACAGCCTTGTCTCTAAATTGGAGAGGCATGGATTTGAGGGATTGACCACTTGGTGTATAAGGAACTGAACGGATGGTTGCACTCAGAAGTACAGTCAATGGCTTGATGTCCAAGTGGAGATCAGTGTCGAATAGTATTCCTCAGAGGCTGGTACAGGGACTGATGGTGTTTAATATCTTTCTCAGTGGCGTGGACGGTGGGATTGAGTCAGGAGAATTCAGTTATCCATTTTTCATAGGCATTAATTTAAACCTGCTTTCAAAACCAGCTTTTATATAGGCCAAGCTAATAACCTCTTTGTATTCCCTTTAAAGACTGTTTTGCTTTAACAATACAAGGGTATCTTTTAGCTATAAAATACAGTGAGATACCTTTGAGATGTAATATATGATTAACCTAGTTGCAAGAGCATAGTTCAGCACATTGTCAGGGCAATGTGGTTTGGGGGCATGGCATGGAATGATGCTCCTGCAGTGGCCTTTTCTGGAGGGGCTTCTGTGAGTGTAGAGTATAGCTTGGAAATGTGCACTTTTCAGCTGCTGCTCAGAAGCATAGCCTGGCTTCTGCTCTGTGACACCTCGTGCGAAATGGAGCCAGCTGGCAGGTCACAGATCTGCTTGCCAAATGGGTTTACATGTAGGAAAAGATCTGCAAGGCTAACACCTGGCATAACTGCAGACTCCGCTCTACCCCAAGCAAAGTGACAACTCTTGCATTCACTGCGGGCCTATGCGTCTTCCTCCACTTCATGGTCATGGACAGTGTGTTCCATCCTGCCTGTAACAAGGTTGTTATCCCACTACAAAAGCTGACAGACTCCTGCAGCTTTTTCCAGGAGTCCGTAGTTTGTCCTGCATCTGCTCCAGCCTTTCCTCAGATCTCTGTGCTAACCATGTGCAGTCAGTAATGCTACTGATGCCTTAATAGCAAGATATCAGGGCTACTTTTACCACCTAAGTTCCCTTCCTATTTTGATTTTTAATTGAGTCTGTAAGAGGAACCAGAGTTCCTATGTTACTTAAGCGTAACTAATGTCTTCCTGATACTGTGGAACTCCCTATGTAAGTGTTATAGTGTGGATCTCAAGTGCGGCAGCCTTTTGTACTGAAGTCCATTGCAGTTCAGGACAGTAAATCAGACATGTATAGTTTTGTAAGCATCTGCTCAACCCCAACAGGTAGAGTTCAACAGAGCTAAAGAACTTTAACGTAAAACCCAACCAATGTACGCTATTCTAAATATGCACAGAGAGACCCTTTCTTGAAATGCATTCCTTGTGAATCATTTCGTTTTTTCTTCCTTCAGATCTTTAGCACATATGAAACTCTCTAAATGATGAAGAAGCAAAAGGGATCTTCCTCCAGGTCTCCTAAACTGGATATTTTTGTGTGTGAATTGCTAGCTTTCTCTGTGTAACTTGAAAGACCTTCAGAGAAGATTCTTGTTGAATGCACGGGGACAAACTGTCACCTTTCAGAATACAATCCAAACAACTTTTACTACTCAGAAATTTACATTTAAGAATGTATGAAGGTTTTAATGGCCTGTGGATTTATGCCCTATCATCTCCTTAATGGGGACTACTAAGCCAGGAGTACCTGGAAGAACACAAACTGTCTTCAGACTTTTGGGCTCAAACACCCTTCACATGGGCTGATAATACCCAAGGCCCGTGTCAGTGGGAGTGAGGTGCAACGGAGCCAGAGCCTCAAGAAATGCACATTCTTATTACACTTTACCTTACAAAGCCCAAGATTTCAGAATCACAGTTTTCATAGCATGGAAGGAGAATATGTAATTAACATAGTAGTAAGACTCTCCATAGTTCTTCTTGTTTCCTTTTAATCCCAAGAAAAGATATTGATGTAAATGCAAAATCTGTTAAGTATTTTTTTTTATTATTATTATTTCATCTGCCTACTAAGTCATATTTACACAAAGTGCATATTGGATGCCCTGGGGAATTTTCTGACCTACTTAGTGAAAGCAGTGCTGAGTGTCTGTTTTCCTTAAATGAAACTAGACAACTTCTCAGGATAAATGTTGTTTGTTTTGTCTTGCAGATAAAGAGATGAGGCAGAAAGTAGACCATAATGACAACCTTTGGTTTCCTTTTTCATTTCTTTTAAGATATGACAAGTCAGAAATGGTCAGCAGTACAAAGTCCTACTTCCACAAATTATAGGCAGCCTAACACCCTTGGGCAACCATATTCATAAGAGATATTTGAATTGTTCTCCCTTGCCATGGTATCATTATGTCAGGATGTATTTGTAAATAGTTGGCATCAATTTTATAGGAATAGTCAACGAGCACTGTCCAAATGTCTGTGATACTGTCTCTGAAACTAGCATTTCAATGAGTAGGAGCAATTTTGCTTCTCCTCCTTCATGTTCTTTTCCAGAAAACAACTAAAATCACACCATATAATTGATTTGAACCAAGCCAAATGTCATGGCAGAGTGGACTTATGTTCCACTCTCAAAATAACATAGAAGTACTCTAGTTCCAGTATACCTCCAGTTCAGTCACATTATTTTTTTTTGAGAGAACTAGATTCATCTCTTGCACTCATGTAATTGTTATAAATAACAAATGGATAAACTATCTTGTCCAGTATATGTTGCTAGTCACAGATGTGGGAATTTACATGAAAGCCGAGTCACAGATAACAGGTGCTCTGGTGATGTTCTTCTGCACATTTGACTTCAGTGGAATGATGCTGAGGATCTAACTGATATTGATTTTTTATTTTTGTTTTTGCCCAGAACATCTACACTAAACATTGAGTTAATTTTCAGGCTGGTAAAAAATAAATCAAGTGAGAGGTTCCCAAGCTTTCTCCCTCCCATAAAATAAGCTAGAAATTACTTTAATTATGGCTCATCACCTGGCATAAAATCAAGAGAATATTTAGTTACTAAACAAAGCTATGCATAAATTACTCTTTTGAAATGCGGAAGTATTTGCTTCAGAACTTACTTCAGAATTTACACACAAAAATTGCTGCAATTTCTGGCCAGTCATACCTAGATCAGTCCGGATTCAGTCTAGTTATCCAAGGAATAAAATTAACAGCTTAAATTAGCTACGGAATATATTTATATTCAAAATTACCATGTCATCTGTTATTTAAGCAAGAAAATTTTAACAGCGGGAGGTAAAAGATGCCTTTCAAAATGCAGTGTAACTTAGAGTCAATTCAAACAGTGGCATGTGCTGTAGCCGAATTTGCTTCAAAGGAGGGGGAGGAAATACTGTGTACATAAATCAGCTCCCACCAATCACAATATTATTCCACCAGGACCAGCAGTCATGCCTGTTGTGGTTTAACTCCAGCTGGCAATTAAGCATCACACAGCCACCCAGTCCCCACCCCCCAAGGGATGGGGAAGAGAATAGGAAAAAAAGTAAAACTCATGAGATGAGATAAAGACAGTTTAATAAGACAGAGAAGGAATAATAATAGTTATTAATAATAATTAATAATAATCAGCAATCACAATTATAACAATAACAGAATGTACAAAAGAAGTGATGCACATTAAAGTTTCTCATCACCCACTGATCAATGCCCAACCAAATTCCAAAGTCATTCTTAGTGCCTCCTGGCCAACTCCTCCCAGTTTATATACTGAGCATGACATTTTATAATGTCCTGCTTTGAGCTAAACAGAACCAATTTTGCTCACTACTTATACTTTTCACCTCAGTCTTTTCTAAGAGACTGTGCTTTCTGAAGTTAGCAGTTTCAAGCTGGATTAGTTAATAGAGATTTGTTTCCCAGCTGGTGCTTTCTTCTTCCTTGAACACAAGCGTGAAAAATGCACTTTCAGTTTTAAGCAGTTTATTTTTTAGCCTGCCCACTTCTACCACAAGAACACTCCTCCTTCGGCACATTGCTTTTTAACTCAGCTATGCACAGAAATGCATTGCATTCTATTCCCCATTTCGATTAATGTGATTCTGGGAGGAACGTTAAATGTACGTATTAAACACATCAATTGCCAAAAGATATAACTGCCTATACCAAGAACATATCTCACAGATTTGTCTTTGGTAAGGTACAAGGAGTGTAGACAAGATATTCTAAAGATATAACCCAGGCAATATCTGAAAGGATTTACTGTTTGAGATATATTTTGAAAAATCAGATAAAAGAATTTTCCTGGAAGATCATCTGTATTTTCCAGATGTATCAACTGGTTTAACAAAGAATACCTCAATTCCTTACAAACATACTTACCTAGCTTGCAAAATATTTGCTTACAAACACCAAGGACTGAAATGGGAATTTCCAGCAAAATGAATGACCTTTAGGGTTGCCGGGTCATGACCCTAACACACTCACACACTCTGCAACTCAGACCAAAGATGACTTTGAATGTATTTTCACTGATGGACTGTAATAGAATACCACTCTCTCTAGTAAAAGAGGTTCATGCTGATAATGCATTGCAAGGTGCCACAGAATATATCATAATATGCACCCTCTGTGGATGGATATTAATGCTTTTTTTTTTTTTTTTTTGCAGGATAAAATCAGTGTGTTTGATCCTTTCCTCCTTTTCTTGGAGGCACTGGTCAAGAACAGTTCCCACCAGCAAGCTGTTTCTACTCACTTTTCTGCTCCCTGTTTAAATGCCTTTACTCCCTTCAAAGTCATCCAACTCTCTGCAGATTAATTTGGTTTATCACAACAGGGAGGTTAAAAGCTTAAATGAAATTTTTTATCAGAAAGAAATGTGTCAAGAAATGCTGAGCAGCAATGGACAAGTAAAAAAGAAGTGAAAAGAGGTGGCAGACAGGAGCCAAAGGCTGAGAAGTGCTGGGGGAAGGGTAATTGTGATGCTTTTGCCTAACAAGGATTACGGAAAGCTTACTGAACATGGCAGCCACACTACAGATGAACATGGGAGACAGAAATAGCGTAGTGGACAGGAGTAGAGAGGTGATCATGCCCCTCTACTCAGCTTTGGTGAGGCCTCACCTCAAGTACTGTGTCCAGTTTGGGCCCCTCACTACAGGAGGGACACTGAGGCGGGCTACCAAGCTGGTAAAGGGCTTATAACATCGGTCTTATGAGGAAAGACTGAGGGATCTGGGGCTGTTTAGCCTAGAGAAGAGGAGATTAAGGGGAGACCTCATCGCTCTCTACAGCTACCTGAAGGGAGCTTGTAGAGAGGCAGGGGTTGGTCTGTTCTGACTCGTGGAGAGTGATAGGACAAGGGGCAATGGATTTAAATTGTGCCAGGGGAGGTTCAGGTTAGATATTAGGAAAAATTTCTTTACTGAGAGGGTTGTCAGCCATTGGAACAGGCTGCCCAGGGAGTCACCATCCCTGGAGGTGTTTAAGAGATGACTAGATGTTGCATTGGGGGACATAGTTCAGTAGGTTGATAGGGCTGGGACAAAGGCTGGATTCTATGATTCTTTGATTCTCTGTATCCAGATGCTGTAGAAGCTTGTGTCTAGGAAAGACAAGAAGAAGAAAGAAGTGAGGTAAGGGAATATGGGTGAGTTCTGGCCATGGTAATCGAACTCTTAACAAGAAAACTGTCCCTTCTGTCACCAAGATTTGGAGGGCTATGATGGGGAAAAGCAGATGAGGGAAGGTGAGAACTGCTAAATACTGAAACTCTTGCTCTGAGTTGAAAATTGGCAGAAGTATAAAGACAATGTTTAGGAAATGAGTCCTTGTCTTTGTCATGTGTCTGGTGGGGTTTTGGTAGTGGTGAAGGTCTATGAGTGTGGCTCTTGTGCAAAGCCTTTAGAGTTGGACTCACCTCTGGACAAGGCTGAGCCGGTCAGCAACTCCACAATCAATGTATTTCAGAGGGCAAAAGCTGTTGGGCAACTTGCTTTGTGTTGGGGAGATCTCTGTTTCTCAGAAAGGAGGGGGAGGTGAGAGGAGCAAATGTGGACACCAACGTTAGTGAAGGAAGGAGGGAGAGAGGGTGGAGAAGGACACTGGAAAAAAGTTTTCACTGAGGTCTAAGACGAGACGGCAGGCCAAGCCCTTGCAGTCTGAGGAGAGTAACAGTGGCATAGAATCCAGATTGCAGTCCATGAAGGACCCCATGTCGGAGCACAGGACTGTGCCCAATGCATGCTGTGACTCCAAGGGAAGCCTGTGCTGGAACACTCCATCGCTGGGAGGATTGCAGCCCATGGAAGGGACCCACACTGGAGCAGTTTATGAAGAACTGCAGCCTACTGGGAAGGACTCACATTGGAGATGTTCACAGAAACATAGAATCATAGAATCATAGAACAATTCAGGTTGAAAAAGACTCTTGGGATCATCGAGTCCAACCATTAACCCTACACTACAAGTTCACCCCTAAACCGTATCACCCAACACCACATCCAAGCGACACTTAAACACATCCACGGATGGCGACTCTCAACCACCTCCCTAGGCAGTCTGTTCCAGTGTCTGACCACTCCTTCCATGAAGAACTTCTTCTTAATGTCCAGTCTAAACTTGCCCTGTTGCAACTTGAAACCATTCCCCCTGGTTCTGTCCCTAATTACGTGTGAGAAGAGACCAGCACCAACCTCTCTACAATGTCCTTTCAAGTAATTGTAGAGCATGATAAGGTCCCCCCTCAGCCTCCTCTTCATCAAACTGAACAGTCCCAGCTCCCTCAATCGCTCCTCGTAAGATCTATTCTCCAGGCTCTTCACCAGCTTTGTTGCCCTCTTCTGCACTCGCTCCAACACCTCGATATCTCTCCTATACTGAGGTGCCCAAAACTGGACACGATACTCAAGGTGCGGCCTCACTAGTGCTGAGTACAGGGGGACAATCACCTCCCTACTTCTGCTGGTCACAAAATTTCTAGTACGAGCCAGGATGCCGTTGGCCTTCTTGGCCACCTGGGCACGCTACTGGCTCATATTTAGCCGGTTGTCGATTAGAACACCCATGTCTTTTTCCACCAGACAGCCTTCCAGCCACCCTTCCCCAAGCCTGTATCGTTGCATGGGGTTGCTGTGATCAAAATGCAGGACCCTACACTTGGCTCTTTGCAGTTGTCCTGGGCCCATCGATCCAGTCTATCCAGGTCCCTCTGTAGAGCCTTCCTACCCTCCAGCAGATCAACACTCCTTCCCACCTTGGTGTCATCTGCAAACTTGCTGAGGGTGCACTCAATCCCCTCGTCAAGATCATTGATGAAGATGTTAAACAGGAGCGGCCCCAGCACTGAGCCCTGAGGGACATCACTCGTGGCTTGCCGCTGACTGAATTTAACTTCATTGAGCATAACTCTTTGGGCCTGGCCATCCAGCCAGTGTTTCATCCAGCAGAGTATGTGCCCACTCAAGCCATGGGCAGCCAACTTAGCCATACGGATGTTCAAGGAGGACTGTCTCGCTTGAGAGTGATGCCATGCTAGATCAGAGGAAGACTGTGAGGAGTATTCCTCCTGAGGAGGATGGACTGGCAGAGACAATGTGTGATGGATAGTCTGTAACCCAGATACCCTACTTGCCAGGTGCCACCAGTAGAGAGGAGGTAGAGAACAGGAAGCAGAGCTGAGTCCAGGTACAAGGGTGGGGTGGGAGGAAGGTGTTCTTAAAATCTGCTTGTATTTATTTTCTCACTGCCCTACTCTGGTAGTTTTGTTGTTTAAATTAAATTGATGCTTGTTCTCCAAACCAGTCTGTTTTTTTTTTTCGCCTGTTACCATAATTGGTGAGTGAACCCTCCCTGTCCTTGTCTTGACCCTTGAGCCTTTTGTTACATTTTTCTCCTCCTCATCTTAAAAATCAGGGAGATAGGAGTGAACAACTGCAGGGTTCTTTTTACCAGCTGTGTGGGGTCAAATCATTACATTCCCCTGTTAATTGTGAGAAGAAAAATATTGATGTCTAAAATACTATGCCCTTTAAACAGATAAGCTTTGATAGCCAAGATGGTGTTGAGATGTGCAGATAACGAGACTAAATTACTTCTGCAAAAGTTGGGTCTATTGCACAGTATCAGTGACAAAAAGATGAAAAGGAAAAAGCTGAAAAAGGCCATGCAAGAGTTGCAGCACCTGACTGCTAGTCCTCCACTCTTACGATGCGGTGGAGAGATGTAGTGGTTTGACCCTGGCTGACAGCCAGGTACCCACACAGCTGCTCTCTCACTCCATCTTCTTTCCTTGATGGGGGGAGAAATATTTCCAAGGGCTCAGGGTTTGAGATAAGGAAAGGAAGATCACTCTCATTTACCATCCTGGGCAAAACAGACTCGATTTTGGGGAAATTAATTACATTTAGCAAGAGAACTAATCAGAGAGGAGTAGTGAGAAGTGAGAAAGAGCAAACAGATCTTAACAAACAGAACACCTTCCCCCTATCCCTCCCTTCTTCCCAGGCTTAATATCGATCCCTGTTTCTCCACCTCCTCCCCCCGAGCGGCGCAGGGGGACAGGGAATAGGGGTTGCGGTCAGTTCATCCAATGTTGGTTTCACTGCTTCTTCACTCCAGAGGAGGATTCTTCACTCCAGAGGAGGATTCTTCACTCTTCCCCAAGGCCACTCTCACGGGAGACAAGCTTCATGCTCTCTTCTCCCATGTGAGTCATGCCATGAAGGGCAATTCGTCACAAACTGCCCAACGTGAGACACCTCACAAGGGGCGACCTACCCCTCATGAGTCTGAGGTGCAGTCTTTCAGGGGAAACTGTTCCAGCATGAGTCCCCTGCGGCGTCACAAAAGTCCCACCAGCCAACCTGCTCCAGTGTGGGCATTCACTCTTCCGTGGGTTCTGGCAGCGACCTGCTCCGATGCAGGCTTCCCACAGGCTACAGCCCCCTTCAGGCATCCACTCACATGGTGTGGAGTCCTCTACATAGTGGACATCCACACCCCACCCATGGGCTGCAGGGAGACAACCCTCTTCACCATGGTCTTCACCATGGACCTGGGGGACTCTCTGCTCCGGCGCCTGGAGCTCATCCTCCCCCCCCACTCCTTCTTCACTGACCTTGGTGTCTGCACAGATTCTCACTCCTCCATCTCTGTGCCAGCTGTTGTGGTGCAGGTTTTTTTCCCTGTTTTTAAATATGTTTTCACAGAGACGTTCCTCTGCTATCACTTTACTGATAGGCTCAGTCTTGGCCAGCAGAGAGTCCCTCTTTGGAGCCGGCTGGCATTGGCTCTATCAAAGTCGAGAAGCTTCTAGCAGCTTCTTGCAGAAGCCACCCTGCAGCTCCCCGCCTCGCCGCCAAAATCAGGCCAGGTCAACCGAATACAAGAGAAAAGAGGATTTTTTCTGATTTGTGGTTTGAAATGCACAAAATTAAACAGCCCTTAGTAACAGAAGCTGGGCCTTTCAGCAAGTGTTGATGGCTCCATCTGCCTGCTTGCTAAAGACCTATTTAAATTCCAACAATGAGGGTGATACCTTATGTATTTTTGAGGGACTCTTCCCTGTTTACAGAGGTATTACAGACCTATAGTGTTAAGAAGTTGTTTTGGTTTGGCCTGGCCAGATTTCAGCAGCGGGGGGGGAGCTGCAGGGTGGCTTCTGTAGGAAACTGCTAGAAGCTCCCCAAGATTGATAGAGCCAATGCCAGCTGGCTCCAAAGAGGGACCCGCCGCTGGCCAAGGCTGAGCCTATCAGTAAGGTGATAGCAGAGGAACGCCTCTGTGAAAAACATATTTAAGAACGGGAAAAAGAACTGCGCCATTAACAGCTGGCACAGAGATGGAGGAGTAAGAATCTGTGCAGACACTAAGGTCAGTGAAGAAGGAGTGGGGGGGAGGATGAGCTCCAGGCGCTGGAGCAGAAGGAGTCCCCCGGGTCCGTGGTGAAGACCATGGTGAAGCGGGTTGTCCCCCTGCAGCCCATGGGCGAGGTGCAGAAGTCCACCGTGAGGATCACTGCGTAGATGTCCACCGAGGATTCCACGCCGTGTGGGTGGATTGCCTGAAAGGGGACTGTAGCCCGTGGGAAGCCCACATCAGAGCAAGTCGCTGCCGGAACCTGTAGCCCGTGGAAGAGGGAATGCCCACGCTGGAGCAGGTTGGCCGGTGGGACTTTTGGGACGTTGTGGGTGGCTCACACTGGAGCAGTTTCCCCGAAGGACTGCGCCTCAGACTCACGAGGGGTGGGCTGCCCCTCGTGAGGTGTCTTGCGTTGGGCGATTTGTGATGAATTGCCCTTCGTGGGACGACTCACGTGGAGAAGAGAGCGTGAAGCTTGTCTCCCGTGAGAGGGACCCCACAGTGGCCCTGGGGAAGAGTGAAGAGTCCTCCCCTGGAGTGAAGAAGCGGTGGGACCAACATCGGATGAACTGACTGCAGCCCCCATTCCCTGTCCCCCTGCGCCGCTCGGGGGGGAGGAGGTGGAGAAACCGGGATTGATGTTAAGCCCGGGAAGAAGGGAGGGATGGGGGGAAGGTGTTCTGTTTAAGATTTGTTTGCTCTTTCTTACTTCTCACTACTCCTCTCTGATTAGTTCTCTTAATAAATGTACCTAATTTCCCCAAAACTGAGTCTGTTTTGCCCAGGACGGTAAATGAGGTTGATCTCCCTGTCCTTATCTCAAACCCTGAACCCTTGGAAATATTTTCTCCCCCTGTTCAGCAGTGAAGGGGGGGGTGAGTGAGCGGCTGTGTGGGTACCTGGCGGCTGGCCAGGGTCAACCCACGACAGAAGTGTATAAACTTAATCAAGTTTAAGACTTGCAGAAGCACGTGGTGCTAGCTGCACTGAGGCAGTGGTGAGCAGTTGAAAAAAAAATCGCTGGGAAAGTGCTTTTGGTTGCTATGACTGAACTGAAGCTTAAAAGAAAAAAATGGAAAAAAGGACAGTTAAGATGTCTGTAGGCTTTCTTTCTTGAATTGGAAGAGGGGTGCCCACAACTTTCACAAGTCTATCAGAAAAGCTAAGGAGCAGGAAGCTGAGGCTGATTCCTCTGGCAGGACAAAGGAGGCAATCTGGCCATAAAGCACAAGTAGTCTTTGGTACAAGCTCTACAATTAGCACTGTTCCTCCCGAGGGACAGAAATACCACGAAAACTGCAGGGAAGAGAGGACTGTACCTTCATAACTTCACAAGTCATATGCATGTAGAAAACCTAAATACAGCAAAACTTGCATGGGGTGCTTAGGAAAAAGGTAATTTCAGTGCTTTGACAGTTCTTCTTAAAAGTCAGCTAAGGTCAAGTCCAGCCCAATAAGTCTCTTATATATGGATTTAAACTTATGGAATAATTAACCAATAATTGATTCCGCAGCCAGATATTTTCTGCCAAATAAAAATCTACGTAGGGGTTGTTGGCTTGAAATTTCTTTACCCAGCAGGTTATATAGTGCCAGGAAATGACTAACCTGGAGTTCACCAGAGCTGTTATATACCAGGAGAGTATAAAGACAAAATGGAAAAGTGAAGCAGTATCTTCTTTTCTAGAAGAAAATTAAAACTAGAAATGTTGGTTACTAACTAGTCAGTTAACTGTCACGTGCATGCCATCTGACTCTGGGGTAGTGGGAAAATTTTTAGAAGTAGGACTGGTTATTTTACCTCAAGCTAGTTCAAAAGATATTTTTTGAGTTTTAATTCTTTTATTTTCTGAGAAAAGTTTAAACATGAACAAAAAAGGTTTAGAATTTTTTAAAAAAAAATAATCCAAACTTGTCTACTAATGAGATTTGGGGACCATGAGAGAATAATGAAGATACTGAACTTGACCATCCTGGCAGATGTAGCATTTTTTTATAACATTTTGGTCAAAAAATGTCAACAACTGTCTGTCTCTGGAGATGATTAAAAAGAATAAGCACAGACTTGTCCTTCCCTCTTGTAACTTCAGGTTCTGCTGGGTCTAGTTTTCTTTAAAACAAGAATTCTGCCCTTAAAATTATGCAAATATCCTATACAAAGCATGTTTATTTCTGTGCAGAACTGTTTTATCAACCTATTTCCCATGTAGCTACAAACAAGTTTCAAAATTTGTTAAATATTTTTACCTTTTTTTTCCTCCTAGTTACAGAAGTACATAAAGCTATTGATGGACTGTTGTTATAGAATATGTGAAATCCTTATTGCCATCAGTTCTTGTACTTTAAACATACAAGAAAATCTTCAGCAATGAGCAGAGGACTGCTGATCCCAGCAGTATTCCAGCAGTATGTCCACAATATTGTTCACTTATAAAGCAAGCTCTGTGCATCTATCATTTGTCCTCTCCCACTCTGTGTAGTATTTAGCAGACTTTACATAGATGCCTGGATTAATACCATTACAGGGCTGTATTGATTTTTTTCCCGCTTTGTGTGTTTCATTTTTCTGTACACAGTTGGAAAGACATAATGGATTTTAAGGGCTGGATGTCGAAACTATACTTGTATGCTTGGCTAAATTATGGTTGTGAATCAGTGAAATAGACAACAGCTAAAAGACATTTTCCTGCAAGATTAGAAATCCTGCAGATTCCAACTATGAGAGCTGCATTTTAAGGAAACTATATTGACAGAGTTTTATCAATTTAACCCAACTATTAGGTTGAACTATTATACACACAGGCTCCATCTGAGAATTGGACCAGAGTTTGGTCTGAGGAATGATTCATGTGTCATAACCCTTTATTCTTTAGCCTGGGATCTGAGACTCAGAATTTAGGTCATAGAATCATGTTGCTGAGGATTCTCAACAAAGAAAGTGTTATTATGGGAGAAGAAACACCTAGATGTCACCACCTCCCCTAATTTTAAAAAATCTGTCTAATACAAGGCGGCAATATTGGCTTAGTTCCAACAAAAAGCTTATAGCTTAATTAAAAACTTTGTATATTTCAGTCTAGAAGCATTAAAAGAAACCAAACTGCAAGTTATGATTGAGGTTCAGAAGACTTCTTTTTGGATGTTTAGCAGTCGACTGTGTTTTTGCTAGCACTGAACTGCTTCAGATCTCTTGAACAAAAGAGCAGGTCTTTGCTTATTTTTTCAGTCTTGCAGAACTGTTAGAAATTTGTTAATGTACTGTAATACAAAATATGTTTGTTTAGGGCCAGGTTGGGATAAGCTGCAAAAGAGGTGTCCCAGTAGGTTTTCTTTCTACCTGACCACAGCCCTGTGGGCAGACATTCTTGAGACAGAAAGGATCTTTGTTTAATCACTCTTATTGTAACCTCATACAATATGGTATGTTTTAGGAGAAATCCCATCCAGTGGCAGTACAAAGGAAAAAGAACCTGTGGTGGAGCATCGGTTTTATATTTCCTTGCCAGAATTGGTTTGCCTATCTGGATATTCATAAATGTACCTTAAAAGAAATGTGAACCTAGGCCTTGGGGTGTGAATTAGGTAGTGTATGTCTTCTGCTTCTCCTGTTGTATGACTGACTTATCTATTTAATTCTTTTCCACGGGATTCCTGAACACACCATTAGGAGATCTAAAGGGTGTAAACCAAGTTTCATTAAGGGTTATAACATTCCCAAATCCTTCTTTCCCCTTATATTTTGTATATCCCATGTATCTCATATACCAGGCAACACGGATGGGGGTAGCTGGATATTCAGACTCCCAGAAAGAAGAGTTTCCCTTCCGACCAGTGAATGTGAAATTCCCAATAACATGAAATATCTATAATGTCTACCTTGCTGCTAGACATTACCTGCTGTCAACCTTGCTGGCGACTATCTTGCACTAGTGGTAAAGCGTATCCTGGAGAACCGAGATTTACAGTACGCTGTGAACAAATATTTTCTGTATATAGTAAATTCAGTGAGCCACTGTCACACTGGCTCTCACTCTTTTAGAACTGGCACATGTAGATCAGCAGAAAGCCTTTTGACATCAGCTGGACAGAATCACGATGCAACTCTTCTAGCAATAAATATTTCTGAAACAAGTTAAATTAAGCAATAGGCACTAAAAACACAATGTTGTGACAGTGTGGGTGTCAGCAGATATAGTTAATCTAAAGCTGCCCATTGTAAATTCTCAAATATTAGCAGCCATCTATGGCTTAAGTGTATAAGCTTTCAAGATGCTCTCATACTTGCTTTGTCTCTTCTTCATGGAGAAGCTCTGTAGGTAAATGATTTTGCTGGCTCATAGTTGCTTTGAAATCAAAAGCTTTGCAAGAAAATGTGACATACTCTCTTGGGGATTTTAAAGGCAAATGCCACCACAGGTAAAGCCACCAGAAACTTCTGAAAAAGCAGGAGAAACTGAGCTTTTCCAAGCTATTTAATCTACATAGTCATGGTAACTTTGCACATTTCAGCTACATTCTCTGAGACCAAGAAACTAAAGAGCCAGAAGATAACCAAGACTCTTCCTTAGAAGAGGGAAGGAATTTTGCTAAAATGTTGCAAACTGAAGACAGGTAGAAACGATGCTGTGATGTAAAGTCCAGAGATTTGCTTTTCTTTAATCTTTCTGGTTTTTCTACTCTTAAGCAAGTCAAGCCTAAAGCTTAGGTTTTTACACACATTCAAGCTAGATTTGAATGTCAAGAGGTACTTTTAAAAAACCTGAGTCTCAGCTACAAGTAATCTAGGACAAGGTAAGACAGGCAATTTGTACAGGGGTGTTACTACTTCAACATATGGAGTAATTGTCAGGGCTACAGAAAGCTTACACTACTGCAGAACATTGTGGAGACAATTGCAGTTTTGCAGCTGCAATAACTACAGCCCTCTGTGGGATATAGATATTGCAGGACCAGTAGATCCCACAAGTATTTTGTTATGACCCTGTGTTGGATATGAAAGAGTTAAGAGTGTTGGAAAAAAAAAAATCCCAACTGAGTTATGTAGATGATGTGATGCTTGCCGTTATTTACCAGAATGACATGGCAATCTAGGACACTGTCTTTGCCTTACTGGCTATCAACAAGAGCCAAAAATTTGTGGAGTTTGAAGAATGGGCTTTTTTTTTAAGCATCTGTGTAATGTTTAAACAAGACACGACTCTAGAAATCATATGACTGAATAAGAAAGTGCTTGTTAAGTATAACCTCTCTGTACATTAATATAAAAGACAGTACAGGACTCCCTTATGTCCTAATATGTTCTCTTTTTACTGTGTGGAAGAGGAATGACGCATGAGATAGTGAGACTGACACCTAGTAACTGCTGTAGTTTGCAGCCTGTCTTCTTCACCATATTAAGGTTTTAAAAAGATATTTCTGCTAGATTCATGTGGTTGGAATAGTGATTTATTTGATCTTCCTGCATGCTCACCAAACCTTGAAGGTGAACAAAACCAGGAAAATTATATCACCTACAACAGCAGGTGCTAAACCTTGCTCAGAGGGCTATTTTGCACATAAACCACATAATTAAAGCCTCTGATTTATTTATTTATCTTTGGTCCCCTGGTAGCATGCCAGCAACAGCCAGCTCTCATGGGCTACCTTATTCTGTTATGTCCCAGTTCCTAAAGAACATGAAGCTAGCTTGCATAAAAGTGTGCAATTTGACACAAGCCATCACTGTTATTTCTTTCCTAAGTTTTGTTTGTTTTTACTATTAATTTCTAAACTTTCGAATGTTTAAATAAATAAAGAATAAAACAGGCAAGGTTGCTCTGAGACTCCTGATAGGGAGCTAACTCAGATACAGCCCCAGTAGGCTAGGATTGGGGAATTAAGGTTAAAAGGACTTTCTTTTTTGAACAGTATATGTAGGAAGAGCAGATCCTACTCCTAGGCTGCTTGGTGCAGGGATTCACAAAGATGCTGAGAATTGATTAATGAAGGAACAAATACAGGTGTGTCTGAGAGAAGATATCTTTGGTGGGCCTGCAACCACCATCCTTAATTCTAAGATGCAGTGTAATGGGATTTCCTTGACTTGCTTCTAATCTGATGAATGGTCAGTGTATGAAAGGAGAAAGATGCGTGGTTCCTTGAAGGGCAGCGTTTCTTTAGTAGGAATAGGAATAGGGATAGGAATAGGAATAGGAATAGGAATAGGAATAGGAATAGGAATAGGAATCAGAATAGACCCTTGAATGAAATCTAGGTTAATGTTCTAGGAGTGCAGTTAATTTTATAATATAATTTTGTCTTTCATAATGTCAGTATTTACATATGTGGTGGGTTGACCTTGGTTTTCTGCCAGGTGTCCATCAAGACATGCTAGCACGCCCTCTCCTCTGTAGCACAGAGGGAGAAAATGTGACTAAAAGCTTGAGGGTCAAGATGAGGACAGGGAGATCATTCAGCAATAACTGTCTTGAGAAAATCCACTTGGGGAAATTAATTTAATTTATTGCAAATTAATAAGAGAGTAGGATAATGAGAAATAAGACAAAATCTAAAAAAAAGCCACTTTCCCTCCACACCTCTCTTCTTACTGGGCTCAACTTCACTCCTGACTCTCCTACCTCCTCCTCCTGCATCTTGCAGAGGGACGGGGAATGGCAGTTGCAATCAGGACATTGTTTTCTCTGCCACTCCTTCCTCCTCACGCTCTTTCCCTGCTCCCGTGTGGGGTCCTTCCCACAGGATACAGTCCTTTATGAACTCCCCCAGCATAGATCCCTTCCACAAGGTGCTGTCTTTTGGAACATACTGCTCCAGCGTGGGCCTTCCATGGGATCACATGTCCTGCCAGTAAACCTGCTCCATCATGGACTCGTCTCTCCATGGGTCCACAAGTCCATCCAGGAACCTGTTCCAGCATTTACTCTTCACATGATCACAGCCTCCTTCAGGGCACATTCACCTCCTCCAGTGTGGGGTCCTCCATGGGGTGCAGCAACACCTGCCTGCTGATGGGAAGTAGGGAATTGATCTGAGCCTGGGAGTTTTCTCACTTTTGCCCTTTTGATTCCTTTCTCCATCAAGGGGGAATGAGTGTGCAGCTGCACAGTGCTTAGTTGCTGTCTAGGATTAAACCACAACAGTCCTTTTTGGCACCCAGTGTGAGGCTTGGAGGATTCAAGATAATGAGAGATTTGATTGGAATATGCTAGATGGAATTTGTAGCTGTTATTGCTGCTTAGGTATTAATCGACAGGCTCCTGTGCTTGCCATGAGGCTTGCTTGTCTTACTGCATATTATAGTCTAGTGCTCGTTAGTGGCTGCTTTTTGTCTTCACTGCTTGTTGTAGCATTTATCACAGAGTACTTCTGTGCCTGGGAACACTTTGATAAAAGCAGTGGCGATATGCATGGGCTGGCAGATGTCCAGGACATCGCTGCTGTTTCTGTGCTGTTGTATTGGACAGGCTGGAACTCCAGTGTGAAGTGGAGTATCACGTCTCGACCTTTCAGGACGTAGACCCAGGTTCGTTGATTCCCAGACCAGGATTAAGGTGATTTACACCAAAGATCCAAACCAGTACTTTTATTTATCAGTCACCTGACAACGAGATGTTTCAATTGCCTGCTCGGCACAGTCAACACACTGCATAACAACTAGTTATTAATAAGCAAAAGAAACCGGCCTTGCCATAGATAGTTCCCTGTTAAAGCTAGAAAGAGAGGGAAGGAAAGCAACAGAGAAAGGAAAGATCACCACCCCTGGATGCAGCGACAATCACAGCAATCTTCTAGTGGCGGGCGAAGAGCGTGCAACTGCCCGGGGTGATCGCCTTTTATACAGTTCAAGTTCCTGCCACAGACCGGGAACTGTTTTGGGGGATGGTGGGGGCTTCTGAGGGGAGATGTGTTACCCTTCCCTCTCCCGGCTTCTTGCAGCCACAGCTCCAAGCCCTGCCCCCCACCCCCACAGCTTCACTGGTGCACGGCTGGGTCAGGGGGCTCGGCAAAACGCTGAGTCACCCCCACACAAACACAGACAGGCGCCAGACAGGCGGCTCTGGCTTGTTTACTGTTTGAGACATCTATCTAGTTCCTCACACAGAGTTGGCAGAACTGTGATCCTGGATAAGCCCATGCCAGAGCAGGTGCACCTCCAAGCATCTGTGGCCATGGTTATGTGGATGCTGCAGCAGGTGTTCCTCTGAACAGATTGTGGCCCGACCATAGGTCCACACTGGAGAAGTTACATCTTGAAGCATCAGTAGCTGTGCATGAGGTCCTGCTGGAGCACCTCAAAACATGTGACCATAGATAAGCCCATGACAGAGGAGGTGCATCCCGGAGTGTGCTTATGAAGATCTCTACTTTTCATTTTATCCATGATTCACGTTTATACAAATGGAGAAACATACTTTAGTTTGCTTCGGAGAAACTGCTTCTATATTCCTGGGAGCTCTGGTACGTTACGGACGAGGATAAATAGTACACATACTAAGTCCACTCTGAACTTCGTAGACCTGAAATATTTTCTTGAAAGGAGACTGGAAATCTTTGGATAAAAGTTTCTTAGGCTTTTTGACCTGCATAATATAGAAGAGAGTTTTGAAAGATGTCAGTTAACATAAGTCTTGCAAAACATAGTGTAAATGTTGTTGGAAGAAGTCAAACAATTCAGGGGCCATGTTAGAGTCACTATCACAGGTAGCAAGGCACAGGTAATGAAACTAGAGCATTTGTTGCCTGACACAATGAAATAAAGTGCGGGTCTGGGCTATTGGGACCAGTTCAGGCTAAACTGCCAGACTGGGCACAGGTCAGGGGAGAAGTATATATATGCATGTGCCCCAGTAGAAGAAAAAAAAAAAAAAAAGAAAAAAAGAGTTGCTAATCAAAGTAAATGACTTCTGAAGTCATCATTCTATACTATTGCTAAATCATTTTTTTCTGGATTTTGACTAATGAATTTTAAATCAATAGTTCTAGTGTGCGCTTATCTACACAATTTTCAGCAGAAGTATTTTACCTTGCAGTGTTGTGGGTGAAGCCTATTGTAGCAGAAAATTGTAAATGATTCAGAAATGAAACAACTTTTCAACTTGCTGAAGATGCTTTTCATTTCATGTTTAGTTCCCTACTGTTTACGTGTAGGTTTCCTAGTATACCTGTTTGCCCCTTCTTATACAGCATCATTGGTAATGAAATGAAATCACAGGTATTCCTGACGTGCAAGCTCAACAATGCCAGTCTGCATTAGGTGACAAGCAGGTAATATCTGTCAGATATGCAAGGACACAACTTTTGAAAACTTTATTTTCGTGCTTCTTATATTAATTTAAATACATGTAGTGGTCTTCTGTTTTATTTTTGTTTTTCTTGTAAATAATAAAATAGAACTGTCAAGAAGTCAGAACACCATAAGTTAAAAATGGGTGTTAAATCATCTTTTATTACACAACTAGTTCATATCAGGAAAAATATGAGGTGTCTGAAACGATTTTGGAAGACCAGGTGTCACTTCAGTGGCTAGGAGCAGTAATGTTTTCTTGGATCCCCTATCACTAGAACTCCTCCCTCTCTTTAACAATATTTCCTTCTGAAAACATTTTTTAGGAAAAAATATTTCTTACAGCTGCTTGGGAAGAGATGTAAATCATCGTCATTTTGCTTTGTTTTCCATATATGTACCAGATTTCTGCTTTAATTGTTGATTTACCATCACCGCCAAGAACAAGAAAACTTAAACAATTTCATTGTCTGTCTTTTTCTGTACTAGTCCCTACTTAATGACTGTTAACTAAGTGTTACATGCACAAACCAGTGGAAAATTACAAAGCTCAATATCGCTGACACACCTCTGGTGTCCACACGAACACAGGGACCTGGTGGAGATCTGGTGGTCTGTGATTGCCATGGCACTAGGGAGGAACGTGATGCGAGGTGCAGGCTGTGCAGACAGTTCCCAGAAGTTTTCATTATAAGAGGAGCATGAAGCAAGATGGGGGCCACATGGTCAGTTCTCAGTTCTCAGAATTTGTACAGAGTTAAGAAATGTTTTGTGGACTATCAGAGAATGCAGGAACGAGAGTTTGGTTACAGTCCCATCCACTCACTTTGTGTAATAGCAGATAAAGAGGTATAATGGTTAACCCAATTCTATACGTAATTTTGAGGGAACAAAAATTTGACACGAATTTGTATGGCAAATTGATGGGTTTGTCCTCCTTTCCCTCCCCAGAAAGGAGCTTTTAATTGCAATTACATATGTTAAAACCTATAGGCATTCTGCAGTATTAGTTTCTTTTTTCTCTGGCAATCTTAAAAATCTGTGTCCATTGCACATGAAAAATCATATGATCCAATGTCAGACCTATAGTGTATCCAACAACTGTTTTATATAAAAGCTGACTGAATCTTATCTGGTATCAGATCTATAGCATGTCTGAAAACTGCTTTTTGTAAAACCAACTGGACCCACAGCAGAGGGGCTGTCTGATCATCTGACAAATTTGCTAATTTGTAATCCCAAACTCCAAAGTGTAGTAAGCAGCACCAAAAAAATCTTATTTTTTTGCTTAGCTGCTCTGGAAGGATGAGGGAGAAATTGAGTCTTCCGGCTTTCCACTGACAGTATTTACTGACACAGTCTTTAGTTCATTTTAGAAATGCTGAGATTCTGCTTGGTTGTACAGCAAGAGAAACAATCATCCAGGACCATGCATAGTTCAGCCACTCTGTCACCGGTATTATTGCTGGCAATGAGCCCTTTATCTGAATGGTGAAGGAAAAGTTTGGGTATAACACAGGAGAGGAAAAATCAGGGTGTTCTGTAAGGAGTCATTCAGGTTAATAAAAATCACTCTGGTTGCGTCTCTGACCTTCTTCTATCCACTTTCATGGCAACGGTTACTCACTTGCAAAAGTACCTACGTGGTTTAGCAGTCTTACTGAAGGCTTGAAGAGAATCTTAATGTCCAATGGACATTTACTTTAGAGAAGGTATTGGTGGAAGCTCTTAGACGATGCTCAGCGAACTTTGGGAGTCTTAGTCTCTTCTGCAAGGGCCTAGTAACTTAGGTTGAGAAGTTACGAGAAGCAGGAGGAGGGCTGGATCCTCTTAAGGAGAAGTCTGGTGAGACCCTACCTGGCATACTGTGTTCAGCTCTGGGGTCCCCAACATAAAAAGGAAATGGACCTGTTGGGTTGAGTCCAGAGGAGAGCCAAGAAGATAATCAGTTGCTGGAGCATCTTCCTTATGAGAACAGTCTGCAAGTGTTGGAGTTGTTCAGCCTGGTGAAGAGAAGGTTCTGGGGAGACCTTACAGTAACCTTCTGGTACTTAAAGAGAGTCTACAAGAAAGAATGAGAAGGATTCTTTCTGAGGGCATAAAGGATGAGAGGCAATGGTTTCAGAGGGCAATGATTCAGGTTTGATATTAGGAAGCAATTATTTTCTGTGTGTGTGGTGAGACACTGGAATAAGTTGCCCAGGGAAGCTGTGGAAGCCCTCTCCCTGTAATTGTTCAAGGCCAGGCTGGATGGGGCTTTGAGAAACCTGGTCTAGCAGAAGGTGTCCCTGCCCATGACAGGAGGATTGGAACAAGATAGTCTTCAAGATCCCTTCCAACCCAAACCATTATATGATTCTATGATTAATCCATGTAATCCCTCAGCTTTATACCAAATAGCACATATACGGAATAAAACAGCTTGTTGCTTAGTTTTGGATCACCTGCCCTGTCTGTTCCTTCCCAGACGTGTGACTTTTTAAAGTCCTTGAGACCCTGTTACTTCCCAGCACCCTTATGTTGTACACAAGATCCAACAGCGGCCTTGGTCACTATAGGAGCAAGTATAAGCAAGGATCTTTCTGCATCCCAATCCTTGGTAACAACTATAAACACCAGATGTTACCACTTCTAGTGGCAGACACTGTCTGCAAAAATACTGTTAACTTTAGGAAGAGAAGTCTCTTACAAAAGGCTTATCTGGAAAATAAAATCACTGAACAGTTAGTTCTTTTTTAGCTCAAACCAGGACATTATAACTTTAAATTGTTTCTAACATTTCAAACAAAATAACGCTTGGGGTATTCTTTAGGTGGCTTGGTAACTGCCTGCTTTTGTGGCCTTTGTTTCAGAAGAATTGAAAGGATGGGAAGATTAATTTCTCTTTCCCAGTGGGCTCTGCATTATCTTCAAGTCTTCTGAGGGGAGAAATGTTGAGGATGATTGCTTCCAGAAATTTCCTCTCCTTGTACCATTATGCATAACATTTACCAGACCTTAGCAAAGGAATGAAGAATGGGTATTAGTGCTATGCTAGACCAAATCTGAAAAAGATAGGGGAAAAATGTAGAGAGAGACAAAGAGTGAACAGATGAAGGAAATGTGCTCTCTTCTGATGCTCTTAATTGTTAAGCAGCGTCATCAAGTGGTGTACAAAGTTTGAGAGTACATAAGGTGTGGAGAAGCACACACGGACTCCGAGATGGTGGAAAATGGAATTCACTTTATTGCAAGTAGGCACACATATTTATACGTATTGGCACGAAGCACTATTTTTGGGTTACAAACAAGAGACCAAACTATACAGCCAGGGTTGTTATTAGCTCATATACTCCTTCAATCACTCTCTTATCACACAGGGAGAACAGACTTTCCCAGGTCTGTTTTGATCATACTCTCCCGTTCACTCCCATGCATTTCTTGTGTACAAAAAGCGTCTTATCTGTTCATTCTCACGGACAAACTCCCAACGTGAGCTATACTCAGCTGGTCAGGGTCTCTTTTCATAATTAGCAAGCAAGAGTTATGTATTTGTCTAGAAAAGAACTCAAGGACTAAAGTCTTAACTCTGCAACGCAGTGCTGCCAGCACAGCTAACTAAAATATAGGGATTTCAAAGGGAGTATCCCGTGAAGGCAAAACTTTAGTGTTTCATTTGAACGACTGCTTCTTTTTATGTTCCTTGCAGTGCCAAATGAAGGTCTAGGATGGCTTTAGAGCAAGTGTCTTGAGAGAGACAGTGCAGCCTATGGACTGTGGAAGTCTTCTTTGGAACTTGTTTCTACTCACCAAGATGATCAGTGTCTTCCTGCAAAACAAGAGTCTACAACAACTGATACTTGGGCACAGTCTAGTTGCCACCTTTCAAAAAGATGTACTGTTTTTCTTCCAAAGAACTGCAAAACCTGGTGTTAGGAGAACATGCCTTATATAAAAACTAAGCAAATTATGTTACCTATCTACCTGGGAAAAAAAAAGATAAGAAATAACTTGATTATTAGCCAAAGAATCAATATGATGGAGGTTTCTGATAGTAAAGGGCTCTGTAATTTGACAGAAAGACCATAATGAGATCCAGAGCTGTCTTTGGTGTTCTGGTGCTCACCCTTCAAGGACATAACTGTTCCTGTGTGACAGTCTACAGTTCATTAGTATAGTCTGCGTCACTTGGCTCTTTATAGCTACCACATTTACCTGAAACTGTACTTGGAAGGGTTTGTTACCATCCTTGGATGTCATGATATCCTTTTTGTACACCCTCAAGTTCCTTCTGATATTTTTTTCTGAAAAGATTTCAGTCCTATATATAAAATACGATAAGGCTTGATTTTTCTCTGTAGGGAATAGACAGTATGACCTTGAAGTGCCTTTGACTTTTTGAATCACATGTGATGTTTCCCTTGGAAATAAAAGTGGATGAGACTCAGTGGCACAGTGCCAATGTGAAAATAGTCCTTCTATTAGATGTTGTTGCTGGAAAAGCAGCTGCTGATGCTTGGGAGCACATACTGGAGAGACATCACAGTAGAGTTCCTGAAGGCATTTACTGGTCATCTCAGAGACAAGCTACTGTTTAACGTACACCTATCGTGGTAACCTTTATATTGAGGAGCTAGTCTGTTTGACACCTGGCACCAACATGTAGCAGGCATATAGGGAGCAGGATAGAGTACCTTCTGATTTTTGTTCTGCTTTGTTTGAACAAGTGTCACAGAAAAAGCAAAAAGAACATCTCTTGTCCTGAGCTTGCACTGGAAATGACTAAAATACAAAAACTTCTAGAAGCGAGAAACAATTAGTTATTCTATTAATTGCAATTTATTATTAACCTCTGGTACCCTGAGATCATTATTCTGCTTAGTCATGTGTGCAACTGAAATTTTAATTTAATTTATTTAATTTCGTTCTGTACATAGACAGTGTTTAGTAAATTTATTGGTATTATTTTACACTTTGCCCTCTTTATACTAAAAAATTGGTAGATTAGTTAGTCATTCTGAATAAAAAATTTGTCAAGTCTGAAAGCCAACTAAGTGCATAAATAATTTATTGCCTACTCTAGTAGTAGAAATAATATACATTTGGCACATTCTAATTAAAATAATCAAGAGATTAATCATTTGGTAGAAAGTTATTTATTAAACAGGATTAATTCTCTTAAAGGTGTGTTTTAAACTTGGAATACTAATGTGTTCTTACCTGGGACTTGGTAAATTAGAAGCTCTTTTTCTTTTTTAAACAATGACTTCATTAGAAGTGTGACAATCTAGTAAAACGGACATAGAAATGTATTTTTGTAGCACTTTGCGATGTTATACAGGAAAAGTTATTTAAGAGGTTATTCCTCAACCGAAGTTATCAAGTCAACTTCTATACTGTAGTTAGAGTTTGATTTAAGGTACATTTATTGAAAAAGAAGTTCTCCTTGATAAGTATTTTCATATGGAAAATATCTGCAGCCTAATTCTTGGTCCAAACTACTTTTTGTATGGTAGAATTAATCTTGTTTGCCATTGGCTATTTTTCATGTATGTACAAATGTAGCAAGAAAATAATTTTATTTGAAGGCTTATAGACGCAGAAGATTACGAACTTTACAATATATTGAGCCAGATTCAGACCCAGCATGAGTCTGTGTGATGTAATGCTCCTTGTTGCAGTAATCCAGTAGCAGATAATGAACTTCAGTTCTAGTCTTGCACTTCTGCACTTACGTAAAGGTCTGTTGACCTTTTTGGAAGGCCTGCGCAGCAACGTGCACACAGCAAATAAGCTACATGATTACTGCTCTATTACATATCAGTAACTTTACCTCTGTGCCCAGTCACATTGATGGGAGAAGAATGGCTTTTATATGAACTGCTTGCTGAAGTTAAGAAAACCGAGGATGAAAATGAAGTTTGTTCAATAGAAATCTTTGGTACTTCAGAAAAGTACTTTCAATGGATGAAGCATAACCGGTGTCAGATGTCCCATTTTGGCTTTTAGGTAACAATCTCTTTATATTAATATTGCAGCAGCACCTGAAACAAAACATACTACCGGAGAGATACTGTTTTCTACTCATAAACCAATGCTCCATTCTGGTTTGAGCTAAGCAGAAACAACTCTGTTCAGCAATTTTGCTTTTCAGCGCAGTCTCTTCTAAAAAAGCTGCACTTTCTGAAGTTAACAGCACATTTTTGCAGACAGTGTCTGCTACTAGAAGCGATAACACATGAAGCTGAAAGTTGCATTTACAGCAGTTACTGAAGTATTCAATTGTTTATTGGGGGAATAAATCACTACTACAAGTTCTTTGTAAAATCTTCCTTTTAGGAAGCTGCTAAATGACATGGATCTGCACATGCCACAGAGTTTTGGTTTCAAGTTGTATTCTAAACTAGCAGAAGCCTGTCTTTTGTGTAATATTAGCATAAAGAAAGTAAGACTTGATTAAAATTAGAAAGTTTTTGATCTCATGAGGACTTTATCCGCAAAACTGAACTCCTGGTGGACTGGTTTATCTGCTTCTTGGTTGCAAGCTTCTTATAATTTTGGAGTAAATATACAAGCTGATCTTAAATGTTTTAAGTGAAGATATGTTTTGGGACAATAGATGACTTTCCTACAGAAATAGTGGATACTAGAGGGTCAACCTGCCTTCTTTTTACTCTTCCTCTCTTCTCACTTTCTTAATTTATAAATACAAAATGAAGTTGACCTAGGAAAACTGACATTGAGTGTTTTTCTTTAGTCAGAGCTGGGAAGGGCAAAGAAAAAAATATTCCATTAAAGTAATTGTTACTAAGGAAGTTACAAGAATATCTACTATGGTACCTGAAGAAATACTGTTGAGAGAAATTACAGAATTGAATTTCAATAGAGGTTACAGAGTTATTTGCAAATGCTGCTGTGGAAATAGACAGTTTTCAAGTTCACAACATTTCCATTTAAAGACAAGTAAAAGAATGATAAATATTTGTAAATTAAATTAAACTGTATCTAGAGTATTTTAATAAATAAAAGCAAAACAAAAAGGAAATTACTGAAAGACCTGAAACCACTTGCTGAATCTGACACTTGAGAAAACAACCCTGAACACCAAAAGCTTTTTGAAAAGATATTGATGTACACACCACTTCCCAAATTTCTTACAAGCGATCTAAGTCCCATGTGAAATGTAAATGAAAACATCAACTACAGGAATTCAATGTGAGGTTAATTTTCAACACGCTCAGCCAAAACAATATTGTAAACAAAGATCTCTATTGTATTAATTATGTTCTTTGTAAATGAATATGTGTTAAACTCTGCATTCTCATTAGCGCAGGGTGATGTACCAGTAGTTCTCAGGGTAGGGTTGGCTGGGCACCTGCATATTGGGATAGATGGGTATCTAAATCTCTTTGGAATGTAAAACTACACAAGAAAGCTGCTCTTATTTGCTCTTTCCTGTGCAGCCAAAAGTACCCTGAGAGATGTCAGCACTTCTGCTTCTAATCATACACAAAGCATGGAGTTGAAGAAGCAATCCTGTGAGAGTTAACAGAGTCTGTGATTTATTCAAAGCAGATAATGGGAAACATGTGTGGTAGTTGGAAATAATGTTATGCATGCCTAAGGTGCCTGAAAGAGATGCTTTTTATTAGGTGACTACTTCCAAAGACCTCTGCTAAAGAGGACATGTGCTTCTGATGTGGCATTCCCCTGACTTCCTGTGCCTGGGAAACCAGATTGCTGACAGGTACAGTTTGCAGTATCATCGCATGGTTTTGCAGTTAAGAAGCTATAGGGACCCTTTTATATGGTTTCAATTTCTGTGGCTGCTGCAGATTTCAGTGGCCTTTCTAAGTTTTCTCTACTGCTTCAGTGGCGGTTCTTGTCTATTTTCTTTGGTTTTGTCCACAGATGTTTTATTCCAAAGCAACATAGAGGCATGCTTTCTTCTTCCAGTGCAGTGGAGAGATGATTTCATTTGTAGTCTACAGTTGTTTTATGGGAGAGCCCAGACAACTTCAGGTAAAACCTTCTTTTTTTTCTTAGCTGCAGGATGGAAGGAGGCTCAGTTCTCCTTTTCTGGCTTGTTTAAACTTGTCTACTGTGGATGACACTAAAATCCAATAAATTTTTTATTGTGGGTCTATATGTAGATATATCATTTTGAGATTAAATGTATGTCATTCTCTTTCATATGTAGATATCTAATATTTTATTAGAAATAAAACATCAGTGTTTCATCTAGTTATGCACACAACTACATGAAACCCTAGTTAAATGCTCTTATTGATAAAAAATATGATTCTATAATTCTTTTATCTTGTGATAAGTTTTTTTTTTAAATTTTTTACTAGATTTTCATTTCTTTTAACAGCAAAGGCGTACCTGTGTAGTGGATTATTAAGAGAATATTTTATATCTCATGCGTTGTGATCCGTCTTGGAGTATTTGGACTATAGTAATCTTTCATAGCACATTAATACTGTGTGTTTATACTAACATGTGAAAAATAGTTAATTTAGTGTGATTTTTCATGTAGAAATCTGACTCTTGTATTTATCTCTGAAGCAATTTTGTAAGAATTACAAAGTATCTTTAACATGTTCCTACTGTATTGATGAGGTGTTTTTCTCTTAACGGCATCATATGTCTGGGAATGAACTCAACTGAGGGCAACTGCACTTTCCTGTTTCAGAAGCTTTTTTTTTCCTTAAGATTTTATACTGAAAGTAGGTGTGTAAATAAAAAATATTGTGATTTATAGAGATGTTGAATCTTGTACTTGTCTCATGTGAAATTCTTCAGTAGATATGGGTGATAAAATAAAGCCGCTTGGACTCAGGTGGCAAAATACAGATTTATGGCAGCAACAACTTAAGGTATACAAGTTGTAACACTTTGGCCTAAGCTTCAAACCATTATTTTTACCGAAGCCTTGACAAAGTAAAACAATCGCGAGGATTGAAATACTACCAGCAGTTTTTCATGAAGATGATAGGTTATTCATGTCTGTTCCTGCTGGTTCCTTGAAATATATTTCTGATACGTCAGCAGCTACTCTTTCAATGCTTACTGTAGGATGGGCGACTGTCTGATTGCAGTTCAGAAGGACACAAAGCTATGACAGATAGCAAGCTGTTTCTACATTGCCATAAGAAGCAAAGTAAGGAGCTCTGAGAGTCCTATCAGAATACTGCTGCTACAATTGAGAATGCCTTTCCTTTTCAGCTTTTTGATACTGATCATGAACATTCGAAGTCCAGACAAGTCCATAGGAGATGTCAAGTGGTGTCCTAGTAGATAGCACTGCCAATGATCTAATGTGGTTGTTTACAGACTTCTAAGAGGCGGTGTCACATAATCAAGATTCTGTCATTCTCATTACATTAAAGTTGTTCTGCAGTCAGGCTATGACAGTTTAGGTTTGTCTTAGTATTAATTAAATTAAGCAGCTAAAGAAGGTTAGGTCAGTGGACTTTCTACTTCACCAGCAATGAATACATATGCTCTTTGGAGACTTGAATGGTTGTTCTCCTTCTACCTTTCTCTTTCTTTCCCTGTCAAAATAGTCTGTCATTCATGCTCTGTTTCTTGGCAATGTTTGCCTCTTGTACTGAAAATGCTTCAATGAATTAATTTTTAAACTTCAGGGTTATTATTTGAGAAATGTCATATGTATAATATACATTTCATGTATGTGTGTGTATATATATACATATAATATATGTGTATATATATACATATATATACATATATATAAAAGATATTATATGTATATATATATACACATATTTTTCAAAATTTCTGTCTGTGTTTCTAGCTTTCTAAGCGTTTAAATGTTTGAACTTGGTGGTGAGTTCATCATTGTCTTCTCTTTATCTGTAGTGCTCGAACTTTTGCCAGTACTTCTTACAAACTGTGAAATATTTCTCTGCCTTTGGCAACTTTATTCCAAGTACAAAGGTGTCTGTAACTGCAAGGAGACTGCTCTGTTGTGATTAACCTCTTTTTATTTAGCTATCTAGTTGCCAGCAAACTGCTATGCTGACAGTCCGGCTCTTTCCTCATCTATTGTGTCTGCACACTGGGAGTGTTTTCCTGTGTTTTGGGTTATGAATAAAAAGATATTATCACTCCTGTACAGAAAAGCTTAGAGTATCAAGTGTAGCTTGTTTCTCTAACCACCTTTACTACATGTTGTACCTGCTCAACGGAGGCCATGTTCACATGTAAGAGGGATATCAGCTGTACGATGCTGTACTTGATCCATACAGTGATCCTGCTATCTGACTGGTCTTGACCAAAGTAGGTCACTACTGCCTTACCTACAGTATGATGCTTTCTGTGTGCTGTGTTTACAACTGTGGATGTCTCCAAGATGGGAGCAAGGCTTCCTGTATATCTTTAATTCCCATCTAGTCCTAGGTAGCTGTGTATTTTCTCACTGACTCTGACAAGAGAGTCAAAATATTAGGCTCTTTGGCATTAAAATGACATACAAGATGCTTACAGCAACTGAGTACACGAGATCCTCTACTTAAACCAATCACAGTGGAACAAGGTAATAGGGCTTAAAAGGGTATAGCGTCTTGATTTCCACAGCCTTGGGAGCCTATATTGAGATGTCTAAATTCCAGGTATCTGTGGCTCTGCCCTCTGAAAATTTAAGTCCAAGCTATTTTCAGTTGAGTCAGCGTGAACCAAAGTATGGACAATGGGAGGAGTCCAAAATCTAGGGCTGTATTTTTAGATATGTTTATGACTATGTAAACGGGACACGCACTGAAGTCTGATAAAGCTCATTATTATCCAATATGTAAATACTGGATGCATACGATAAGTCCCTGTGCGGTGCTTTGTCCTCATCAGAATAATGGTTACAGTGCTTGCTTTAATATGTTACATTAATTTATTCTCTTTCACAGCTTCTTGGATGAAAACCACTGTTCTAGTTGTAATTTTAACAGTCTAAATAGTAAAAAGTTGGGTACTGAGACCCTTCCCATTGCATTCGGAAAACTCCTTTTGTATTGAACTGTATTGCTTATAGTTCATTTTGTTTCCTGTCCTTAGATAAATTTTCATTAAAAAAAATAATCAAAGAAACTACACACAACAGCATTCTGCTGTACTTTGACTATTCATTTTTTAGATTAACCTTTGAAGCAGAACTGGCCACGTGCTGTTTTTATAGTATTTCTATGTTCATTGTATTTGACTTGTCTGTCTCAGCAGTAATATTCTTTAAAATATGAAGGAACAACTGAAGTGTGACCTTTTACTCTTAAGATGATACTGTCTCTTGCTCCTTCAGCAGTCCATTTTTTTGAAGTTCTGACTCAAGTGATTTAATATTCTTCTCAAATTCTTCTAAATAAACAAGAGCTGCTACACAATTACATTGTTTAGGACTGCTATTCAGATGTTTAATGTATTTCTGAAACATGCAATTCCCTATGCACATGGAGAAGATCTCACAGGCTTCTCCAGGTTGCCCGGATAGCAGTGTGTCATGCTTTCTCCATTTCTCACTACAGTTTGTGTACATGGTACTGTTTAAGCTGTGTTGAGTTTGATAAGTATTTTTGCGGTTTTTTTTTTCTCTGGTCTCGGCAATGTTTAGTCTGATCGATATAGTTCAGTTTTGCAGAAACTCTGAGGGACTTAGGACTGTTGCTGTGGTTCTTAGTAACCCCGCAGTGAAACTGTAGCCAGGATAAAGTCGATTTAACTTGGAGCTGTTTCCCGGTGCCAGAAGACCGAGCCAATTGTTGGATGGTGGAGGCTGATTCAGCCCTGAGGATCTTTGTAATCTACCCAAGGGTTTGGATGAGTCAGGGAATAGTTTGAAACTGCTTTGTTTTGTCCTATTTTTTGACAGATTTGCCCATCTAATGGGCATGTTTTCCTCAATTGTTTGGGATAAAAATAGTTCAGAATCAGGTTAATACGTGAATTCATTTACTAGGTTTAGTTTCCGTTCATTTCACACAATATGATCTTTTCTATATAAAGCTTGTTCTCTCCCAAATGGGTCATGAGGTTTCTGTTCAGGGTGGTGTGGTGCTCACATTCTTCTCACAACAGGAAAACACTAAAGAAACGTACAGCATATGCTTTTCACAGGACCTGAGCTATGTGTGTTGCAGCACGTGACTAGGCTAACACGTGCTGATATTCACAATGGAAAGCTGATCTTATTGCTGAACCATGATGACAAACATCTGCTCAACAAATGGAGTGCAACTGAAGTGCAACTTGTATAGAGAGGGCTGCTTGTCCTGGAAAATAAGTAAATAACCCTTGTGTTATGGAAGCTGGTGAGCAGGACCATGCTCAAAGGCACTTACAAAGGTTAAGAATGTTTTACTAACTCTGTGTTCTCAGGGCTACCAGATCATGTCTATATCGTTGCAAAGAGACATGAGACGGGCCTTACCTAGTAATGAGACCTTACTGTGAATATGTTTAACCAACAAGAGGAATTAATCTCCTTACTTTGCCACAGCTGGCAAAAGAACAAATGTACCACTCCAGAGGAATTTTGTTGCAGCCATTTGATTCAGTCTCGTGGCAAGAAATGAAATCAGCTGTATGAAACCTGCAATATGGCAGCTGAAAAATCTGTAATACTGGTGTGGAAATAATACAGTTGTATCTTAGTTTATGCTGTGACAGACTCTCTGATGCCTTACTACCTCTAGGTATGCTGAATCCTTTAGGAAAAACAAGGAAATCTTGTTTGTACTAAACACACTTACCCTCTAGAGCCTTTTAACATTTTCTTGCTTTTCCAGTAAAAGAAATTACTTAGGGACACCATATATTAGCAATTGCAATAACAGATTTCCCTATCTGTGCTATAGGCCTTCTGGTCTTGGCTTTTGATAGATTTTTACTCTCGCACACAACTTGTGAATTCACTCAAAGATGTTCTGAAAGGAATCCAGATTTTCTAATAAATTTTCAATTTATGCAGCCCTGTATAGAAAAGTTGCTTGCTTATTTTTTTCTTGTTCGCAGGCTGATTCTTTCACCATCAAGTACTCAGAACTTGCCAGTTGTACTACAAGGTGGCAGACTGCTGGAAATGCAACATTATTTAGAAATGCTTAAGAAGGCATTTTCCTGGCAAACTTTTCCAGACCTTCTTTCCCAGCCACGGCTTCTGATATTCCCGGGTCAGCCTAACTCAAGTACAATATTTATTTTTCTCAATTAAGTAGTGTCAAAACCATTGGTCTTCCATTTCAATGTGTACGTCTTCTCCAACTGAAAGAGGCCCTTGAGAGGTTAACCAAAAGAAATTAAGCTAAATGTCAAAACTGTTTATCCATAATTTTTAAGTGTAACTTCAATTTAACGTATTTTTATTATTATTTTTTGTACACCTATTCTTAACTCAGCCATTCCCATGGTCACATTTTCACTGCAGCTGCTTCAAGGAAATATCTTAAGGAATTCTTCTGATTGGGCAAAAAAGTCCTGGAAAATTAATTGCTCAAGATATAATGTGATGAAAAAAGATGTTGTAACTGAAATCTTATACTGTGTGACTTCTTTGCTTTATACTTGGTAGACAAACACAAACATCTCTGGAATTGCTACTTCTTTTCCCTTTCTAAGAGATGACAGCATATAGACACAACAGTACAAACAGAGTAATAGTGTACTGCAGTACTACAAAAGATGCATGTTCTTTCAGGTCACAGGGCTGGATTAAAATTTGCCAGAGGAAGGAAGCCAGTGAAATAAGAAACAGTACTAAAAGATAGTATTTCCAGAAAGAATAAGTGGTCAGCCATGAAAAGAAATTTAAAAGCTGAGGAGTCAACAGAATAATATGACCCGCTTGGAAGAACTTCTACAAGAATTTACTGAGTGGATGTAAAGTGGAGTAGGTAGGACAACACCTCACATGGAAGAACTGCAATGCACTGAAAATGCACAAAGCAGACGGTGATGACAATCTCCCTGACTCAAATCACTACACGAAGCAGCTTTAAGAGTTTCTCTTGGTTATCCCAAACCTGATGCTTGGTGGTAGGGCACTACTTCCCTAAAATTGATGAGAGAGTTGGGGGATTTTAGCCTGGGGAAGAGAAGGCTTGGGGGACACCTTATTTCAGCCTTTCAATACTTAAAGGGAGACTGTAAGAAACACTCGACAATATTTTTAGCAGGGCCTGTTGTGATAGGACAAGGGCTAATGGTTTTAAGCAGAAAGAGGCAAGATTCAGACTAGATATAAGGAAGACTTTTTTTTACAATGAGGATGGTGAAACACTGCAACAGATTGTCCAGAGAAGTGGTAGAAGTCCCATTCCTGGAAACATTCAAGGTCAGGTTGGATGGGGTTCTAAGCAACCTGATCTAGTTGAAGATGTCCCTGCTGACTGCAGGAGACTTGGACTAGATAACCTTTAAAGGTTCCTTCCAACCCAAACTATTCTATGTTGGATTTTTTTTTCTTACTTTCTTTCAAGTCATTGTGGGACCCACTTTAAGGCTTTAATCAGTCTTTTCTTATCTGTTGGAAATGTTCTAACCTCACTGTTTCTAAACTGCTTTCTGAGATCATGTCTGGCAGATGTGTCTTCTACTGCTGATTTCAGTAAGAGCAGATTTAGTGGTGGTGGGATTCTGCCTCTGCTTGCATTGTCTTTCTAGGAACCAGAGAAACAGGAAATATTAAGCAGTTTTTGCAGAACAAATAGTTCTGGAGTGCGTTCCAAAACAGTCCTGTATATGATCAGGGAGAAAGGTAAGTACAGATCTTTTGTGGCAGTTGCGTCCTGCCTGACAACACCTTCCCAAAGATATGATAACAGGCCTGCCTCGAAGACCTGTCAAGGATGGCCATTAAGGCCTGATGACTTTGCTCACTGTGAGTTTTGTGCACTGGCTCCCGAGCTAATTAGAGATTGACAGCAGCCCAGACTCAGGTATAAATGGGGCCCTGTTGGAGAGATAATTTGAGTCAATCCTCCTCGGAGCAGCAGCTCTGTATTCTGGATTCTCCCCCTCACAGGTGAGTGTATGCACATTTTTGGTCATATTTCTGAAGGAACGATCGCAAGTTCCTAAGCTAAGTTGTGCAGTGATAATTTGCAACTTGCATCAGAATGTGTAATATACTTTGTCTGTTAGAGTGCGTGGCGGTTTTCAGACTGGAATAAATTTTGATTTTTAGTAGCTGCCCTACCTGTTTTTGTGAGTACCTCCATGACAACCTTGAAATAAGAAAAGATATATACTTTAAATTACGGTCTATTCTGGTCTGGGAGATCTTGCTGCTGCAGCTGTGAAGTCCTGCCCTGATAATAAGAGGCACATTCTTTTCCATATCAAAAGGAGCTGTGGTTGCCAGGAAAGGTACCTGGATGGGGAAGGGGTGCTAATTCCAAGACCACCACAATGTGTGGAGCTTCTGGTACTCTTTTGTGTTCCCTTTGCTTCTTCTGCCCTCCTCCTAGCCCCTAGGGTTAATGGTTTGGCAAGCAAGTGTGAAATTGTTACATGCTGAAACCTTCCATCCTGTGGGAAATAGCCACTGCCGGAGCTGAATATAGCTAGCAGGGCTTGACTACAGTTAGCAATGCCAGTTTTGTAATTTGCAGTTCATTGCCGTTCTTCTGCCCCTGCTGAACTAAGCTGCTACTGCAGCTTAATACTTAGTGACCCCTGGAGGGGTTTCAACTTGGTTTGGGAAGTGCTGGCTTGGTGATTCAAGTGTATCAGGACGTCAGGGATCTGGATTCATCTCTCATTTCCTCCTTCCCTGGAAACCGGTTCTCAGAGTGTAGAAAAGAACTGAAAAGCATAGAGCTGGGGGACTCATTTCAGGACTGAAATGGATAGAGGAGCCAAGACTGAATACCGCAGAGTTTGGAGAACTTGTGTGGAAGGAGAGCAGAACTAGGCATTAGTCTCTTTTTGCAAAAACCATGAGGCGATTTCAGACATATTTCCAACCAGGTGTGGTCACATGGCCAGTTTGGAGGTGATAAGCTCTATAAAGTTGGATGTGAACTGATTACGGTCCTTACTATCTTAGGGACATTGGGCCTGTGACTTGCTGGAGGTCATAGGACTGAGTTTTGCATAGATGCCATGCTGATTGCCTAGGAACTTTTCTGACTTCTGCTGAAGTGACAAGTGCCTAGTGGTGCACAGGGGAGAATAAAACCTGGGTGTCAAGTCTGCTTCCAAGTTGGCTAAGGAGTTGGCCTTCTTTATTTTGTAACAGCAAACAAGGCCTGCAGAAAAGGCAGGTTGCATAAATCTTACTGTGGTTTAGCTCACTCTTAACTTCTTTACTTCCAGGAATTTCTCAGTATTTAGTTGACAAGAATATAAAACTTTCCTTGGAATCCTTGCATTTCAGAGTTGATACCTTTAATTATGAATGCCTTATTTTCTCCTGAGCTATCTAAAAGAGGCATCAGTAGCAATGAAACATTGATTATTCAGTCAACTGTTTGTCATTGAGTAATGCTACATTCAAAATAGCTGAGAGAATACAGCAGTCTGAGTTTCTGGCACTTGGCAGTACAACTTCAAGACAGACTGAATCCAAAACTTGTGTAAATTATTTGACTGGAGGAGCTGGAGTTAAATGCTGCAGGTGCACCACGTAATTTTGGAATTATAAACCACCGTCCTCTAGAGGCACCTCGTGTATCACAGGGATCTGACCTGTATTTGGAGTGCTTTGGTAATATATTACTGAATCACTGATTCTCTTCAAAAGATGTTGCCAGGCTCTTTTTCACCAAGCTTGCTAGGAGAACCTGCTTCAGAACATGGACCCTGTTCTCCATTTTCTGTGTTCTTTTTTTTTTTTAAACTTGGCCTCAAGACCATTGCCAAAAGATCTTGATGACTATGTTGAACAAGACAGTGATTTGTAGGCATGTCTTCACAGTGTAGACAAGCACAACTGAACTGGTTCTGTCTGCGTTGACCTCAAGATGGAAGCAGAAATATGTGGACTAGTTGTGTAATCAGTCAGCTTTAGCCTACCAGCAGTGTATGTGGGTGGTAATGTGTTCATCCTGATTCTGGAAAGACTATGTACTATTAAAGATGAGAGATCTACTTGTCTGGGCCTCCACTAGCTTGGGATCTCTTTCTCCTGCTAAGTGGAAGACTGAACAAAGCATTACGATGCCTGATGTGTACTGCCTCTCTTCAGTTTCTATATCTGCAACAGGTGGCAGGGCTCAATTACTGTGATGTTTGTCCTGTTTTGTTTTTTTCTTTTCAGCTTTCTGGTAAGGCATAATTTGTGTCAGTCGTTTCCTAAGCACCCTCATAAAGAGCGTTTAACTGAGATTTGATGTGTGTAAGGGAACGTACATGCTAATTGTTAGTGGGACAACTGGGCAAGACCCAAAACATCCCCAGAAAGTCTTGGGCATCCCCAAAAGAATTTGTGCGAATAAAATAATTCCAGTTATTTATCTAACAGAAAAATACCTTTCTGTAACAAGTCAAGAGGCATTAAAAAAAATGTACCTATATTTCTGCAGGAGGCTTAAGCACTTTGTCTTTTAGTTAGTGAATCAATCAAGTCCTTTAAAGGAGGTGGAGCAAGTATTTTAAGAGGTTACTGACTATATGGTTTGAATATTACTGCTCGTAAGGAGCTATAGCTTAAATTAATGGGACACCTTGCTCTGAAGACTTCAGGGAAAACTTTTTATTTAAAAAAAATAAAATTCCTTATTACCTCATCTACAGAAAATGTTATGTTTTAGTTCAAAAACTTATAAGGGTGATACAAATTATTTTCTAATGAACTGTTTGCACAAAAACCAGAAGGCTATTTCAGTTATTTGCCAGAAAACAGAATCATGCTTGCTTTTGAAACAGTGTCTTAAGAACTTCACTGTCTTTGTAGGAAATATTGAGGTTTTTTTAGTCCACGAATATATTGGGAAAAGCTTGTTATTAGTATGCTTTATAGTTTTAAAAAAATTACGTGAAAGTAATGATTATGATTGCTGCAGATGGCTCACCCACTCATGATGTGAAGCTAATTAAAAATTTTACTATATTACTATTACTATTACTATTATTAAATATTACTATTAAGGGATGAGACTTCTGGAGCTCTTGAAATGGCATGTGATGTAACAGGACCTGCAGAGTTAGTATTATCACTTGTTTGGGCTTGATTTCCTGAGGGATCTTGAGTTCTCTTTATTATGTTGAACATGTTATGTCACTTGAAGGGTCCCTATCAGCTTAGTTAGAAGGGAGAGGATGAGACAACCAAAACTACTATGGAAAATGAGGTTGTCTTCTGAAGAGGCTTTCTGAAGGTGCTAGTTGCTATTAAAAGGTTATCAAAACATCTTGGATCTTGTTTAGGTGACTTTCTATGGACCTTTTCCAGTTGTTGTTAAGAATTACTAAACATGTTTCATAGAAAATAACAAAAATCTGTAGTGGTTGAACAGAAAGTATCAAGGTAGAAGAGGAAAGTTGTTCATATAGTTTTGTTGTCCTGTCTACTTGTTTGCATGTCATAGCATTATTATAACTGAATGATGAATGCAGTACAGAGATAAAACCAACAGAAGGGAATTCCTTGCCTAGACTGGACTGGGTGGTCACTGTAGGTGCTTCCAGATGAAACTATTCCTTCTAACTGGAACTACTTATTGCTGCATGAAAAAAATAATTTTCCAGGTGTAAACAGGTCATATGAGCTTATTGCCTGCACAAAGAGGAGGAAAGGAAGGGCATACACCTTGTTAGATACTCAAGAGGTGATCTAGGATGAGGTAGAAGGTAATAGAAGAATGGAAAGCAGGGGACATAAAAACACAAAAGAAGGGGTTTTTTTTTTCTTTCACAGTTTTAGCAGAATTGTGCATGAGAAGAGTTCCTGTGGAAGAATCCTTCAGGGTACTGTTTAAGTGTAGTAGTGACACAGATGGGGTTTCCCTCAACTCAGATAGGATCTTCCATCTGCCTCCAGCAGATCCTCAGCAAAGAAGCTGGTGTTAAAGCAGGATTCCTTCACAGTATTACATTTTTCAGATGCTCAGTCTGTTTGAATGTCATCTGCCTGACAGCATGCCTACTTCTGCTGTTGAAACAGATGGACTTATGTAGTATGAAAAAAGATAGCGTGGGGAGGTTCTGAGCTGAGCCTTGGAAAGGCACTTTTGGGGTTTTTTAGAATTTGATCATTACCCCCAGGTACTTTAAGAGGATGTTCCAGAGATACTGAAGTTGACAAACTTGCATTATATTGAAGTCTGCAACCTGTTCCAAATCATGTAGTATGCAGACAGAGAATTTGTTTCTTGCTTTGTTTGTGTTTTGTTTTCGTTTTTGTTTTGTTTTTTTTTTTTAATACTGAAAGCCTTCCAAAACCTTTCTTTAAAAATTCAGCAGTGAAGAATGGTTGATGTGCTATCTAACTACTGTGAGAAGTACTTAGCTATTTCACTGACAGAAGGTGTCTAACTAAACATACAGATAGGTCTTTCCTGATACTTAATTTCATTAATTCATTTTGAAATTTGGAAGGATCTGTTCATGATTGTGTTTTGTTTTTTTTATTTTCTTCTTATGCAAAGATGGTTATAGATCATATTTACTTTTATTCATGACTTTTATCATGCCTAGTTTTTATTATTTTACAGTTCTTTCTATAATCACATATATTTTAGCAAGGCTACATTCTGAAGATATATTTATAATCACTTTTGTCATTAAAGAACAGGAAATTTATGTGCTGCAAACTCCCAAGGAAACTCACTCAATCATTTTGTGTTAATCTTCTCTGGAGACATAGATATTTGTCCTGCAAAATTATTTCAGGGACATATTATTGCTGGATTAACACAGGTGGGAATCACTGTCATACTTCTGCAATACAGATGTAGTGGGCGATGACTCCAGAATGAAGTTTGTGTTTGTTCCTATTCTGTTAAACAGCACAGGGATCAAACTTGTCTTTAATTTTCTATCATGCTACCAGGATCCCTGACCTGGTGAAGATGTGTTGGGGAGCATATGCTTCGCTAGTGTGTATCTGCTTGATGCACTTTGAGATAGAAACAGTGTTCAAAGCTTGCAGGTGACCTACTTCACAGAGCTGGCCTTTCTTCTCTCTTAAAACCTACTGCAGCTGCTCTGAACTCAGAGGTATTGCAGCTATTGCAGTGGAGAGGAATAGAAATGACACAGGTGATGACAGTGAATTTGTTCCAGCGTTGCATTTATTTTATGGAGAGTTTTTTAAGCAAATGTTATTCAGAAAATAATTTCTGTAGTATCGAATCTATGAGATATATGTCATGTTAAAAGGAATGTAGTTTCAATATTTGTCTGTTGAAGTCCCAAGATTTTCACTGATCTGTCTATGAGAGTTGCAGCAAAGGACTTTCAGTGATCAGATTCACAAAAAAATCAGTTATTTTATTGAGAGCGACACAACAGATTCGAGATTGCCATTGATAAATTCACTAAGTGCAATAGCACAGCTATTAAAGGTTAATATTGCTATCAGAAATAATAAATAATAAATAAATAAAAACCTACGAGGGTAACATTCACCAGAGGGTGAAAGCTATAACACTTACCAGAGAGGCATCCCTGCCTGAGGTGGAGGAAAAGAATGCAGCCTGTCAACTGTCAGATATTGTGGTTCTTCTCTTCCAATTTAACAATATTTTTCTTCATTATTTCATCCCCAAAATGAAGATATTTCCTGCCACCCCAAGTGACATGTAGTATGATTCGGGTGGAGAGATGAGTGCTATAGTCATACATGGTTAGCATGATCTCTGTAATCTTCATTATCATATGCAGGGGTATCAACTTTAATACATACTCCATAGGTAATGAGGCAAACATCAGTCATTGTGTGTGACAGCCTTTCGAAAAAAACTCAAAGAACTACACAGTTTCCTGTTATCTTGTTGTCTTTGCTGACTAAAAGCCTGGCTATCCTACCTAAACAGGGCCCCTTCCTTCTCTGCATGCCATGATAGCCAGGGAAGTCTCTACTCCCCCGGATTGCACTAGGGATAGCAAGGCCAGTCTTTGTTGCTCTTTGAGCACAGGGAACCCCACCTCATTATCTAAATTCCTCAATATGCAGGCAGTCATTTAGGAAGGCTGTTCTCAATCAATTTCTGAGTCAGCAATCAAGTCCTCAGCACAACAAATATCCACATCAATTAGAGATGTTTTCTATTTCAATTACAACTTTCTGTAAACAGACATAAAATCACCCACAATTGCTACAAATAAAGCAGGGAAAATGAAAAGGAAAAGCCAGCTTTCACTAATCATCATGAAAATACAATACTAAAATGAATGATAGGACCATTATATGCAGTGCTTTTTCAAAGCACTTGTATCTATGCAAGTTCAGCAATAAACAATGTGCTAGTTTCTGTAGCTGATGTACATTGAGTTATTTCTGTTAAAATTAAGTCTATGATTTACAGCAGCTGAGGAGATGACCCAATATTATTTCTCATAGAACAGCTATTTGAGACTTGGCTCATTAATAACATGCCATCTTTAATGAGGTGTGTCTGCAGAATAGTTAACATTTAAAATACAGAAACATTTGCTTGTTGTGTCACTTATGGAGATTTGACTGTAAGGGAAATCATTATCCTGTTTATAAAGTCGTGATTACTGTTAAAATCTTAAAGTCATATTTTAATGTTTTAATTTAACAGATCCCAGCTGCCACTGATGGTTGTAGCTTCAGAAAGCAGTTCAGGATAGTCTGATATAGTAAGGACAGTTGACTGCCTTGTATTTTCTCCATAACAAAACAGAGGATTCCTTGCTGAGATACATCAATGGATGCCTCATCTTAAGCAGAATGAAATCGTTTATGTTTTGGCTAGAGTAGGTCAGCAGATGCTTCCCTTCTCCTTTCTTAGGTTCTGATTAAACCTTATGTACCATTTGCAGATAGGAATTTTGGACTGTCCCGGGGGGCATCTGCAGTGTTATATGATATACTAGTTTTGTCAAATACATTAGAGCTAGAGATCAAAAACCCGCCTGTGTCAGCAGATGAATATGAAGGGGTTTTATTTCAACATATGTCTCTAGCCTCTGTACTGTTGCAAAATATGCACCAGTAAGGCAAGGGCAATGCTATCAGAGGCATAATGCTGCCATGTGCTGTGCTGTCTTCACTTAAAGGAACATCTCAGGATTTACATGAGAGCAGGACTAAAGGAGTTCTTGCCAGTGCTCAAGTGTTCTGCTGCTCCATGCTGGACATAGTGCCTTGTAATTACTGGTGGAAGAACTGCTTATGAAAAAGGAGTAGAAGGGCAGCTGTTTCTTTCTTTGTCTTGCTTCCTAAAGCCATTTGATTAACATACAGGACTCCAGCACTTCTTGAAGCTGTAGTGTGTGTCTCTAGTTGGATGTCCCAGAAACTGCAAACTGTTCTTGAATACTATGAACAGATGTCTCTCATGATAGCCCTGGCTAATGTTACTCTGTATTGCCTCTAATTCCAGTTCTTCACACAGTCTGAACAGTCTAGTCCTTAACAGTGTCATCCTTCAGATTTTTGTGTAACTGTTCTGATGAGGACTGCGCCTGAAGCTTTCAGGACTAAAGACTGTCTTGGAATTTAATTAAAATATTGCATCTACTTGCAAAGCACATTGAAAAAAAGTGCATCTCACCAAATCCTGTGTGACCTCAGATCTTTGCTGGTTCTGTCTTTTGCTTGCTTTCTGCCAAAGGTGATGGCATCAGCTAGAAATACTATGTGAAATTGCTGTTGGAGGAAGTTCATATAAAGAAATGAAGGAAATGTGTGGAATACCTGTAGATGTAAATAGAATGGATTAAAGATTTTAATTGACATTGTAAATTAATTTTTTAGTTGGTGAAAATTTAGATTAAATAAATGCTATGGTAGTCCAAACTTTTTTTTTCATAGACTGAAGCAAAAGTACTATTGTTAGTAAAAAGAAAATACTAACCAAAACTCATGTTTTTGACATTTTTTCCACAAAAATGACAATGGCAAACAGTACTGATATGTTAAATTTTTATTATTTCACCTTGTTAAAAAATTGATATTCAATCAATTTCATTATATAAAAGCTCTATTCCTTGAAAGTCAATTTCCTCTCAAACTCTGAGCTTTTAAACTTCGTTCTAATGCAAACATCTGTTGTGTTGTGAGCTGATTTTTGTTGTTTCTTTTTTCTTGGCTCCTATTGGTGCTTCACAGCAGCTGGTGGATTTTTGTAATCTTTGAGAATGCATGCTGCTGGAAGTAACATTTATTCATAGCAAAGTCTTGCTGCTCACTATGCAGACACTGTAATTCCATCTCTGCAAATGTTTTTCTTATGGAACATGTTTTTGACATGATTTTCTCAGAAAGCATAGTTTCCTCTCTCATCATGAATTATTCTGCAAATGAACTATCATTACTTATTACAGCAAACAAGATATCTTCTTCAGTATGCTGTGCCACTGGCTGCTTCATCTTTTAAGTTTACTGTAAAATAATCTGTAGAGGTGCAACTCTGAAAGTACTGATTAATACTGGAAAACTTCTAGAACTAGCTTTTCCCCTACCTTATGATGTAGAGGATTACTTGTTTACTTCCATTACTGTTATATGCATCTATCTTTACAGACATCAAAAAGCATAAAGAAATCTCAAAAGGGTAAAAATGTTTCAGTATTTAAAAATAAACATTCAAAAAGTTAGAATCAATGTTTTATTCTGCTCTGTGTACCGGGGGTTATTTATGTATTTTATAGCAAGTGACTAATCAGTCCCTAGGCGAGGGATCTGCGACTCTTTTCATCTTCCCCAGGTGTCTAAGTGTCTAGCTACAAAATTCAGGGTTCAGGATACTGTTGCAACTGTGGTCCCTAAGAAGCTAACTTCTTAAATTCTTTTCTATTTCACTTCCATAGTGAAGTTGTTTTGATGTCCTTGCTGTAAAAGTGGGTGAAGAACAACAGACACTGAATAGAATGAAGAAGAAAATGAGCACCTGCCTAACGACTTTAAACAAAACAAAGAAAAAATATCCAAACCCACCTCTTTACGATTACCTTCAACTCTGCAAGAACACATTACTACTCCCCTGCTTATTATGATAAAAGGAATTTAATACCCTTTGTTTGACAACTTGCCGCTAGAGAGTGGATTTGTCAGAGAAATAAAAATATGCAAGAATTGATTATCTTGGCCAGCAATTCCTCCCCTGTCGCTGGAGGAATTTGCGTAGTCATGCCATGTGTGCACGGCTCATTTGAAAGGTGAGGTAGTACTGTTCGAATTAAGCCCCGCTAGGTGTGAAACCTCTATTACTAAATTGCTTGTTATTCCTACACAGCAAATCTCACTGTTCAGTATCTTGATCTCCCCATCTGTAAAATGGAGTATTGGTATTTATAAAGTGAAAAAGTGCAGATGCACTGAAGTAGCAAATAGCATAAGAATACCTGCCTGCAATTTCATGCTTCATTTAGTTCAGCTTTATGCCAACATCTCACTAAAATACCCATTTCAAGATGCAAAACTAAATCTAATGGTACTGATGATGAAAATAACTTTGTTCCATAAACCAGTATTTTTCCATATATATGTTTGCAGCTGGTAGTGTTTCTAGCTGTCTGTTTGGAGATTTTATTCTTCTGTTGTTCTGTTGAACAGTGAATGATCAGAGAATGAGCAATGTGTCCTAAGAACTGACTAGGTTATTCTGAGTATTTTTTTTCCACTTCACAGTAGCCCTCCTTGAATTGCATGTGTGTGCTTATAGTTTTACGTATTACAAACATTAATCAATATAATAAAAATAGATTTTGTTCCTTATCACACTAGTTACTACAAAATAGGAGTGTTAATATTTTTGTTAGCTTTTTCTTTTCCTGGAGAGTAATGAAAGAAGCAATTATTTTACAGTCAATCACTGAAGGTAGATCATAGCAGCTCCCTTCTGAGCACTGCTGTTTTTACATTTCCAGGTGAGTTCCTGTGACTTTAAACTGAAGCACTGGAATGAAGATCGTTTCTGAGGTAATTTTACAACAAAAATGCTCAGAATTACTCATTGTGATACTACTTTTGTACTTGTTTGAACATGCACTGAACTATATCAATAACATATGTCATTGCTGTGTCTTCTGGGTGAAAGAGGTACAAAAGGAGGAGCCCTCAAGGACAGCAACACTACAGGGCTAAAGGGCTAACTTCAGGGAATTAATTGTTCTTTTGCAGTGTTCCTCAAAGGAAAGAAGACAAGATCTCAGTATTGACTGCAAATAGGATAACTTGCCCTTAAGATGTTAAGGTAAAAAACAGTTATGTGTAGTCCACCGAAATTCTTACTGCTGAATATTCAGAAGGTTATTTACAACCATTGAGCAACCCTGAATGTAGGATGCATTCCCGAACAAATGCCTTTACAGGTCACCTGGTGGCTATAAACATTAGGCTTTTTTTTCTTAAATAAAGATTGCTTTTATATTGGACAAACTGCATATTACAGTCCTACTGGGAATGCAAAGAATGTCTTACGTATGATTTAGTTTTGCCTAAGCAGAATTTGTCAGAGGAAAAACAAACAAAAAGGTATAAAATGTACATCAGTTGTCCTGACAAAATATTGGCAAATTGGGCATCAAGAGTGTAATAATATTCATGTCCTTATAGTTCTATTTTATTCTGGTTTATTGCATAGACTTTATTGTAATGGTATGTTGTTGGCATTACAGCATGCTTTCTTTTTATTATTTCCATGTGATCTGAATACAATAAAGAAGCGAAAACTTTTTTGTGTATTCTGGCCTACTTATTCACAAATGAGTACTTGCAACTTCTCTTATAAACAGTTCCATTCAAATCCCTTCATTTAAATAGATAGGAAATTACCCCAACATTACTGTATGTTTAGGCTGAGTTGAAATTATTACTACTATTGCTTGGTTTTTCAGCAACAAATAAGCAGGAAGAAAAGCGCAAATATTTGGGTGATGAAGAAAAGAGGATGAAAAACAAGGGGAAGGCAAGCAAAGGAAACACTATGTTGAATTTTAACATAGTGACTTGGAATAATTTTCCATTGTGCCTAAGATACGTGATTTGTAATTTGCTCAGGTGCTGCTGTCTCTGTTAAGTAGCTCTACATAAACTGAAAATTCAGTTGGCTACAAATTCCAGCTGTGCTGCTTTGATGGTGTTTACTAAAGTGCTAGGGGCATACGCTATATATCTTGGTTTCCTAAGTTTTGTTTCTTCCAATAAATAATCAGGGTATTTACCACTGTAAGGGAAATGTTTCATGTGTTCTTTTTTCTTTTTTTTTTCAGTAAGGAAAGGGTCTGTAGATAATATTTACATTTTTTTCATATGTTTTTGGCAGCTAGTCAGCTGAAAACCACAACTCCGTGACACACTGTTGTGTTAATGCAATAATACTTGGTCAGTAATGAGGTGAGTTTTGCCTAATGTCTATGTTCAGTGCCTCCCTTCTTTTTCATCTTCTGTAAGCTGCTGCCCCTCCTTCAGAATCCCCTAGCTGCTTTTTTCTCTGAACTTTTGCCTTGTGTTGGCTGTCTGACCTTATCTGTTATCTGAAAGGCTGGTTGCTTGTGTGAAAATATGATCCTAGTTACTGTTGTGATTTTTCTGTTAAAGCAGCACAGTCTTGTTATGTTGGTTGCTTTTACATTGTTGTAATGATTCCTTATCCTTGTACTGCTCTATGTTGGTTTGTATGAGCATCTTTGTGCTCCTGTAACCACATGTAGGTTGTGGACTGAGTTACAGAGTTCTGACAATGCCACTGTAGTTAAACCAGCACAATTTGTGTTGGCAGGAAAGCTCCAAGGGAGTTTAGGATATGCTTGCATATGTAAATCATTTCAGAGTTTGCAGTGTTGCTGTGTGGTAGCTGTGTTCATCTGTTCTGTCAGTTCTGGAATGTAAACATTCTTTGCTGCCATGTACTTCTAAGTGGTGAAGTAACTGCAGGTCTGTCTTGGTGTTTTTATGCTTCTCATACTCCTTTAACAACAGAACATAGTGGGAACAACCAATCTGACTTGTTGCATGCAACTTCCCTCAGTCTTAGTTATTTTGGGGTGGCAGATGCTATGCAAGCACTTTAGGGAATGATATTCACGGTAAGTGGAGCCACTGTGGAATTTTTTAATGAGGACGTCTTAAGAACTCTAACTGAGCATGAATCACTTCTGCTTTGGATTCTACACTGTGCTTTTCTGTGCCTACCATCCACCATGGAGACCCAAGAGCATCCAGAGACCCCAGCTGAATTCAGACCTCTCTGCAGGGAGGCTTAGGAATACACAGAAGTCACTGTAGTCAGGAAATTAAAATCTTAATTGACAAGACAGAGGAAGCAAGGATGTTTGTTCCAATTTCAGTTCTGGGCATTGACATGCAAAGGGAAAAATAGGTCCAAAAGTGCCTATGACACTTAGGAGCACTTTTTTTTTTTTCAACACAAGTATAGTTTGACTTCCAAACTGGAGCTGGTCAGAAAAGGTCTGTTGCAAAAAATCAGCTCAACTAAAAAGTTATACGTTGATTTTTTATCTTAGTTAAACTGAAACTTGTATGGCTGGATGTGGCTGGCATGAAAGAAAAGGGCAAACTGAGGGAGGAAGGTAGCCTGGTGCTAGGAAATTTCACTGCCCCAGCTGGCCCAGGTAGCAGTGATTGTGACACTGCCCAATGTTAGTTTAATTTCTATATTACCTTCATTTGTGTTCTTGGGTGGATGTGTACACAGATGTACTAAGGATACTAGAAGTGGCTGCTTTTCAGAGGGTGAAAAATTGCATTTTTTTTTTCTATAGAACATGTACCTATTTTGTTTCAGCTGTTTTGATATATTTTCGGCTTAAAAAAATCTTTATGAAAAAATTAAAAAGTAAAGCTGAAAAAAGAATTTGGTTTACAAAATGAATTGACAAGTTAGGATTTTTTTACATGCAAAAATGACTTTCTATTTAATAGAAAAAATATTCAGTTTTCCTTTTGGAGTGAAGTAATTTTTTCTATAGAGATTTCATATCATGAATGGGAATTAATTCTCTCTCTCTCTCTGACGCTCTACCTGCAGACCCTTAAAGCATAATTTCTGAATTTCTATTATATTTTTCTGTTTGACTTACATATCTTCAAAAGTCAGCAGTTAAGCTGGTGAACCTTGATAGCAGGATGTGATCTTCACAGGTATATTGGGCACTCTGAGCACATTGCTTTCAAAGTACTTGTTAGTAACATTAATACGTTTCATCAAATCTTCATAAATGATGTTTCAAGTGGTAACTTGATGTAGTAGACAAGCTTATAATTCCTTCTACAATCTATGTCATGGTTTAAGACTTTATTAATTCTAAACTAAATATTCTAGCAGTAATTTACATTAAAATTATTAAGATTTATAATGAAGTAGAGTCAGACAAAAAGTACGGAGAAGATGCTGACAGTGTCACATCAGAAATACAGTTTCTATTGATCTCTTAATTTATGCAATGCTCATGGGTTTATGTGATCCGTATTGCACTTGTTCCATATTTGTGTGCTAGGTGTACTGTGTTCTGCTGGGTAACAAGTTTTCATCACTAATGTGGTTAAGTATAAACTTCCTTACGAATATCTTGAAAAATGCCATCAGACCTCAGTATTATTGTGTAAGAACATCCAATGCTTAAGCATGATTTCTCTGTGTGTCTATCCACAGCTCTATGAAGTATAAGCACAAATACTTGATATAAGCACAAATACTTGACAACCGTTAGGACTTTTGTGTACTTTTTGATTCCATTCTTACAGGATCTTAGCATAGCAGGTTGTTTGGAAAACGTGTTCTTGAGTTCACAGTTAGGTTCATCCTAAGTATCAAATTTGTCACAATTTCTGAGCTCAAATCATGTTTTATATTCGAGGATTTTAAAGACAGCAGTTGTCATGCAAAGAGACGGAGCAAAGAAGTTTTTAGAAGTGGAGTGGTATATTCACACACACTGTCATCTGCAGTTATATTTTTTCATATTTGCTAAATATTTGTTGAAAGTATCTGCACTAATTTATCATGAGATCTGGATAGTTCAAGTTTTTTAAGATGTATCAAAGTACCTAGAAAACCAGATTTTGCCCACCACACTTCATATATTTCTTTTGATTCGTTGCTATGTTTAGATTTCAGAAGCCTTAGAGCACAAAAGATTAAGAACTGACCTAACATTTCAGCTCAATGGTCAAATTAGCTTCTGTTATTCAACAAGAAAGTGATCAAATCTGAATCTGGACATTTCTAGCGACAATGTGTCTTCCGGCCTGGTCCTGTGATGACAGACCTCCTGACTGCCTCATCCCCCCACAAACTGCTGTAGCTACTTTCTTAAGTAGTTTCTTCAATTTTTGGTTGAGTTTTTGTTATTAATACAACTCCAAGGTAAAAAATTCTGACGATCATTCAACTCTGGCAGAGAATTCTTCAGAGTTGTTGTTGAAAAGTATAGCAGCTGAAGTCTGTTGAAAACTTTGTGCTAAACCTTTTTGGTGTTGCAACTTTTAGCTGTGCCTCAACTTCTTGTTGTTTTCCCCAAGTTAAAATGTATTCAGTTTGAACTTGTGCTGTTGCATTTTGGCTTTTATTTGCTTTTCTTCTTTCAGTTTTCTGATGTGACGTTTGTATCTCTAAGAACTTGCACTGTAAAAAGTAAAAAAAAAAATAAAATAGACAATTTAGAAAATCTTTGTTAAGCTGATTTTGATGCTTTTTGAGGATGAAGTATTTCTAAATTTCTGCTATACTGAAATGCTTACTTCCCACCCCTCTCCAAGGTCTGTCTTGCTCTAGTTGAGCAGAATAGAAATTCTTCCGTTATTCAGGATTTAGAAGATGTGTTTCCTCAGCATTATTTTCAAAGGACCAATTATATCATGACCAACCCTTGGAAGTAATTCTTTATTTTATGGAATTAATTTTTGCATTCAAATAAGCCACAGACGTAGTTAAGATTCAGTGTTATGACAAGTTGATGTTTGCTTACAAATTAATAATTTCATTTCATTTCTTTAGAAATAATATCAAGATTAATACAATTCTTTAGAAGTGTAATTTAATTCAGAGCAAGCTTTGTGCAACTAGAAAATTCTTAATAAAATACACCTAAGTAGTTCCACAAGGTGTGTCAAATCTGAGAATAATTACCATAATTGATTCATTACTGGGCTAAAAAGATACATAAAAGAAAAAGGTATCTTTTGTCTGATCATCTGTGCCTTCTCGCTTTGGCTGGATTCCTAACATAGATCATGAGTTAGGATGTTAGCTCTGGCATTACGGAGCTGTATTTTCTTTCTAGATATTGCAGCAATTTGAAGACAGGTCTTAAAAGTATTTAAAAGAAAACTAGTGGCAAGATCTTGTTATTTAACATTCGACAGAAGACAGGAAAAGACGGTAAAAAGACTCAGCCAAATAGCAACATCTGGTCTTCGACATTCTTATATGTAGAAAAGTACTGAGCATATTACTGAGCTCTGCTTTGCATTAAACAAGGTGTTTTGCCTCTTGGCCAGGGTGATGTGGCTACCTAGAGAGTGTCTTCTGCTTTTGGTGAAAGAATTTTCTAATGTCACTGTCTTGAAATGTGTCCTTATTTTAAAACAGCATGCCAGCTCTGGCTTTTATAAAACTTGGTCTGCATAACTTTTCTGTTCCTGGAAAATGCCTTCTACTTTCTTGACCATTAATTGAACAGGTCATGGCTTTTGCTTTAACTGTGTTTTGAGTTTAGCTACCTCTAGGCTCTTCTATCTGGTTCCTTCTTTTTTTTTTTTTTTTTTTCAGTATGATGAAGTGATTTCATTGAATTGCTTGATTTGTCTTCAAGCAGGCATAACTACTGTTATAAAATAGCTGCAGATACCAACGTAATCTCTTTCTCTGGTAGTCTAAGGATATAGATCAGGAAAAACTTGTGAGGACAAGTCAGAAAATACTTTGAAAGGCCACTCTCAGAACATGAACTCGTAAGTGAGATACTCAAAATTGTGACCTACACAGAGATATTGGTTTTATTGCTCATAGCAAATTTTATGTTGTCTCTTTTAACACAGATGTTAACAGCTCCTGCTCTCTATTGGCAGAGGTTAACTACACTCTCTCTACAGTGGTCCAATTGATTTACGTAATTAGATTACAATAAACTGCAATCCTTAACGTGTACTTGGGCTGGATTCTTCTGATTCTTGTATGATTGCAAAATTTTTCTTGTTTTGACTGCTCTATCAACTGGAATAACACAAGATAATTACCTTTGAATTTTACATCCGCTATTTAAAATCTATAGCATGATATGAGGTATTTTCAGTATGTTCTTATCAGTTGTATAGGCAACAAAACTTTCTCAAATTTATTTGTTATAGTATGATCTTACATATTAAAATATAAAGTTATATTTTTTTCCGGTTTAGATGATATTTTTTAAGATAGCTTCTGGTATTCTAGCCATTTGGTTTTTTATGGACCTAAACTACATAGTCTGCAGTATCCTTAATAAAACATGGTAAAAACTATGGGAATTATGGGAGATTTTTTACCTGGAGCCTATAGATTAACCTCACTAATTAATTGGTTAAGTTTCAGTCTTCTGCATGGAATGTTCCAACAGTGCCTACTGTTACGTCAAGGAGTCAAATGTGTGAAAGCATGTTGGCATGATTGTTGATAGACACTCCATCATTCCCAATATGATGAATATTCCATTAAGCCTGTATTTCATTCTGTCATGGGGAGTGTAGAATAGTCTGTTGTAAGCTTCACTAGAGGCATAGTTGGCTCTTCTTCAATTATACAGTAAACTGAATTTCTAGGGGATGTGGGGTATGCCGGAATTTTGTTCCTTGTAAGAACAAACCAGACTTTTAAAAGCTAATCATGTCTAATCCTGGACAAGTGTTCTCTCTTGATTTAATCTTTTTCACTTTTGAAAGATGATGACAGTACCTTGTTGAAGTCTGGGAAGAGATTGTGTCTGATACTTTTGAATGAGAACTCTGTTGTTTTTGATATCTTTTTTTTTTTTAGTTTAAGTGAACTGAAGACATTTAGCTTGTAATGATTTAGTTGATAAAGACTGTATATATTCGAAAAGAAAGACTTTAATTTGTGTGCACATGTACATTTAAATGCTTAGCTGTTGCTGACAAAGCTAAAACAATCCTGGTTATGATTACTGAAAATTGAAGAACAAGCAGTTTTAGAAGTTCCACTGTCTCGTTAAAAATGAATATAATTTAATAAAGATGTATATAATTTCTTCCAAGGAAAAGATAAGATTTCAAATCAGCTGATTTCTACACCTGTAGGATTAAAAAGTTTATTTTGTTTGCTTTGTTCTACATAACTCTAATTGCCAATTCAGTTAGGCTGATAAGGGCTCACACCTGACAGTGTATTGGGGAATATGTAGAGTGAAGGCAAATCATGCCTGTTCGTCTTTTGTAAAGAACATTGCTACACACTGTATTTTTCTAGTCTGTCATCTGTGAATGTTTTGTGTCCCACATGAAAATCTTCTTGCAATTAAAGAGATGGTCCAAGTTTTTAGGGAAATGCTGCTTTTTGTGAACTGTTCTCTGCTGAAGTAGACAGAAACAAGCATGCTCTCAGAGCTGACAGTAGCAGAGCTTTCACTGAGCTTTTGCACTTCTAAAGCACTGCATAGCAATAATAAAGGTTTGGCCCACTGTAACACAGTAGAACCTTTTACCTTTGACTTCTTTTTCTAAATTCATATAAGCAATCGAGCAGAAGTAGAACTCAAAAAGAGGAATGAGGAAAATAACCTCAAAGGGACAGTACTGACTGCAACAAACGAGGTATGTTTATGTGAATATTTCCTCTTGATATCCTTAATGATATAAAATATTGTTTTGAAATGCTACTTGGTTCTACAACTACACACAATAAGAAAGTTATGGATACGTTTTTCATGAACTTATTTGTTTGCTCTTTCTTTGTGCTTTGAAAGAATTTTAAAGTTTATGTCAGTCAAAATCAATACTACCCAGGTCTTTCCCATCTGTGACTTGTCTAACATGTAATATGCAGTGCATGTTTAAAGTGAAATTAAGTATTCAGGGTACAAACTCACAATGTGAACAAAACAATATATTCATTCTACTAAATGCATGAATTTATTTCGTTCCGACTCCACACAGTCATCCAGGAAAATCTCCATGGCATTTGTTATCCCTATAAATAATGCACTATCACGATCAAAGGAGATGAACAGATTCTATAGGATAATCTCATGTATGCAAATATGTACTCTGTAACAAATTTGTACTAGGTAAATTTTGATCATAGTGGGAAGACAGTAAGCTTCAGAGCACTGGTAGGGAAGATTGTGGAAGAGGTTTTTAATAGGATGAACGTGGTAGTATCTGAACCTCCAGATAACCTTTCAAAATAGGGACCTGCAAATGTAATTTTAGAGTTTGCTGTCACATTTCTGGAAAATAAAACAAAGGTCAAGCAATGGTTTGTTGCTAGGGAAAAAAAAAAAAAAAAAGAAAATGAGAAAGAGAAGGTTTTAAGGTTTTTAGAACTTATATCCTAAACAAATAGAACTGATTATCTTGTCTGGGGTTTTTATACTGATTTTTCAATAGTGAAAAATAAGAAAGCTTGTCAAAACCAAGAAAAACAGTTTACTGGTCATCTACAATCCATCTCCCAGTTTCTTTCTACTGCTCTCCCTGTCTCTGCTGTACATACAAGTGCGTAGTGTTGTTAAAGATTGTTGTTAAGACTAAAGTGCAAGGAAACTGTTGAACTTGCTTTACTGTTGTCATGGAACTATTTACGTATCAATGATTCAGTGGTATGCTCTTTGACTGAAGTTTTCAGATGTTCTTGCCTGCATTTGGAAATTATAATCTGTGTGTCTGGCCTTAAATAAGTGCAAGCTTTCCATTACTCTTGTTTGGTTTTATTACGGTGTACATGTGGTACACGTGGCACAGATTATTGTTTTGCTAATGCCTGGATTGCAGCAGTGAGCAATCCCAAAAGGGATACAAATGTGGCAGGGCTGCAAAATGTGCTGTCAGAGAAAACCTACGATTTCCAGGACTGCGGGAGGAGAACACGGATGCCAGGATTTGTTGTCCACTTCTTTCTCCTTCTCTTCATGCCCAGCCATATGTGCTGGTGAAAAGGACATGTCTCCATCTTGACATGAGTTCAATGGGCTATTCCTTCTCATACCAAAAGGACAAGGTGGGGTGAGAGAGAAATAGCTCACTGTGAGTCACCATCAGTACAAGGACTTCTGGAAGGAAGCAGCATATAACAGGGAGCATGACATGCCAGGAATAGCTTTTTAGCATTGCTTTGCCCAACCCAAATTTAAATACATCTGAAGCTGCTCTGAGTTGGCAGTAACAAACTTGGAGATAGTGACAACTCTGAAGTGCGTAAAACCTATCACCATTCTTAGAAAACTTCATACCTCTTGCTGGTATTTGTTTTGACCCACATTACTATAAAAATAACACTCTAACATGTAGAACAACCTCTCTCCTCTCAAATCTGTTAACTTGTTTTCTGTGTTAAATTTGTGCGTACCCAGTGCATGCTCATATGACAGAAATATGTCTCTGAACAACTGTTGAAACTTGTGTTGCTAATTGCAAGCACTGTCACAGCAGATGGGAAAGCTCTGTTGTGGGTAGGCACTATTCTGTGTTACTTGCTATATAAGCCATAGGAGAAAAAAGCCTGATTCATCAGGGCCAAAACGTCAGCAAGCAGCACTTTGTGTTTTCACTGATAAGTCTGCAATTTCAGTCATGGTGCTAACATCTCAAAGCTTCACTATCACCTGTGTGTATGTGTTTTTTACACAGCCCTGGTATGACAAGCCATCACAGTCAATGGGTATGCAAAGGTTGCAGATATTATTTTTATTGGTAGGAATCAGCCATAAACTTTAAATCCACACCTATGGCTTATTTCTCTAGAACCTTTCTGAAGGATCACCAGCTTCTGGTTTAAGTCATAATATTCTGGGTTTTTTTATAGAGAAATTGGATAGATCAAAAGCCACGCTTCCCTCAGCTTTTAAATTAGAGTTTTTTGAATTTCCTGCTGTTGGGAATTTTATAGATCACCTCCTAAGACCTCACAGAACCTTTTAGACAAAGAAAGTTGTTAAGATGGGAATGTGCTGGATAAATAACTTAAAGAGAATCTTGATAGATTTTAACTCCTTTGGAAGAAGCAGAATATTTTCTCTGAGATTTATATGAAAATCCTCGATAAAAGAAAAAGAAAGGGATTTACATGTAATATATAATATTACCTTGGAGAATGTTTGGATTTTTTTAAGTATTTCTATTTGATTTGAGGCAGTAATGCCCAAATAGTATTTTAGTATGAACTGTGTTGTAGCCTAAAAGGAATCAGCAAGTGGAGTTTTAATGTTGCTTGTGGCTTCATCCTCATCTTCAAATAAACTGAAGTATACCACAGCAAAACAAAATCCTAGCTCAAGGAGGATCACAAAGAAGACAGAGAAAGTTAGATTAATTTATGAATGAAATAGAATGATTAATTTTTTCACATACAGCATTTGACAATCGTAGTGAGTGAGAGATGTGATGAATTTTTAACAGTCTTTATCGTCATTTAACATTGGGAAACCGTGGACATGTATTTTTCATTTCATTGCACTGGGGTAAAAATGTTGTGTCAAAACTAAGACCACTGCCAGACATGCATAATGGGTTCTTTCACATAAAAGAAAAAAGCTAAAGTTAGTTATTCTTGTCTGATTTAAGTGATAACACCTGATAGTGTGCAAAGGGGTGTTCACACTGCATGCAAAAGATGAGATTGAGCTGCCTCCCCTGGGCCCTACACACACACACACACACACATATGATCACCACCTCCTCCTCCTCCTCCTCCTATTCCTCCCTTCTAAAAAAACAGTCCTTAACTTCTCATGTGTGCCACACCACCTTCTGTTCCTTATTTTTTTGAGTGCAGTTTGCAGCTAACATGGATTCACTGCTGTCAATAGTTTGGACTTCCACAAGTTTTGGTGCCGGATCATCATCTCTCTCTGTTGCTGGGACTAAGTCCCATTCCGCTCACTCGTGCACTTCCCCACTCTATCTGAGGTGAAGTCTGAAAGCTTTTAAAGTGTCTGTTACATACGTTTCATTATTATCTGACTATAAGGGAGTCCCACTGTAGGCTAAGTTGCTCTCTACTGATTTCAACTGAAGTTCTGTCTATTCTGTTGTTCCAGAAATGTCCTCAGCTAACCCAAGTCTTGTGAATTGCTTTTCCCCTTCTGTCACATAATTTGTAGCTTACACTGAAACTAATGGCACTAATCTACTTATTCTTAAATGCGTCTCAGGTTCTTCTGAACCTGAGTCTATTTAGACATCATCTCTCTCCTTCTGTGCTTGTTTTTGCTTAGATGTAAAAAGTTAGGAAGGAGGTCTGAGAGGAATCAGTAACCAGGAATTATAGGACTGCTGTAGATAGGCTTTTTTCAGTTTATTTGATTCCCAGAAAGGGAGAGATAAAAAGTGAGCAGAGTGGGGTCACCCTCAGACCTAACTAGAGAGCTCCTTAGAATTGCAGGTGAGGATTGGAGCCAAGGATTGTTCTTCCAGGTGGCTGGCAGGTCTGAAGGCAGAGGGCTGAAAGACTGATCAGTTGTTACTGAGCCCAGAAAATCACAACCAGTATTATAAGCTACTTCTATATGGTAGGAACATGGCTAGCACTGTGGATAATTTTTAAAAGAAGGCCGTTGTGATTAAGGTGTCCTTGGACTTAAAGTACACTCTCTGAAGAATGAACTCTTATGTATTCCATATTTTGAGCTGCAATTAGAGCTAATGGATTTTTTTTTTTATTGATCAGCCCTTAAAATCTCATCAGACTAATGTGATTTGTATACTTGATGTGTGCATTTCATCTCCAAAGTGTAAACTAGATAATGAACTAGAATGCTATGTACTAACCTCCTAGATAAATCATCATCATTTCAGTCATCATCGTGGTAATATTGCTAAGCCTGTAGCAAATTGTTTTGACTTTGGTACTAGGGGGATTTGGGTTTGGGAATTAGCGACTGAGAAACTAAAGCTTACGATCTCACTTATTGCAGAGCAAAGGGAAAAAGGAAAATGGAATATCTTACTTTCTTTATTTTGGAAAAAAAAAAGTGCTAATATTAGACTGAAACTGAACAAATAGAGGAGTTAGTTCCAGTTAATGGAGTAAAGTCGCTCCATGCCTTGAGTTTCTTATTGTAAGATCTCTTTGAAAGCAACAACAGGAACTTTGCTAGATTTCCCATAAAGAAATAAGGTCTACACAAAGAGCTGAGCATGGAGAAGTAGTTGGCTGTGCATCAATCAAAATTTGACTGTTTTCTTACCTGTGAGGCTGATGGGGGTGTGCTCATAATAAGTGGGAAATAAAGTGCTTGTAACCCGTGAGATGTTTTCAGCTACCTGAAGCAAGTTCAGATGATGCCTTTACATCAGGCAATTTGTTATGGAGACCTGATTGTATGCTGTGATACTGTTTAGAAATGATGACACTGCACTGGCTACCAAAAACACCATGATGTGGCTGCGTAGCTCAGGAGGACAGTGTTATTCACAGTTTTAGCAGTTACTGTTGGGTCATAGGTCTTTTAATCACTCTTAACTAAATTGATAAACCCCTAAAAATGTTAGAGAAATGTTTTAAGATCATTAACATTCCCATCCAAATGTGAATTTTGAGCAGTGGGAGGTTGAAAAAGAATGTAAACTGAAAATGAGTCCTTCTCAGTATGCGAAAACCAATATTTGTTAATTGGCGTAATAACAGACTTGAACAACTGAAATCAGAAAAGTATTTTGCAGACAAACTAGGGAAGAGATTGAGGAGGACTGCAAAACTCAGCATCTGCATCCAAAAGCCAACTGCTGACATGCTCTCTTGAGTGTTTTGAATTGAGAAGAATTCTTCAGGTGATCTTTTTTTGACTGGGATTTGGAAGACACTTCTCCAAGAATAAAAGGTAGCAGTGTCAGATCACTAGGAGCCTTTCAAAATGGTCTTTGCCCATGAAAAATAGCATGCTGGGTGAACTGTCTAGGTCTGGTGCTTTCTTGCTACTATGTTGTGGTGCAAAATAGTTTTGCATGAATATATGTTGTTTTTCTGGGCACAAGCCAGTCTATTGACTTAAAAGTCTGGCAACGTATGTGGTATACAGGGCACACTGCAGCAGGCCCAAGCAGTGCATATAACATTTGGCCATCTATTTACCTAAAGTAGCTGAGTTGTTGCACACCTCAGGTGTTGATATTTTATTTTATTTTACTTATAGTTAAAATTAGTAGTTGAAGAAAGGAAGCACTAGTAGTTCAGCCTAGCATCAATACTTACAAGACAGGCTCTTAATCTGCTGGAATAAGTGTTTGGCAATATTGATATTGCTTCCATTTATAAACTTAATAGTTTAATCCACCTTTTTTTAATGCTAGGCTACTCTTTGGTGCCTCCCATCTTTAGACAGACAATTTTGTAACACTATCAGCCACAGCACTAGATATAAATTCTTTTTTAAAGTATTTTAATTATTTTTTTCTTTTTGTGCATTCTGTGAGGTATCTTTGTAAAAACAACCATTCTGATAAAATGCTACAACCATTGTATTACTTGATCATTATTTGTCACCAGATATAGTATTTATGGTAGGTTTTGACATTGCTTCTTTCTAATCATGAAGATATCCTTTAAGTAAACACATTTGTTTTAGCATTTAGCATTGCTTTAGTATACATTTATTCAGATTCATAATTTTTGTATTTCCCCATTATGTTAAGAAATGGAGAATAATTCATATCATATTTATTAGATAATTGCCTTTTTATTCATTGTCTGTGTCAAACTAAATTTGCATGAAAATTGGAATTCAATTAATGCAAAAGCACAGTTTAAACCCATTTGTACTACTTGATTAGAACTAATGGACTTTTTTTCTTCACAGATGTTTTATCTTGAAATTTCTTAGATATCTCCAATGATAAACTAATGAAGAAAAACTTAAAAGCATTTTTATGTTTCAATTTAACAGAGTTAAGACTTTTAAACTTTTAAAACAATGGATTTTATTTGAAATCCATTTTATATTTATAAGCGAACGAAACATAACTGAGGGCCTAGTAGACAAACCTGGAATATCTTATAGATCTGAGATATGAAGGAAATTAATTTTGTATTTGAAAGAATGAAGAATGTCATCCTTATATTTGAACATTGTGGTTTGCAATTATGTTTACTTGTTCAGTTTATGGCTTAAAAGCTGATAGTGTGTACATTAATTTTCAGTATTGTATGTTATTTCAAATTTTCTGGTTTTGCAGATTTGCTTATTAATTTGCTCATTTATCTATTCCTTCCACAGCACTTTGGATGGTTACAGAAACTGAGATTTAAATTAACATCAAGTCTAATGACTACAAATGCAGTTCTAAATTTGCAGTGCGTAACACTTAAGAGAAAAAAATAGTTATCTGTTGACACACAAGGGCAGCAGGCATTCGTATGTTTAAGGATTGATGCACCAAAGGTCAAAATTCAGTTTCAAATTAGTTGGTTCTGTGGTATTGGAGTATAAAAAAGGGTGAGAGACAACTCTCCACTTGAATACATCTATAAATTCACACACATATTTCCTCTTTCTCTCATTGATACAAAACACAAAAGCCTTGTGCAAGGTCCTAACTAAGCACATATATGCCTCTTACAAAGCAAACAAGTGTGTTTGTCATGCTAGAGAGGAGAGTACATGCATTATACTGTTGTACACTGTGATTAGAATGGAAAGAGCAACAGGGGCTGTCACTGTCACACATAAAGAAGTGAAGGATCTCTCCTTGCAGAAAAGCAGGTTTTTAGTTGAATAAGAGATTGAGGGAAAGACCATTACTATGGCTATTGAAGTAGTGATTGTAGCTGTACTAATGGCCACCAAGAAAAATTGCTGTACGGAAGTTCACAGTAGGGCAAGGACAGAGGTGCCAATCTTTACTGAATAGTTATAGAACAAGAGGATTGTTTGAAGACTTGAATGTGTTGCCTTTCAATTCGTTTTACCACATTTGATCACTGACCTGAAAAAAAGAATAATATTAGAATGTGTCTGAAATCTAATTGGGCTTGCATACTGTTAACCAGAACACTTGCTGCTAGCTTGATGCCAAGAAACTCATACAAATATCGATCCATGAAATTCCCAAATGGGAAAGAATCAGCTTTTTGTCAGGTGAAAGAATTTGATGCTAGCCAAAAGAGGAGATGAATTTCACAAGAAAACCCTTTTCTGAGAAATTTTTGGAGTGGATATGCAACTGTCTCCTGCTGTCTAAGACCCTGAACCAGGAAAGCAGTTGAGTACTTCATAAATCCCTCTTATTGAGGAAAGCACTTCAGCACAAACTTAATTTTTGAACTTGAGCACAAAACTGTCCTTTCTGAAAAAGGTGGAAAATATTTTATGACTTCCAAGGGAATCTCACCCCAGCAGGACCACATGTACTTCATGTCTATAATCGGTTTTGTAAATAGTTTACTACTTTGAGACATGAAGTTGTAGTCAAAAAAGAGGCGAAGTGATAAAAGTGAACAAAGGGAGGAAGAGGAATGAGAATAAAGTTGTGGATTACAGATGTTGTCAGTCATAAGAAGAATTCCAGTCCATTATGCTAGATTAGCATGTTTGAAAAAAATAAAAACCTACCTTTTTTTTTTTTTTCCTTTTGTGGAGGTAGTGTTATTTTTATATTCATTTACTAACATTTTTCACACAGTAATACAATGGCCTAATCCATTGTGGCATACCTTGAGTGACTGAAACCAGTATACCAAGCAAGTTGTGAAAAAATTCACAATGTGAAATGTCTACGATGTGAAAGCAAAATTTAATCTTTCTGATATAAAGTGTCACAACCCCTCTTATAATTATGTAGTGAAGCAGATTGAGATAAGAATTTTACTAACACTTCTAAACTCACATTTCTTTGCTGATTTAGGCCAGCAACAAAAATCATTCACGGATTCATGCCTTTGTGCTAGGCAGCACTATATTAAAAGAGAAGAAAAAAAGAGGGGGGGGGGGGGGGGAAGAAAAGCAGCAATAATAAAAAGTAAGATTTTTTTCTCAGATTTACATCAATATTTTTATCCATAGTATTGATAAATTAATAAGCATATGGTCTGCTTCTGGACAAGTTACTGTTCAGCCACTATCTTATTAGAAACCCTAGTAGGTAAAGCTTTAATGGGTACTATCCATCTAGTACTGATTCAGTGGAGCTTTCCAGAACTATCTTTCACTTTCCAAGTGTAAAAGTTTTTTGAGGTTTTTAGCACCATTGCCACCGTTCCAATTTGAGGCATTTTAACCACCACAGACTGGACTACATAGAAACCAGTAGGATATCCTACCAGCTTTGTCTGCTTTTGGTACTGGTACCAGAAGTGTGGCAGAAGTGCAGAAAGCTTTCTTCTTCAGACAACCATCTCCACTCCAGCTATTGTAAAATTGGTAGATGGTGTTACAAAGTAACAGACGCCCCCCAGATTCATGAGTTTTAACAAATCACTTGACCAATGCATTTGTTCATTCAACAATAACATTTGAAATACCCGCCAAATTCCTTCATCTTTTTGCTGTTTAGTCTATTCCCATTATTTCCCTTTTTTTTTGAGAAGGTTATATAAGGGGCAAGCAATAGGAGAAAAACCAGAGATACGTTTGTTCCAATAGCTTAAAGTTTCTAGAATTTGCTGTAACTTCTTTGTGTTAGATGGATTTTGTCCCCGTTCTTCCTTTCCAGTGTGTCTGGGGGAATAGAAGCAGCTCCTTTAATTCACCAGACTCCCACACACCTTCTGTGTGGCTCCCTGATGAAGGAATGTTTAATCCCAAAGCTGTCAAATTTTCTCATACAGCTTCTACGGCATGACTGACTCTCACTGCATATTCTCCTCCTACCAATATGTCACAGGTATATCGATACATTGTAACACCCAGTGGACTGGGGATTTCTGTTAATACCTTTGCCAAGGCGTTGTGAGCAACAGTAGTAGAATGTTTGTACCCCTGAATCCGTCTGTTAACGGTATATTGTACCCTTTTGCAGGTAAAAGCGAATTAAGCCTTATTATGCTCCTGAAGTGGCAATCAGAAAAAATATAACTTTGTTTTCTCAGGTTGTCATCAATGGGTGAGATACTCCCTGAATTGTGTTCAAATCTCACACCAGTCATCAGTGGAGAAACAAGAAGTATCCATTATCTTCTCTGAATTTGAGAGAAACAGATGCTTACATTCCCAAAACTCTTGTTATGGAATTTTTCATTCACATTCAAAGAACCCTAATAATCCAAAGAGCCAGTTCACCCAGTTCCCTCTTGTGGTCTTCAGGTGGGATGGGATATTCTGGAATTCTAAATTTAGCTTTGCATCATTTACAGAAACTTGAAAGTTCTCATATGTATCCTCTGGAAATTTCTTAATGATGTATATATGTTCATACATATAGATGTATGTACATATCACAGAATCACAGAATGTTAGAGGTTGGAAGGGACCTCAAAGATCATCTAGTCCAACCCCCCCTCCAGAGCAGGACCACCTACAGTAGAGCACACAGGAACACGTCCAGGCGGGTTTTGAATGTCTCCAAAGAAGGAGATTCCACAACCTCCCTGGGCAGTGCTCTGTCACCCTCACAGTAAAAAAGCTTTTCCTCATATTTTTATGGAACCTCCTGTGTTCCAGCTTCCACCCATTGCCCCTTGTCCTGTCAGTGGACACCACTGAAAAGAGCCTGACTCCATCCTCCTGACATTCCCCCTTGACATATTTATAAACATTAATGAGGTCACCCCTCAGCCTCCTCTTCTCCAAGCTAAAGAGACCCAGCTCCTTCAGCCTTTATATATTTATATAATTTATATATTTATATTATATTAACTGTTGCAGTGACTTGTTGTAGTACTTGGCCTAAGTGGCTGTCATCTACATATGTGTACTGCATGGTTTATGAATACTACAGCACTCTCACTGAATGCTAAGCAGTGCTGGTTAATAGGCTCACAGTACTTGATTTCTTGCTTGAAGACCAAGTTCCTAAAGTCAGATAATTGTCAGAGGTAATAATTAGAGAATTATTGCTTTGGTTTACAACAAAATCTATGGGTTTAAAACAGGCTCCCTGTGGGAAGGAAAGGGCATAAAACCAGTTCTTGGAACATGCAACATATTTTTATTTTTTTTTAGAAAAAGGAACATATGTTAGTTGTAGGGATTTAGATTCAGTCATCCTTGGAGACTTCTTATGATCTGTTATTCCTGGCAGTCATACATGGAGGGAAAAACTTGGAAATATCACCTGAATGAATGTGAATTTATGTGAATAGCTCAAGAAACCAAAGAAGAAAATTGTCATGGTTTAACTCCAGCCAGCAATTAAGCATCAGACAGCTACTTGCTCACTCCCTTGCCCCCTTTGTGGGATGAGGGAGAAAATTGGGAAAAAAAAAAAAGATGGTAAAAATTGCAGGTTGAGATAGACAGTTTGGCAAGACAGAAAAGGAAGGGAATAATAACAATTACTACTAATAATAATAGAATATATGAAACAACTGGTGTACAATACAGTTGCTCACCACTTACCCAGCTAATCCCTGAGTCACAGTGTCTACTGGTCAACTGTCCCCAGTTTATAAACTGGGCATTATGTCATATGGTATGGAATACCCTTTTGCCTTGCTTGGGTCAGCTGTCCTTGTTGTGTCCCCTCCCAGCTTGTTGTGCAGTCCCAGCCTCTGCTGGGAGGACGGTATGAGAAGCTCAAAAGTCATTGACATAGTATAAACACTGGTGAGCAACAAATGAAACATTGGTGTGTTATCAACATTATTCTCATCCTAAATTCAAAACACAGCACAATGCCAGCTACTAGGAAGAGAATCAACCTTATTCCAGCCAAAACTGGGACAAGAAAGAAGGTGGTGTATTGATATAGGTCATATTTAATTTATGTTGGAACAATCTTGGCACTTTGTGGTATCTGCCACATGAATTTTGAACTTGGGATTTGTGGTATTGTACCAATACCAGGTATTTCATTGTTAGTCATTCTAGCCATGTCAATATACTAGTTACTGTACTAGTTACATGCCCTAGTTACTGTTACTTTATTTTATTAATTGTAGTGAAATAATGACAGATATTTCTTCGAGAAAGTACAATATGTTGGTATATCCCTCTGAGTTCCAGATGTAGGGTCATGACTAGTACAGTAAGAGATAAAAATCATGCTTAACATTCTTTTCCTCTGGTTCTTTTTTTTTTTTTTCCCCACAACAGAAAAAGATACTTGCTTGAAAATCTAAATTCAGACAGGGAAATAACAATTGAATTGACTCTGTGCAAATAGTCATCTGGACTTATTGCATACGTTACTAATGAATCAGGTCTTCTAAATGAAATTTCTTAGACATTAGTAGATTCAATTTTGTATTAGTTCAGAATCTTTTCAATTTAAACCCTCAAGTGAAGTAGAAAAACTTTTTTTTTTGAAAAAAAATACAACAAAATCTAAGTACAAAAGGAAATAAAAAGGAACACAAACCACAACGGTTCTCTGACAAACCATCTGTAATTACAATGGGACCTTTTTTTTTCCAACTGTAAAGTTTGTATTCCTCCAGACACACTTTACTACCCTCAAATTAGAGGACGTTGCATACCATTATTTCATTTAAATACAACAAATACTCGGGGAAAATTTCCTCATGTCCATGTAAAATCCCCTGGCAGTCATAAAATCATTATGGTTGGAAAAGACCTTTAAAATCGTCAAGTGCAATCATTATGTAACTCTATCAGGCCCACTTCTAAACCATGTCACCATATCTAAGGGGGGAGTTGGTCTGTTCTCACAAGGCCATCTCTCTACAATTTCGTTTCTGGTAGCTGTAGAGAGGGATAAGGTCTCCCCTCAGCCTCCTCTTCTTAAGAGTTTCATTGCTGTTCTCTGGACCCTCTCCAGCACCCCAATGTCTTTCTTATACTGCATTGCCCAAATCTGAGCACACTACTCAAGCTGTCATCTCACCAGTGCCGAGTACAGGGAGACCATCACTTCTCTAGTCTTGCTGACCACAACATTCCTGATACAGACCAGGATGCCATTGGCCTTCTAATGAGTTTCAGTTTATACAATGTCCTAAAAAATAATAAAGATATGTTTCCTGCTGATATATTTCATAGAATCATAGAATGTTTTGCGCTGGAAGAGACCTTTAAAGGTCATTTAGTCCAACCCCTCTGCAGTGAGTGGGGATGTCTTTAACTAGATCAGGTTGCTAAATCCACTGAGTTCTCTACATGCTGGTGCATGCACCAGCATTTGTCCAGCATCAAGTTCCCCAATATATTTTCCCATTAGAGTGTGATATGTTTTACTTCCTATATTTTTTCCTCTATGTTTAACGTGGGTGCAACTTTATCAGAGCTGCTAATAGTATTCTACAACTAGTGTGTTGTGAACTTACTTTGGACAGAAAGGCTTTTTTTATTCACTCTGAAATTAGTAATTTACTTTCAATAATTGCTGCACTTTATTTATGGGAAAATTTCTGTTAGTTTATAGGTTCTAAAACTGATTTAATGTCTTAAATTCAATTTACCTATTAATTTCCAAAGCTGTTTTTTCTACATACTACAAAGTAATAGCAATTACATCTATTGTATAATGAAAAAAAAAAAAAAAGAAAAAACAAAGCTATCTTTCCTGTAAAGAGTTTCAGTGATTAAGCTATTGAGATTTCACTGTCTGTGGGAAAAATAATGTAGCTTAGGGAGAGCTCAATGTGTAAGAGGAACAACATGCCTGAAAGCATTAGACAACATTAGCTTGTGTTTCTAGAGCCATTCAAAGCCCGGCAAATGTTTACTCATATGTTGTAGATTTATAGAGAGTATAAATTTTTGTAGATGTACTGATTTATGGAGAGTATAAATTCAACTTTGAAACAAGGGAAAGAGCAGCTTCTTTACTGCTTGGAGTCTTTGAGTCAGGATAGCTACCTTTTTGACAGAAATGGTACAGCTGATCATGCAGGCTCTAGTCATGCTAGTGAGTATAATAATGCCTTTCTTGAGGACATCCCAGTTTTTCCTGTGTCTAGATAGAGTGGTATCTGAAATCTCTAGCATGTATTTTGTAATTTTGTGTTGTCTGAAGTGGTAGATGATACTGTGTTGTCAGTGGAGAGTAGCACTGATAGGCTTTTCTCCTTGGCTCAAAATCTTCTTTTCCATCTTAAGGGTTTGTTCAAAGCTGTTTTATGACATTTTTTCCTTAGATGAAGTATTCATAATGCTATTTTGTGGGGATTGATTCCATCAACTTTTTAAAGAGTTGACAGACTTTTAGAGTCCTCTTGGTTTTTTTTCTAAATGCAATGCAAGAAATTGCAAATGAGAACTAGTCAGTACGTCTTTTCCAAATACTGTGATTGATGGTTTTCTGTATTTACTGAGACCATATCTATGATTGCACTTGCAAAAAAATCCTATTGGTTTCCTCCCTGCCCCAAATATTCCCTCTGAAGCGGTGATAGTTCTCTTACAACAATGGAAGTGGAAGAAAGCATTTAATCCAAAGAATAGCGTTATTACTAGGAAACTATTACTAGAAAAGGGTATTTAGTTAGAAGGAAATTGGTTACTAACTAATTATTAAAAGTAAGTTAATCCTAGAGAAATTAATCCTGGATAGATGGTCAGCAGTGTAAGGATACAGGCTGTATATTTCTAGGCTTTTCTAGCCTATTTAACTTAGGCTACCACTTTCTGTTGCCATTGAAGCTGATAGCAGATAGTTTAAGAGATCTGTGGATGGCAGGATGAGGCTTTGCTCTTTCATGTTCTACATTTACCATAATTTCCTTTGCCTGTTGTGAAGCAAACTTTATACACTGGGGGATTCCTCTTTCACTTTATTAGGGCTCTTGAATGACTGCTACAGAGCAATTGATTTGCAAAACATTCCTTTGAGCACCATAATTCAGAGAAAATGGACCTATTTCCATAAAGATTTCAAGTGCTGCTCAGATGGATTTTCATCTGATGGGAAAGACAGGAAAGCATCAAGGGAAAACTGATAGCACAAGGTGACACAAAATAATGTACCAAGGAAATTCCCACTTTAGTTAACATTTTATTACATTTTCTGACTTCATACTTAGATTGTATGGATTTAAAGCAAATTCTTCTAGAAGACTAGTGTGATCCAGTTCCCTTCTGTGAACTGCACATGCTGCCTGTGAAGATTATGCAGAATTTGCTTCCTTTATTCAAATCAGAGCTATTTATGTATTTTATATTTTATGTTCTAAATACTATTTTAATAACTGTATTTCAGTTATCTACTTTCAACTTGCCATCTGAAGAGATGAGCTTAGCTGAAAGCTTCTTCTACTGAAACTAGCTAAACAGAAACTGGATGACAATATTTAGCTTTCTGACAAATGGAAAAGAAAAAAGACCACATGGAGTCAGTCTGTATTCTACCCCTGTGTCCTCCTTCAGTTCTGGCTAAGGGTGACATTGCATCCACAGATGCTTCGAAGTGCAAGGATATGCTGTTTTACAGAGGAAAATGTTAACACAATTCAAATGAGTTCATATCAGCTTCTTTCGTTAAATAAAGTTGCTCGAACTATTTTCTTTGCAGACATAAGGCACACAATTGAATAACATGCAGAGGCTGCTCTTTTATCTGTATTCATTTAAAGCAATTTTTCTTCTTCTCCTGTGCTCCCCCAGCGTTATAAGAAGTTCAAGGAGATGCTATGTCTAAAAATCTTAAGAGCTCAACCTAAAACAGATTACCATCACCAACTAAATAGGATATTCCTGAGAAAGGCACACCTGTTAGAGGGAAAAAAAAAGCAAACAACCAACTTTGATTTTATGAGGTTGGGTTTTTCTGGGCTTTGGTCGAATTTTGTTAAGATGTGAGTTACTTTTTGCCTGTCCTGTGTGCTGCTGTAGAACTGTGAAGATGTTAGTGGTAGGACTTGTCTCTTAGTCTTAGTGCAGTCTTGCTGTCACTTAAATTTTAATAAAGATTATATGCCTGAACTCAGATAGAAATCCCAGGTCAATCATAGAATCACAGAATCATAGAACAGTTCAGGTTGGAAAAGACTCTTGAGATCATTGAGTCCAACCATTAACCCTATGCCACAAGTTTGTCCCTAAATCATATCACCCAACATCACATCTAAGTGACACTAAAACACATCCAGGGATGGCGACTCAACCACCTCCCTGGGCAGTCTGGTCCAGTGTCTGACCACTCTTTCTGTGAAGAATTTCTTCCTAATGTCCAGTGTAAACTTGCCCTGTTGCAACTTGAACCATTTCCCCCTGGTTCTGTCCCTAATTACCTGTGACAAGAGACCAGCACCAACCTCTCTACAATGTCCTTCCAAGTAATTGTAGAGCAGGATGAGGCTCCCCCTCAGCCTCCTCTTCCTTAGACAATACACCTAGGAAGCCATGATCCTCATTTCAAAACAGATGTCTAAATAGGAAAACAATGTCTGAAATGAGGAGTTCAGAAAGCAAGACAATGTTTTTGTTGAGGAGGTTGAAATCAGGTTGCCAGTCTCTAGGTCAACCTGTTAGATCCTGCTCTGTAAAAGCAGGAGACAGGAAGTAGTCTGTCTTTTGTATGTTGCCCTCTGTAACTGTTTTTTAAAAATAATAGAATCATAGAATCGTATAATGCACTGAGTTGGAAGGGACCTCTAGAGGTCATCTAGTCCAACTTCCCTGCAAGAAGCAGGGACATCTGATTGCTCAGAGCCCCTTCAAGCCTGACCTTGAATGTATTCAGGGACAGGGCCTCCACCATCTCCCTGGGCAACCTATGCCGGTGTTTCACCACTCTCATTTTAAAAAATTTCTTCCTTAAACCCAGTCTAAATTTACCCTCTTTTAGTTTAAAACTGTTATCCTTTGTCCTGTTGTAACAGGCCTTGCTGAGAAGATTGCCTCCATCTTTCTTACAGGTTCCCTTTGAAATACTGAAATGCTGAAATAAGGTTTCCCTGGAGCCTTCTCTTCTCCAGGCTGAACAACCCCAACTCTCTCAGCCTGTCTTCATAAGAGAGGTGCTTCAGCCCTTTGATTATTTTTGTGGCCCTCCTGGACCTGTTCCAACAGGTCCACGTCCTTCTTGCGTTGGAGGCTAACCAGAGGCAATGTAGGCCCACTGATGAATGAGGTGGGTGCCTTGGTGACAGAAGATACAGTGAAGGCAGAATTACTGAATGCCTTCTTTGTCTCTGTCTACTCTGCCAGAGGCTGTCCTGAGGAGCCCCGTTCCCCCGAGGCCCCAGAGGGAGTCAGGGCAGTGGAAGAGTTTGCTTTAGTCGATGAGGGCTGGGTTAGGCACCAATTAAACAATCTGGACATCTATAAATCCATGGGTCCAGATGGGATGCATCCACGGGTGCTGAGGGAGCTGGCTGATGTCATTGCTAGACCACTCTCCATCATCTTTGCCAAGTCTTGGGAGACGGGAGAGGTGTCTGAGGACTGGAGGGAAGCAAATGTCACTCCAGTCTTCAAAAAGGGCAAGAAGGAGGACCCGGGTAACTATAGACCGGTCAGCCTCACCTCCATCCCTGGGAAAATGATGGAACGACTTATCCTTGGTGCCATCTCAAGGCATATCAAGGATAAGAGGGTCATTAGAGACAGTCAACATGGCTTCACCAAGGGGAAGTCGTGCTTGACTAACCTCATGGCCTTTTACGAGGATATAACAAGGTGGATAGATGATGGCAGAGCGGTGGATGTGGTCTACCTTGACTTCAGTAAAGCATTTGACACAGTCTCCCACAGCATCCTTGCTGCTAAACTGAGGAAGTGTGGTCTAGACTCTCGGATAGTGAGGTGGACTGTGAACTGGCTAAGGGGAAGAAGCCAAAGAGTCGTGGTCAATGGGGTGGAGTCTGGTTGGAGGTCTGTATCCAGTGGAGTCCCTCCAGGGTTGGAGGGTCGGTACTGGGACCAGTATTATTCAATATATTCATCGATGACTTGGATGAGGGACTAGAGAGTACTATCAGCAAGTTTGCTGATGACACGAAGCTGGGAGGAGTGGCTGACACGCCAGAAGGCTGTGCTGCCATTCAGCGAGACCTGGACAGGCTGGAGAGTTGGGCGGGGCAAAATGTAATGAAATATAACAAGGGTAAATGTAGAGTCTTGCATGTGGGTAGGAACAACCCCAGGTTCCAGTGTAAGTTGGGGAATGACTTATTAGAGAGCAGTGTATGGGAAAGGGACCTGGGAGTCTTGGTGGACAGCAGGATGACCATGAGCCAGCACTGTTCCCTTGTGACCAGGAAGGCCAATGGCATCCTGGGGTGTATTAGAAGGGGGGTGGTTAGTAGGTCAAGAGAGGTTCTCCTTCCCCTCTACTCTGCCCTGGTGAGACCCCATCTGGAATATTGTGTCCAGTTCTGGGCCCCTCAGTTCAAGAAAGACAGGGAAGTGCTGGAGAGAGTCCAGCACAGGCCAACTAGGTTGATGAAGGGAGTGGAGCATCTCCCTTATGAGAAAAGACTGAGGGAGCTGGGGCTCTTTAGTTTGGAGAAGAGGAGGCTGAGGGGTGACCTCATTAATGTTTACAAATATATCAAGGGTGAGTGTCACGAGGATGGAGCCAGGCTCTTCTCGGTGACAACCACTGATAGGACAAGGGGTAATGGGCTGAAACTGGAACATAAGAGGTACCGCTTAAACTTGAGAAGAAACTTCTTCTCAGTGAGGGTGACGGAACACTGCAACAGGCTGCCCAGAGAGGTTGTGGAGTCTCCTTCTCTGGAGACATTCAAGATGTGCCTGGACATGTTCCTACATAGCATTATCTAGGCGCTCCTGCTCTGGCAGGGGGATTGGACTTGATGATCTTTCGAGGTCCCTTCCAATCCCTAACATTCTGTGATTCTGTGATTCGGTGAGGCTCCAGAGCTGGACTCAGTACTCCAAATGAGGTCTCACCAGAGCAGAGCAGAAGGGCAGAATCACCTCTCTTGATCTGCTGGCCACACTTCTTTTGATGCAGCCCAGGATATGATTGTCCACCCGGGCTGTGAGTGCACATTGGTGGCTCATGTCCAGCTTTTTGTCCATCAGTACCCCCAAGCCCTTTTCCACAGGGTTGCTCTCTATTACATCATCCCCCAGGTTGTACTGATAATGAGGATTGCCCTGATGCAGGTGCAAGACCTTGCACTTGTCCTTGTTGAACCTTGTGAAGTTCACATGGGCCCACTTCTTCAGCTTGTCCAGGCCCCTCTGGATGACATCCTGTCCCTCTGGTATATTGACTACACCACTTAGATTGGTGTAATCTGCAAGCTTTCACTCAATAGCACTGTCAATACGGTTGAAGATACTGAACAGCACTTGTCCCAGCATGGGCCCCTGAGTGGCACCATTTCTCACCCATCTCTGGACATGGAGCTGTTGACCACTATCCGCTGGATGCAACCATCCAACCAATTCCTCATCCACCAAACAGTCCACCCACCAAATCCATATATCGCCAATTTAAAGAGAAGGATGCTGTGGGGAACACTGTTGAAGGCCTTACAAAAATCCTGCCAGATGATGTCTGTAGCTCTTCCCTTGTCCTCTGAAGTCACTCCATCATAGAAAGCTGTTAGATTGGTCAGGCTAGACTTGCCCTCGGAAAAGTCACGCTGGCAGTCTTGGATCACCTCCCTGTCCTCCACGTGCCTTAACAGAACATCTAAGAGAATCTGTTCCATGATCTTCCCAGGCACAGAGTTGAGGATCTGTGAAGAATCAGTTATTAATACAGTGCAAATGAAAGGAGAATTAGGGCCAAGTTATCTCATTCCCTAGGAAATAATTTTAAACTGCAAACATGTATATGTAATGTACTATGAACACAAACAGTTATATGCTTTTTCTTCAAAGTAGGGTGGAGGCATGAAATGTGGTCCCAGAAAGAAAACCTTGGTTTAGAAGTGAACAAGGAGACTTCCTACCCAAGTACTATAATTTCCCATTTATTTAGAATTACTTTCAATATTTGTTATTAGTCTTTGGATTTATTAAAAATTTTTATGTGTAGAGCTCCAAGTGATGGGTAAAAGCATTGGGTTGATACTGTTTTGAGAATGGTATGTCTACTCTAGACATTTCCTTCACTAGCCTGTTTCAAAAATAGGTGAATTTTTATGGCTGTCACATTGTGGAATGTAGGATTAGAGGTTAAGATTTTATTGGGTTTGGTTTTTTTAATAACTCAATTCAAGAATTAGTGACTCTCCTACACCTTCTTCTGTAAAATGATTATTCAAAGTAAAAAATATGGTGTGTCTCTCAACATATAGCATCTAGCAGTAGTCTGAATCTCATATTTGTTCTCGCTTTTGTGGAATAAGAGTGGAAAGTACCTTGTTTCTCCCTTGAATTGAGCTATGGTCTCGTTAAATGCTTCAGTTCTGTATAATTTGGCCTTCTGGAAAGGTGGAATGGAAAGATCTAGCTATGAAATGCATGGCAAATCTTGCAAGTATTGGGAGTATTGGTATAAAATTCTGCCTTGTTGCTAAGAGCATCATATAGGCTCAAAGGTGAGAAGGAATGCTGATCTTGCCTATGGCAGTGGGTATCATGGAGACAGTGTACTCATGCCTATGTAAGCAGAACTGAATAACTGGTTGACCAAAATCCTACGAAGGTTTGGAGTTTCTTGGTAATTTCCTGGAGCAGAGTTGTCAGCTGGGTGTGGTCATCAGCTGCCAGTTGGGATTCAAGCCAAATGGAAAACTAGCAGCAAGATGACCTGCTCACATTAAGTAGAATGAAGAGCTCTTGATCCTTGTGTGGACAGCTTAATCTATTTTATAGTGCAGTTTCCCATCAGTAAAATGGGGATAATTGCATTCTACTGCCCTCAGGGGTGCTGTGAGGGTAAATATATTACATATTGCACAGTGTTCTGATGCATTGGCCAGGAGAGCTGTAAAAATTCTGGGAAATAGAATAATTTTCACAGCAATTAGGCAAGTCTGAAGGAGAGACAGGCATGTACTAGTCAGAGACTTTGAAATTCACTTCTCATCCTACACTCAGATTGCACGGACAATTAACAGTAAGAAAAACTTAGCACAAAATCAGGGTTTGCTGATTTTGAACTGATTTTGTACCGGCTCTTAGAGGTGATATTGACACTCTCCTGTCATTAAAACCATTACAATTCTTCAGCAGCTTCCCTGGACTACATTAACACACAGAGCTATCTTCTATCAGAACCCTGAGGTTGCAGTATGGGTCTTTAGTGTAAATGAATGTTATGTTTTGTCATGTTGGGGAAGATCCTTGGCTCTGTTGGCCTAGCTGGGGGACACCATATGGGTTCCCTGAAGTTTTTATGTGCAACAGAAAATGTCAGAAAAGGACTAGATGCTGAGATACTGTAATAATGTGGGAACACCTGTGGATTTGGTTTCCTTGTTATGCAACAGATAATTCTAAAAGTTCTAGGGCAAAAGGTTTCCCACAGTTGCAGTGGCTTTTAGGGAAACTCATAAGAGGTAATACATCTTCTATGAATAGATTTGAGGTGACTGTAAGAATAGATTTCAGGACACAGGAAGAAGCCTTTCCATTGATTTCAGGGAATGTTATTTCAGGGTGCAAGTGAATGAAGAATGTGACTAGTTTTGCACAGAAAGTGCTAAGTGCTTTTCTGACAAAATTTGCAACTGCTGGTGTTTTCTCACCTCTAAACCTTGGCTGTGATGGCAGTCTTCCTGAGGAATACCTCTCGGACTTGGTCAAGGTGAAATCAAAATAAGAAATCTTTGTTGTCCCAACTGTGAGAAGTTCAACTTGCTACCATTTTTCCTTTTGGCAGGATCTTGGAACTCATAGTATCCAACAAATGCAAACGATGTTGCTAATTTAATTAAGCAAGCCACATGAAATCAGGAAAATTACAGCCCATGGTCAAGAGCTGGATTTTATTTACTGGAATTGCATCAATAGCTAATTGCAAAAGATTACATAGTTGCTTCTGGTCGTGATTTAACCCCAATAGGCAGATTATCCCCACAAAACCACATGCACACTTTCCCCCCACCCCTAGCGAGACGGGGGAGAGAATCATAAGGGTAAAAGTGAAAAAACTCATGGGTTGAGATAAAACTGATTTAATAGAGAAAGCGCAAGCTGCATGCTCAAGCAAAACAAAACAAAATTCTCTGCTTCCCATTGACAGGTAGGTGTTCAGTCTTCTCCAGGAAAGCAGGACTCCATCACATAAAATGGGAAGACAAACACCATAACACTGAATGTCCTTCTTCCTCCTCTCATTAGCTGGAGCCAGCTGCCTCAGCTGTGTCCTCTCCCAACTGTGCCCCCACAGCCCACCAACTAGTGGGATGCAGCAGTGTGAGAAGCAGAAAAGACTTTGATGCTGTGTAAGTACTGCTCAGCAACAACTAAAACATCCCTATACTATCAACACTGTTTTCATCACAAATCCAAAACACAGCCCATATGAACTACTATGAAGGAATTAACTCTACCCCAGTCAAAATCAGTACAACAGAAGAAAAAAGGTCTACATATCTGTGTACCTGATTTTTATCATGGCAGTATTTGAGTAATTAATGAACTTTCATATGCTTATCCTCAGAGCATCCCAGCAATGGAGGAAATACTCTGTTTGACCATTGTAAATCTGAAGGATGATGAGGACAAGGGTCAGAACTTTTCCAATTTACTTACAGGGAAATACGTTGCTGCTAGCTAACTGCAGTTCATGTTATGGCCAAAATACAAGGCTTTTGGAATGCTATCACATTTGCCATGCAAGTCAATGTAAGTGTTAATGGAAAAAGTTAAATCTACAAAATCTTGTGACAGAGTGGAAGGTGTCTTTGACTCTAAACTTGAGATGTTGAGAGTAAGGTTTGTGATTTCTGCAGTACAGTTTAAGTTTTAGCTCTTCTCTCATTGGTTCCTGGCTTCTAATGACCTGTTTTATGTTTCCCTTCTTCCCCTTTTCTTGTCCAGCAATAAAACATATGAAGAGTCAAGAAAGGATCAGTAATCCAGAGATGCTTTTCTCTCTCTTCAGGACTTATTTTCTCCAATCTATATTACATTTGTGTCAATTGTCAATAATTGATAATTAGTTGCCTTGCATTCCTCTAATGTAACACTCATGCTGCACATTAACCTGTCATGTATCGTAGGGCAGATTTTAATGTGTATTTACTTGGGAATTTGGGGATGGAGTTGGGAGAGGAACTGTCAAGCAACCTCTGGCTTGATGCGTCAGCTGAATATCTCAGGAATTCAGAGTACTCCTCTTTCTACATTACAATATAAGTTGTGATGCACTGCAAATTGCTATTTTCTGGCTGTTCTGCTACCTCAGTTCAACACAAATGCTCGCTCACAGTTGTGATCAGGCTTTGCTTAGGCAACTGTAGCATCCAGGCTAGCATTGTTAGGCTGTTATTTGCCCTCACATGTTGATCTGCCATCATGACTGCTTTTCTATCTCCCCTGCTGCAGGAGATCAGATGTACTGCAAAACCAAGAATGTTACAAACCTCAAAACCACTAGTGGGAACATACAGCTGTATTCTCTTTCTGACAAGAGAGTTCAGTTGCTTGCAGAGCAATGGTGATTTAGTTCAAGTTTGCATCTCCTCAAGTAGTCACTGCTGTTTAGTAGTAAAAATAAGAAAGCAGAGTTCAGGAATTCAGGTCTTACATCGTATTAACTGTGGCAGAAGTGGTGGCTGACAAGTTCTGTGCATAAATGCTGTCAGCCCCTGTGCAGTTCTAAACTTCACCTCTTTGGTTAGTAGTCTCAAGGAGTAAAATGTTTTCTGTTCCTATAAGATTTGGGGCTATTTGAGCAGCATAAGAATTTCCATTTCAATTCCCATCTTCTCGTTCTGAGGCAAAACCGTAATAGATCACAGAATCATAGAAAGATTGAGGATGAAAGGGATCTCTGGAGGTCTTCTGGTGAAACACAGTCACCTAGAGATGGTTGACCAGGACCATATTCAGACAGCTTATAAATATCTCTAAAGATGGAGTCTCTACAACATCTCTAGACTACCTGTGCCAGTGCTTGATCACTCTCACAATGAAAAAGTGTTTCCTGATGTTCAGGGTGAAATTTTTGTGTATCCATTGCTTCTGACCCTGTCACTGAACACCACTGAGAAAAATCTGGTTATATTGTCTTTTTGATATATCTATGTATATTTGTATACATGGTGGGGCTGTTGGTTGACAGCCAGCTGAATATGAGTCAGCAGCGTGCCCAGGTGGCCAAGAAGACCAATAGCATCTTGGTTTGCAACAGTAGTGTGACAAGAAGAAGTATGGAAGTGTCTTTCTACTAATACAGGGGCAGCTTCTGGTGTTTTCTCACAGAAGCCAATCCTGCAGCCCCCTCCTGCTAACAAAATCTTGACAAATTAACCCAATAATGGCTATTAAAATTTAGGCAATGTGATTAGCTTTTGTGCAGTGAATGGCTCACAGTTTTGAGCTGAATCCACACATAACTGCAGGACTCCAGGAGCTGGAGATGGGAGAAATTACCAAAGAGCTGCTGTTTGTCATATTGTAAAACAACAGATTTGGGAGTATAACAGTGTGGGATGCAATAGACTAGAACACAACTTTTTCAGCAGGATTGGAAAAAATAGAGTGGAAATAAAAGATCTGTGCCCTGACAGACACACTGCTCTGGTCTGTGTGTGCTGACTTTAGTGGCATAAGCAGATGGGAGTGAGTTTGGAATAACATAAGATGCATAAAGGAATGCAGCAAAGAGAAATTGACTTTCTGGGCTATGAGCACACATTGCTGGCTCATATTCAGTTTTCTATCCAACAACACACCCAAGTCTTTTTCCTCAGGGCTGGGCTCGATCCACCCATCCCCTAGCTTCTATTTGTGTTTAGGATTACCCCAACCCAGGTGTGGGACCTTGCACATGGCCTTGTTGAACTTCATGAGGTTCACAGGGGCCCACTTCTCAAGCTTGTCAAGACCCTTAGCCTCCAGCATGTTGGCCGCACCACACCTCTTGATGTTATTGGCAAACTCACTGAGGGTGCACTCAATCCCACTGTCCATGTTACCAATAAAAATGTTGAAAAGAATCAACCCCAATACCAACCCCTGATTTCTATCTTTTGCAACTCCAAATCATGTTCTTTGATGGAAGTATTGAAGCTGGTTAAGACAAGAGTATTTTTATTTAAATGGAAATTTATCTTTTTACAGTTTCTTTAATAAAATGGAATAAAAATGGAAAACGTAACTTTATGCTGAACTGATACACTGGAGGAGTAGCTCTTCTGTTTCACTTCTCTTTGTCCCCTCATCTGGCTCCTCTTCTATATTCAATGTAGAAAGGGGGCCCACAAAATCTAGAAGTTTAGAAACAAATGAAGAGCATTATAGGTAATTCCATCTGACCTGACAATTTTAATGTTCAAAAAAGATGAAGCAACAAACATATTTATTGTGAAAATGTTGCTGCACTTAGCTGCTTTAAATAAAGGAAATTTAAAAAGTATATACTCACAGTTAAACTTTTGGAAGAGACAAATGTTTACAGGTTCTGTTATATACACTGCCATTTTATGTGTGGAAAACTCAGCCACGTCTATTTGTTGGGATATAATGTGCTTTACATGACAGTATTCCAGACACATAGCTCAGTAACTTGTGCAAGTGCACATTTAGAAGGTTAAAGGTAAACATTTAAAGACTTTTAACATTTGAAGTCTTAAGTTTGGTTTAGCATCAGTTCTGCTTTTCACTGAAACATTCATTTGTGCTTTCCACTCCAGTATTCTGACTTCCTCAAAGTCATGTTGTCTGTTTGGGCTTTCTAACAATGCAGAGAGGCAACATCAAAGTGCAAGCAGAAGGTAGCTTTGAGCTCTAGACTACTTTCTGCTTCTTCTTTCTGCTGTTCAACCTTTCTGTCTTGGTTTTGCACGTTTTCTTGCAAAGCCCTGAGGCATACTTTCAGAAAAAAAAACCAAAACAACACCAGTTCAAGTAATCTTCTAAGCTTACAAAAAGTCCTTCCAAAGTAAGAAAAGTAGTGTCCACAGACTGAAGAAAATATGTCTTTCCTTAAGGAAACAGGTGTTGCTCTTTCAGTGTTTTATTTACTAGTATCGCTTCTTCCCCTTTTTTAAAATCTTCATCAATACTTCTTCTATTGCTTGACATCACAGCACCTCAGACCCTATTATTTTAAATTAAACTTATCTACCATTGTTCCATGTCCTCCTTATATGGATTCACAGTCTTTCCTTCCCTTACCTGTTATGCATGTACTTTCTTTGCTTTTGTTTCTGAAATCACATTTTATTATCTGCATGCCTGCATTATACAGGTGATTTCTTTAACACTCATGCCATGTATTTATTATCATTGCTTTCTTCATCTTCTAAAGATTAATACAGAGTTAAAGTGAGAAAAAGCATCCCTAGGAACTCAAATATCTTTTCCCTGTATTATTTATGGGTGTATATAAATAATATTAGTTATACTGATGATTCTGTGAAAAAGTCATTCTCGTTCCTTTGAATTAATTAGCTAATGCAAAGCTGAAGGTTGTCCAGCAGACACACAAAAAAGATGTACCATTCTTGAAATTAAAGAGCTGTGGGGGTAGGTAAATTGAAATTTGTTTACAATAAGTAGTCACTCCTATTTTAATACATCAACTGTGAAGCTGTCAGTTGCTTTGGAAAATAGCTGAGGTCATTTCAAAGTTAGCAATTAATTTCCTTCTTATTAATTGATGAACTGGTGACAATGGATTGCAAATCAGATAACATTTTTATTATTTATTTTCAATCTTTCTGTTAAGATTTATTTAAATTCCCTATTGCAAGCTATGGAACACATGTGGTATCTGTTTGCCTGCTTACCTCAAAAAAGCCTGCAGTTACCTCGTTATATGAAGAGAACAGTGGAAAATGTCACATATACAGTTATACTGGATGTTGCTGTTAATCTGAGGCACTTGTCATCCTTTTTATGGATCACGTGTCTAAAGAATACATAGTTTACAGCAGAAATCTTAGAGGATTCAATTTGGAGTCCAAGTGTCTAAGCACTTATAAGGACTGTAAGGGAGACCTTATGCTTTTAACTACTCTAAAATTAATTTTCGGTGAGCCCATTGTTGTTGGTTATGTTGTGGCATGTTGTCGTCAGCAGAATCTTTCCCATTCATGTACGACATGAGAAATATCTAAATTCTCTCAAAGGAAGTAAAAGGACTCCTTGCAATACTTCTAAGCTTTGGATCAAGCCCTGAGAGTATATGGAAGAGAGCCGTGTCTTTGACCTTTCTTGACAGGGTTCTTGGTAGTCACCGTCTGGAGCACAGTGGTAGTTTTGAAGTCTTGTGAAGCTGCAGGATGCTCCCAGTTTTCTGAAGTAGGGAAATCAGTGAGAGAGCAAGGAACATTAAAACATTTGTTGATATCACTTAGGAGCAGTGAATGAAAAGGCCAGAGCAATTTATTCATTTCTCTGTCAATAGCTGCTTGGATGGTGAAAAGCAAGGGGGAGGACTAGAAAGCCAAAAGTATCTTAGTACGATAGATAGTACAATAGAGAGTGACTGTTTATGCTATTATTTTCCAAAACGTATGGCTTTTTACTGCAGTTGTCTATGAATAATGCAAATGTCAGACGGGGGACTTGAACAGTATGTCGTTTATCTTCCCTGGACATGAACTAACTTTTTAATATTTCTTACAGAACCTATCTGAAGGCCATACCCTCATGTCTATGTTCACATATGATGTGACACTTCAGCTTCCAAGCAGTTCACTGAAGTACATGAAATTATTTTAATAAACTTTTTACTCAACTGTACCTCATTGTTCTACCAACCGAAGCAAATCAATGGGATATAATGTAAAAATAGTGTGGTTTTCTCCTTTTAAAAAAAGAGAAGTGCCAGAAGGGCCAGTCAATACTCTGAAGACCTTGCTGGGACTACTGAGGGACTGTAGTGCTTAGATGGTGCTGCTGTGATGGGTAGTAGCATAAAGCTCTAAGACAAGCACACAAGATAATTAAAAGTGGCAGAAATGGCTTCTTAAGAGTATACTATTTAATCATCAGCTTCCTATCATCATCATCTCATCATATGGCTCACCAGCAGTCTTGCTGAAAGATTTTATATTGGGTTTTGTGGTGATGTGCATGTCAAAAAGCTGGAAATTATTTTTTAGCTAATTTCAAAGGCTGGATACCTTGCAGGACTTTTGAGTGCTATGTTCTTGTGTGTCCTGCGTAGGGAGAGCTTACTAGTCAATCAGAGCTTAAAGAAACATATGGCAAATTAAACAAAAAACCAGAAATTCTTTGGGGAAAGAAGCCTCAGAAAAAAAAAAAAATGAAACAACCTCAAAACCCAACAAAATCAAGATGAAGTAAATAAGTAGTAAACCCTGATTTATCTGTGAGAAGTATTGACGGCAAATAGGTGATCATCTGGAGCCTTGGGACTGATGGGTTTATGATGTGCCTGTGTGGATATTCATTTTCTTACATTTTCTTCTTGCATGTAGTTTAGTTTTCATTGTGAAATGAATATGATTTACATTTTTATGTCAGATATCTCAGAAGCCAATATGAGAAATCAGTAACACATAAGAAATTTGATCAATATAAAATGTTTAAATAAAACACCTGCCAACAAAGACTAATGTTAACAGATAGTTAACATAATATAGGTAAGATTCTGTTTCTATTTTTATAGTGCTTTCCAAATCAGTTTCTGGCTTTGCTAAAGTGCTTTTATGAGTTCAAAAATAGCACTACACATGTGGATAAGTGTGACTTTTCTTGATATGTCTTGTGTGTTGTAATAATTGACAGTATTTTCATCTTCCTATGTACTGTAATTTCCAAAGAACAACAGATTAAAGTATATGGTGAAAATTACATTATTTCTGATGTTGCATCAAAATGGAAAGCATTTTGCCACCCTGACTTGTCACAATTCACACACTCTCCTAAAGAGTCTTCAGAGTGAGTAACAAAACACAGAAAAAAAGTCTTATTGTGAGAATCCTGCTGAACATACAGTGGAAAAATATGACCGGATTTTAGTAAAATGAACTGTTCTGGTATGTGAGGACCTCACTGAACGCCTGGAAGATAAAACCGGACTAGGCTTGAGTAAAAACAAGCTGTTCTGAGCAAGTTACACAGGATAATAGTTGATGAATGCATTAAAAAGATCAGGCTGAGAAACTGCATGGAAGTGTATGTGGAGGGATGCGACTAAATCACGAGGATGAAGGTATCAAGAAAAACGTAAATAATCCTGTTTGACTTCATAGTTCAGATACAGGAAACTACACATAAGTGGCTCTCCAGGCCACACACACGCTCACACATATATTCATGCACAATTTCTCTTCTACTTTTTACTACTGCTTTTACTTTGACAATAAAAGGCTTTACTTTCAATTCAGACCAGAGGCTGCTGTCTCCTTCATCGTCACATCCCATCATCCATTCAGATATCTAAATAAGCAGGTACATTTTCAAAAGTGCCGCTTATTTCCTGGTGGAGCTCATCCATGTGCCTGTTTGTGGTATATGGATTTTTAAGAACCCAGTGCCTGCAGCCCCTGTAGAAAATGGAAGAAAACGACCACTTATTTCAGCAGCACATTTTGAAAACCTGCTACCTTAATTTTGTTGGCTAAATATCAGCTCCTTTGGAGATGTGTCCAATATAAGTATCTAAGTCTGGAAAATTTATCTCTATTCAAAGCCTTATTTAATTTGTGGACCAGTTTTTGTTTGTTTGTGTTTTTTTTTTGTCAAACTTCAGAAATAATTCTCAGGGGTGGATGTTTTCTGTGTTGGCATTTAATGAGTGAGCTGCAGAAGAAAAGTTTTAGGGGCCTTGTTATACACATTAGTATATAAACCGTTGTCAGCAAAGTGACACTAATTCTCCAATTTGCATGTTATCAATCATTGAAGAATTTGTGTAGTGAGCAGCTGTGTTTCCAGATGAAACAAGTAGGTTTGCAGACACGCTGAATATTTTGTGCTGATGGTGAGATATAAAAGTCTGGTGAAGGTGATTTCCATCTCAGAAAAAAACACCCCTCAGGAAGATTCAAGATTTCATTTTCAAGGGTAAATACTCTCCTCTGCAGAAACACAATTCTGTCATGGCAAAGCGTCTACATGTTCCAGTAAGCAGATTTTGCAGATTATGTATTTATTACATGCCTATCCCATTAGCACAGTCACCTTGTCTTTCATATCCCTGTAATGATCACTTCTGAAACATTTATACTCTGCGTTTGGCTGGCTGGTTGCTGCTTACTCAGTTGCAAGATTATTGATTGCAGCCACTTATTAAGAAAGTATGAAGCAAATAAGCTATGAGAGCTGTTCATAATTCAAAAGGTGAAGCTGACAATTATATAGGGATCAGGGGGATTATTATATACAGGGCCTGGGTAAATATGTTTGATTGCTGTGGCACTGCTGTGATGACTGTTTAAATTAAAATATATCACTATTGTTTTTTTGTTGGGTTTTTTTTACATTTTAAATCTACACCTTTTTGATGCAAACAGCCTATTCTACACTAGAGTTAGATTATGCTACTGTAACTTACCGATTTATGAATACATCCCTCTGCTACAGTATTTTCATCTCTTGGTACAGGCTTTTAATCTTATTTTTCATTCTGCTGCTGCTATTTGAATGAGACAGAAATCACATATCTGATTTTGAATTTTTCCTCTGTTACCACTGTTACATTGCCTTTAATGAGTTTTCTTCCATTTATGAAAAGACAAGGAAGAGTGTTTGAGGGAATAAAAAATAAATTCAAAAAAATAAAGACAAATTTTGGTCTCTTTCTTGTTGGACTTGGAGATCTCCCATGAACTGAAACCCATCTAAAACTAAAAAAAAGCAAAGCAAACATTCAAACAAAAGAATTAATCAAAGTAGAGTGGTTTAACATTGAATCACTTTGTTTCAAGTTTCTTTCTGATAGTTGCTTGGGCTTTCATCAGAACTTACCTGCAAATATTGAATATACGGCCTTATTTTAGATCCTTTTTTCTCTGCTATGAATAGAGCTGTTCTGTGATCTTAAGAAGCTATCTAAAGAGAAGAGAAAAATATCGTAGTTAATAAAAAGGCCCCAAACGTGGCAACTGCTTGTGCTTAATCGAAGGAGGTTTGTGAAGTCTAGAATTCAGGTTTAAAACTAATCATTATTTTTTCATACATTTGATTCTTTCAGATCAACAGCTTACTTTGTGTTTGATGGTTATGATGCACGGACCAGTAAGACTTAAAGTGCGCATAGAAGTGCACTGAAGCTGATCACAGTATACTAGTTTCACATCTGGATCTTTTTTTGTTTCATACTTTAGTACAAGATTAAGTGTGTCAATTAAGATAATGTGTTGTTTGTACTATTATAGAAAATAGAGTCTTAGTTTCAAATCATAGGAGCCGTTTTTCCATATATTGGTGAGAATTTGGCTATCAAAGTGACTATTCCAATGATTGCATCTTTTTACAGGCAGTTTTGAGTCTGAATCTAGAAGTGATGCAGAACGCTTTCAGAAAAGTTATCTGGCTGTTTTACTCAGTAGAACACAGTGTTTGTACTAGTTGTCTGTATGGCTTCTGACCAGAATAAATGAGTCTTTGGCCAGCTTGAAGTTCACTAAGAAAAAGACCTCATTTGGCTTCAAAGTGCTGTGTAGACACATGACCAAAATAATATAGAGAAAGGTGGCTGGTATTTTCTCAAAAAAAAATAAAAAATCCTCAGGAATTAAAATATTTACGCAAAAGCATAATTCTGATATATAGGCCAATAATGATAAACCTCTCCTTCATTCTTGATTCCAGAGTAGGATTTGTGGTCGGAGGTAGAGGAGAACCAGGGGCTTGGTAGTTTAATCACTTCACTGGATTTTGAGAAACTCCTGCTTCCATTGTTTTCTTTTTTTTTCTCTCTCTGCTCCAGGTTACAGAATTGTATTTCAGAGGACGGTCTTATTTCTGTAACATTACAAAGATGAAAACTACCGCTGGCTTTAGAACAGTTTAAACACTGTGTAGCAACCACACAGATGGGAAGATGGTGAAAGAGGTAAACTGCTTTTTATTCATTGTGAGATAGTGATATGCCTGAAAATAGCTACCAAGTATAGCCTACATAGAATAAGTAATCTTGACTTTAACAGGTGTTAAACTGTTTGGGTAGTGGTATTGTCATTGTTCCATCTCCCAGTAGCTGTTCTGTGTCTTTCTCTGTTTTGGGGAGGTGGGAAATATGTACTGAATATGACATCTTAAGAATGGGAATGTTTGGACATCTTGAAAGCTTTGAGAAGGGAAATAGTTACTGCGTAGGAGGAAAGGAGAAAGATGGGTTTGATCTGCTTCAGTAGAGCATGCCAGATGTGTAAAAATAATTATGAAGGCAACAACTTTTTGTAAGAAAGCTGTTTGAGAAAACTCTTTGGAAGTCTAACTATGACTACTTTGCCAATGTTTCTCCCTGTTCCCCAGCTACAATGTGAGCAGCGAGACGGATGTTGCATCATAAACACAGCAAACTGGTTTGCAAGTGATCTTTGAGTTTGAACTGAAATTCTATTTGGTCATGTGTCTTTAGTATAATAATTTTGGGATGTCCTGAAAAGGTCTAAAACTATTCAAGACCGAGGGTGACTAGTCAGGTGAGCTTATTGCTCATGGGATTGGCCGTATTTTGCAGATTTCCCACGGGGTCACAAGCCCTGCCAGCAAACCTGCTCCGACACAGAGTCTTTGTTCCGCAGGTCCTGCCAGGAGCCTGTTCCAGTGTGGGCTTCCCACGGGGTCATGCCTCCTTCAGGCATCCACCTGTTCCCGTGTGGAGTCTGTCACAGGCTGCAGGTAATTTTTTCCCTCACCATTAACCTCCATGGGCTGCAGGGGGACAACCGGTCACATCATGGTCTTTAACATGGACTACAAGGGAATCTCTGCTCCAGTGCCTGGAGCAACTTCTCCCCATTCTTCTTCACTGTCCTTGATGTCTGCAAAGTTGTTTCTCTCACATATTCTCACTCCTCTCTCCCACTGAAATTGCACAAGCTTTTTCTCCCCCTTCTTAAATATGTGATCACAGAGGCACTACCACCATATCTGATTGGCTTAACCTTGGCCGGCAGCAGATCCATCTTGCATCTTGCTGCTACTATCAGACACAGAGGAAGCGGCTAACAGCTTCCCACAGAAGCCACTTAACCCCCTACACCCCCCCTTCACCTCTCACCAAACCTCCCTCACACAAACTTGCTACATTAACCTGATTGGTCTTACCAGGATCCTAGGCATTTTCTTGTATGCTCTAAACAAGAGAAACAAATTCTTTTGCAGTATTTGAGCCTCTCGCTGATTATAGTTGGGATATGCATTCCATAGTAATGTTATGCTGAAAGTTCTACTGAGGCGAAACCAAAGACCTGTACTCCCTTTTCAAATCCACATTCACATTTTCTTCCTCAGGAACAATTGGTCTGTATGGTGAAGGCAGCAGATAAATATACAATGTGTGTTCTGGAAAAGCTGAAAGGCCTATGAATCAGTGAACACGTTTCCTATCTCAGCCCTGCGGGAACAGATGGACTGGAGGATACAAGGCATCAGCAATTTATGAATGGCTGGGACAGTGCTTCACTTAAATAAAACAACAAACAGCATGAAAGACATGTTTTGAACCTTGTTCTGAGGTCTTCACTACTGAATTCTTCCATGGAGTGTATAAAAGAGTCACTTCTGAGTCTTTGCTTCTGGACTCTGATGAATAACAAATTTAAGGGACTGGTTACCTCACTCGGTTAGAGCGTGATACTGATAACACCAAGGTCGCGGGTTTGATCCCCCTTGGGTCCCCATGTGTTGCCTGATCTAGTTGAGAGGTGTCCCTGCCCGTGACCAGGTAGGTTGGATTAAATGATTTCTAAGGTCCCTTCCAGCCTAGGCCATTCTATGATTCTATGATAAGCACTTTGAGTGTCATTGCTATGAACAGACGGTGGATAGGGCTAAAGAAATTAGTCTCTTACATGTCATCTCCAAACTAATTTCAGTATGCTGGAATAGTGCAGCATATAGTACTGTTTTGAATTCTATAGTCTTTCAGTTTCAGGTAATTGTTTGGATTTTTACTTTTTTCACTTTGACCAAAGTTAGTTTGGTACATGTTCTTGCTTCTAATTGCCTTCACCTGGATACAGCAAAATACATACTTTTATGCTTTATTCATATGTTTTAGTATTAATTTGTTGCAATATATCCATTTAAGTGCTGCAGTTGAATGGATTTCTACATAGTTTCCTAGTCTGAATTTTTCAACCTTGCTTTTACATTGTTTCATATTCTTACTCTGCTAGGTTTTTAATTATAATCCTGTTGTGTAAAAGTGAATTTGAGGCTAAGAAATAATTTTGTTCTTTGTGGGATTGCACTTAATTATTTTTGAAAAGATTGTATTCTCACTTTCCAGACTTTTCATTTTTTTTCTTCTGAATTATTTTGTCCTGTATGCATCTTGCTCAGAAGTGTGATTGACATATCAATGCATAAATTAGAAATATTGAGAGACAACTTTTGATGTTTTGTTTATAGAGTGATGGAGCTAGGTAAAGCAGACTCAGTGAACTTGTGTTCTAATGATTGCCACTGGACTACATTGCATCTTTGGGAAGGTGACTTAGCGATTTAAGTAGTATTGTCTCACTGGTGGTCAGTTAACTCCTGTTTATCTTGTGTGTAACTTTTTTTCTGGGAACAGCTCTTCCAGAAACTGTATGGAAGTGTTAAACACCATTAAAAAACAATGGAACTGGTGTTAACTGGGATTGGAGTGGACTGTAGTTTTGAGACCTGGGATGTGGAAGTGTCTGGCTCCTACAACACTGTCTGGAAAGCTTTGCTGTTCTTGGCCAAGTGCACAGGATGAGATGTATAACCTTCTGCAATGGCTTCTGCAGTAATTGCTGCATTTCAGCTGGAGTTCCAGCTTTTCACAATCACGTCAGTTGCTGCTGCTTTGAATTTTTTTTTTTTCTGTGAGATTTGTTGACTCACTGATGTTGGCTGCATCATTATACTGCTTGCTCCTCTGCTACAGTTTATAACATGATATTCAGGTACTAGTTTCTTGCTTTTATCACATTGGCCAGCAAGTGAAAGAGTTTAACAAATATTATGAGACCTTATTTCCTTAGATCAATGTGAAATTAAATACTAGAAACCACACATTATTCTCATTTCCATTACCTAGAAGACTTAGAAATTTGTTTCTAATAAGCAAGATAAAAGTCAATTATTTACAGTTGCTGAAGAGGCAACAGTTATTGTTTTACAGTGCTTTTAGAAATGAGCAACATTTTCCTAAGACCTGTTATCTTTATCATGCTGTTACCACATGAAGCCAGTCACATTCTTGGATCACTTTTGTGCACAATGCATCCTTGAGATTACCTCAAGGACAGATCTGATTGAAAACTCCTTTGTCACAGTTTATGCTACAGACAAATGAGTGCAAGTAGGAATGAGGTGAGAAGGGAGATCTGAGCTGTACTTTCTGAGAGCAGCCTACTCTTTACTTGGGAGTATGTGGCTATAGACCTGTCTCTTTAGTTACTGATGCCAGTATAATATTTGAAAAATTAAATTACTGTTGAAAGACTACTGATTTTAGGAAATTCCGGTTTTCAGAAGCAAAATCTCAAAAAAAAAATTCCTTACGATGTTTTTATTATAATTTTTAAAATCCGGAGGGTAGTTTTTTCACCTAGTTTCTTCCTGCTGAAGCTACCTTCAACAGTATATGCTTCCAAAAATCATAATCTCTAGAGGATGTAGCCTTGAATTTAGAGACAAATATAATAAAAAAAGTAATAGAAGGGTGATATTCAGGTGAGGTTGCAGTAAAAAATGTTAGGGGAACAGATTGTCTTTTTTCTTTTCCATGAGTGAAAAATTTCTATAAACTATTCCTTTTGACAAGGAGCGGTATTAAAGGATTATGATCTTTATCAATTTACATCTGGGCACATTCAATGGGAGATTACAACGGATATGCAAGTACACAAATTGTGCTGCTTAAATGTCTTTTTCCTTTGAGTGTGTCTATCTTCCTGAGATGAGCAGTTTCAGTGTTCCGGGCATCCAGGAGTTGTATACTGTTCTGTCTTCTATTGTGTTATGTATCAGTTAACAATAAGATGTTTGCTTATGCATTTATCATTACCCTGAATAGAACATATCTAGTTGCATAAGAACCAAAATAGAAAGGAATTTGCTTGATGTCAAGATGAATTCTTGGAACCTGTGGATTTTGATGCCCTTAGGTGCATCCCCCTAAAAATTTGTTATAACTCTTACTTTTATCTGTTGTCAGATGGCATGTTCAGCCTCTTGATGTTCTTCCTTACTTTAACTAAGTGCCCTAATTCTGCATTACTTTATATTTCTCGAACTAGTTGTTTATGCCATTCCCAGGTTTTAAATGACTACATTAAGTAACATCAGACCTAGTGCAAAACATGGGAAGGCCTTCATCTTTTAAGAAGAGAAAAAGTCCACTGCCACAGCTTATTTTTGTCACTTCATGACTACCCACTCTGTTGGAAAGCAAGAAATTGTCTCAATTTCTAATCTGTGAATCCATGAAGAAAACAGTTCTAGAGGGTGGATTATTTTATGCTCTGCAAAAGCACAAATGACCTGAAGCTATCTTTGAAAGCAGAGTATCAGATATTCAGCTGTTCCCTCTATTTGGGAAAATGTTGTCATATACCTTTTATTCAGAATTTTTGTTCGGTAGTTTACACTCTTAATATTTACCTAATGAACAAGGTTTTCACCCCCAATGTGGTTCATATTAATGGCGGAAGGAGGCAGCGATAATAGCATGAAAATTTTATGCAGTTGCACGACTTACTCTGTATAAAATTAATATTCTGGGAGACTGAGCTACAGAAAACATTACAGCCACTGCACTCACTGTGAATTTTTCTGCATGCAGGGTGTGCTCCTCTTACCACCAAAAAAAATTCTTTTTAGTAATCATTTGGTTAGGGCCGACTTTTGTTTCTTCTTAGCCAAATCCAGACTGGACCCCACAAGCCAGAGGCCTGATCAATACCACTTTAACTGCTCCATTAATCCTCTTTTACATCTATTTCTCTCTCATCTTTCTAGGATATTGTTGTTAGTTTGTATTTGTTTATAGGTTTAGTATTTTTCTTCAAAAGACTTGTGGTTGTTACTGGTGTTGTTACATTTAACCAGAAAACATCTAGTAGGAATGTATTTAGTGTGAACAATTATTGTGTAATATTTGGAGAGCTTGAAATTGCCAGACTGGATCAGACACAAGATCCATCTTTCTCACTGTCCTCTGCCTGTCATTGTCCTGCTCCAGATGCCTCAAGGAATGGTAAAGGCCCAGAGATAGGGCTACCCTGGGGATCTACTCTACACTTTTCCCACAGTAGGTCTGACCTGTCTTTAGTCATTAGGGCTCTTACCCTCAAGTTTCTGAGATGTTATACTCTTCCTAAGAATTGTAACTATCATAGTAATTCTGGATGGTTTTGCTATCCATGGAAACATTCGTGCTCCGCTAAGTTCTTGACTTCATAAATATCCTATAGTAAAATTTATTCTACTGACATGCTGTGAGGAAAAATATCTCAACCTACTCTGCTGTCTGTATTTGTCAGATGTGGCTTTCCTTGCAAGATCTTTTGGTCTGGTTTGAGATGTTCAGATGGTCTGTCTTTGAATATTTGTATTTTCATTTATTTTTATGATATTCATTCTTACTCATGTATATTTTTTTAAGGCAAAATATCTGAGTCTTACCTGCTTCTCTCTTCCACCCTATTTTTGGGCAGTTTCCTGATATGTAGTTACATTCTGCGGACAATCATCAGGAATATTTACACCAAAGCCTGAATTCTCTCATCACTCTGGAATGATCTCTTTTAGGCATTGGCTCTGAGGTAAGCTAAACTTAGGATGCTATTTCAGTACAAGTGTCTGAAATGACAGCATTAACGGCAGCTACTCACAACTCTCATGTCTAAGGCACTAATTTTAATTTGGGTGTCTGATTAGTTGTGGATTGTATCCTTCACTGGATAATGTGAAAAGCATTTAAATGTTTTTTTTTTAAGTGACAGACATTTTTACTATGGGATTGCATCAGATGTTACGACAAAGGTGAAAGATTCATTCTGCAGCCTGGAAATATCTTCTCCCTCCTAAGCTGTGCAGTGTGGCTCTCATGGTGTGGACTGCCTTTTGCCTGTAATAAAAAGCATGATGTAGCTGTACCAAGAACAACTCAAAACACAAATAGTAATGATGTTACTATTTATCTTAAGGACTCTTATTAGAGCACCACAAGTAGGGATCTTTAACGTAGGTACATGCATTATTTACTTTGAAACAAAGTTGTGGCCGATGGGAACTATAAAATCCTGACTTGATATAACTGAAATAATCAAAGGTACCTGGAAGCAACATATCATATTGCCCCCTGGAGAATCTGTAAGGTAGTGCAATTTTTGAGAACCATTTTAAATTCAAAATAAAATCTTAAAAATAATAATTCTCGTTTTAGCATCCTGCTTGCATTAAAAAAAAATCATAAACCCCACCAAAATTAGTAAAAGTAAGTGAAGTAACTAAACAAAGCACTGGGCGCTGAATCAAAAGACAGTTAGGCCAATATTTATGCTTTGGGACAGTATCACTAAGCCACAGATCTGCACAACAGCCAAAATAAATAAATGTATGAATAGATGAGACTAAACTTCAGGTGAAGTGCTAATTTGAGATCAGTGCTATGGGCCAAGTGGACGAGTTTGGCTGGAGGTCTGAATTGGTGACATTTCTGTTTTCTAATACACTACTTTTCAGATTTTCAAATACATCTCCCAAAGCTGTGCAATAAACCATTTTTAAGAAATAAAAAATACGATTACAGGAATGCAAAGAGTCAGAACAGCAACATTCAGATTATTTTGTATGAAAATGATGCAAACAAATAGAAAAAATGTTAAAAGCTTGAGTCAAAATAAAGCTTCCAGCATTGTTCAATGCATTTCAACAAATGGAGAGGACCAAACATCTGAACAACTTGTGCTCAGGATTTATTTAAAAAAAAAGTAAAAGCAAGCAGGAAAATACCAAACCCACACACATAAAAAAAGAGTATTTTTTGTGTTTAAATTTAGAGCAAGCAAGCACACATAAACCGTAGGGACTAGAAGGACTTTACATTAATGACACTATTGGGAAACAATATTCTTCCGTTATACCTGGCAAATGATGGCGGCTTTGCATTCACATAAGAACATCCCTCTAGAAGAGCCTGAAAATGTCTCAGAGACTAATCAGTATTGCTTTCACCAGCAATGATTTTGAGGTCTTGTACTGAAAGCTTAATGCTAGGTGCCTCCCAAGACACATAACCATTCACTTTGAAATTGTGATCTTCTGTGCATCTAAAGACATAAACTTCTAGGAAAATCCCCATATGTCTAGTGCTCAGGGTTTTCCCTCCAGATGGAGGAAGCCTTCCAGTCACAGCTGCTATTCAGGCACACAGGCAGCCTAGGTCCTCTGTATGCATGAAAGGCATATATATGAGGAAATAAATATGAGGAAATAAATATGAGGAAAAACTTTTTTACTGTGAGGGTTACAGAGCACTGGAACAGGCTGCCCAGGGAGGTTGTGAAATCTCCTTCTTTGGAGACATTCAAAACCCGCCTGGACATGTTCTTGTGCGCTCTACTGTAGATGGTCCTGCTCTGGCGGGGGGGTTGGACTAGATGATCTTTGAGGTCCCTTCCAACCTCTAACATTCTGTGATTCTGTGATTCTGTCTCTCAGAAGTAATCATAAGAATTTGTACTGGCCTAAAAATTGGCTAGTGAACTGCTCCATGTTACAGGTAAAACGGTTGTCCTATCTCTTTTTGTCAATTAAGGTTACATATATGCTCTTAATTTTGGCATTTTCCAAGGCTGTCATTCCTGCATTTGTAAACTGATCGATCTTCTAATGGATATAATGACTGATCGCTTCAGAACTTGGTTTGTGCGAGGGTGGTTTAGCCTGCCCTGTGGGATGACCTTCACTATGACACTTTGTATCTATGCAAACCCCTCCTTAAAATAAAGCTGATTACACCACACCCATTTTTAGAAGAGGTAATAAGGAGCACCCTGGGAACTACTGACCAGTCAGCCTCACCTCCATGCTCAGTATGATTATGAAACAGATCCTCCAGGAAGTTATATTGAAACATATGGAAGACATGGAAGACAGCATGGCCTCACCAAGGGCAAATCATGCCTGACTAATCTTGTGTCCTTCTGTGATGGAGTGTCTGCTCCATCAAGGGAAAAGCTATTGATGTCATCCACCTGGACTTCTGTAAAGCCTTTGATATCGCCACTTACATAATTCTTACCTCTGAACTGGAGAGATATGGATTTGATGAATGGACTATTTGATAGTAAAGAAATTGGCGGCATCCAGGGAGTTACAAGCAATGGCTTAATGTCCAGTAACATGTGTCCCTCAAGGGGCAACACTGGGACTGGTACTCTTGAAGATCTTTGTCAATGGCATAGATCAGTTGTACCCTCAGTAAGTTTGTGGATGACAAGCAGAATTATACAGTTGATATGCTTGAGTGAAGGGGTGAATTTTCTTTCTGGACTGCAAGTGCACATTGACAGCCTGTGTCTATTTTTCATCCACCAGTAATCATAGATTATGATAAGCTAAAGCTAAGTGCTAATACTAAAAAATGCTGCATAAGGCTAGAATTATTCTGGTTTAACTGAAAACATTTCTGAATGTCCTTATATGCTATTGATTTTTCGTGAAGTAAGTAGGTGATTTTTTTTGATTTAATACAGTGTGTCTGAATCCAATAAGTAAAGCTTTGAAAAATTTCTCTAATATGTGTTACCTATCTACAGGCTGTGACATCTTCCACTTGTCTGTAACAAAACGAACCTCAGGGATTTTCATCTGATTCAAATTTTCCAAACATGGGAATCATGAGTGTGGAACATATAATTATGCATGTCTGCCACAAGCTGATGTAAAAATTGCAGTGTTACTATATAAACAAATTCCTGAGATTAAGAATTTGGTCTGTCTGCAAAGCATGCACTAGAGTGCTTTGACTAAGCATGGAATCTGGTAGTTTACTTTCTTCATTAGTGATTTACATGCAGAAATAATTTTTAGGGGCTTAACAGAATGCAACCTTAGTTCTTCTCACAAGGATATGCTGCCCTCTTGGTGCATGTGATATTCCAGTTGAACATAACTACAATACCTTGCATTTACAAATACAATTTTGTATTTACTCTATTGTGAAGATTATCTATGTTGGGAGAAGAATAAACATGAGGCAAAGTAATCTTTTATTTTCCCTAGGTCCACTGAGAGCTTAACTCACTAGCACAAATGTCAGGGTCTACAAGATGTGTGACCGTAGGTAGGCAAGTTGAATTCAATCCTTTGTAACACTGTCTTCTAATGTATTATTGATGTCTTATTAAATATGTACTCTGGTGGAAAAAATGCTGCAAAAACAATAGGACAAAAATAGGAATGCAGCAGCATCTTTGTCCATTGTATTTGTAAGCATCAGATAATTCTTTCAAAAACTTTTGCCCTTAAACCTCATTAAGAGACACGCGAAAAATCATTGGAAAGTGTTTCTATTTTCCAGTTTTGAGAGAAAAAGAAGTATTTGCAAAATGACTTTTAAGATCTCAGAGTGTACTTTTGTTACATTGTAGAAAAAATGCACTAACTTGGGGACAGAAACTTGGTTTTACTGGTGAATATTGGGTTGTCACTGTCATCAACTACCGCGAGGAAATGAAGATTTAAGTATAATACCAAATACGATGCAATTCATGTCAAAAAGTGTGAGAAAACACTGGAGCAGGTTCTTGAGGTTATTATTTGGTGCAAAAAAAAAAAGACTGAATTAGCTCTTTACCTTTTTTCAGAGAAGCCTGATACACCATGTTCAGAAGATGGAAAAAAGGGGTAAACGTGTACTCTGGTTAATGCAAACCTTCAAGATATGCTGTTTCTGTGCAGTTATTTCTTACGTTGTGTTTTTCTCCGAGCAAATATGATTAATTAGCAACATATCTGTAACTATTTTTGCTTAAAACAGAGAACAAACACTGGCTCATGTAGAATAAGGTGTAGTACTTATTACAAACATTGTTTAGTCTGAGGCAGCACTTTCACAATCAGTGTTAAAAGCTCTTGTGTAGAGACAGTAACAGGTTTTGACCCTATCCAGATTTCAATATCCTGAAAAGACTTACAGTGCCACAGGAAAAAAGACGACTTGAATAAATTGCATAAGCAATTTTCTTCTGAAGTGTTACAGACTCTCAAGTCTGCATTTAGTTGTTTTCTGTATTATTGCATGCTTTGTTCTCCCAAATGAAAGGGAAATCTGATGATGGAAGGATTTGATGTACAGATCTGTCTGATTCAGTTAGCAGATGACCTTTGAATTTGTAAATTAGATAATAATTTTTTTATTAATTTGTATTAAAAATAGGGACACAACAGGTCTTTTATTAACTATTAAAATCAGGGGGATTTTGACCAACAATGCATATATCTGTGTAGGTGTCAACTAGTGCTGTGTGGAATGGAGATTTCGGAAGACCACAGTGTCAACGTAACTATTCTTCCTGTTGACTTTTAAAAAGTACCTAACTTTGTCAAAGGAAATCAGGTACAAAATATTCAGCCAAAGGTAATATATATATCGTGCTTTTACTGTAAGTTTTATCATTTATCCTGGTATATTTTCCTCAATTGTGAAGCACCTTCCAAGGTATAGTCAATGGCAATAATGAGGTTTGTGTATAGCCAACAGCGCTTGTCAGATTGTCCTCAGAACTGTAATTGCCTTTGCCTTAAATCTCACTGCGTATAGCAAGCATTTTGGCCATAGATCCTCCTCAGGTGTCCTGTGCCCTTAGAAATTATCCTCAAGTTAGTGAATATGCAGATTAAAAAACCCATATTTTTCCTTGATTCACTTTTTACGTTTAGTGGATTAAGTGGAACTAAGTATATATGGTGCAAAGAAATGTTAAATTCACACAGTTTCATCTTCCACTGAAAAGAAAACATGGAAGATAAAAACAATAGAAACACTGTAAATTAATTTCAAAGCACTCTAAAAGCACAAGTACAGCAAATTGTCAGATAGGAAGTAGTTCTTAACGTTTTGGATTAGTCTGGATGATGCAATGTGACAGTCAATCACAACACTACATAATTAGAAATGAAAAAGAACTAAACATATAAACTAGTTTTACTCTGAATTTTACACATTTCAGTGCAGTCAGCAGCACATTGTTAAGTCAATGTGTTGCTTAATTCATTGCCTGATGAGGTGCTGGATGGTTTCTGATTTCTAAGATGTTTCTAACGAGCAGGGAAAGGAAAGTGGAATCAGTGAATGATAGTCATATCCACAGTGGTGGATCAGAAATGCCCTCACAACTGCTTTCCTCTAAGGTGAAGAGATGGTTTGTGTTGTACTGAGACACAGTTTTGAAAAGACATGGCTATTCTTCATTGTGTGCCCAGCTATCCCTAAAATGACACTGCTCCTTGGAGACCTTCTACTGCCAGAATAAATGAAAACCACTCAATAGGATGGACTAATTGTACACAGTTTTCTAAGCCCATCTGTATGCTTGATGGCAGCAAGGCTGAGTCATATCTTTTGTGCTCCTCTGCAAATGGTGACAGTGTCACTGCTTATGGCAAGAATGAGAGGCAGCCCGAAGGTCTGTTTCATTGCAGCTTATGTTGTAAATCATTTATACTTCTCTATTAATCTCACTGAAGGCACACATGTAGTGTTTCTTCAGTAAACACCTTAGTCAGCGAATTCTTCAGTCAATTGTCAAATTATTCAATGGATTTTTGGTGTATACTCAATCAGCTTTAATGATAATTAAACCACAAAAAAAGAGATTAATTTAAAAGAAAATGCATCCAGAATTCTGTTGGTAAATTAGTAGAAGTAGTAATCAATTAATTGAAGTTGAAATATGATTTTTTAAAATATAATTTATTTTCAGTTCTTTGGAAAATAAAAATAACCGATGGAAAAACTAAAAGGTACTCAGTCACAAACTGAAAAGTAGAAGAATATAGATATGTAAAATTGTATATTTTTTACGCCACAAATGGGAGATTTCTGTAATTCATCAACACCCAAGAATGATGGATTTTAAAATATCTTATTCTGAAGTTTCATTTCATAACATTTTTTTCCATTTAAGATTGACATTTAACATTACCATTATAACAGAAAAATGTTCAAGACCGTACTTCAAAATACAGGGCCTAAAATTTTCAACCTCAAGACAACTTGTTTTAAAGAATCTTAGATTCTGCCCATTCATTTTTAATTCATGCTTTGGACAAATACGTCACATTTTTTTTCCCAGCACTTCATTTAAAACAACTGCAATAACTCAGTAAGAGCCAACTGAATTTAATCGAACATGGCTTATTTTGTTGAACTTGGGGAGGTTTTTAGACTACCCATTCATTCAATAATTATTTTGTCTCATTCTTTTAAATATTTTTTCTTGGTTTATCATGTCTTTTATGAGTGTTGAGAATGCACGAGTCTTAGGACTTCAATACAGAATCCCTCTTCACTTCCGCCAATTCAAAATTGGCCTCCCTTCAACTTAAATTTTCTAGAAAAAGGTTTCAAAGGCTAGGTCTTGCTGGAAAAGAATAACTTTATGTAAAAACATGAAAACTGATAGCAATTTCTTAGGGATCAAAACTGTAAAACTTTAGAATATTTAATTATTAAGGCTTTTTTAATATTTTGAAGAAACAGCAGATCACCATCCAGATTACTGTGAAGAGGGTAGGAATTTCAACCCGTCATTGGCTAAATCTACTTTTCTTTGGAATAAGAGGTAGACATCACAGCGCTGTCAATCAGATGCAAGCAGAATGAGGCCAGCACTGAGCTGTTTTGAGCAGCTGATTCTCTGTCTTGTGTTGTTCACGCAGCAGAGATAAGATGAGTGGTCTGCCATTTCTCACTTTCCCTTTCATCTTCCTGATATTTCTTTCAACATTAACATGTTTGCCTGCACCAGTGCTGAGAACAGGTGCTTTTACAACATGACAATATACGTTAGAATTACTAACCGAAAGGTTTTCTTTCTCCCCACTGTCCCCACTTATTCAAATTTGGATCTTGTAAACCGCAAGATCAAAGTTATCAATCTGTCAAGAAGAAAATATATAGCCAACACTGTAACAACGCTCATGATACTATATTTTAGAAGTATTTAAATTTCTTTTGAAAGAAAGAAGTATCGAGGACTTTAGTCATTTGAAGTAGAATTTCTGCTAAGCACAATTTTACTTTTCTTGTATGAAACAATTTTTAGTAATAAAATACATCTAATGTTTGGCACACTGAATGTATGTGATCTTTTTCTTTTATTTCTTCTGTGTATGGATTCCACATGCTTACATTAGTTTAAGATTTGTTTTGATCTGAGGGTTTTCACTATGGACAAAGAGCAAAAAAAACCCAAAAAAACAAAATTAAACTGCCACAAAGAGAAATATTTTTAATGAATTTAACAGAAGAAACTACCTTAAGGATTAGTTGTTTTTATGTTTGATTTCTAGCCAAGAGAAAAATTTTCACCAGGAGAAAATCTGAGGTAGAGAAACAAAACTCTATTAATTTTGTCTCAGGCAATCAATGATTCAAGTTTCAATCTTTTTTTAGGGGTGTCTTTATTCTTTATCTCCTGTCTGGCCTCAAAGATAAACTTCCCATATACTTTGTCATATGATTTACAGGCTGTTGGTTTCAGACACAGGGACAGGAAGTCAATAGTCTCTCTCTGAAAACTCTGCAGAGAGTTTAGGATTGTTTAATATGTAATACGCAGTCAGAGTCAATCTGCTGTTGAGGATGTATACTCTCCACTTCATCTAGAAACACCAACTGGAATAATTTCCCCAGAGTGTTCTGAAGGCTTGTCACTGAAAGGCGCAAGGGAATTTAGATGGAGTTCTGGAAAGTCATCAAGGGTGTAAGAGTATGGCCTTGGTAAGTCTTCATTTTTAGTTTTATTGTGGAGGCTATTTGAGTTGATCTTAAAAAGAAAGGGAAAAAGAGAAGCACAATACTCTTGCATGTTCAAAGTTTACATGACAATATTCACTATAAAAATACTTTAGTTATAAAAATACAACATTCCAGTTAAAACCAGAAATTTAATACTAACTTCACGTGTAAGTTTTTGATCCATTTCTGGCAAAAGAAGATACTGAATTTCCTAACTTACTTTCACTTTGTTGACTATTATTACCTATAGCAAATTCTTTCCCGAGTAAAGCCTCAATATGTTTTTTTTAAGTTTTCTTGGGCTGGTGTCCTGGTTTAAGAACACCAGGATAAAAATTCTCTGGAGTTGCCTGGCACAAATGGCAATCACAATGGGGAGGAGGGGCAGCTGTGCCTATTGGAAGGAGAGGATGGGCCAGGTGACCCAAATGGACCAATCACAACATTCCTTCCCATGGCACTCAGTATATAAGGGCCCCTAAGAGGAGGCCTGGTGCTTTTAGTGCCAGTTGTGCTGGAGTGGTTGTTGTCAGTCAGTCATCTCTACTTGTGCTGCTGGTGTTCCTGCCTCCTGTTTCTATACTGCTGAGGAGCAGCATTCAACAGAACAGGTTGCCTTTGCCTGTCTACCACCCCATGTAGGAGAGGCACAGCTCTTTTTCTGTTCTTTCTTGGTGCAGCAGATTAATACTTGGCTAAAGGGGTGGTGCCAGCGGTCTAGCTTTGGATTTTTTAACCATGGGGAGATGTACAGGGCACCTGATCTACTGAAACAAGCTGGGGTTCAAATGACACAAAGGGAAAAAAGGATCCTTGGTCATGAGCTGGCAGGACTCATAGAGCGTTCTTTAAACTAGATATGAAGGGGGATGGGGTTATAGCTGGGATTGCAGCGGGACAGTGCTCTAGAAATTATGAGGACCGGGTGGCCTCCCATCCCCCTAGGGTGAGATCAGTGTGCTCAGCTTGCTCCCTGGAATGCTTATACACCAATGCACGCAGCATGGGGAATAAGCAGGAGGACCTAGAAACCTGGGTTTGGGCAGGAGATTATGATCTGGTGGCAATTACAGAGACATGGTGGGACAGCTCACATGACTGGAATGTGGTCATGGGTGGCTATGTCCTTTTCAGGAAAGACAGGCCAGCCAGGCGAGGTGGTGGAGTCGCTCTTTACGTGAAAGAGCAACTACAATGTCTTGAACACCATCCAGGCATGGAGGAGGAGCAAGTTGAGAGTGTATGGGTTAGAATTAAGGGGCAGGTTGGCAGGAGAGATACTGTTGTGGGTGTCTATTACAGGCCACCAGATCAGGGTGAGGAAGTTGATGAGGCCTTCTACAGGCAGCTGAGAGCGGTCTCACAATCACAGGCCCTGGTTGTTGTGGGGGATTTTAACTTCCCTGATGTTTGCTGGAAGGACAACTCAGCCAGCCAGCCACAGTCCAGGAGGTTCCTCCAGTGCATCGATGATAATTTTCTGATGCAAATGGTGGAGGAGCCGACTAGGAGAGGAGCACTGCTGGACCTCATCCTCGCTAACAAGGAGGATCTGGTTGAAGCAGTAAAGGTTGAGGGCTGCCTTGGCTGCAGTGACCATGAAATGGTGGAGTTCAGGATCTCATGTAGCAGAAACAAAATAGCAAGCAGAATTGCAACCCTGGACTTTGCCAAGGCAAACTTTGGATTTTTCAAGCAATTACTAGAGAAAATGCCATGGGCAAGGCTGTTTGAAGGCAAAGGGGCCCAAGATAGTTGGTTAGCGTTCAGGGACTGCTTCTACCGTGCTCAAGATCAGAGCATCCCAACACGTAGGAAGTCAAGGAAGGGAGCCAGGAGACCTGCGTGGCTAAACAGGGATCTGCTGGGTAAGCTCAAGGGCAAGAGGAGAATTTACAGATCTTGGAAGACAGGGCTGGCCACTTGGGAAGAATATAAGGCTGTTGTCCGAGGATGTAGGGAGGCAACTAGGAAAGCAAAGGCCTCCCTAGAATTGAACCTGGCGAGAGGGGTCAAGGACAACAGGAAGAGGTTTTTCAAATACGTGGCAGATAAAACTAACACCAGAGGCAATGTAGGTCCACTGATGAATGAGGTGGGTGCCTTGGTGACAAAAGATACAGAGAAGGCAGAGTTACTGAATGCCTTCTTTGTCTCTGTCTACTCTGCCGGAGGCTGTCCTGAGGAGCCCCGTTCCCCTGAGGCCCCAGAGGAAGTCAGGGCAGTGGAGGAGTTTGCTTTAGTCGATGAGGACTGGGTTAGGGACCAATTAAGCAATCTGGACATCCATAAATCCATGGGTCCAGATGGGATGCATCCACGGGTGCTGAGGGTGCTGGCTGATGTCATTGCTGGACCACTCTCCATCATCCTTGCCAAGTCTTGGGAGACGGGAGAGGTGCCTGAGGACTGGAGGGAAGCAAATGTCACTCCAGTCTTCAAAAAGGGCAAGAAGGAGGACCCAGGTAACTATAGACCCGTCAGCCTCACCTCCATCCCTGGGAAAGTGATGGAACGACTTATCCTTGGTGCCATCTCAAGGCATATCAAGGATAAGAGGGTCATTAGAGACAGTCAACATGGCTTCACCAAGGGGAAGTCGTGCTTGACTAACCTCATAGCCTTTTATGAGGATATAAGAAGGTGGATAGATGATGGCCGAGCGGTGGATGTGGTCTACCTGGACTTCAGTAAAGCATTTGACACAGTCTCCCACAGCATCCTTGCTGCTAAACTGAGGAAGTGTGGTCTAGACTCTCGGGTAGTGAGGTGGACTGTGAACTGGCTAAGGGGAAGAAGCCAAAGAGTCGTGGTCAATGGGGCGGAGTCTGGTTGGAGGCCTGTATCCAGTGGAGTCCCTCCAGGGTCGGTACTGGGACCAGTATTATTCAATATATTCATCGATGACTTGGATGAGGGACTAGAGAGTACTATCAGCAAGTTTGCTGATGACACCAAGCTGGGAGGAGTGGCTGACACACCAGAAGGCTGTGCTGCCATTCAGCGAGACCTGGACAGGCTGGAGCGTTGGACGGGGAAAAATTTAATGAAATATAACAAGGGTAAATGTAGAGTCTCGCATGTGGGTAGGAACAACCCCAGGTTCCAGTATAAATTGGGGAATGACTTATCAGAGAGTAGTGTAGGGGAAAGGGACCTGGGAGTCTTGGTGGACAGCAGGATGACCATGAGCCAGCACTGTTCCCTTGTGACCAGGAAGGCCAATGGCATCCTGGGGTGTATTAGAAGGGGGGTGGTTAGTAGGTCAAGAGAGGTTCTCCTTCCCCTCTACTCTGCCCTGGTGAGACCCCATCTGGAATACTGTGTCCAGTTCTGGGCCCCTCAGTTCAAGAAAGACAGGGAACTGCTGGAGAGAGTCCAGCACAGGGCAACTAGGATGATTAAGGGAGTGGAGCATCTCCCTTATGAGAAAAGACTGAAGGAGCTGGGGCTCTTTAGTTTGGAGAAGAGGAGGTTGAGGGGTGACCTCATTAATGTTTACAAATATATCAGAGGTGAGTGTCATGAGGATGGAGCCAGGCTCTTCTCGGTGACAACCACTGATAGGACAAGGGGTAATGGGCTGAAACTGGAACATAAGAGGTTCCGCTTAAACTTGAGAAGAAACTTCTTCTCAGTGAGGGTGACGGAGCCCTGGAACAGGCTGCCCAGAGAGGCTGTGGAGTTTCCTTCTCTGGAGACATTCAAGACCTGCCTGGACACGTTCCTGTGTAGCATAGTCTAGGCATTCCTGCTCTGGCAGGGGGATTGGACTTGATGATCTTTCGAGGTCCCTTCCAATCCCTAACATTCTATGATTCTATGATTCTATGTTTCTATGAGTATTATTGGGCCTCTCTGCTTGGGTCTTTCTGTCTGCTGCCAAGTCTAGACTGGGTCTTTATTTTTTTTTCTGCTCAGGACCTTTTTATTTGTGGGTCTTGTATTAACATTTTCTCTTCTATCTTGGAGGATATTTGCATACATATGTAAACATATGTGTTTGTATACAGTTTGACATATTTATTGTTATTGTTAGCATTAATTTTTTTTTCCACACTAAACTGGTTCAAGTTTTTTTTAAACCTCAAAGTTTCTCTCACTGGTTCCACTGTTATCCTTCCCAAGGAGGCTGGTGGGGGGACCACAGAAAGCATCTGTCAAAGTTTAGTGGCCAGCCCAGCCTTAAACTTGAACAGTTAGTCTGTCAATATCTCCTGAAATGTACAGGAGGGGAAAATTCAACTAAAACTAAAATTAATGTTATGATACTTCTTAAAAAAAATCACTTTTGATTTCTTTGGTTTCTTTAGTGCTCAAACTGAAACACTTGAATGGAGTAGTATCATCCTTCCTGAGACTACAGCTAAATTAGTATTCTGTAAGTTTCTGAATATGTAGACCATATTCTTTAACTATTTTTTCCCCTCTTGGGAAGGTTTCAGGACTTTGAAGGTCTTCAGCCAGGAAACTAAATAAGTAAGAACAGCTTGTTCATTCTCGTTCTTTTTATACAAGAGACCTTCATGTATAGAAGAGAATCATATACAAGATTCCAAATGCAATGAGTTTACTCTGAGCATTCAAGAGTCTTAGTTTTGAAAAAATAAATAAATTGTGGGCTTAGAAAAATGGACAGTGAATGAGGTAGGACTGCAAGAAATAGTTGTTCTTATCTGTGGGGAAAAAAATATTAACAGCTGTTTGGATTTTTTTTGATGAAAAATATGAGACTTGAGCTGTCAGAATTTTACTGCACATTTGAAGAAGGTGGTGTATGAGAGAGAATGACAGACAACTCACAAATTCAAGCTACTAGCAGCACTAGTTCTGCTGTATCTTTTATTTCTTGCCAGAGAGCGAATGCTTTTCAGAAAAATATTTCTCATTCCAGTAGGAAAGTATCCATAACAAAGCCTAAAAATGCAAGTTGCTGATGTGAGAGAGGTCTTGAGTCTGTCAAGGAAAAAAATGAACTTGGTGCCCAGAGGTAGGTAACAAGACATGGGAAAGAATAACTCTTCAATTACTGAGACTACAGTGTTGTTCTATGTATGAAGATGTCATATGGTGTCTAATAGAAGTAAAAATTAGACCTCAAACTTTGCATGCAAAATTTGTTAGGTGTCAAAATACTTGTTTTCTGGGGAGACCTTGAGTCTTTAGCCCAATCATCTGTTGGCTGTAATCTTCTGGATTAGGGGATCTTGGAGACAATCAGTTATGTATTGCTGGGGGCCTTAATTCTCTTCGTCACTTGAAAATCTTTGTGTGATACACCCAAACTAAAATTTCTTCAGTAAACTATGCAGATAACTTATTTTGAAGTATATTGTGAATAAATAATTAATGGATGTGAACTCTGACTGACATGAATAATACTTTGGTTACATTTTTTTCATGTTGCTGCAGTAAAGATTTGGAAAGTCATCTCGATATAACAGTATAATAAGAGATGGTAATTATCAGTTTCTTCTTTTTATTTTGCTTTACAACATGCAATGTAATACTATTTCCAAATCATTCCAGTAGGTCCATGCCTAATCTATAATTACAGGCCTGATCTCATTATGCTTCAGTGAATTGACTGCTTCTCATAACAACCAAATTAGGATAAATAAGGATTTAAAAGTATTTTGTATTCCCAAGAAGGCTTTGAAAAGTTTTATGCAATTGGTAAGATTCTTACAGGGGTTTTAGTAAAACTACAGTGGTCATATTCATAGAATCATAGAATGTTAGGGATTGGAAGGGACCTCGAAAGATCATCAAGTCCAATCCCCCTGCCAGAGCAGGAATGCCTAGACTATGCTACACAGGAACGTGTCCAGGCAGGTCTTGAATGTCTCCAGAGAAGGAGACTCCACAGCCTCTCTGGGCAGCCTGTTCCAGGGCTCCGTCACCCTCACTGAGAAGAAGTTTCTTCTCAAGTTTAAGCGGAACCTCTTATGTTCCAGTTTCAGCCCATTACCCCTTGTCCTATCAGTGGTTGTCACCGAGAAGAGCCTGGCTCCATCCTCGTGACACTCACCTTTGATATATTTGTAAACATTAATGAGGTCTCCCCTCAGCCTCCTCTTCTCCAAACTAAAGAGCCCCAGCTCCCTCAGTCTTTTCTCATAAGGGAGATGTTCCACTCCTTTCATCATCTCTGTGGCTCTGCGCTGGACTCTCTCCAGTAGTTCCCTGTCTTTCTTGAACTGAGGGGCCCAGAACTGGACACAGTATTCCAGATAGGGTCTCACCAGGGCAGAGTAGAGGGGAAGGAGAACCTCTCTCGACCTACTAACCACCCCCCTTCTAATACACCCCAGGATGCCATTGGCCTTCCTGGTCACAAGGGAACAGTGCTGGCTCATGGTCATCCTGCTGTCCACCAAGACTCCCAGGTCCCTTTCCCCTACACTACTCTCTAATAAGTCATTCCCCAACTTACACTGGAACCTGGGGTTGTTTCTACCCAGATGCAAGGCCCTACATTTACCCTTGTTATATTTCATTAAATTTTTCCCTGCCCAACCCTCCAGCCTGTCCAGGTCTCGCTGGATGGCAGCACAGCCTTCTGGTGTGTCAGCCACTCCTCCCAGCTTGGTGTCATCAGCAAACTTGCTGATAGTACTCTCTAGTCCCTCATCCAAGTCATCGATGAATATATTGAATAATACTTTCGTTTGAGTCCAAGCTGTTCTGCCAGCCTGATCATTGGGAACTGCCAAAGGTAAATCTAATCTTCACAGATCAAAAGAAGTGATGGGTCCGGCGACAGTTTTCTGTGGATTGCAGCCCATGATTAATCTCTCTGCTTTGATACTTGTGAGGTAGCAAAGAGTTTGATGCATCATAATCAATGATTCTTTGGCAGTTACTGAAGTGAACTCTGCTGGCTACAGTTCCTGAGTCAAATGGGAGTTCATGCTGTCATTTATTTACTTTTTGCTGAAGGGAACATATTAATCAATGATCTCATCATATTTCTGATATTTCATTGGCTTACAGACAGTTGTTTTTTAAGTTTCGAGGTTTTAAATTCTGTTTTGACCAGTGTACAGATTAAATTAATAGATATGTGAGTAATTTAAATGGTATGAGTTCTACAAAAGAACAGCTGAGTTTTAACTCTTTTAGATGAGATTTTTGACACAAAAATGCATTTTTTCAGAGTCAAGGTTCAAGTTTGTTTGCATTCAAGAAAGGCAGGGAACTTGTCATGGTTCAAGCCAACTGGGACAAAAAAAAACCCCCGTGGTCTTCATCTCGCTCCTCCCTTCACCCCTATTTCCACAGTAATGTGGAGGGAGAAAATTCAACCAAAAAGGCTCAACCGTTGGAGATTAAGGATAGGGAGGGTAATAATCTGCCATTTAAAATGACCATTTAAAAAGAACCAGAGCAACCTGGGGAGAAAAACATGGATTTAATTCACCACTACCATTTATGAAATAGGAAAGTGAGAGGAATACCTTAAAAAATATGACCTGACCTTACACCTTGCTCCCCTCTCATCTTTCCAGCTACCTCCTCCCCCCCACCATCAGTGCAAGGGGAGCAGGGGGTAGGCGGGCTGGTCAATCTGGCAATTATTCATCGTCCATGATAACTTATTCTTGAGAAAGAGGGCTCCTTGCAGTCTCTCCTTTATGCTGCATGGTGTCCACCTCAAAGGAGGCAGTCCTCTTCTTCCTCGTGAGTCCATCGAGGCCACAGATTGCTTCAAGTCTGTCCCCTCTTGATGCTTGCCCTCTCTCTCCCCTCTTACAAAGGGTTCTGCATGTACTACTGCATCCTGGATGTTTTTGCCACTGTCAATTCCTCCAACTGCAGGCAATCATCTTCCTGCCATCTCAACCATCATGGGCTTCAATGAAATCTTCTGCTCTGGCAGTCTTCTCCCTCTCCTCCTCCTCTGGGATTCTCTTCCCCCTCTTTCTTCTCAGGGTGATATTCTTTGTTCTCACTTTACACTCCTCCAGCAAAAAAAAACTCCTCAACATTAAAGAGTGGACAGCTCAAAATGAGATGAAACCAAAACAGTGATAGAATAATGAGTTTGCCTCTTAAATACCTTGATCACAGGAGGCACTGACTGGTCTGACCTGGCCACAGGCAGGTCCAACTCCTACCTGGGGGTGGGGAAGGCTCTTGAAGTTTCGCATGAGTCTACCCTGACTTTTACAAAAAAACCCACCAGACTCAATCCTGTGACAAAACTGCTTGAAAGAGTCCAGTGCAGAGCCACAAAGATGATGAAGTGGAACATCTCCCTTATGAGGAAAGGCTGAAGGAGCTGGGTCTCTTTAGCTCAGAGAAGAGGAGGCTGAGGGGTGACCTCATTAATGTTTATAAATATGTCAAGGGGGAGTGTCAGCAGGATGGAGCCAGGCTCTTCTCAGGGATGTCCAATGTCAAGACAAGAGACAACGAGTTCAGGCTGGAGCACAGGACGTTCCACAAAAACATTAGGAAAAACTTTTTCAGTGTGAGGGTGACAGAGCACTGGAACAGGCTGCCAAGAGAGGTTGTGGAGTCTCCTTCTATGGAGATGTTCAAAACCTGTCTGGCCATGCTCCTGTGTGACCTACTCTAGGTATTCCTCCTTTGGCAGTGGGGCTAGACTAGGTCCTTTCCAACATTTTATTATTCTCTGAAGGAATGAGACAATTCTGGAGATTGTATGCAGAGCTGAGACTGAGGTTGATACAGCTAAACCATCTATGTAAACACAACATAGTTGAAAAGCTTTTTCATGCATCTTGGAATTTCCAGCCTTGTCAACCAAACGAGGATTGATGTCTACTCGGGAAGCTGAGATGCAGAGGTGTAGAAACCTTACCAAAACTTACAAATCAACTCTGCTTCTGGGAATTAACAACCTTGTTCAAAGTCCAGTATATTATGAGCACGTACCTTCTGTTGTTGTCACTCCTGACCTTTGAGCTTTGAGTGTAAGTGAAGCCCAAAGCAAACAGCTGTCTGGTAAATGAAGTTCCTCTATCACTAGAAATGGCTCACGTGACAGTCAACTGCATTGCCACAAAGCAGTGATCATTAATACTATGCTTCTAGATGAGAAGTCTCCTCTTTGTTTTGTGATACTCTCCAATGTTATAGTTTAACAGAACAAATCCTTAATTTTGGTCTCTTTAGCAGCTTTATCTCTTAAATTAATTGCCCTGTGGAATTCTCTACATAATGTTGAGTAGAGCTCCTCTTATGAAATACTAGAGTACTGATCTGAAGAAAATGAATTACATGAAGGATGAAACAGTACTTAAATTGTCTTTACTGCACTGTGAGATCTTGCTCTGTGTATTTCATTTCAGTATGTGCATTGCTTTGTGACCTTTATCTCCCACTTGGAGAAGTGTACATAACTTTTCTGAGCTTTTCAATTTGTGTTTGGAACTCCAACTTTGCTGAAAGATGTGAAAAATCCCAGTAACCAGATGATTTCCTGGTGAACATGTAGCTGATAATACTAAAAAGATGAAGCTATTTAAGCGAGCCTTGGGTTTTATTTATGTTTCCATCTTTTCCTCTGGATGCAGCTCTTTTTGATGTGATAATATATTTTAGGTTTGTGCTCATAGATATTTTATTTGCATTTCTTGAAATCATGCCTTTTAGATAAAGGGATTTTTTCGAGCAGCTACAATGGAAAAAGAAAACCAGAAAGGTTCTTGGGTAGAAGTCCCTTATGATTACAATTCAGGGGAGAAATTAATCAGAAGACCTGACTTTTTTACTTTGGATCAGTTTAAAACAAAGCATAGAAAAACCATTTTTTTTCTTTTCCTGCTCTTACATTCCTCATCTCTTGGATCTATCTCGGTGAAAGGTTTCCAGCTGCAAATTACTTGAGAATAGCGAATGACACCAGGAATAATTAACTCTTAACTAATGTCCTCCTTTCCCGTCTCTTACCACCTTTTTCTAAAGTTGGAATACTTCAGTTTTGTACTACCCATCTTCTTAATCTCCTTCAGTATTCCCTACATATTCTCAAAGCAGGAACAAAAACGCTGTTCAGTTCAGGACCAAATGTATTTTGGGACAGTCTGGTCTAGTTTAAAGTATTTTCTTATCTTTCTGAAGTTCTGTTCTAAAAGGACACCATCTCAGTTATGCCTATAAATAAAAACTATGAAATACACTTGCTGGAGGTGACTTAAAGAAAAACGTGTAGCATGTGTTGGCAGAGTGTTCATTTCCAAAGTGAGTAAAAACTTTCCCAGTTTGGAACACAGACCATTTCCTCTTCAAAGATCAATTGTTCTGCCAGAATGAAGGTACCTGACTCCTGTGTTGCTGGTTTAGTCCCTTTCCCTGTTACTTTGGCTGTATCTTGAAAATGAATATAGGAGGAAATTTAAATAAGAGAAGACCATTTCATAACAACTGTAATCAAACCATGATTTGAAACTTTGCAACTGTTTTCAGATTTCTGAAAAAAAAACAAACCCACAAACAAATGCCATCACCATGAATCCATTCAAAACATGAATGGAAGGAAATGAAGTGCCAGAGAATATAGTTTTCGTATGACATGGATTTTAATTACCTATATTTCTCTGTAAGGAAGGAAATGTGTGATACCTTTTCTTCAATGTGAATAGAAATAAGTACTGCTATCTGTTGCATATATAGTTCTTCACAAAACTTTGAATTTGGAGAGCTTGTAAGCAGTACATGTGCTATGTATGTGTGTTAGTGCTTTATCTAAGCCTATACTTCAGAATTTGAGCAGTTTTATATCTGAGATTCATACGTTTTTACTGTGCTTCACCACTTGGGGTGGAGGAGGGCATCCCTCATACTCAAGAGATAAGTTTGCTCTACTCAGACCATACTCAGTGAGAACAACTGTTTCTCCCTGTCTTTTTCTTCCTAACACATCCCAGATTTCATTGTCTAACAAAAGCTTTCTAACAGCTGTACTTAGGGAAACTTAGCTTTTTCTTACTGTTTCTGAAAATTTCAATATATTGAGGCATTTCATCTTACACATCTAAACCCCTCCATTATATTGGACATCGTATGTTGTATAAAGAGATTTCCTTGTAAAGGGAATGGAAAACAGTTTATCTGTGTCTTCCTTATGGAATCGTATTATATTTTAAAGTACCTAAAACATCCCTGTTGCTTGTGCGAAGATGCACATTGCCGGATGGGTTCCATGTCTGTAGGAAGTTACAGAAGGTTATTTAAGTGCTGTGATGCGTTACTCTACCACTTTTATGGTCAAGGGATCTGTTGGATCTGATTCCATTGCATGGAATTGCTGAAGCACTGCCATGGAACTGCAGCAATAACTGCTGAGTGGTATTTTAAAGCCTGAGTATGCTTTGGAGCCTTCCACTACAGTTTGTTCTCTGATTTATAAAGGTCATATAGTGACTGCATAGATCAAAATTTGACTTGTTTTCAATAATGATCTAGCTTAGTCAATCAATAGGTTACCACCTTTGAGACTGCAGTCCCAAAAGCCCTTGGAAAAGCTTTCTTCCACTGCCATCTCACATCTTTATTTGAGGACAGTTAAAAAACATACAGTTTTCCTTTCTCTGTAACAAAAGAAACATATAGAAATATTTTTTTATTCTGGATCATCAAATAAGTTAGATTAAATATCCAAATGTGAAGGTCATATGTATCAAATGCCTTTGTTAGTGTTGTCTAGAGCATCCTACAACTCAATGCATGACATAATACATGTTGAAGTACAAGCTGTGAATGTAATACACTCACTAAATATTTCTTTCCTTTCAAATTTTATTTTAAGCATTTTTTCCTGCTTGGTAGCCTTAAAATTCTCTTTTCCTCTATTCCTGGTTTTACAACTGAATAAATTCATCACTTGGTCATACAATGTTATCTTTTTTTTGTACATTTGGAACAAAGCTACCCGAATTTAGAAAATTACTTTCTTTATTATATTCAAATGTTTTTTGAAATGAAACTTCAAGGAATGGATAAGAATTGACTCACCTAAATTAAATTGAATTAAAAAATCCAGGTAGGAAACTATTGGTAATATGCTTTCTCTTTATTCACTCTGTTATTCTGCCAAATAAATTTGCCCTTTCTGTAATGCCAAATGGAGGGAATGAAACAGTGCAATCTTAATTTCTAAGTATTTTTAGTCCATGAACATATCCTCCCAACCTGCTCAATTTTCCTTACTGTTATAATAGATCTTATTGGTATAATTTTCTGACTTTGGTCAAAAGCTGTATTAAATCTGGAAAATAATGCTTCATTGTTAGGGACATAGCATAAGAAATCCCAATCAAGTTTATGTTGTCATTGTTTGATGTGACATAGACAAATAACACCCTATATATTAATTTCATTGGAAGCCAAGCAATTTGTTTTTAAGAACAACTTCTAATCATTCAGTGGACATGGAATAGGTTTGCCTGTGTACCTGAATGTCATCATTTCCAACTTCAGCACTTCAGAGATGGTCTTCTTCGAATCACTAGTCTATGAACTAATTATGGAAGAGAAGCCAGACTCCTGCTTACGCAAAATGCATTTGTCCTTCTCATGTGTGTAAAGTGTTTAGTATAGCTCCTGTCTTCAAGTTTCCCCTGAGACTCATTGCTGGTTAAAACTCACACTCAGCTTGGTGTCTTGTACATGTGAAGCCAACTGGGGTTTTATACTTTGAGTCCCTAAAAGAGGGTACCTGCTCAACTATCAGTTACACATAGAAGCACTTGAAGTTCAACTTTCAAGGCTGAAGATCCTGTAGATGTTGAAATACATGCTTTAGCACATCAACAAATGCATCTTGTTTGTTGCAGAGGTTCAGGTAGCAGCTGTCTCTTGACATGTTCTTGAGATTCAGAAACTAGACTCTTCTGTCTGTTTTGTTGGAGGGATTGAATCCTGTCACTTTTTTTTGATGCACAACTACTGGTTTGGATTCTGTAGAAAAGTGGTTGCTCTAGATACTTTTCTTTGAATTCTAGAGGACTTTCAGTGGAAGGTCATGGTGCCTCTTTTTCCAGGTGGGATGCTGAGAACATCACAAACCAGTTTAGTGGATACTGGGCACTTCTTTTTTTTTGAGCTCTGACACAAAATTAATTAGTTCTGGCACATGTCAATAACTATTACATGCAGTGTGTGATGTAGATAGATCAGTTCACTGGAGTTGGTTTATGTATCTCTGAAATGTAGAAATCCATGTAGAAGGATTTTTCTCACATCAGGCTGCCATCATCAATGGACGGTCAAAGTTTGAGTACTGCTTTAGGGTAGGCACTTGCATTCCCAGTTTGGATTTTGTGGAAATGCTACCAAACCACAGCCAATAATGGAATGTGAGAAACAAACAAAAAAAGAATGAAAAAACAAAACAACATTGTTTCTGACACTATCAAATTTGGTCTACTAGGATATGATGTGCATAGAGCAAGACATTTTAAAGAACAACTAAGACCTTCAGAATGATTTTACCATATATTTTTGTTGGACAACTTTTCAATGTTCAAGCTCTGGGGTGCAGCTTACAAGTGATAAAAGTCCTCTAAATCTTGGAAGCGCTCTTTGGAAATGTAATCTTTAATCTACAGGTTCTAGCACTTTAAATCTCTTTTTTGTAGAGAGCTAGTTATGAGTGGGATACTTTAGCAAACAGGACTCTGTAGTGTTTACTACAGAAGGCTGACCTGATAGGAATGGTGCTGCAAAAACATAAGGATTCAGGATGTGGGAATACTAGGTGCTAAGTGAGTAAACAGGAGATCTGAAATTTCTTTAGTTCTTCTTGCTTTTCCCCTAGGAGATCTCTGGCTGATCATGATTTCATCTGCTTTCACTTCCAACTGAAATGTTGTCTATTAGCTGATTTTGCATTGGCATGCCTTTAAAAATTAGTTATTTGAATATTTGCTACAAAGTAGCCTATGCAATATTGATTGGAGAGAATTTCTGACTATAACTTTAGATGCCGTGTATTGTTTTAAAAATACATAATATGCTGAGGAAAGCATATTATGAATGAGACTAATATTAATCGATGCAGTATATAACTCGACATTTTCTATATGTCTGTATCTCTTTTTTAAAGAATCCTAGTCCAAGCAGTTATTTAAAAGGTTGTGTTTAATGTCACATCAAAACTCTTGCAGAGAGATTTATTTTTGTTCAGTTGCTGGTAATGTTAGGCAAATATCCAGGGTTCTGGTCACTGTGTTAATTTCATTCTCTGTTTAAACATTACATTCAAGCTTATTAAGATATTTCAATATTGCTTGACACCTTTAAGAGATCGCTCCAGTTCTCTTATCACTGAAAAAGCACTGTCATGCTATGAAGAGTCTTCAGTCATATGTGTGAAATGTACATATCTTAGTAGTAGTGCAATAGTAGTCACAAAGATTGAGGACAGATGTCAAGATTTCCACAGATGTTTGGATAAATCCATCATGCAGTTATTTCTAACCTTCAGCGAGAATTACTAATTAATCTCTGAGATTTCTTTCAAAATCTTAGATGTGAATGTTTTGGCTTAACTATTCCTTCCTTAAAATCAGATGTAACTTTGCTTTCAAATTTTGTGGCTTTGACTTTTTCATGTAAGTAACACTACTGCCCTTCTGATTTTCCTATTGATCCTAAAGATAAAAATAAAGCAGTAACTGACATGTTGAAATATCTAACCACTGAAATAATGAAGAATAACCTTTATTCTTATTCTGGACAGAGGTAGGAAGACTTGCTTAAATCATTAAGTAAAGGAAATGAAAACACAGAATACAAATGAATGTATTGTAATGCTGTTCTAAGTAGTGAAATCAGACTAACAAAGGTAGTTTTTAGGCACGTAGATAAACATGTAGAAAATGTAGATAAAGAAAAAACAGGGCAAAGAAGATGCAGATAAGACAGCTTCTGCACTGAACTTCAATTTAAACTAATTGGAAAAGATCATGAAGTTTGACAAGTTAAATACAAGCAGGTTCTCAGAGGTGGTGGTATCAAATAACTTGTGAAGTAACTTGTGAAATACACTTCAATTTGTAGTAGGTTTTTAACAAATTCATCACAGGAAACTCTGTAGATTTAATAGATCACTGATGAACAAAAGGAGGACTAAAAGGATGTAGCTACATTAAAGTAAAAATTATTTTTGTCATTGTTAGGAAGGATTCTATGTCAGCCTTTTATAAGGGCTTGAGGCGTTGCCTTGAGAGAGCCCCGAATTGATGTCTCACTGTAAGAGGCATTAGAAAAAAATGTTAAAATAAGTTTTAAACAATTTCTGGGTTCAACTGGTATTTGCTGAAAACTGAAAGAATTTGCTGAAGTATTAGTGGTAGTATGAAACTTATTGTTACAATAAGCTTGTGTCCAGAAAAACAGAAAACAGACAATGCGGTGAAGTTTTTAAGAAGGAATACAAAGAGCTTTAGAGTGTTATGAACAAAGTCTGATTTCCATCAGGTGGCAGGTATGATGAAACGATGATAAGGGAGAGAATATAAAATTATGCCAATAAGTTTAGTAGTTGAAGAATCAGTGTGGCCTTTTCAGAGGAAATAACACTTCTCAAATCTGAGGGTCTTTTCTTGAAAGGAATCAGTAAACACCAACACAGGGCCATTGGTGTTACATACTTGGTTTCAAAGAATCTGAAATTAATCTCTCTCACTAAGTATTTTTAAAGATTAAGTGTTTTTTTAGAGAATAGATATCTTCCAGATTGTTACTAAAAATATATATGAAAAAAACGATTGATTCTACATCAATAGATCACAGAATAGTTTGGATTGGAAGGGACCTTAAAATCATCAAGCCACAAGACCCAACCCCTAAATCTAGAGTTGTGTCCTGTGAAGATTTTACTGTTTGTTGTGTTCATAAATGATCTGCAAAGCAAGGTAACTAGTGCATTGACAAAGTTAATTCATAATTATTCAAACTTAAGCTGACAGGTAAGATTAGGATGCTTAATGGAAACTGCAAGTGATTTTTTCAGCTCCTCTCAGTCACCGAGAGGAGCTGCTTCGGAGCCTGTTGGTAAAAATCAGAGCAGCAGATCTTGGTGTACAAGGGTTTTCCTGAGGCAGGGAGATGCTAGAGGAGCAGAGACACCCATCTGGAGCCAGTAGCTCTTGTGAGCAACGCTAAGGAGACCTTGACATTGCCGGGGCAATGGCGACCACAGCCACCCTCTTAACAAAAATGCTTAGGGAGCGCAGCGGCAGTTGTGGTGTCCACAGCGCAGAGCGAGCAAAGAGCCTGTGCACTTAAGCCTGCCGGTGGTGTAGCAGGGTGTGGGAAGGGTTGAGATCATGGGGAAGAATTGAAGCTCTTCCACTTGACAGGTGAGTCTCATGAGTGGTCATTGCCCTCTTGGTAGAAGCCAAGCTATGATCTCTGCCAGGCAGGTTGTGGTACTGAAACTTACCAAAATGGGTGTAGGAACCCAGACAGAACTCCCACGGAAACATACAGCTGTCCAGGTCACAGGCTGCAAAGAGTGTGAGGGCCTGTTGCTGGTGATGGATAGGGGTTATGAGAGCAGCTGTGTGCCATGTCAACAGGTGGATGACCTGCTCAGCTTGGTGGCAGAGCTGAGAGAAGTTAAACAGTGAAGGAGCATCATGGAAGCAGAACACGAGATAGATTGGTGAAGTCAGGCTCTCTCCTCTTTGAAACAGGAACAGGAGCACTGGTAGGAAAGTACACTGGGTCAGGGGTCCCCAGTATTCCTCTCCTTTCAGGCCAAAGGTAAAACCCTAAAAAAATAAAAATGAGAAGAACGAATGGAAGTAAGTTCATGCTCGGGGCAGCAGGCGAACTCCCTCCTTACCTACCTTGCCCTTCCAGGTGCCTCTGTACAACAAGTATGAGGCTCTGGCTGAGGAAGGCTAGCCAGATGAGGATGTAGACAATGAGCGTGCTGCACCAGAGGTGTCTCATCCATCAGTTAAGCCCACTGCCCATATCACAACCACACCCATAAGGAAGAAAAGAAGCGTTGTGGTAGTAGGTGACTCCCTTGTGAGGGGAACTGAGGATCCAATATGCCTGGGTAGACCCTCAACAAAGGGAAGTATGCTGTCTTCCTGGAGCACAGGTTAGAGACATAACTGGGAAAATTATTATTCTGGTAAGATCTTTAGACTATTACCCATAAGTGGTCTTCCATGTGGGTGGAGGTGAAACTGCAACCTGTAGTGCAAGAGACATTAAAAGGGACTTCAGGGCACTGGGATGGTCAATGAGGGAATCTGGGGCACAGGTTATATTTTCACCTCTTCTTCCAGCTGTGCGCAGTGACATTGGGAAATTAAGATGAATCCAGTCTATTAATATGTGGCTCTGTGGCTGGTGTCAATGCCACAACTTTGGGTTCTTTGACAATGGGATGGCCTACACAGCACCAGGCTTGCTAGCCTCAAATGGGATTCACCTTTCCCAAAGAGTGAAGAGGGTCTTTGCCTAAGAGATTTCAGGGCTGCTTGACAGCACTTTAAACTAGTTACAAAGGGGGAGGGAGATAATAATATCAGGCTTGTCTGTGACAAGCTGTGGGATGGCACACCAGAGTTAGAGGGACAGGGTGTTACTAAAGGCCTTCAACCAGTTACTCTGAGGCAAGATGGGGACACAGCATCACAGTTAAACTCTTACAGAAATGAACCAGGGACTCCTGAGGTAATAGGAGCCGATGGGGAAACATCAATAAAACACCTCAAGGGAATTAAGAGGTATTCCACCAAAGAGGTGACATGGCTGACAGTCCAGCTGAGATGCCTTTACGTGAATGCACACAACACGGGCAACAAACAGGAGGAGTTAGAAACCTGCATGCCGTCACCAGATTGTGATCTGGTGGCAATTACAGAGACATGATGGGGCAGCTCACATGACTGGAATGTGGTCACATATGGCTCTGTCTCTTTTAGGAAAGACAGGCCAACAGGGCAAGGCGGTGGATTTGCTCTTTATGTGAAAGAGCAAATGGAATGTGTCAAGTTCTGTCCAGGGGTGGATGATGAGGAAACTGAGAATTTGTGGGTGAGAATCAAGGGACAGGCTAGCATGGGTAATACTGTAGTGAGTGTCTATTACACCGTCTCCCACAGCATCCTTGCAGCTAAACTGAGGAAGTGTGGTCTGGATGGTCAGGTAGTGAGGTGGATTGTGAACTGGTTGAAGGAAAGAAGTCAAAGTTGTAGTCAATGGGACAGAGTCTAGTTGGAGGTCTGTATCTAGCGGAGTTCCTCAGGGGTCAGTGGCTGACACACCAGAAGACTGTGCTGCCATTCAGAGAGACCTGGACAGGCTGGAGAGCTGGGCAGGAGAAATTTTATGAAATACAACAAGGGCAAGTGTAAAGTCTTGCACCTGGGAAAGAACAACCCCATGTGCCAGTATAGGTTGGGGACTGACCTGTTGGAGAGCAGTATAGGGGAAAGGGAGCTGGGAGTCCTGGCTGACAGCAGGATGGCCACAAGCCAGCAATGTGCCCTCATGGCCAAGAAGGCCAATGGTATCCTGGGATGTATTAGAAGAGGTGTGGCCAGTAGGTTGAGAGAGGTTCTCCTCCCCCTCTACTTTGCCCTGGTGAGGCTGCATCTGGAATATTGTGTCCAGTTCTGGGCCCCTCGGTTCAAGGACAGGGAACTGCTTGAAAGAGTCCAGTGCAAAGCCACAAAGATGATGGAAAGACTGAAGCAGATGGGTCTCTTTAGCTTGGAGAAAAGGAGACTGAGGTGTGACCCCATTAATGTTTATATATATGTAAAGGTTGAATGTTAGGAATATGGAGCCAGGCTCTTCTCAGGGATGTCCAATGATAGAGCAAGGAGCAATGGATACAAGCTGGAATATAGGAGGTTGCACAAAATTATTAGGAAAAACTTTTTCAGTGTGAGGGTGACACAGCACTGAAACAGTCTACCCAGAGAGGTTGTGGAGTCTCCTTATTTGGAGACATTCAAAACCTGCCTAGACGCGTTCATGTGTTTGCTGCCCATGCTGCTACTCTACTGCTTTGTCAGAGGGATTGGACTAGATGATCTTTGAGGTCCCTTCCATCCTCTGACTTTCTGTGATTGACAGCTGCAAAATAATGTATACAGGTAACAGTTTCACTGGAAATATCTTACCTTCTCCAGAGCTGGTTTCCTCATTGAGTGATGTCCTGGCACACCTTTTTATTTCATGCGACTTGTTTGCCTCATATGGGAAGAGTTGCAATGAGTATGTTAGTAAACATGTGGACCAAATATATCTGGGTTTTCAAAAAGCTTTTAACAAATTTCCGAGCCAAGGGTCATTAAAGGCACAACATTGCCATAGGACTGGATAAAAGGTTCATTTGTAGACTGAGAAATGATTAAAGGATAGAATGTAAAGTTCACTGATAACGTGGTGGTTTTAGGGTCATTGACCACTGTGACTTTTTTAAAGTAATTTTGAGGAATTGCTTGTCATGGATTCAGATCAGTACAGCTACTTGCAGTCCCTCTGGGATCTACAGGGAATATGAGGGCAAGTGCAGCATAATGGTTTTGCCTCATTTTTGAACAGGCAATGTGAAGTTTTTCTGATTTCCTGGCCTGAGGGACAAGCACTTATATTTACTGCTAATCCAAGTAATTTAAATAGGTTCTGCTCGTTTATGAGCAAAGAACCCTGTTTCATTATCTTTTGCAAAGGAAACAGCATTCCCAGCATACGATGTCATACATCCTTTTTCCTATTGCGTACAATAAAAGAGGGCTTTTGAGACTTGAGCCTCAGTCTGCAGTGTAACATAAACCCCAAGCTTTTAATTAATCCTTTCTTGCTTTTTAAACACTAAGCAGAGGCAAGGCATTCTCAGAAAGGTAAGAATGTCATTCTTCCAAAAGTTTTTCTCATTTGCCAAGAAATTGTTTTGTTATCTTTCGCAGTGCACTTTGCTAAGAAACGACTGAAATATTGAGCTAGGTATCAGTTCAAACTGCAGCCAGTTTGTTTGCAAATAGATATAAAGTGTTAGAAATCTTCTTGTTAGAGACACTACCTACAGCACTGTTCTTTACTAAGCTTGCCTGACATTTTTCACTTTGAGACCCAGCTTTCACTCATTTAAACCTGGAAAAAATTTAACTCTATGATATGAAATTTCCCTTACTGGGTATCTGCCAGAGGCTTGGATGCTTTGATTACTGGGAATACGGTTCAGACAATCAAATTACATTGTTCATATTAAAAAGCATGCAAGTAAGTTTGCAGGCCTTTCACTGTGATCATGTAGTTCAGCAAAAGTAGTGTGCAGTATTATATTTTCATGGTATTATTCCCATGATGTTTCTTCATACAGTTATCTCAATGCAGAATAGCATACAGTGAAAATCATGTAGCTAGAGATGCATGAGAAATCTGAAGCAAAATTGCCTGGAATACTTTATTTTGTCATTTTCCAATTTTGAAGTTACTTAAGAGATTCAAAAAGCACCTTCCATAAAAAGGTGAAAAAAACAATCTGTCCAGGGCTTTTGGTTCAAAATATGGAATGGTGAGCCTGCAAGTGAAATACAAAGATTCTTTAGGCAGCTAAATTGCTGTGATCAGACCCAAGAGTCATCAAATCATTAAACTCAGTTGAATTTTCATCTTCTAAAATTGTTCTTCCTTTTTGTCTATAGTCAATGTGAAAGAACTGGATCATAAAACAGCAGCTGTCTTTTTTTTTCTTTGTCTTTTTTTTTTTTTTGCTAGTGGAATTGCACATTTAAGAATAATTAAGCTGTTTTCATGCAGCATAACATGTTTTCAGAATCAGAGCATAGGTGTGTTGTCCTAGGAAGCATCAGGACAAAGAACTAATTAAATCCTCAAATAAGATGTATTTGGTAAACCAGTCTCCATGAAGTACACTCTCATCAATGCCCCCATAGACATGCTAGAATATTATATTATTTATTTATTTTAGGTAGTAAAGTGTCTGGAGAAAATACACAGCAATCACTTTTTCAATTGGAAGGTAGTAAATGTTTGTGATTGTCTGTCTGAGTGGCAGGATTTCTAAGGGCAAAATGCCAGGGTTATCCTAACAGCAAATTGATACTATCCAGGAAAATGAGGCATTTCAAGAGGTTACCTAGTTTGCACCAAACAGACTTCCTTATTCTTAAATTTCACATGCCTTTTATCATACACGACAAAAGCACCATTCAGCTGTGTCTTGCCTGAGAGTTAGGATACATACAATGACCATTTTGTTCTAATGAATGGCAATAACCTTTATTCTGAACAAATAGCTGGTCCACCAGGGGAAATGTAGCCTTGCCTCTGGAGTTCCACTGTGCTAACTCCTCACTGGTTATGGCTGAGCAACAATCACACTTTCTGCCTGTCCATTTTGCCAACTCCAGTTTCAGTCTCTATAAGCAATCACTTTGTGGTTCATTAAGTTTTTGTACATATAAACCGGTATTTTGAGAGTTGTTATTGAGATCCACAAGTGATGGGATCTGGCAAAATTTCCTGTACTGCTTTGCTCAGAGTATGTTTCTCCAGTATAACATTGTGTGAAATGACACTATATTGGATGGTAACTAGAAAGCAAACTTTTCCTGAATTCTCAAAAATCATGCTCAGTTGTTGCAGAAGATATTGGATATTGTGAAGGAGAGTGGCTGTCAATGGGTCCATGTCCAAGTGGAAGCCAGTGACAAGTGGAGTCCCTCAAGAATCAGTACTCTTTCCTCCTAGCCTGATGTTTGTGGTTTGCATGGCCAGGTTTTGATGAGGGAGAGGCTATACAAGCAACTTCTGGGAGGAGGTGCTAGAGAAGCTTCCCATAGTCTGATAGAGTCAATGCCAGCCAGCTCCAAAGACAGACCTGCCTCTGGCCAAGGCTGAACTTATTCAACAATGGTGGTAATGTCCCTGTGATAATATATGTGAGAAGAAGGGGAGAAAAAAAAAATCTTCTGTGCTCTTGAAGAGAAAGAAAGATGAGCGAGAATATGTGAAGACACCAAGGCCAGTGAATAAGGTGAGGAAGGCTGTCCCCCTGCAATCCATGGAGGTGACAGGGTCATAGATGTCCACCTGAAGCCCATGGAGGATCCCACAGGAGAGCAGGTTGATTCCCGAAGGATGCTGTGGCCCTGTGGGAAGCCCATGCTCGAGCAGGCTCCTGGAAGGACCTGTGCACCAACATGTCAGTGCAGATTTGCTGTGGGGCTTATTACCCTGTGGGACACTCATGATGGAGCAGTCTGCTCCTGAAAGGCTGCATGCCATGGGAAAGACTCATTGCTGCAGTTTTAAGAACAGTCTCTTGTTGGAGAATGTTCATGAAGAACAGTCTCCCATGGGAGGGATCCCACACTGAAGCAGGGGTCTTGAGGAACATCTAAGGAACTAACTGCAGCTTCCATTCCCAATCCCCCTGCACCGTTTGGGGGCAGGAGTTGGAGAAATTGTGAGTAAAGATAAGCTTGCAAAAAGGGAGAGGTAGAGGGTAGATGCTATATTTAAAATTTGGGTTCATTTCTCATTGCTCTTCTCTGATTTGGTTGTTAGTAAACTCGATTTTGCCAAGTCAAGTCTGTTTTGCCCATGACAGCAATGGCTAAGTGACCTCCCTGTCCTTGTCTTGACCTGTGAGCTCTTCATTATCTTTTCTCTCCCCTGTCTAGTTCAGGAGGGGCAGTGGTGGAGGGGTTATAATGGACACCTGGCATCCAGCCAGGGTCAAACCACTACACCTGCTTGGTATGCATAAGGAGAGGAAGGACCAGCTTTTCAGCACAGCAGGGTGTTTTGGGTGTGGTTTAATAAACTGAGACAATGTGTTCCAGCACAAGCCGACTCTGTTTTTGTGGTGGCAGGAGTAAGGAGACTTAGTGAACCAGCAGCAAGATTAGCATGTAGCTGGAGATGTGGAAGCTTGGAGTGATGGAAAACTGGGCTGTAGTTACAGCAACAGATTGCTTGGCCATGGATTGAGGGTTTCTACAGGGTATATGGGAGTTGGTGGCAGCTGCATTTGTGGCTGCTGTTGTGCTCCCTCTGTACCTGATCCTGTGTCTGCAAGGAAGCATCTGTTGTTGGGTCAAAGGACATAATCATCAGTCACGCATTATATATGACGATAAGGCCTACAGGTATTTTGGAACCTGTTGGAGCAACCTCATGGCTATGACAGTTTCTACCGCAGAAGCATGTGCATGCAGTACATCCTACCAAAAAATGTGCTAGGCTCTGGGGAAGGAAGCTTTTGAGCATTTTGAACAGTCAGGATGGTATCTGGCATACAGTTTGGATTCTGGAACTTTTTTTCCCACAGTAAGCTTCAACACGCAAGACTTGTTAGTTCTGCATCTCCATTAAACCACAATGTCCTTGCACAGCAAAGAACAGGTCAAATGCAAAGCAGTGATTAATTCATTCTGTGGATTGAGGGCCAAATGAATTACCTAGCTAAACTGTACATTCAGTTAGGTAGTCTATTTAAAAAGAAAAAAGAAAATCTGAACCTTTTGCCATCTTTTTTTTTTCTCCTCCTCTTTCCTTTGTCCCCTTTATTTGTATTAGTCCAAAAACCGAACAAACCAAGGTGTCTTCAGCCAAAGACGGGGCAGGAGGCAGTCGTCCACACAGGAAGGTGCTAAAAATTACACTTTTGAAAATGTAAATCCATTGAATAGCCTGTCTTCCGAAGAAACTATTTCGCTTTTGCATGTCTTGTCAGCATTTTAAGTATAGAACTCTTCTCTTCAACTTAACCTGACATCTGGGACTGAATTCCAGTAACAACCCACCATAAGGAGTTAAGTAGTGAGTAAATATGAGTCAGCTCTGTTGTTAAGAATTACAGCTTTGCAAGTGCCTGCTGTAAATTTCACAGAATTTTTCCTCTCTTCTGATTTAGAGATCCATTGAATTACTATGAAACAGTTTGGGCAGCCTAAAAACAGAGTTGATTTCTGGATAGCATAGAGAAATTTCTAATAATTGAGAGCCCTTCTGTCTACAGAAACTTTTGCTTATCTGTTTATTTTAATAACATGGGAGGCAGGAGATAAGAGCACAAGCTGTCACTAGAGCTCTGCAGATACCAAAATGGCCTCTAGCTGTATGAAGACCAGCATACAAAAATACTTCCATAACAGTCACAACAAATAGATATCACCCTTAGGAAGGCACTTCTCAACTGCAAAATGTTTCATGAGTGCTAACCACTTGGCTGTGTTTCCAAACCAGCAGGTAGAGTCTGAGAAGCCATCTCAGGGTGACAAAATCTCAGTATATTAAATGTAACCAAGAGAAAAGGGAGTAAAAGGGAAGCATCTATTTTTATGAAGCAGTGCATCAGTGCAAATTCCAAGTGCAGAGCTCAAGAACTAACACAGCATGAGCAGTGCTGGTAGAATTCTTGTGGTAAAGTACACAACAATGAATTTGCAAATACCTCTCTTGGACAGTGCTACCTTTCACTTCCTGTTTAGAAAGTATTGACACTGTTGCCAGTTGGTATTACTTGTTTCTTTATAGGAAGGAAAAACAAGGCTACTGCCATTATTCTACAAAGGCCATGAAATAACCATTAGTAGAAACAGTTTGTTAGCACATGTGGTCCTTCATTCAATTTCCAACCATAGCTTCAAAACAGATTTGCTTGCCCAAATAAATTCAGGTAATACTTTACAAGTATATCAGCATGACATTCTTGTTTGTGTTATCTTACATAGGATGTTTTCTTAAAACAATAATATGCCTGAGTTCCTGTAGTGCTTACGCTTCCTAAGCCTTAACTTCCTTCAAAATTATTTTTCGTTTAAAAATCTCAGCCTAAAGAGACTGAGATGGTCCAAAACTGCTGTGTTCATTTTCTGAGTACTTTTTTTTTTTTCCCTTGGAAAGGTAAGCTATGCCATCTAACACGTGTGATCTCGTGGAAAAGATGACATTCTTGTCCACCACTTGTTCAGCAATTGATATGTGTGCCTTTTTTTTGATGAAGTCTACAAATAAGACATAAATGTAGATTTATTTTTTTTCCCTTCTCAGGAGCCTTGTACGGAGATCAAGTTAGTGCATTGATCACTTTTGTTTGATATAGCACTGTATTTCTGTATGCCTGGTTATAAGTTTATTTACGTGTATGTATTTCTAATACATAACTAACAGCTCATAGTAACAACTTCTGAAATATCCAAGACCTACCCACTTGTTTTTGCAGAAAACCCCCTTCAAAGTGTTGAGACCTGTTTTATCTGTTACCTCTGCATGAACCTGAGCCATTTACTTTTTCTTAGTTCAAAAATTTCATTACGCTAATTCATCCTCATTTATTGGCTCTGATGTAATGAAAGAGGAGAAAAAGAAATTCAGACAGGTCTGTATAAAACAGTAACAGATTATTGTTTTTAAATCACTTTGTTGCAACCTGTAGTGATGACCTAAATTTTGTGGCAGAAAATCCTTTCTGAAATGGCTTTTATCTGTTAGTCATGTAAGGACTTCACTGTCAGTAGCATAAAGGACCATAAGCACAGCTGTTACTACAAGTACTAAAGGATGGCCAAGGTAAAGAAGCAGGAACACATTAGTCATAAGCTATCTGTGTGTATCAAGGATATATACCCTGAAGTGATAAAAAAGAGAAGAGTTCTGTGAAGGTCAGGTTTTACATCTGACCACCAAAGGTAGGGAGGTCTGGGGAATGATTGTTATTTTGTTAAACAACTAGAGTGTTATTTACAGTGTGAGACTATCTGGGTGTGGAGTTTATCTGGATTTGCTGGAAATGCAATTGAGCAGCAGAGACTATCTAGTGCCCTAGGACTCCTCTTAGGGGCCCTTTTATACTGAGCACCATGGGAAGCAATACTGTGATTGATCCATCTGGGTCACCTGATCCATCCTCTCTTCACCACAGGCACAGCTGCCCCTCCTCCCTAACTGTGATTGCCACCTGTACCAGGAGCCCCAGAAAACTTTTATCCTGATGCTCTCAAACCAGGACACTCTCTTATGTTAAGGTCAACTCCTCCTTAAGCTTTCCAACTGCACCTTCATAATCCTGTTGAAAGGCGATTAGTTTTCATATGCTGAAGCTGATAAAAATGGTAGAATTTCACTATCTTGTGAATTCCCTTACTAATTTTTAAAAAGCAACAGTTTTTTTGTGAGTGTTTTTCATGTCTGGTATGTGCCTAAAGCAACATGAGTTCTAGCAAAGAATTTGCCAGTGTGATATGGCACTTCAGTTTATTGTTCCATCACTGGTTTCTTTATTTCCTCCAAATCGTGATATACAGATCTCTTCACTGTGGCTGTGAGCCATAATTCATACAAAACAATTTCAGTCTCTTTTAAACCTACCATGCAGCAAAACTGGCCAGAGTTCAACACAGAGGAAGTTGAAACAGCTGACATCACTCCATCCATCAAGGTAGACCAGGCCCCTTGAAATGAATCACTACATTCCAGACAGCCCTGAAAGCTAGAGACAACTGTTAAAATTAGGATCTGTCCTGCAACTCTGTCAAAGTAGACCTCATGTCTGCCCACCCTCCCGTCCCTCCCTGCCACCACCCCAAGAAATTTTGTCTACTTGAATATTTTGGGAGCAGACCTTAAAAGACCTTGTCATTAGGGTATTTTTTTTAGGAGTATGTCCCAAAGTTACTTTGTAATAGGAGACAGATATTGAAATATATGGTATTTCAAGGTAGTGTATGGGAGTTCCATTTTTCTGAAAAACCTGAGATTTTGGGATCAGGAGCACAGTTTTTGAGTTTTCTATCCCACTTTATTCAAACAGCTGGACAGTTTCATAGAATCATAGAATCATAGAATGTTAGGGATTGGAAGGGACCTCGAAAGATCATCAAGTCCAATCCCCCTGCCAGAGCAGGAATGCCTAGACTATGCCACACAGGAACGTGTCCAGGCAGGTCTTGAATGTCTCCAGAGAAGGAGACTCCACAACCTCTCTGGGCAGCCTGTTCCAGGGCTCCGTCACCCTCACTGAGAAGAAGTTTCTTCTCGAGTTTAAGCGGAACCTCTTACGTTCCAGTTTCAGCCCATTACCCCTTGTCCTATCAGTGGTTGTCACCGAGAAGAGCCTGGCTCCATCCTCGTGACACTCACCCTTGATATATTTGTAAACATTAATGAGGTCACCCCTCAGCCTCCTCTTCTCCAAACTAAAGAGCCCCAGCTCCTTCAGTCTTTTCTCATAAGGGAGATGCTCCACTCCCTTAATCATCCTAGTTGCCCTGTGCTGGACTCTCTCCAGCAGTTCCTTGTCTTTCTTGAACTGAGGGGCCCAGAACTGGACACAGTATTCCAGATGGGGTCTCACCAGGGCAGAGTAGAGGGGAAGGAGAACCTCTCTCGACCTACTAACCACCCCCCTTCTAATACATCCCAGGATGCCATTGGCCTTCCTGGCCACAAGGCCACAGTGCTGGCTCATGGTCATCCTGCTGTCCACCAAGACTCCCAGGTCCCTTTCCCCTACACTACTCTCTAATAAGTCATTCCCCAACTTATACTGGAATCTGGGGTTGTTCCTACCCAGATGCAAGACCCTACATTTACCCTTGTTATGTTTGAAGGGTAGTGGGCAGCTGGATAGTGGACAGAAGGATAACTGGACAGTTTGAGGGGTAGTGGGTACATGTTGGGAGATCAGATTTCACAACAGAAATCCACGGTCTGCATATTTTTTCATTTTCATAATTGATTGCACTGATGACCACAAACAGGTCTTTAGAAACCTCTATTTGACATCATTTCCAGTAGGACTTGTCACCTAATATCAAATGTCTACAGACCAAATACCCGTCTAGTAGGCAGTTATGAAGTCATGCTTAATATTTAGTGAAAAGTTAAAGAGAAGTTCATCTGACCTATTTTGGATGCCTTTCTGGGAAATGCGGAATTGAGAAATATTTCTCCCCGTTGACTAAGGAGGCAGATAGTGCAGTATCATGTGTGTTTATTGCATAGGTCTGGACTAGGTCAAATACATTCTACCTTTGTAGAACCTCATAAAACTTTTCAGTTTTATCTTTAGCCTTCAGTAAACCCCAAGATTTTCCTATAGATATCTTTAACTGTTAATTAAAAGGTATATGTTATTATTCAATGCATTTGCAATACATTTGTTGGTTTTCTGAATCAGGCCTTTCCAGTATTTTTATGTTTAATGTTGGAGGTGTTATATAGATGATTTAGTTTATGTGTTGTGCTTGACAGGGTAGCAGAATCCTTGGTGACAGAGAAGCAAACATGCTAATTATTGCATCTTTTCCCATTCTACAGTGAAGTGTGTGTGTTTCTCATTATCTTAATCATTCTTTTCTGAAGAACCTCCAGCCACCTGAATTAGCAGAAGTTATCAGATCTGCCTAAATTTTATGTAAGAAGTTTGAATCTAGCTGGTTTTTGTCAGCATAGATCTCTCCCAGTGAGCTCAGTCGTGGCAGTCTATGGCCATCACTTGGACAAAAAGAAGGATCCGTCTTTTCCCCATTATGATCAAGGTTTGCAAGAAGGAGAGGAGCAGAGAGAAAATATTTCTTCATGCATGCCTTACAATGCTTTTGAGAAGTTATAACCTTCCAAATGGTGCAACTCCAATGGATTCCATGGGAATTTTCCTGGATGCTGGGAGTCTCAGAGCATCATTAAGCCCATTTACACTCTTCTCAGCTGGCAGGAGGTTAAAAAGAAAAGAAAAAAAAGTGGAATTTTGCAGGACTTTTTTTCTCTGTTGTCTAGATTAAAGAAGCAAGATGAAGTGCAACGTCTGGATTCTCTACAAGACAAGTAGTGGAATGATTCTCCATCAAAATCAAGGTGTTTTATGAAAATATGCTACCTTCAACAGGAGTTTTGATGAGACAGAATTTCAAGCAAATTGCTCTAATGTTCATTTTTCATTTCATTGATATCAAGCAGCTAGTTTTCTAAGAGAAGCATGAGTCATTTTGATAAGGTAAACCATTTAAATGTTACCATTTCAAATAATTTCATTTGGACTATAATGCTAACATTTATTTTCACATCTTATTGTATTTCATGAATTCTGTTTAATAATTGAGTGTTAATTCAAATCTAAGCTAACCAAAATAATAAATCAAATGTAGTAACTAAATAAGATGAAACATTTTGTCATTTAGAAAGCAAATCATGTCAATGCCGTGTAAATTAAATTTTTGCCAGTCCCAAAGGGAAATGTGTCAGGTTTTATTTTGCAGTGTATTTTCAATTGTTTAAGTTTTTCTTCTAATTGAAATAAGAGTTCTGATGTGTTCCAGTGGCATCTTTTCTACTGCCATTACTGCTCAGGATCTTGACCAATGAAGCAGTTTGCTTCTAATGACAGTGGTGTCACAGAGAAGCCCAATACAGCATGGCATTCAGTGAAGCTGCTGCTATCTAGGAAGAAAGAAATAATCTGATCATCTCCGCAAAGTGCTAGATTATTCTTCATTTTACATTAAATTCCACTCAGCTGCACACTGGGCAAAGAATAAGGTTAGAGAGTTTCTTCCTAATATTGTTAGGGGTTATGAAAGCAATGTAGCTCCATTTCTTAAAAGTAGAAATTATGAGGCAGACAAATGTGTAACCCTGTAATCCGGAGACAAAATCTCTGAGACAACTGATGGGACTTACTTCCGCATCTGATTATCAGTTAGGTATTGTAATTCAACCTGTGCTCCAGTCCACATAAAGAGAGATGATATAGATCAGTCACTGTTATGTGCGCATGCCTGGGGTATATGTACTGCTGTGGAGGGCAGTAGGTCCTTCCCTGAGTCATTTAGTGGCAGAATAAGGACAGATCAAGGAAGTACTTTAAAGCTGAAGAATTGATACTCAGAGACAGTAGCAAACTTGCCAAGACCCTAGTCAGTTTGTGGCATAGTCAGAAACTGAGTTTATTAGACAATCTAGGGGAAAAAAAAAAAAAAAGTTAGTTTTGTGTTTTTGACCTTGTCGTGGGTTGACCCTGGCCAGTCGCCAGGTACCCACACAGCCGCTCTCTCACTCCCCCTTCACGGCTAGACAGGGGGAGAAAGTGTTCCCAAGGGTTCAGGGTTTGAGATAAGGACAGGGAGATCACCCTTATTTACCGTCCCGGGCAAAACAGACTCAGTTTTGGGGAAATTAGGTACATTTATTAAGAGAACTAATCAGAGAGGAGTAGTGAGAAGTGAGAAAGAGCAAACAGATCTTAAACAGAACACCTTCCCCCCATTCCTCCCTTCTTCCCAGGCTTAACATCAATCCCGGTTTCTCCACCTCCTCCCCCTGAGCGGCGCAGGGCGACAGGGAATAGGGGCTGCGGTCAGTTCATCCGATGTTGGTTTCACCGCCTCTTCACTCCAGGGGAGGACTCTTCACTCTTCCCCAGGGTCATTGTGGGGTCCCTCTCACGGGAGACAAGCTTCACGCTCTCTTCCCCGCGTGAGTCGTCCCACGAAGGGCAATTCATCACAAACTGCCCAACGTGAGACACCTCATGTGGGGCAGCCCACCCCTCGTGAGTCTGAGGCGCAGTCCTTCGGGGGAAACTGCTCCAGCGTGAGTCCCCCGCAGCGTCACAGAAGTCCCACCAGCCAACCTGCTCCAGCGTGGGCATTCCTCTCTTCCACGGGCTACATGTTCCGGCAGCGACTTGCTCTGATGTGGGCTTCCCACGGGCTACAGTCCCCTTTCAGGCATCCACCCACACGGTGTCAAGTCCTCGGTGGACATCTACGCGGTAATCCTCACGGTGGACATCTGCACCTCGCCCATGGGCTGCAGGGGGACAACCCGCTTCACCATGGTCTTCACCATGGACCCGGGGGACTCCTTCTGTTCCGGCGCCTGGAGCTCATCCTCCCCCCCACTCCTTCTTCACTGACCTTGGTGTCTGCACAGATTCTCACTCCTCCATCTCTGTGCCAGCTGTTATAGTGCAGTTCTTTTCCCCGTTCTTAAATACGTTTTTCACGGAGGCGTTCCTCTGCTGTCACTTTACTGATAGGCTCAGCCTTGGCCAGCGGCGGGTCCCTCTTTGGAGCCAGCTGGCATTGGGTCTATCAAACTTGGGGAGCTTCTAGCAGCTTCTTACAGAAGCCACCCTGCAGCTCCCCCCGCCGCCGCCGAAATCCGGCCAGGCCAAACCAAAACAGACCTACAAATTAAATTGATCAATGAAAAGATATAATAAATATATCATTAATATTTCCATATTTTGGTGTTCATGTTTCTTTTTGCGTGTCATATTCTGAACTCTCATTTACATTTCTGCTTCTTGAAGTCAACGCAGAGCCACATCTACTTGTATGTACTGCAAAATCTGAACCTGTTCCTAACTAACCTCAAATAGGCATGTTTTCTCCTAACTCAAGGAAGAACCACGTTCTGAACTGGACATGTTTGTGTTCCCTCACGGATAGATTTCTTCTTTAAGGAAACTTAATGCTTTGCCAACATTTTTTAACCTTCCTCCAGTAAAAATGGATGTGTTGGTAGAACAAACAAGAACAAAGAATCTGGACTGTTGCCTTTGAAAGATTTCATCCAAAATTGTGAGACAAGAAACTTAAGAGTAAAAAAACACTTTGAGAATGTTAATTCTACTTGAGTCACAAGACTTCTTGTCTTGTTTCTTCATTTACTATCACGTTCTTATGAAATCACATTCATTTCCCTACCTGCAAAGAACTAAAGCTCTTAAATTCAGAGTGAGAATTTTGAATTCCAGTTTTACTGAAGCTTACATTCGGTATTTTACTCACATCTTCAACTGTACTTGTCATTTTACCTCTTCCTGCCTCCCAGTATAGTACACGACCCACATAGCATGTACCAGATGACACACACCTGTATGCTACTTAATTCTTCTTTGGCACACCAGAAAAATAGTGTGTTTACCGTATTCCAAATAAGAAAGTGTCATTTGTAGTAGTATAGTGAAAAGAATCAGAGTTGTAAGTACTTCGCATTTTAAAACACCCACAGAAAAGAATTACTATAGTAACTCAGACCATCTCACTACTTGTATTCCAATAGTGGTCAAATGCTTAGGAACAAATAGAATAGGGTTAAGCTCTTCTTCCTTTACATCCTCCACCTTCCCACAGTCTGTGGCTTAGGAAACTCATATAGTATTGTTGCCAACATATGTTTTTTATTAGCCTTCAGTAACTTTTTTTTTTCTGTTAGTTTTTCTTGAATTCTTTGTATTGAGTCTCAACAACTTCCTGTGACAGCGAGTTTCCTGCTTTAGCTATACGCTGTGAGAAGCAATGTTCCCTGAAAATTTTATTTGCTTACATGTAGATCTTATTTTGCAAGACACAATGGATAACTGTTCCCAATTCACATTTCTTGTATTGCTCATAATTTTAGGTACCTCTGTCATATACCTGTTCAATTGCTTTCCAAACTGCAGTGTTTTATCTATTTAATTTTTCCTCAGAGAGGAGCTATTCCATACACTAGATGATAATTTTCTTTCTGTGTCATTTCTACTAAGTAAGCATTAGGGGAACAAATATTAATTACACTAGATATAAGATGACAAGATGATTGAAACATAAAAAAATGTTGCTGCATATATAGTGTGTGGTTTGAAAGTAGCTGAGGGGTAGCTAAAAATAACAGGTCAGCAAAGTAATGCACAGATGTGATTTCAAGGAGGGTGAATGAAATGTTCATGAATTACACTATGGAAAACAACATGTTAGCAGTATTTAAAAAGCACTTTGGCCTTGATTTAGTGCTGAAGATAACAGGAACAGAAGTAGGCCAGTGTTACTGGTGCATACGAAAATATAACTCCTAAGGACACTACTATACTTTGAGTTCCCATGGCTGGTTTGTTCTGGATGCTGAACACAACAAAAAAAATGAAAAATATTCACTGAGCTGAGACAAACTCTGGCTTTGCTGTATTTTGCAGAAATAGAAGAATAATATGTACTATCACAAAGATCCACATATAACTAATGCAGTGCCAGCACAATGATGTATAGAATGTAGACCTGAAAGAGAATTCTGCAATAAAAGATTTAATTTAATTTAATTTAAATAATTTTAATTAACTGAAAAGCAGACATCTGAACTTTGATAATATATTGTGAGCCTGACATATCTTTAGGTCCTAGCAGGAGCACATCATCAATAGGGTAAAACTAACCTGTCTCGCAACGGTCTAAACCCAGCTCATGTTCCCTATTAGTGGGTGAACAATCCAACGCTTGGTGAATTCTGCTTCACAATGATAGGAAGAGCCGACATCGAGGGATCAAAAAGCGACGTTGCTATGAACGCTTGGCCGCCACAAGTACAATATTTCTTTTCCTTCTTTTCATTCCCTAAAACTTGGTTTTGTTCAGACTTTGTATGTAGGCTTCTAAATCTTGAAAACTGTCACAGCTAGGGAAAAAAACTTTCCTCCTGTATTCTGGAGCAAGGCAAATAGTAGGGATTACTTTGGAGGTGGGACATCTTGAAACAATGGCTTCTGTAAGAGAGAATGGAAGAGGCCGGATTTGGATATTTCCAGGTAGAGGTAGGGGTAGTTTTAACACAGTTAGCTGAGAGCATGAAGGAAAAATAATTTGGGAAGACTGGAACATATTTTGAGAGGGGGATAAGTCACACCTTCAGTAGTATTCTTTCCTAAGCTCATGTGCAGTGTTGCAGAAGGAAACGCTATATATTAAGGGTCACCTTGAGGGACAGAGTCCTGAAAAATGGTATTGGTCACACAGTGATTGAAGGATAAATTTGTTACACATACATGAATACTTAAAAGGCGGATATTTTTAGGCAATAGAAGCTAACTATCTGAGGGTTGCTAGAAAAATTTCAGGAGGAAGATGGGACTGAGTGAGAGGGACTGAAGTAATGCATAATATTTTCTAATGTTGAAATTTTTTTGCAAAATTCAAAATGCATGGGAGGCTACAGAAATGCAATGTATTTTCCTGGACTTAGAAATACCAAGTTCTTCAGACAGTCCTTCACATTTCTGTTCTTTGTAACCTGTTTTGAACAAGCTGTTAATGTCTTGTGCTATTTTTCCAAACAAAGAAAATCTAAACCTATAATCTGTTCTATGCTTCTAGAAAAAAAATCTTTTAAGGATGAAACGGAACAGAATTAAAAAGCCTAAAGATCACATGAAAGTCAGTCAGGAAGTGTATAATATACTTACATACACAAGGTCATCAGCTGCTTGAATTCATTAGCCTACAGCTGAATTCCCTTCCAGAAACTCCTGAGGTGGTTAGAAACGTAGAAGTCACCAGTAGCCAAATTATTATTATGCTGTTTTTTGAGAAAGGTCCTAAATCCATAGCTGACTGAAAATTTAAGGATTATTTTTTATGGATTTTTTTTGTTACCCACATGCCTCTTTTTCATTACATATTGTTTCTCCTTTTCGTCTATTCTTATTTCTCCCCTTGCAATAAAGAAGGGGGAGTGAGAGACAGAGGACAGAAAAAGGATATTCCTGCATGTTGCTGAATTATAGTCAAGACCGTTAACAATAATTTTGTATATTTTGCTCAGAAAGTCCTTTTACAAATACAAATGACATTAAAGTGATATTTTTCCCCAAACAGTTGAGATTTAATAGAAATACTGTTGACAATTCCTGACTTTAGTCTGAGTGTTCTGCTTTAAGGGGGCTAAAATTGCCATTGGCCAGAAGAGGCTGACCCAGAAAAGATAAATTAAGAAGGTGGCAACCAGCGAATAACAGGTGCAGATGAAAAAGGACATAAAACTGTTTTTATGATGGTATGACAGGAAAAAAACCTGAAGTGAGGGGAAGATGACTTTGGTAATAAATGAGGAATGGTATAGCTCTGGAAATTTTACAGATCTGAAACGTTTTTATGAAAGTAACTGCTAAAGCAGCTCATGCAAGGAAATATTTGTAAAATAGAAGCATAAAGAGCTCTAACCTGACAAGGAGATGTATGGCTGGATTTCCTATGGAAAAACCCAGTGTGTAATGCCAGTTGATGCTCTCAGGATGGACAATGGCTACCACTTACACTTTTGTTATGAATTTTCTCTCAGTCAGCCACAGCTCCAGGACCCATGCTCTGACACTTGGCATAGGGAAGTAAGCAGGAGTCCCCAGGACAAGCTCCCCTCACATGCACCCTTGTCTGGTCCTTAATGTTAATTATAATTCAGTGCTCACCACAGGGCATGTAATAACAAGAACTTCTCAAAGGCATCTGCAAACTCTAAACCCCAAACAATAATAAAAATAAAAAGACTCTGTTTCTCTGTGATACATATTTGACTTACTGAAAGTCTTAGAAATGAAACAAAAAAAAATATACCTCAGGGAAGAAATCGTGTACTTCCAGTGAGACTGGAAGTCAGCTGCTTGGCTCAGGATTTCAATGTTGCTTTTCTAATATAAGGGGAGATGTTTGTAATGCAAATCACCCACAAAGGAAAGCAGATGATCCACTTTCCTCAAGCGACAAATCCTGCCATAATCTTTCAAACACCATTAAAATCCAGTTTACTCAAGCATTTGATGCGGGTTTTTTTCCCAATGTGTTAAGCTGACCAAAGCAGGATTTACAAAGTATTCCTTGTGGAACGGGACAAAAAGAAAAGAGAAATTGTAAAAGCATGTAACACTTTAATTAGGCCTTTTGGTAGGACTTAGTAATGAGGTCGTTGCCTCTTTCTCTACCGCCTGGTACTAAGGACTTGCTTTCAAACCCTTTCCAGTCTCCATTTAGCTGTGTCTAGAGTCACCAGGTAAATGACTGTCTTACACCACCAGATTAATGACTCTTTTCCATACCATGCAGTCACTGGAAAAAAGTTTGTTAGGAGTTTGGTGGCTTCATTTTTTTCTGAGGAGTCATTCTAAAGAGGAGAATTTTCTTCTCTCCTTTGGTGCTTCCTGTTGTTATTCCTTTGGGCAGCCCATCACCTCTCTCTACCTTATTGCTCTTGGGTGGGCCTCTTGTAACCTACAAGTAGATGCTGGCAAGAGAGGTTTTTTTTTTCCACTTCTTGTAAAGATTTGTGAATAAAAATAAAATCTCACATCTCAAATTAGGATAAAGGTCAACTTCTGTGACTTGAAGAGTTGAAGTGGAGAAAACAAAATAGCTGAAAGAACAAAATTGCCCTAGAAATTATGGTAGCTTTTTACCATCTTACTATGCATTTATTTAAAATTCTAAGCAAAATGTTTCCAACAGGAAAAAAAATTAGTTATTTTAGGAAATGTTAAAATGCGGTATTTTTTCAAAATGAAACTTTCATAGAAAATTTCATAGAAAACTGTTCACAAAAAAAAATCAGATAATTGGCAGCATCCAATAGAAATCTTGGTTTAGTGGGTTTTTTTTGTTTGTTGGGTTTTTTTTTTTTGTAAAAATTCCCTGTTAACTGTGTGTGCAGGTACTTCTGAAAAATAACAAACTCTTGTGATCCTTCAGTTATGGAGCCTCTGCACTACAATTCAAATAAAATAATGTTACCTCAAGGTTCTTTCAAAAGCAGCAGTCCCTATATCTCATGCTCAAAACATTGCAGCCGATATATCTCTCTCATCAAAAAGAAACTTGTGGGCAGAAAAAGTTCTAATGAAATAGCAAGATTTTGTCAGTTTTAAAGAGTATTGATTTTCTCACCAGATCTATAAACCAAAAATAACTTCTCTGGAAAATAATAGCATGTTACCAAAAGAAGATTTTGTTTCTAGCAGGGATGCATGAGTAACAGAAGGAACGCATAGCGTCTCTCTGAGCATGTGGATAATAATAGCCAAAGAATAGAGGACATACCTAAAGGCAACAGAAGGATGATTAATTATTATTGAAGAAAGCCCAAGAGTTATCCAGGAATAAAATCTGTGATTTGTCACAAGCTGTGACTGGAATAAACAATAAAAACCTGAAACAAAGAAGAACACTATATGCAGTATAGTGGATATAAGACATATCTTTTTTTTTACTACATCTTTATCTAGGTATGTAAATGTTAGCATAGATAGGAAAATAAATACAGTTGTATTATCTTGAGATCCTGGTATAAAATTAGTAATCCGTTCTATGACATTAAAACATCTTTTAAAAACTCTTATTATTTTTAATAGCTTTGTCCTGAGGGTTTTTAGCAGTAAGTATAATCAGAAAAAAATAAACATTGGTATACAGGAGTATCCTGATGTGATGAGAGTGTTCTTATTTTTTTACTTTCTTGTATATGTTACAAAAGGAAAGAAACTTCCAAATATCTCCCACTCCAGTCATGATCTGTCTAGAAAAAAGATTATCAAGAGATTCTTTCATGCACTGTTTGAAATTTTTCTTGAAGGGTCAGCTCCCCAGAGATTTTATATTAGCAATTTGTTCAGAAACATAGCTAGCTCTTTGCATCATGTTTTTTCCAGTTGCACAAGTTCTTGGACTAAATTTGCCTGAAATAGAAGAATTTGAGTTTATATCTGTTCCAGACATTTTCTTTTGGAAAGGAATGGGGGGACAATTTCACCTGCTTTGCTCAGCAGTAATCTAGAAAGTTTTGTTTGTGTGTGGAAGGAAGTGCCCTCCTGCTTTTGCATGGCTTTCTCTTTTGTCAGTTCAAGTTAAAAGTGGTATTTTTTTAAGAGCTTGTTAGTTAGTTTCCTCTGGCAGCTGCCATCTTCTGGGTATAGTTGCATTTGGTATCACATCTGACACTCTCTGCAGGGGTCCTTGTCAGTATGTGCTGGCTTAATACTGATACAGCAATTGAATGGGGAACTTAATGCTTTACAGAGCATTACAAAAATATGTGCATGGTCCTTGCATCTGAGGTGATGCAAAATAAGAATGAGGTGAGAAAACAAAATAAAAAAGAGGAAAAAGGATTTATGAATGCAAGATCATTAAATCCCTACCAGAGCTGGGTGGTTTGATTAGCATAAGCAGGACTGTGCTTAAGGAGATTCAGGTGTACCTTGCACAACCTTAAATTTGATATGCTTCTGACAGCATTGCTAAAACTTAGTCTGATATTATTGACTGCATGCAACATGTTTCTGGGCCAGCTGCTCCAGCGTTTGCTATACAGACAAGATAATCTGAAATCTGTGAATCACTGGGAAGGAAGGATATGCTTCCAGGTCCTGGGGGGGGGGCAAGAATGGACTGAATATATTGTTAATTCATTTGCATTTTGAACTCTTGGATTACAAAAAGTATGGGATTTAGCTTATTATGTAAATGCAAGATTACATGACTATTCAAACATTCAAGAATTAATGTGTTTCTGACTGTACACTGTACACAGTTAAAGACATCTTCTGGAAAAAGATGTATGGCATTTATTTATTGCTTAAGTACTGAAGACATGTGCAGAAAGTATTAACCATGTGTTGCCAACTCTTTTTTAAAACAATTTACATTATGTACTTTTATATCCATGCCTTTCATGTTAGAATCATAGAATCATAGAATGGCCTAGGTTGGAAGGGACCTTAGAGATCATTTAATCCAGCCTCACTGTCATGGGCAGGGATGCCTCTTATCTTAGATATATGATTTGTCCCTGTTACCAACAGCCTTACAGCTGTAACTGTTAAGCCACAAGCATAACTATAATTTAGATATCCTTAGTACTGTTGATACAAAAAAAATCTTCTTATAGAAATCTGTCTCTTTTAAAATTTTCGTTATTCTTCCTGATTGTTTTTTTTTCTTTTTTATCAAAAAGTGCTAAATAACCAAAACGTCTTGTTGACCATAGGAAAAGGTAGTGGTGGTTAGGTCTCCTCCATCTATGAATTAGACATTCAAGAATTGGAGAATTAGACTTTCAAGGTTTAAAGCATTTCAACAGAGTTTGGACTGAGAAACCTACTTCTTATATTCTTTAAAACTATACAGTCTTAGACATTAAGGCTTCTTTAAAGAATTGTCCCCTCATGTAAGCTCCCAACACTTTAAAAAACCCTTCTTGATGCATAATTTTCTCATTTTAAATATATTTATAATTAATGTGACACATCCTTAACATTCTGTTTAGTTGTTAATCTACTTGTATTGATTCTATCCTACTTTAATCAAGATGCACAAAATAGCTTATAAAAATGACTGTATTGAGAGTTCATTTTTAAATGGCTCATTCACAGAGATAGGAAATCTTATACTATTTGAATGTAGGTTTTTTTAGTGAAAAATTGTGCTGTTATGGAGGAAGACTATAGCTAGGTTGTTTGGGCAAATACAAATCCAGTTGAATAATTTATTGCGGTGATGATAAAACACATTATCAGTAGGGTAAAACTAACCTGTCTCGCGATGGTCTAATCCCAGCTCACATTCCCTATTAGTGGGTGACCAATCCAACGCTTGATGAATTCTGCTTCACAATGATAGGAAGAGCCGACATCGAAGGATCAAAAAGCGATGTCACTATGAACGCTTGGCCGCCACAAGCCAGTTATCCCTGTGGTAACTTTTCTGACACCTCCTGCTTAAAACCCAAAAAGCCAGAAGGATCGTGAGGCCCCGCTTTCACAGTCTGTATTCGTACTGAAAATCAAAATCAAGCGAGCTTTTTCCCTTGTGCTCCGTGGGAGGTTTCCGTCTTCCCTGAGCTCGCCTTAGGACACCTGCGTTACACTTTGACAGGTGTACCGCCCCAGTCAATTAGTACCATTTTCAGTTCACAAATCATTCATGAAAGGTTATTCTGTCGAATTATTTGCATGATTCCTTCCTGGTAGGAGAAATTTTCCATCTGTAGATGTCTTCATCCAACAATATGTCTTCTATGGGATTTAACTGGCTGCCAAACCCAACCTCATTCTTTTATTTCAGTGGACAACCAAACTTTGAAAATCACAAATGTACTTCTACAGTAACAGTAGTACTCACCTGTAGACAAAGATCTAAAAGTTAATTTGGAGAATAACCCTTCCTTTGTTTTCAATGCAAACAAAATTCCTTCCCTGGAAACTGGAAAGAAGAGCTGACAGTACATAGCAGACAATTTGTAAGTAAAGGATAGTCTAGGTTTCATTTATGTGCTTAAATTTGAATGAATGCATTGTGTATATTCTTCATCTGTATCCATCAACAAGAAATTTGTCCTATGCAAATGACATTAAACAAGGAATTCTGAAACATGACTACAAACAACCTAGTCATGTCACCTGCAGTCATCTAAGTGTGACTGTGAAAAACTCATGCCTATGAGAGTGAAGGTTCAAATTAATAGGAAAAAAAAAAAGAAAGTGACAGTTTTGCCTGGGTACCAGAATCCCATTACTGGAAGTAACACAGGTGCTTAAATCCTCAAAGATATTTAGGTGCTGAATTCAGTAGTAAGTAAGTACATACAATGCCTTTAAGGAGCTGAGCCTTAGTTAACCTCAGTCTCTATAAAAGCAAAAGGAAATCAGATTTCTAAGTGTTAAGTCTCAGGCTGGAAGTTTATATATTATGAATAAGATGAGAGACAAAAATAAAGCAAAACTGGATAGGGGAAGAAGTGTTTCTCTTTAAAGTTTTCAGTAGGAAAGTAGTTCAGAAGAATATCTGTTTTGAAATGCTGTCTTTTCTGAGGATTGAATGATGCTTACACAGAATAGGGTTTCATTATTTTCTAAGTCTGTTAAAATTATTTGGTTTAATTCTTTTGTTTTCATGTTCTTTTCTTAGAATCTGGTTATTTGCAGCGGTGTTAACAGCAGGTTAACTATGCTCCAAACTATGTTAAGATGATTAAAATTAAAAAGAAATTCATGATGAGGTCTGAGGATAATCTTAATACTACATAGTGATTTACATGGTACTCTATGTTCCCAAGCTCTTAGCAAGATCTTTTCGGATATTTGCCCTAAACTGACTATAAAGCAAATATTTTCCTACTAGTAATTAAGTCCATTTCCATGTCATAACATGGGTCCCAGAAGTTGCATTTTCCCCTCTGAAATTACTCAAGTTAGAAAAATGATAATAAACCCATAATGCATGGTGAATCTCAGTACTGTGCAATTAACATTACAGTTTAAACCTTAATTAGATTTTGCCTTTGAAGACAGAGGATTTCAATACAATTTAATGGTTTGTTTGTTCAGTGGCTCTCTGCTTCCATTTAATTATGGCACTTTAAAAAAAAATAATTTGCCTTACTAAAACAGCAAGAAGAGACTGAAAAAAAACATTACTACTGCTTGGTATGGGAAAATGTAGGCAGGAAAATTCTTAAAAAGAGTATCAACATGCTTGCATCAAAATGCATGAATAGACACAATCCTACAATGTAGTAGTCTGTTAAAACTGAGAGGCATCCCTTTGACTGTTGTGTGGGTAGACTGGAAAGTATCAACTTAAAGCATCAACTTGTGTAAGTCCTTTCAACTCCTGTCAATGAAATAAACTCCCATTCTTCTCTAGGCTCATCATAGTTCTCATCCTACTATAAGTACGTATTAGTCTTGCATGTGTTAGATTAGAAAAGCATTAACAGCATACTTTGTTGGGACCTTCCCGCTTGTAAGTGATAGTAATCGCGCCAACCCTGGCAAGAGGCTGGCCACCTGGACTGCTAATTATGGACTCCTAGTCAGAGGTGGCATGCTGAAGTGAAACTTCCTCACTCAGCTTACTGCTGGCTCAGACACATAACCAAGTTATCATTGCTTAGCAAATTGCTCTCTGAGCAGTAGACATTGTCCGTGTGCACGCTTTTAGTCCACAGCAAATACAAATTGTTTCAACTTAATCTAACCTGAAGTAAAAGAAGGAGAACCACAGCTGCACTATTTCACATTTCTCTAAAGCAAAGGGATATGAACATGGATGGTTCACAGAACCAGAATGTCAGGGATTGGAAGGGAACTCAAAAGATCATCTAGTCCAACCTCCCTGTCAAAGCAGGATCACCTAGAGTAGGTCACACAGGAACGCATCCAGGCAGATTTTTAATGTCTCCAGAGTAGGAGACTCCACAACCTCTCTGGACTACCTGTGGCAGTGCTCTGTCACCTTCACAGTGAAAAAGTTTTTCCTAACGTTTTTGTGGAACCTCCTATGTTTCAGCTTGCACCCGTTGCCCCTTGTCCTATCATTGGACATCCCTGAGAAGAGCCTGGCTCCACCCTCCTAACACTCTTTACATATTTATAAACATCAACAACATCACCCCTCGGTCTTCTTTCCCCTAAACTGAAAAGGCCCAGCTCCTTCAGCCTTTCCTCATAAGGGAGATGTTCCACTCCCTTCATCATCTTCGTGGCTCTGCACTGGAGTCTCTCAAGCAGTTCCCTTCACTTCTTGAACTGAGGGGCCCAGAACTGGTCACAACATTCCAGATGTGGCCTTACCAGGGCAGAGATTTTTTTTTGTTGTTATTATTGTTCACCCTAAAGGAGGATTGAAAGTTGGTGTAAAATACAGGTACCCTTCCCCCTTGACCAGCTAATAAAATTTTCATACTCAGGTTAGAACAGAGGGAGGACCTTGATCACTTTATTAAGAGAATCTGGCTTGTGAATTGGAAGCATAGTCACACAGATGGGTGAATGATATAAGGACTCTGTGTCTCTGCTACATTGTTGGGTTCTGGGTACTTTTAATTATGATGGAATAAATTTTTTACAAATCTGGAATTTTCTACTAGCTAGAAGGTATGTATAGCTTAAATTATAGACCTGTTCTCCAATCTCAAGAAGCATAATATCCTAAGAAATACTTGAGAGGCTTGCTAAGACACATCGAAAAATCATCACGAGTGAGAAATGTCAATACCCAACAGCACTGGAAACAGACAATGGCTTTTAGTACCTGGGAGTGTGATGGAAGGATGACTGTGAATATGTGCCTTCATATAAACTTGTAAATTGAAAAAAACACGAGACAACCAAAGTGGTTTATCCAAAGTGGTAAATCCAGTTCTGCTGAATGTATCAAATAGAGACTGGTCGTCAATTCTCAAGACATCTAATGTTCCTTATTTGAAAGGGGAACTTGAGATTTTAAACAGCTGAAAAAAAGTCACTTGAGATGAATACACAACACACCTCAAGGAATGGAGAAAGAGAAAATGACACTTCAGGTTAGAGATGATATCTGTGACATGCTGCTTGCTCACAAAAAAAAAAAGGCCTATATGAACCTCATGAAGTTCAACAGGGACAAGGACAAGGTCCTGTACCTGGCTTGGGGCAATCCCAAATATCGGTACAGGCTGGGGAAAGAACGCACTGAGAGCAGCGCTACAGAGAAAGACTTGGAGATACCTGGTGGATGAACAATTGGACATGAGCCAGCAACGTGTGCTCGCAATTCAGAAAGTCAATTGTGTCCTGGGCTGCATCAAAGAGAGGCCAGCAGGTGAAGGGAGGAGGATTCTACCCCTCTTCTCAGCTGCCGTGAGACCACACCTGGTGTACTGTTTCCACCTTTAGGGTTATCAGCATGTGAAATACATGAACCTGTTTGAGTGGGTCCAGAGAAAGACAAGAAAAATTATCTGAGGGCTGGAAGACCTCTCCTATAAAGAAAATCTGAGAAAGTTGAGTAGTTCAGTCTGGAGGAGAGAAGGCTCTGAGGTGAGCTTATGGCAGCCGTACAATACTTTAAAAAGGGCCTATAGGAAAGATGGAAAGAGACTTTTTACTAGCACCCGTGGTGACAGGACAAGGGGTAATTGTTTTAAACTGAAAGTTGGTAGGTTTGGACTGGATATAGGGAAGACATTTTTTACAAGAAGAGTGCTGATGCACTGGAGTAGGTTGTTCACAGACACTGCAGGTGTCCCATCATTGGAAGTGTTCAAAATCAGGTTGAAGGGGGCTTCAAGAAAACTGAACTAATGAACGATGTCCCTTCCCACGGGAGGGGGATTGTAGTAGACAATCTTTGAAGGACCCTTCCAACCCAACCATTCTGTGTTTCTATGATTCAATGTTTTGTATCAAAAATACAAAATACAGTGATTGCAGTTATGCAAAAATTAATTTGCTAAAACTAAAACTAAAACTATGGTGAGTCAGATATGACTTTGAAGTCAATACTGTCTGGTGAGGATCTAGGTCAAGCTGTTGACAGAGGTAAACAGCTGCACCACAGAGATTTTGCATTAAATCCTTTTTTTTTTGTGGTTACCCACGTGGTGTAGATTTGAATTACTCTGTAAAATTGGAGTCTAAATCCCGGGCTTGTTCTGAAAGGTGAAACAAGCCTTACTCATTACTGGAATGATGCCAAGGATGTTCTCCATTCCTGTCTCTATTTGTTATGTTATTGTTTAATATTTCATGGTTTTATAGATGCAAAAACTACACAAGACCTTTATGAACTTCTAGTCAGATTTCCAGCATCTGATTCATACAGGGACCAGTTAAGCAATCTGGACATCCATAAATCCATGGGTCCAGATGGGATGCATCCATGGGTGCTGAGGGAGCTGGCTGATGTCATTGCTAGACCACTCTCCATCATCTTTGCCAAGTCTTGGGAGACGGGAGAGGTGCCTGAGGACTGGAGGGAAGCAAATGTCACTCCAGTCTTCAAAAAGGGCAAGAAGGAGGACCCAGGTAACTATAGACCGGTCAGCCTCACCTCCATCCCTGGGAAAGTGATGGAACGACTTATCCTTGGTGCCATCTCAAGGCATATCAAGGATAAGAGGGTCATTAGAGACAGTCAACATGGCTTCACCAAAGGGAAGTCATGCTTGACTAACCTCATAGCCTTTTATGAGGATATAAGAAGGTGGATAGATGATGGCAGAGCAGTCGATGTGGTCTACCTTGACTTCAGTAAAGCATTTGACACAGTCTCCCACAGCATCCTTGCTGCTAAACTGAGGAAGTGTGGTCTAGACTCTCGGGTAGTGAGGTGGACTGTGAACTGGCTAAGGGGAAGAAGCCAAAGAGTTGTGGTCAATGGGGTGGAGTCTGGTTGGAGGCTTGTATCCAGTGGAGTCCCTCAAGGGTTGGTACTGGGACCAGTATTATTCAATATATTCATCGATGACTTGGATGAGGGACTAGAGAGTACTATCAGCAAGTTTGCTGATGACACCAAGCTGGGAGGAGTGGCTGACACGCCAGAAGGCTGTGCTGCCATCCAGCAAGACCTGGACAGGCTGGAGGGTTAGGCAGGGAAAAATGTAATGAAATATAACAAGGGTAAATGTAGAGTCTTGCATCTGGGTAGGAACAACCCCAGATAAGCCTTTGCTTATCTTTGTAGCTGTGTTATCTTCTCTGTATTTATTTAAATGTTATCACCTAGGGAAAGTAGAATTTAGTGGGAGCAGTGCTTCCGGAAGCAATGCAACCTGACTGAAAGAAAATGCCCTATTTCTTGTGTATTTGTTTGAGAAAGTGGTGTGTGTTGACCTATTTGATTTGCTGTTGCCCTTATTCCTTCTTTTTTTGACATTGGCACAGAAATATAGGTTGCACTTTGAAGTGGACAAGAAGTGTGTGTAATTTTTTCCAGAAAGATGACATAAGAAAAAAAAAAAGAGAAGAAAACAGAGGAAAGGATTAAAATGTGAGACCATAGCATACCCCAGGAGAATCAATACAGTGGTGAAATGAAATGTGCAGAGGTGACTAAAAATGCTAGCACAAGCAGATGGAATCTGCGGTGGGTTCTTTTCGTAATGTGTTTGCACAGGGAGAACGTTTTTTGTATCAATATAAATGCATTGGAAGACTGTTGAAGTTCAGGTTCCAAGGCTTTCAGGAAAACAAAGATGAGGGAATTAGGCGTTCTGATTTTAAGTTGTAGAACCAACCTGATTGGGGAGATCATGTACTGCATATAGTCTAGAACATCTCAGACTCTGTGGGATTTATTCCAAAGTTCTTGGAGGATAATCTTTAATGCAGTACCAGTGTGTCATGCTTCAGAGCAAGATACGGTGAATGTAGCTGTCATGCTTTGCAGGTTGCCTCTGGCAGAAAAATTACTTGTGCTGGATTGTGTTGGATTTGCATGACATGTGAAGCAGAAGCAGAATACAGATGAAACAGTAATTATGGGAAAATGGAAATGAAGATGTGGGGCAAGGGAGATGGAAAGCAATGAAAAGTAATAAACTAGAGGAAGTCTTTACCATGGAACAAGTGGATCTAATCAACTGGGGAAAGGGATTGCTCTGCTTTTTCATCAGCTGGATTTTGATCCAGGGCCAATTCATGAACAAATGAAGAGTAACAAGGTACTAGAGATTCTGCTGCCATTTTGCTGTGCTTCTCAGAAATAAACCAACAAACATTCGGGTAGCTCTACAACTAATGCTTCTGTACACCAAGATCACATGATTAAAACAGGATTCAACACACAGTTATTTCTTTCCACAAGTCTTCAGGCAGTTTCGCTGCCACATCAAGCTATTTCCTACATAGCATGCGGAGAGTGGACAGCTTGCATGCAAAAGCACCCAATTCTAGTGATCAATATGAAGAACCACCTGTGATGGATTGTATACAACTCAGAGTTTAAAAAAGAAGCAATGGAGGGCACGGCTTTCATATTTATTAACTTACTCAGCTAAAAAGCCCAACCAACCCAACAGCAGAAAAATAGATGTGAAAAGTATCACAACAGAGGACTGTTCTTCAGGTAGTTGCATTGGTAAGTCTTGTGATTTCTATAAATCTGGTTGGTTGATCGTTTTCCCTTGTGGGTAGTTTTATGATGTAGTCCAGTATTTTTGTGCTTACTTCAGTTTTTAAAGTTTAAAAAGGTATTTGAAATATTTTGTAAGCACAGCAGAAATGAAAGTGTGCACAAAGTGCATTTGTTGTGTGCATACAGGTAGGAAAATTAATGAATCACCAAAATATACATACACTACAAGAAGACAAGTTGATTGCTTCCTCCAAATTAAGTAAAATTAAGTGATGTCATGGATCGCTTGCATTTTGGTAAATAAATAATGACTTTTGCATTATGTGGTTGCCCTCTCTGGAGCACCTAGTCTTGTTTAGGGGAGTCATTGATTATTCACTGCACCTCTCTAAAATGTCTTAGTACAATCTGTGATAGTTAGTATGCATTCGGAATAACATTGGAGTTGTATTTCTTTTGCAAATACAGAGTACTTCTTTCTAGAAACAAGTACTGACTCTTAAAGTCTTATTGCCAATGTAAATAGCACATAAGAGTAGAGTTTTATGCCCTGCATTCATAGGAAAAACAAAGCACTTTCTCTCTGACAAAGGAAAAGAAGAAATGCAACCAGATTTATATATACATGTCCAAAGTCGGTCTTTTTTTTTGTTTGTTTGTTTTTCTGGTGTTTCTTTCTTTGCATCCTTTCCAGCTCCTTTCATTAACATAGCGATGAGGGTTTTTTTTTAAAAAAGTAACTCCATTCACACTGATATATCTGCCAGAGTAGGCAGATTTTCAGTACAACTTAAAACGAGCAGCTCCTGTTTAAAGATACAGTGATGGGAATGTGTGTTCTGCAGTGTGATGTGTGCATTTAGATAGGTCGCTGGTGCGTATTCACAGACTGGCCCCAGGTAGACCTAGGATCCTGTGTGTGTTAAGGTTACACATTATTCCTGGCAATAAGCAAATTTGATTTAAAATGACATTATAATGCATATCTTGCCAGGCTGGAAGGGGCCTTCAAAAATCATCTAATCCAACACTCCTGTCATGGGAAGGGACATCTTTCATTAGTTCAGTTTGCTCAAAGCCACCTCCAACCTGATTTTGAATACTTCCAATGACTGGGCATCCACAACTTCTCTGAACAACCTACTCCAGTGAATCACCATCCTTCCTGTAAAAAATGTCTTCCCTATATCCAATCTAAACCTACCATCTTTCAGTGTAAAACTGTTTTCTCTTGTTCTGTCACTACAGAAACCATGGGCAAGGCCCACTCCTAAAGCCAGTGAAGGTCCCCACAGACGGTATCCCTTCCCTCTAGTGTATCAAATGCAGCATGTCCTAACTGTAAGTAGATTCTAACTTGATTCCAAGATTTTCAGAGTTCTGCAATGCAGTTTGAATTCGGTAATAGAGGAACAAGGGAGGAATAATCCAGCTTCTGTGCTCAGGATAACCTGAAATGGGCATAGTTTGGACCAGGTAGATGTGGAAGACAGAAAAGAGAAGTATCCATGCATTTTTCTGTGTGCAAATGTTACCAAACATTTATGTATTTTAGTTACTTACTCATATACTGGAAATATTTTTTGAAATATTTACTAACTGTTTAGTAAACATTTTTTTTTCTGGTTAGTCTTCCTTTAGTATGCTACCTGTAACGTAGTAGTTTCCTACTGTCTTAGGGGCTGCTGGGATGCCTGCCTGTAGGCTGAGGATTCAGTGTGGCAGTGGGATGGTCAGAAATTGAAAACTGGATGGATTGATTTGCTTTCTTGTTACTTACTATCTTTTTGGTTGTGTGTGATTTACTTGAATTAATAAGAATTGGATTTGTCTTTTAGCCACTCATCATGCTTACTGGGGCGTGCTTCTTGCAACCATTTGCAATCCAAAGATTTTCCTGTGCTCTGATTTTTAGATAAGTAATTTGTCACTTAACACAGGAATGGAGGTGGCTGATGGTGTACGACTATTTCCAAAGGAACAACTGCACAGGCAGATGATTTTTTGGAACAGAAATCATAATATTTAAGACCATACCTGTGTAGAAGAAGCTGTGATCAATTTTACAGAAGCTGTGCAATATTTTCTTTGAGTAGAGGCACATACCAATTTTGGATCTATAATTCAGACTAGAATTAGTGCTTGCTATTGGATTAATAGCTAATGGATATCAATGAATTCCTGCTTTGTGTTGAGTAGAGGCTGAGGGTATTCTTCTGAGTATCAGATCATGCTTCAAAGACCATAAACTCTTTTCTTCCTCTGACTGTCTCTGGGACAAACTGGTGACATTCCTTTTGATACCTTTAGCTCTGAAATTACTCTTCTTCAATTCAGTGTTATTTTTGGATCTAAAGTGCAGGAAACTGCTGGAGATGTAACTTGGGTTTCTTTCTCCCATATGGCACTTAATCCTTAACACTTGACATCTTGCTTTGCCCCATTACATTTTGTAACTTAGTGTCCCCAGATTGCCTTCCAGGACGTGAACATTACACAACAATGAAGAAGACTGGTGTGTGATTTTAGGTCTGTCTTGTGACAGATTTCCCAAACAGTCGTTAGTCAACCCTCATAGCAATTTTTTGGGGTTGTCTTTTTGAGGCACTGTCAGATGCTTTTAAGAGGACCTTTACTGTGAATGAAACGAATTATATGATGTAGGACTGCTCCATATTTCACTTTTCACATTACGTATCTCCCTTGTATTATATATGTATACTTAGAAAGCTTGAAATAGCACTTTCACTTTTTTGCAGACCTGTTAAGTCTTGCAGTAGCTTAAGGTCCCCGGCATGTTAACTGTATTTAAATGAACCACCTTCTACACACTTAAGTGTTATTTCAAAGTCTAAGCAGCTCAGAAGTCCCACTTTGCATTTACACCAGTTCCAGTTGAACTTGCTCTGTGCACTGGACTTGAGTTACCCTGTAGACATGGAAGAAGAAAGAAAGAAATAATCCTTGTGCAAAAAGGGATCACTATGTTAAAGCTGGTATTAGTAACTGATTGTCCTTGCAAAGTCTTTGGGAGATTATCACAGAGAAAAGTTTTTTGACCAGTCTCGATTTAAGGGTTGTATTCTGACATATGTGGTTGTATTGCTGTATACTTTGGAAATTTCTGTTCACTACTGCTCTTTTAGGGCTTTACATATGTACTTATGTGGTTAGTTTCTGGCCTGAGCAATTTGCAGATAACTTTAGCCAGTGTCAGGCAGCTAATGAGTCTCACAGAGATTCCTGATCGTTTTACACCAGGGAGTTTGGGTACGTTGACGTGAAGAATTTGATTTAAAACAAGCCATAAGAGTAAGATCATGGAAAAGTCTACTGGATAATTTCTTCTGTGTGTGGCATAACCACACAGAAGATTTTTTTAGAGACTAAGGCTGCTATTCCATAAATTTGGACTTTGAGCAACAAGATCGACTTAGGGAAACCTTTTTTCCCTCAATTTTTCCCCATTCACCTTTGTTGTCTTTGCCTTTTGCCCCATACCTTGTCTGGGCCTCTGCAAAGAAAAGTATTACATTTAACCTGAATCAGTTCACTAAACTGTTTCATAATACAGTCTTGTAAAACAGTAGTGCCAGCAGTCTGGAGGAAATGATGTGCTGCATCAGGGAGCAAGAACAGTCTGGAGTGAGGAGGGGGGAACCATTTTATCTGGTTTCACTGCTGCAGTCCCTGTACTGTGCAACATCCTGAAGATCTCTGTCCCTCAGCAGCTACTAAAAACGCTCCCTGTATTCCTGAAACTGAGATGCAGAGACCTTCTAAGGAGCTGTCTTTGATTAGGTATAGACTTCTTCGTAACTTGCAAATCACTGGAGAAAATGGCTGAAGCTTACACTCATGTTTCCAGCTAAAAGGAAAAACATTTTTCTAGATGTGTAACAGAAACGTACAGCTACTAAAATAATAATTTTAAAAGCTATTTAAAAAAAAGCCTTCATCACTTCTGAAAACATATGCTTGCTTTTGCTGTTCTACCAGTGAAGACTATACCAGGTTTAAAGTTTTATTGACATTTAAAACTACTAACAAGAAAACTTCAAAATATAAAAAAAGAATTGCACTTTACGCCTTTGTCTTGTCTTTTGTTACTGTTTTCAATAAAGGCCTTAACTTCATTGGACTGACAGTAGCCTAAAACCTTTTCAGTAAACCACAAAGTTTTGCTGCTGATTTGTTGTTACTGCTCAACCACATTTAGTAGAAATACAGATTTATTATTAAATCCAATGCAGTCATCTGAACAGGCATAAAACATGACATATTACATGTAACAAGGGAAACAATACAATGGTAAATAGAAGAGGTGTAAAAGATAAAATATCTGTGTATCAAACGGTGAAATAGGCCTCAGTAAAGCTGTTCAGAACAAGCATTGCTTAACATAAAACAACAAATGACAAATTAAATTAAGATGAAGTGGTGTTCTTGCAGCAAGCGGAAGATATGACACAAGGAGGTGATAGACAGAAAACATAATAAAAGCAGGACAGCAGCACAAAGCAGAAGAAAATTAAAGTGCATCAGAGACGTCTGGTGATTAAGGCTTTTTGATTCCACTAACAAGTATACATTCATTTATCTTTCTGAATAGTTTCATTGACAATTTTAACATGTATTCAGTGAACACACACAAAAATGACAGGAAAGTAAAAAAGATTTAAATGCTTGCCATAAAAGAAATCTAGAGGTATTGTGGAGACTTTACACAAAGAAACTTTTTTCTTAGTCAGTTCTCTGGGAATAATGAAATACAAAACGATACACTGGATATTTGAAATCTGGAGTGCTGAGCATATCAAATGTCTTTAATCTTCAACTAATGTTTTTGGCACAGGAACAAATGTGCCAGCAGTATTGGTAGACTCTTAATTCCTTGAACAAAAGTCCTTCTTCTAGAAGGTTAAAAGTTGAAATGGAGGAGGATGCTAGGAATCATTCAGGGCATCATAAAGCAAAATAGCAGACATGAAGGATGTGAACAGAAGTTTGCACAACCTATGCTGAATGTGGTTAACTTAGCAGAACATTTGATCCAAGAGGAAAAAGAAATAGAGTATCTCTGAGAGCTATGGGAAGGTCTCATTTCTTACTATTTAGATGGTACTTTTCTGGTAGTGAACTCACAGTTTTTTTAAAACTATTATAACTTTGTCATTCCATAAAAAATTCACAACTGTAGTGAGAATTCTTAAATAAAGTACCTAATTACATCTATAATTTCTTACTTTCCTGTTTTATATACACAATAACTTGCAACTGGTCTTTTCCCAGTTGATAAAGCTGCTTTGTCATCCTCTTATCTGAACAATTTTAATTAAAAAAGGACCAACAGTACTTCTACCTCATGGAGTCACCGATGTTTTTCCAGAGATTCAATTTTCTTTAGATTAGATGGGGTTTTTTTTAGATTTCAATCACAGAAATGTTAATGTCATGAATAATGGTGCAGTAAACTGTCAGATCCCTTTCTGACATTTCTTTTTTTTGGCTGTTGCCCAAGATTTCCTTCAGAAAAGTTAAATATTGCTTGTGCCTTCATAAATATATGAAATCCAAATAAAGTTGATTGGAGGTTCTCCAGCACATTGAGCTGCAGAAGAAAAATACTTATTTTGCAGCATACTAAGGTTCATTTTGGGAATGTGGACCAGCAACAGCAACAAAATTTGCTGGAATACTTTTCACCTTCTGACCAGTTCTACAGAAAGTATTCTCTGTGTCCTTAACAGTGAACAATATGAGAAAGATGTTGGGCTTCTGAAATGTCATCTATGGGTTTTATGTGAAAATCATGGGCAGTCGTTACTCAATGAGACTGTAGCAAAAGGAGAATTAGAGATAACATTGGTCCATTGCTTGACAAATTTGGTCACCTCACAAATAGGGACACAGACAAAGTGAAGAAGTTTAATGCCTTCAACACCTTTTTTCAACACCAGCGCTCCACGATGGGAGTTCTGAGCCCTGTGTTGGTAGATCATGACTGGAAGAATAAAGAGCTCCCAGCGAACCCTGAACTTGTTCAAGACTTGCTGCTCTAGTCGGATATGCATAAATCCATAGGACCCAGTAAGACTCATCCCAGGGAACTGAAAGAGCTGGTCAATATCATCATGGCACCATTCTCTCTTACTTTTCAATGACTTTGAGAGACTGGATAGGTCTCAGTCAACTGAAAGCTGGCAAATGTCCCAGTTTTCAAGAATGATAAGAAGGAAGACCCTTGTAGTTACAGGACTGTCAGTCTCACTTCAGTGCCTTGTAAAAGTATGGACAAGATTATTCTGAGTTACTGAAAAACACTTGAGAGTCATTCAGTCACTGGTCACAGCCAGCATGGATTCATGAGGGGAAATTCTTACTTAACCAGCCAAATTTCCTTTCATGACAAGGTCACCAATCTAGTTGACAAAGGGAAACTAGTAGATGTGGTGGGTTCAGAATTGGAAAAGATTTTGATACTGTCTCTCACAGTGTCCTTCTGGATAAACTGTCCAGCATACAGCTAGACAAGTCCATAATAACTTGGGTGAGCAATTGGCTGACAGTTCAGTCGCAAAAGATTATAGTAAATGGGACTATATCAGCCTGGCAGCCAGTCACCAGAGGGGTACCCCAGGGCTTAATTTTAGGGCAAATGCTCTTTAACGTTTTTATAAATGATCTGGACACCAAAATCAAATGTGTATTATGTTTGCTGATGATGCTGAACTAGGAGGAGCTATGGACTCCCTTCATAGAATCATAGAATGTTAGGGATTGGAAGGGACCTCGAAAGATCATCAAGTCCAATCCCCCTGCCAGAGCAGGAATGCCTAGACTATGCCACACAGGAACGTGTCCAGGCAGGTCTTGAATGTCTCCAGAGAAGGAGACTCCACAACCTCTCTGGGCAGCCTGTTCCAGGGCTCCGTCACCCTCACTGAGAAGAAGTTTCTTCTCGAGTTTAAGCGGAACCTCTTATGTTCCAGTTTCAGCCCATTACCCCTGTCCTATCAGTGGTTGTCACCGAGAAGAGCCTGGCTCCATCCTCGTGACACTCACCCTTTACATATTTGTAAACATTAATGAGGTCACCCTCAGCCTCCTCTTCTCCAAACTAAAGAGCCCCAGCTCCTTCAGTCTCTTCTCATAAGGGAGATGCTCCACTCCCTTAATCATCCTAGCTGCCCTGTGCTGGACTCTCTCCAGCAGTTCCCTGTCTTTCACGAACTGAGGGGCCCAGAACTGGACACAATATTCCAGATGGGGTCTCACTAGGGCAGAGTAGAGGGGAAGGAGAACCTCTCTCGACCTACTAACCACCCCCCTTCTAATACACCCCAGGATGCCATTGGCCTTCCTGGCCACAAGGGCACACTGCTGGCTCATGGTCATCCTGCTGTCCACCAAGACTCCCAGGTCCCTTTCCCCTACACTACTCTCTAATAAGTCATTTCCCAACTTATACAGGAACCTGAGGTTGTTCCTACCAAGATGCAAGACCCTACATTTACCCTTGTTATATTTCATTAAATTTTTCCCTGCCCAACGCTCCAGCCTGTCCAGGTCTCACTGGATGGCAGCACAGCCTTCTGGTGTGTCAGCCACTCCTTCCAGCTTGGTGTCATCAGCAAACTTGCTGACAGTACTCTCTAGTCCCTCATCCAAATCATCGATGAATATATTGAATAATACTGGTCCCAGTACCGACCCTTGAGGGACTCCACTGGATACAGGTCTCCAACCAGACTCCGCCCCATTGACCACAACTCTTTGGCTTCTTCCCCTTAGCCAGTTCACAGTCCACCTCACTACCCGAGAGTCTAGACCACACTTCCTCAGTTTAGCAGCAAGGATGCTGTGGGAGACTGTGTCAAATGCTTTACTGAAATCAAGGTAGACCACATCCACCACTCTGCCATCATCTATCCACCTTGTTATATCCTCGTAAAAGGCTATGAGGTTAGTCAAGCACGACTTCCCCTTGGTGAAGCCATGTTGACTGTCTCTAATGACCCTCTTATCCTTGATATGCCTTGAGATGGCACCAAGGATAAGTCGTTCCATCACTTTCCCAGGGATGGAGGTGAGGCTGACCGGTCTATAGTTTCCCGGGTCCTCCTTCTTGCCCTTTTTGAAGACCGAAGTGACATTTGCTTCCCTCCAGTCCTCAGGCACCTCTCCCGTCTCCCAAGACTTGGCAAAGATGATGGAGAGTGGTCTAGCAATGACATCAGCCAGCTCCCTCAGCACCCGTGGATGCATCCTATCTGGACCCATGGATTTATGGATGTCCAGATTGCTTAATTGGTCCCTAACCCAGTCCTCATCGACCAAAGCAAACTCCTCCACTGCCCTGACTTCCTCTGGGGTCTCAGGGGAACAGGGCTCCTCAGGACAGCCTCTGGCAGAGTAGACAGAGACAAAGAAGGCATTCAGTAACTCTGCTTTCTCTGTATCTTCTGTCACCAAGGCACCTACCTCATTCATCAGTGGGCCTACATTGCCTCTGGTGTTAGTTTTATCTGCCACGTATTTGAAAAGCCTCTTCCTGTTGTCCTTGACCCCTCTCACCAGGTTCAATTCTAGGGAGGCCTTTGCTTTCCTACTTGCCTCCATACGTCCTCGGACAACAGCCTTATATTCTTCCCAAGTGGCCAGCCCTGTCTTCCAAGATCTGTAAATTCTCCTCTTGCCCTTGAGCTTACCCAGCAGATCCCTGTTTAGCCACGCAGGTCTCCTGGCTCCCTTCCTTGACTTCCTACGTGTCGGGATGCTCTGATCTTGAGCACGGTAGAAGCAGTCCCTGAACGCTAACCAACTATCTTGGGCCCCTTTACCTTCAAACAGCCTTGCCCATGGGTTTTTCTCTAGTAATTGTTTGAAAAATCCAAAGTTTGCCTTGGCAAAGTCCAGGGTTGCAATTCTGCTTGCTATTTTGTTTCTGCTACATGAGATCCTGAACTCCACCATTTCATGGTCACTGCAGTCAAGGCAGCCCTCAACCTTTACTGCTTCAACCAGATCCTCCGTGTTAGCGAGGATGAGGTCCAGCAGTGCTCCTCTCCTAGTCGGCTCCTCCACCATTTGCATCAGAAAATTATCATCGATGCACTGGAGGAACCTCCTGGACTGTGGCTGGCTGGCTGAGTTGTCCTTCCAGCAAACATCAGGGAAGTTAAAATCCCCCACAACAACCAGGGCCTGTGATTGTGAGACCGCTCTCAGCTGCCTGTAGAAGGCCTCATCAACTTCCTCACCCTGATCTGGTGGCCTGTAATAGACACCCACAACAGTATCTCTCCTGCCAGCCTGCCCCTTAATTCTAACCCATACACTCTCAACTTGCTCCTCATCCATGCCTGGATGGTATTCAAGACATTGTAGTTGCTCTTTCACGTAAAGAGCGACTCCACCACCTCGCCTGGCTGGCCTGTCTTTCCTGAAAAGGACATAGCCACCCATGACCACATTCCAGTCATGTGAGCTGTCCCACCATGTCTCTGTAATTGCCACCAGATCATAATCTCCTGCCCAAACCCAGGTTTCTAGCTCCTCCTGCTTATTCCCCATGCTGTGTGCATTGGTGTATAAGCATTTCAGGGAGCAAGCTGAGCACACTGATCTCACCCTAGGGGGATGGGAGGCCACCCGTTCCTCATAATTTCTAGAACACTGCCCCGCTGCAATCCCAGCTATAACCCCATCCCCCTTCATATCTAGTTTAAAGAACGCTCTATGAGTCCCACCAGCTCGTGGCCAAGGATCCTTTCTTCCCTTTGTGTCATTTGAACCCCAGCTTGTTTCAGTAGATCAGGTGCCCTGTAGATCTCCCCATGGTTAAAAAATCCAAAGCTAGACCGCTGGCAACACCCCTTTAGCCAAGTATTAATCTGCTGCACTTTGTCAAACCTTCCACTATTTTTCCTCATAATTGAAGGAATAGAGGCAAACACAACCTGTGCGCCTGATCCTTCTAGCATCCGCCCCAGTGCCCTAAAGTCCCTTTTGATTGCTTCTGGCCATCTCTCTACTATCTCATCATTACCGATCTGCATAACCAAAAGCGGGTAATAGTCCGTGGGTTTGACCAGACCAGGAAGCTTCTTGATAACATCCTTAACTCGGGCCCCAGGGAGGCAGCAGACTTCCCTGTGGGTCGGATCAGGGTGGCAGACAGGGCCCTCTGTTCCCCTCAAGAGGGAGTCTCCAATTACAATTACCCTCCTTTTTTTCTTAGATGAAGAAGTCCTAATGCGTGTATCCGAGCAACTCACCCTAGGCAGCCCTATGGGTGAACCCTCCACTGACTCTTCCTTTGCCTGGCTCTCATTGTCTAGAGGCCCATACCTGTTTTGCAGGGGCAACCGGGCAGGTAAGAGAGGTCGGGCAGGGATTTTCCTTCCTCTGCTGGCAGGCACCTGCTTCCACTCCTCCCTATCCTTTAGGTCCCCCCCTTTTGCCTGATGGCCAGAGGTGTGGGGATATTCAGCTCTTTGCGGAGCTTGCTGCTCGCCATTCAGGACGTGACTCCACCGATCTGTCTCTCTCTCCCACTCCCTAATGCTCCTCAGCCTTTCTACTTCCTGCTTCAGTTCAGCCACCAGGCTGAGCAGATCGCTCACCTGGTCACATCGGACACAAGTGTCACTTCCACTACCCTCCATGGCAAGTGCCAGGCTCCGGCATTCTCTGCAGCCCGAGGCCTGAACACCCACATGCTTACGTGGGGCCTCTGTCTGGGTGCCCACAGTTTTTCTAACAACCATTGACCTGGTGGCAACCATAGTTGGCTCTACAATTCAAAGACTCTCTGAAAGCTATGCACGGAATAGTTTACAGGCCTTTTAAGTATTTGCCTTTTAACAAAGACTTAACCTTTTGTTCAGTGAACAGGGACTAGTCCCTGCCCTCCCAAAGGCTTCTTATACCCTGAGGGCAGAGTTAACAGTTGATCACCGTGTTTAAATTCGCAGCGCCGCTGAGGGTGGCTCCGCCCACGCTATCTCGGGTGTCCGCCCTGGAGCTGCCGGTGCGGCCTCAGCTTTGGTTGCTGTAGCCGGCTTAAAAAAAGCCCCCCAAAAGCTTTTTGCCAGCCTTTTTTTTTGCTTAGATTCCTTCCCCAGTGCAGTCATACCTGCTCTGAAGCTGGTCTCGACAGCCTCCCTTGAGGGTAAAGAAGCCTTACAGAGAAATCTGGATGGACTACTGAGCTGAGCAGTCACCAGCCATACAAAATTTAACAGGAGCAAGTGCCAGATTGTCCATCTGGGACAGAGTAATCTTGGTCATGCAAACAAATTGCATGTAAGAGGCTAGAGATCAGCCCTATGGAAAGAGAGCTGGGAGTCTGAGTTGATAGCAAGTTGATTATGAGTCAGCAGTGTGCCCTGGCAGCAAAAAGGGCCAACTATATCCTGGGGTGCATCAAGCACAGCACAGCTAGGCAGGACAGCCAAGGGCGAGGTGCTGATCTACTCTTCAGTGACCAATGATAGGACATGAGGAAATGGAATGAAGCTGCATAACGGGAAGTTCAGATTAAACATCAGGAAAAGGTTCATGCCTGAGAGAGTGGTCAGTCACTGCAACAGGTTCCCCAGGGTATCAGTCACAGCATCAAGCCTGTCAGAGTTCAAGGAGAGTCTGGATGACACTTTTAGTCACATGGTTTATTTTAATGAGGAGCAGGGACTCATCCTTATGAGTCCCTTCCAGCTTGAGATATTCTGTGATTCTATGAAGTTTTAACAATGAAATTCTCAAATAGCACATCAGTTAATTGCTTTCAAATGTTATCCTTCTTATTTGAGCTAATTTGTCAGGATTTGTTTTCACTTGCAAACCTATCAAGAGGTATTTTGAATGGAGATAGTTGAGAAAGACTTGGAGAGGGAGCAGGCAGAAACTGTTCTTTGGTGAACTGCAGTATAAAAGCTATCTTGAACAAGTAGTCAAAGGATTGTAAATAGGAATGGTAGCCAAATGTTCCACAACTTCTGTATCTACTTAAAAATTACTTTGGATATTTAATTAGGACTGAAACGTAGCATTTATGACCTGTAATACTAATAGCTTAAATAAGATACATATTCTTTGACAAATAAATATTGCATATGATTGTCCTGAAAGTATAAAATCCACAAAGATAAAGTACCAAATAAGTATAATCTAAAAGGCACTAATTTTATTTAGGGTTCATCTAACTTGTCTACTTTTTCGGTGACAGGACGTATCCCACTGAGCAGTGATGTCGGTTGTATTCATGCCAGTAATCTAAAGAATGCCATGCCAACTCTGTCCTCTTTAACAACATCTTTCTTTAATAAGGAGAATGTATCTTTCTCTGGCTTCAGTAAGCATCATCTGAGCAACTAATTTGCCTGTAGCATGTTTCTGTACTCTGTTCAACTTCTGTAGTAATTTTTCATGGGATAATTACTTAATGAGGGAAAGGTTTCTTTTATAGCTCTTGTTTTATGCTTTTTCCACAAAATCAGTTAACATGAGAATTACAAAAGCAGAAGTTTAACCTCTAGTTGAAGAATTGATATTACTACTTATGTACAAAGTAGCTGTGGGCAGGTCAGCTGTGTATTAACGGCGATTTCATCTTCAGAGTTTCATAAGGGAGCTTAGGTTACTGTGGACTGACTTGGACATAGAAATCTGATGACATATGAAAATTATAGAACCATAGAACAGTCCAGATTGAAAGAGACTTCAAAAGTCATCTGGTCAAATCTTTCCTGAGAAAGGGAGCCTAGACGAGATTTTCTAGAATCCTGTGCAATTACATCTTGAAAACTTCTAGTGATGGGAACTATACCACGTCCCCGGGGAGGTTGCACCAGTGGCTGATGAGGTCCCTGCTGAGCCTTCTTTTCTCTAGGGAGAAAAGATCTAAGTTCTTCCAAGTAAGAATAATATTCAAGTCACTTTTACTGTTTTCTAGGTGTTTTGGTTTGGCCTGGCCAGATTTCAGCGGCGGGGGGGGAGATGCAGGGTGGCTTCTCTAAGAAGCTGCTAGAAGCTCCCCAAGATTGATGGAGTCAATGCCAGCCGGCTACAAAGAGGGACCCGCCGCTGGCCAAGGCTGAACCTATCAGTAAAGTGATAGCAGAGGAACGCCTCTGTGAAAAACATATTTAAGAACGGGAAAAAGAACTGCGCCATAACAGCTGGCACAGAGATGGAGGAGTGAGAATCTGTGCAGACACCAAGGTCAGTGAAGAAGGAGGAGGGGGGGAGGATGAGCTCCAGGCGCCGGAGCAGAAGGAGTCCCCCGGGTCCGTGGTGAAGACCATGGTGAAGCGGGTTGTCCCCCTGCAACCCATGGGCGAGGTGCAGAAGTCCACCGTGAGGATCACCGCATAGATGTCCACCAAGGACTCCACGCTGTGTGGGTGGATGCCTGAAAGGGGACTGTAGCCCGTGGGAAGCCCACATCAGAGCAAGTTGCTGCCGGAACATGTAGCCCGTGGAAGAGGGAATGCCCACGCTGGAGCAGGTTGGCCGGTGGGACTTTTGGGACGTTGTGGGTGGCTCACACTGGAGCAGTTTCCCCGAAGGACTGCGCTTCAGACTCACGAGGGGTGGGCTGCCCCTCGTGAGGTGTCTCACGTTGGGCAGTTTGTGATGAATTGCCCTTCGTGGGATGACTCATGCTGGAGAAGAGAGCGTGAAGCTTGTCTCCCGTGAGAGGGACCCCACAATGGCCCTGGGGAAGAGTGAAGAGTCCTCCCCCGGAGTGAAGAAGCGGTGGGACCAACATCGGATGAACTGACCACAGCCCCCATTCCCTGTCCCCCTGTGCCGCTCGGGGGAGGAGGTGGAGAAACCGGGATTGATGTTAAGCCCGGGAAGAAGGGAGGGATGGGGGGAAGGTGTTCTGTTTAAGATCTGTTTGCTCTTTCTTACTTCTCACTACTCCTCTCTGATTAGTTCTTAATAAATGTACCTAATTTCCCCAAAACTGAGTCTGTTTTGCCCGGGACGGTAAACGAGAGTGATCTCCCTGTCCTTATCTCAAACCCTGAGCCCTTGGAAATATTTTCTCCCCCTGTTCAGCAGTGAAGGGGGGTGAGTGAGCGGCTGTGTGGGTACCTGGCGGCTGGCCAGGGTCAACCCACGACACTAGGAAACCACTATACCAGTATGTAACCTTGCAGCATGAAAAATTCTGTTCGTAAATATGCTACTTCATATGTTAGGTGTTCTTCATATGTGTCTAAGCCTTCTCTTGATGCCACATATCTATCATAAATAAAATTGTGCATATGCAAATACAACAGAGGAGGATGAAAATAAACAAAAAAACACTTTTATTTGATTGCAGTCTATTTTTTTGTGAATATTGAAGAAATCGAGACATTTGATCATTCTATATCTTTAATAAAAATTTTGGTGAAAATGCCTTTAAAAACATATATTACACAATTCAGGCTTGACAGTTTGGATGTCTTATGTGAAATGTGAAGAATGGACTTCCTAATAGAAGCTACTGACTGAATCCTATGTATATTTGCATATGATTTTTGGTCACATATTTCAAACCATGATCAGAAATACTTGTTTGAGGTACTAAGGGGAATACAAGTCCATCTGGAATTAATATTGTGCCCATGTCCCCCTTTTACAAGGGAGGAACTTGTACTTTCTACAATATTTCTTTGGTAGAAAAAAATCCTAGCATATATTGGAGGGAGGAGAAGTGAAGAAACAAGGAATGATAGAACTTTTGTTAAATATACCAGTTAAAAGAAAAAAAAAGTTAGTCTCATGATAGATGAAAAGGTTTACCCTTAGAGTCCTCCACCAATGAACTTACTATCAGATAAGCAAATCTGGAAAATTGTTTCATTTTTTATATTTTTTTTTAAATAATCCTTATATTTATAATACAATCCATCTGTTCTAGCTAGCAATATAAGGACAACCCCTCCAGCCTCCCTACTTGGTTAGATAGAATTCCAGATGTTTAATATATGAAGTGTTTTATCAGTTCACTATTTATAAAACTGTAAGATTTGTCATTTAAATGGCCAAGACTGAGCCCCAGTGAAAAAAGTACTTCTAGAGAATATTTAAGCGTAATAACATGTATAAGCTTAATAACATGTGTAAGCTTAATAACATGTGTAATAACAACACAGGCCTGTCTTTCCTTAGCAAGCATTGATTTTATCTATAAATTAACAGAAGTAGAAAAGTCCTGATAATGGTTTAACTCCTGAACTGATGTGTAATGAGAAATGTAAAAAAGCTACCTTGTGCTATGTCTAACTATGGTACCACTTCTGACAGAGATTTCTAAATGAATATTTTTTAAATACTCCCTGAATCCTTTAAGAAATCAAAATAATTTAATTTGTTTATCTATCTCTGACTGGAAGATAATTCTGAGATCATTTTACCATGAGAAGTCAGTAGATGTAAAAACCAAGTGTCATCATCATGGCTAGGCTTTGCGAACAAAGATACGGGAAGGGCTCTACTCACACTTGCTACAAACTCGCTGATGGCTAAAAAGCCCAATGCGGGATAGGCAAGTCCAGTTGCAAAAGGCACAACAGAAAGTCTCCTTAGGCGGTATTGGCGAGGCGCGGTTCTTTCTGCATTGTCTTTTCTCCTAGAGACTAATTCTACGTGTGTTCTCAAAGGAGGCAGCAGCGTTATGGATGGTGTGTCTCTACGTCTCCCAATTGGAGGCCAGAGTAGACCACTGATGCCAGTCAATATGGCCAAGACCAAGGTATTGTTTCAGAGAGTCCTTGCATCTCCTCTTTGGGGCTCCTCTGTTGCGGCAACCAGTGGCAAGTTCGCCATAGAGCACAACCTTAGGGAGGCGGTGATCCTCCATCCTGGAGACGTGCCCTCCCCAGCACAGCTGCGTCCTCAGCAGCATAGCCTCAACCCTGGTGACTCCTGCCTATTCAAGGACAGTAACATTAGTCACGTAGTCAGTCCAGTGGATGTTTAGGATTGTACGGAGGCAGCGCTGATGGAAACGTTCGAGGAGTCGCAGGTGTTGGTTGTAGATGACCCATGATTCAGACCCATATAAAAGAGCAGATAGTATAATGGCTCTGTAGACACTAATCTTTGTACTTTTCTTCAGGTGTTTATTGCACCAGACTCTTTTATGTATTTTCCAAAAGCTCTATATGCCTTTGCTAACCTGTTGTCTATCTCTTTGTCAATCTTACCATCCGAGGAAATGATACTTCCTAAATAGTTGAACTGCTGGAATGACTTAAGCTCTGATTTACCTATGGTGATGTGGGGATGATGGGAGACTTCCTGAGGTGCAGGTTGGTAAAGAACTTCTGTCTTCTTCAAGTTGACTTCCAGCCCAAAGAGCTGAGCAGCCTCTGCAAAGCAGGTTGTTAAGCGCTGCAGAGCTGCTTCTGTGTGAGCAAGGAGGGCTGCATCGTCAGCAAAAAGCAGCTCGCGGACAAAGTGATTTAGGGTCTTAGTGTTGGCCTTCAGTTGAGTAGGTTATCATCAGTATGATAACGGATGTAAATGCCGTTATCTTCATCAAGGTCTGCCGTGACCCTTTGGAGCATCATGCTAAAGAAGACTGAATAGAGTCGGTGCGACAGCTCAACCTTGTTTCACACCATTGGTTATTGAGAAGGGCCAGAGTGCATCGCCATATCTCACTTGGCCATGCTGATCCTCGTGTAACAAGATAATAATTTTGAGGAATCTGGAGGACATTCTAATCATTCCAAGATCTGCCACAGGCCTTTTCTGCTCACAGTGTCAAAAGCTTTGGTGAGGTCAATGAAAGCTTCTTCCCTGCAACAAGGCCGTGTCCATGGAGAAGAAACCAAGTGTAAGATGGTTACAAATAACACATCAAAACACAGAGGTGTCTCCAGTGTGTCACTTGACTCTTATCTTGACTCACTGCCATGTTCATTATGTAAACATGGGGCACAGCCTACTTACAAAATTTTTTCCACACATGGATAAAAATAACATTGTTTAAAAATTATTCCTATTTCATTGTTATCATTATTAACTAAAAGGAATCGGTATTTTTGCAATGGCCTGTTTTGGTGAGCTGAAACCATTTTTCTGAAGATGAAACACGCTAAATCCTCATTGTCTTTTGGTTCCTTGCTTTATGTAAGACAAGTTTTGCCAACCCAGTTGGACCACAATCTAAGGATTGCTAGATTTGTTAATTACAGTTAGTGATCAGTGAAGTTTTTTTTCTCCACATTTAACATACCTATTGATTGTTAGCATAACAAAAGTATATTCAAGGACTGAAATGCAGGTGGAATTAATAATGGTATGATGCTTTCTCATTAGAGTACACCTCAGAAAGTTTCTCTATTTCTACTCAGCAATGTAATATAACAACCTCCAGGGAACCTTGGAGAATTTTCCTGCAGCACTTTTATTGTATGAGGTTGTAATAGGGACCAGATGGTAAACATATTACAAGAGGAGTTTTCCCCTTTGCAGTTTGAATCCCAAACATAGCATGTGCTCACTAATATGTACGCATACAACATTAGGATCTAGTCTAAAGCTTAATGAAGTTGATGAGAACATTTAATTTGACTTCAAAATAATCGGGTTTGGATGTATTTGTCTGAGGAAGGAGAATTTTGTTCTTTACTATATTTATGATCTCATCTCAGTTTGATCCTGTGTACTTTCTGTTGTATTCTTTATTTATCTTTCATAGAATCATAGAATCATAGAATCATAGAATGTTAGGGATTGGAAGGGACCTCGAAAGATCATCAAGTCCAATCCCCCTGCCAGAGCAGGAATGCCTAGACTATGCCACACAGGAACGTGTCCAGGCAGGTCTTGAATGTCTCCAGAGAAGGAGACTCCACAACCTCTCTGGGCAGCCTGCTCCAGTGTTCCGTCACCCTCACTGAGAAGAAGTTTCTTCTCGAGTTTAAGCGGAACCTCTTATGTTCCAGTTTCAGCCCATTACCCCTTGTCCTATCAGTGGTTGTCACCGAGAAGAGCCTGGCTCCATCCTCGTGACACTCACCCTTGATATATTTGTAGATATTAATGAGGTCACCCCTCAGTCTCCTCTTCTCCAAACTAAAGAGCCCCAGCTCCCTCAGTCTTTTCTCATAAGGGAGATGCTCCACTCCCTTAATCATCCTAGTTGCCCTGCGCTGGACTCTCTCCAGCAGTTCCCTGTCTTTCATTTTAAGAGTACTTTTCCTCCTTCTAGGTTAAGGAGATCTAATGAAAGAAAACCCATGATGAATAAGATCTTTGAATACCTGTTGTTTTATCCAAAGAATTCCTTGCTCCTTCTAAGTTAAGGAGATCTAATGAAAGAAAACCCATGATGAATAAGATCTTTGAATACCTGCTGTTTTATCCAAGGAATTCCTTGAGGTTGAGAAGCTGAAATAATAAAATATGTTTTCTGTTAACCTAAAAGGGAAATCACATTCTAAAAATATTCCTTTGGTCTCCTAATGAAAACCTATGACTCAATCATTCACATAGCTTGCTGGTCTCAGTGTGTTCAGTGAGTAAAAAGGTTTTTCCCCCGCCCTGTCTGGTCTCCCAGAGATTGAGGGGAAGCAACTTCTGAGCCCTCCCTTGTACTCCCCAGAAAGCTTCCCCTCACACACTCCACACTTTCCTTTATCCGCAGCAGTAACCTCTTTGTGCTGTATGGAAACAATACATTTGTATTTAGTGTTTTGAATAACGCACTCAGAAGCAATACCTTTTAAAGCAGGTCATAGGTGTCTGTGAAATATATGCTTTGATAACAAATTGGTTTTTTAGGCAGAATAGAATTGGTTGAATTTTGCAGAGGTTGCTGAATGTTGAAAGCTCTCCCATATAAGTCTCTACTTCACGAGGGAGAAAGCTAGGATCATGACATTCCTTGAATACGAGCATTTTTACAGTTGCTGGAAAAGGCTTCTACTCTCTGTCTTTGGCTGCTTGTCTTCCTCCGCAACTCCAAATAATCCCATTGGGTTAAATATTACACTGTTTATGTGGGTAGCAGATCTCCATATAGTATGGATACTAAGTGCTAACAGCTCAGCTTGTGGGTTTTTTTTCCATCAAAAATTTCTGAAATGGAAGCTGATTTCTAACTTACAAAGGAAATTATGTAATTTCCACCAGTTCAAATATATCATCTATCCGTCACACTGTTTACGTTGAAGTATCCTGTATCAGAATACAGGCTGTCTTGTTCATGGTTCATTGTGACAATACACAGAGACTGAGACTTGGATCCCTGTGGAACTTGGGATGTGCCCTGGACACTTAATAGGAAACTTAATTGTGCTTTATATGCAATAGTCAAACATTACATAATTTAATAATAGCTTTAATGTGAATCACAGAATGTTAGGGTTTGAAAGTGACCTCTGGAGATTATCTAGTCCAATGCCCCTGACAGAGCAGGCTCACCTAGAGCAGGTTGCCTATGATGGAGTCCAGGTGGGTTTTGAATGTCTCCAGAGACAGACTCCACCACTTCTCTGGGCAGCCTGTTCCAGTGCTCTGTCACCCTCAAAGTAAAGATGTTCCTCCTCATCTTTAGAAGGAACATCCTATGTTCAAGTTTGTGCCCATTAGCTCTTGTTCTGTCACTGGATACCACCAAAGAAAAACTGGCCCCATCACCCTGACACCCAACCTTTAATAATTTATAAGCTTTGATAGGATTCCCGCCTCAGTCCTTTGTTATCCAACCTAAAAAGACACAAGTCCCTGAGCCTTTCTTCCTAAGAAAGATGTTATAGTCCCCTAATTATTTGCTGTAGCCTCTCCAGCAGTTGCCTGTCCTTCTTGAACCAGGGATCCCAGAACTGGACACAGTACTCTACATGCAGCCTCACCAGAAGATAATTTTTAGTGGAATTTATATATATAGCTGCGGAGTGGAAAGTTTTTTTGAAAGCATCTATTCAACAAATAACCGAATACAGAGCGGGATAGTAAAACAGGAATTCTAGCATGGGGCAGGTGAAAATGAAATACATTATTTTCACTTAACCCTAAATATTCAGTAGGATTTTCCTTCATATTATTTGTAGTATTCAGGAAGGTTCAGCCACAAATAAACCAGATATTTATACTGCATTAAATGAACAGGAATTTTTCCTGTTCTTCTCTTTGAAACACATGTGAATAATCCCAATGTTTGTGAGAAGAGGTAGGGCTTGTAGAAGTGATTGGTGAAGAAAGGGCTTCATATTTTTCAGACTGCTGTAAGAGGTGTTCTTTCCCCTACTCCATTGCAGAACTGTACCTGATAGTAGCCTGCTACATTTCATATCTGTACAATCAGTGGGTTTGCCTTAAGCAAAATTCTGTTGTCTGAGCACATAAATTTGCTCTCATAAGATTCTTTGCTGTTTAAGATCAAAACAGTCCATTTGACATAAAAGTCTTCACATCAGCAATCTGAATGGATTTATGCCAGCTGAGGATTTGGCTTTGTTTTGATGAGAATGGGAGTAAACGACTTCTTAAAAATACATTTTGAATTCAGGGATTTATCTGTTTTTCAACCACACACGTCTTTAGGTGGAAGCCTTGGCTTGGATGAATACTTTAGGGAGGAACATCAGAAGGTACCAGTGTTGCAGGAACATATACCTGTGTATTCACGTGGGATTTACTCTCTGCATGAGCCACAAGACAGCTAGGGCACCAAGAGTGTCACAACAGTATTTATCTTACAGTCCTGTCTCATCAAATTCTTCTAGAAGTCCTGGCAGTTTGACGAAGTTAGATATTTGCAGACCTGTCACTCAAAGATTAGAACTTGTATCTATGATGTGAGTGAACCTCAGAAGGCACAATGGGTTTCAAAGGTTTGAGTAAGTGACGAGAATATCTAAATCACAAAAACTCGTTATATATTTGTAAGATGCAGTTTCAATTTAAGAGCTGATATCTTGACCTTCTCTCTGAATGTTCTCTCCCTGCACCTTCCAGCTCCTCTTAAACTTAGGATCTTAAACACTTGGCATTCTTAAACATCTTCTCACCTGTACAGAATACCTATACTCCATCTCCTGTCATTCCAGGGCTGATGCTTCTTTGTGCGGTCTCATCATTTTGGGTTTGTTTTTTTATCCAGTGTGTGGAAAGAGCTGTAAGGCAGTTCAGAAAACACACGCCACAGGGATGAAATTGCAAATTCTATTCATTGAACTAGGAGAGTAGTTGATAATAGGGAATGTGGTTGGTAACACTGCAGAAATGCTGAGGTGAGGGTCATTTTATGAAGCTATTTTATCACTTCAGAGTGCTGCATAGAGGAATCAAGAGGAAGGAGGGGGAAATAAGAGGAAAATGGAGTCCAACGGTCTGGGGCTTTTTTGTTTGTTTTACTTCTACTACTCTCACATTGAATTTTATTTCAAGAGAAAGGCTGTTTAAAATTAGTTCCTTTCCACTTAAATGTATCTGTCATCTGCTGAAAGTTTGTACGTTGCCATTCACTGTGCTTTGGTCAGGATGAGGTACAGCAGTGTGCTTTCCAGAACAGAGGTACTGCAAAGAAAGGAGCGTAGACTGAGCACAGTGCCTTTTCTTTCAGCCACACATATCAGAAAAAGACACTGTGTGACCTCTGGAAAGAGCTGCCCTTGCTATCAAGGGAACAAAGAAGCGAGCACTCTCCTCCTCATCCTATGAGTGAAAAAAAACCTGTGTTTGATTTCTCTAGGCAAGATCCTTTTCATGCGTAAACTGATATAAGTCATCAAAGTTAAGTTGATATACACTAGTAAAGAATCTGGCTTGAAGTGATGTTGCATTAGAAACACTTTAAAATAGCTTCTCTCCCTTACAGTTGTTGACTACTAAGGGAAACGAATGCATTGACTTAGCAGAACTGGTTTTCAAACAAAAGAATTTATGCTACATTGGCTACTTTTTCAAAATCTTTGGATCTGAAACGGTACCACAGAAATAATTTGAACAGTTAGAAATTTAAAATTTTAAATCCATGGTCAGTCTTGTTGTTTAATGGCACTGATGAAGCTTTAAAGATAGAAGAGAAGGCAACAATATCTGGTGAAGAAAAGGGAGCCAGAATTATTCTTTTACTTACAAGAAACAAACAAAAAAAAAGTGTGAAATATACAATACAACAGAAACTAGATAAAGAGTAAAAGGCTGTAAAGGTAACCAGAAAAGTCAGGCCACTTTTGAAGACCTTATTTAAGAGTTTATTTAAGAACTTATTTCAATTTAGTTCAGAATGCAGTTGAAAAGAAGAAAAATTTATGTGTGTTGTAAAAAACAGTAGGAAGTATTTTCAAGATGTTTAGCCATAAAAGATCTTATAGAGTCATAGAATCATAGAATTGTTTCGTTTGGAAAGGACCTGTAAAATCATTGATTCCCAACCATTAACCTAGCAATGCCAAATCCACCACTAAACCATGTCCCTAAGCACTGCACCTACATGTCCTTTAAATATCTCCAGGGATGATGACTCTGCAAGTTCCTCGGGCAGACTGTTCCAATGATTGACAATCCTTTCAGTAAAGAAATTTTTCTAATGTTCAACCTAAGCCTCCCCTAGGGTGACTTGAGGCCATTTCCTTGTGTCCTATCATTTGTTACTTGCGAAACAAGATCAACACCCACCTTGCTACAACCTCCTTTCAGGTAGTTGTAGAGAGTGATAAGGTCTCCCTTGACCCTCCTTTTCATACACAATTGTTGATTTTATCCTTTTCATTTCTCTCCACTATAAAAGGAAAAAAAAAAAACCCAACACATTATGCTTGTGCACTGATTGTTTGGCTAGACATTATTTCTGTGTATCCTCTTTGGCCTTATACCTGCAAGGGTGAACACTATTTTTATAGAGTCCACTACATTTAGCTGATGGCAATGAAAAGGAGTGGCATACGCTCATAGAGTTTGCAGGCATTGTAGGATCCATCAGCTGCTGGACATTACTAGCAGGGACTTGATGCAGCAGTAGTCTGGGCTAATAGTAGCCTTTGCTATGGCAGATGTGATCCTGGATGCTCTGAACCTGTCTCTAGCTCTCTGAGGCTGGCCGGCAGATAAAATGCAATTGGTCGGGAATTCTACAAACTTATGATAGAGAATTATTATGTGATTTTAATCCACTAGTCCAGACTAAACCAAGGTTTATTTTTCTGTATTGTGCACTCTTTTAGTTCCATATGAGTGCTTCCTTAGGCTGTATTGGATTTTTAATAAATTTATTTCTTAACTCTAAATGAGAAGTGCAAAAAACTTAGAGGTCACTTTTTGCAAAGGAGTCACAGTCTGGATTGCAGTCTTGACAATCTCAGATAAAACACATTAAATAGGGATATGCATGCATAGGAGGAGCAGTTGCCTCTTCGCATATTCAAAGCAAGTGCTTACTGTTCTGGAGACATAAAAGAAACAAGGTTATTCTTCAGATATAAATCATGGAATCTGTCTTGTCTACATAGCCATTTAAACACCTCTCAGGTATGCTTTTCAGATGTAATTTGCAAAGGCAAAAAGTGCCCACTGAAAGATATTAGGAATTTGTCACTCAGTTACTTCCAAACACTTTAAAAATCCATCCTTTTCTTCTTGTAGCAATTTATTCCCAGATACCCACTGGTTTAGATGAATGGTCATTCTGAAAAGAGATACAGGAACATGAGATTAGGTCCCCAGCAGCAAGAGTCTAAAAGAAGAGACAAATTCAGTAGGTGGCTTACTAGGAAAATAAACTCAGTATACATGGAAATGGTGGCTGTTTTGAAAAGGAGATGCTTTCTAATAGGCAGCAGCAAGGAAAAAAAATCTGTTACTTTCTCTGCTGCTCTTAGTAGTCTTCTGTACCATAAATAAATAAATAAACAAATCAGGTAATCACCTAGTAATAAGATTGAATGAAAAGAAGAACTGTAGTATACTTCTGTGACTCAGCACACTGTAATATATCATAAGGATAATAACGATGATGATAATAATAGTAATGATAATGATGGGATGGTTTTCTTAGGCCCTACAGCAGGTTATTATTTTATTTGGGGGAGGGCTATATTTTGTGTATGGTGTATCACTTTCCTTATAGCACATAATATTTATAAACCCCTAATTTCTGAAAAATGCAAGTGTAATATATTTCTGCTTAGGTGACAGTGCTTGTTAAACATTACTGAGAGAAGAAGTTGCCAACCGGAGACTCAACACAGTCTGAATGACTCCAGATTTGCTGTTGATGAATTGCCTCAGTTCAGTCATAGAAAATGACGAAGACGAATGAAGGATAATTTGGATTTAGTTCTTTAGATAGTGTTATAGAGGACATCAGGTTAAATAATCCATTGAAGTGTAATGCCCCTCTGTCTGATTAAGTCTACACTGATGAAGAAATGAAAATAAGTCTTTCCTCTAAATTTTTTATTGTGAGAATTAATAATTTTACAGCTAGACTTTTGAAAGACACCAGCATCTTAGCTGGGGCACTCATGTAGCTTAGAATAGGCAGTCATAATTTTAAATTTTATAATGAACATGAACAGACATTAACTAGGGACAGATGTCCTTCCAACCATTTTGCAAGTGGGAAACAGAGGTACAGGTAAAACAATGTACTATAGTAGTATATATAGTACTATATTACAGTATTACAGTACTATACTGCACTGTAATGATAGGACTATGCACTGTAGTTCATAATTTAAAATCAATTTATTCCAATTTCTGTTTTCCCAAATTTAGGACTCTGTCAAAGAATACAGCAAATTTTTTCTTGTAGTATTTACTCTTATTAAAATCAAGTTGTGTGGTTGTCAGTGCTGACACCCTCCAGGTCTGCTGTGATTTGACTCCTTAAGTAAAAGTGTCATTAACAAATGAAGGGCAGAACTCAGAAGTATGAGATGATAATTGCTTTGTTTATCATCTTTATTCTCCTTTATTGTTGTTTTTAAGTCTTGGAACACTTAGAAGGCACAGAAAAGACAGACCATGACATTAATCGCAATTGTAATTTAAAAATGGAGGTTTTGGGGATGTGAATTCATGGATGTATTTCCAAAAATAAGAGAATGAGAGGCCTATATCAATCTGAGACATAGGAATGAACATTCCTTGTTTGGTAGTCCTGTCTCTTCTCTTTTGAAGGAATCCTTAATTTTCTCCTGGGCTTGAAAAAATGCTCAGTGCTTCATAAACTGTGTACAGACTTGTATTTTAAGGGAAGGTTAACTACCTGAAACAAAATGACAAACATATTGGTGAAAATTTCGCATTCTGTGTACTAGCAGGGAGAAAAAGAGATGATTTCCTAGCTTTACAATTAAACTTAATGAGGTGCTATAAACCAAAATGCGTGTTTCAGGATGAGAAGTGGTAAATTATAATATCTTTTTATATGTGTATGTAGATTACAGTGAATCCATTAGATTACTTTTATATTCAAATTATTAATGATTTCTTGTTTTTCCTTGGCATTTTAAAGTTGCTGAATTGATTCAGTACCTTGAAGAGAGAAATACTAATTCCTGAGGAAGGAGGAATCAATATTTTGCCACCCATTTAATTGGAAATAAAACAAAAGCTTATAGATCATAACTTTGAGGATATCCTTCCAAAATCCTGAATCATATTTGTCTTCATTTAAGGCTTGTCTATCTGGGAAGTTGCCATGAGAGGAGTTCAGTGAATTTGCAGCACGTTTTCTGCCTACTACTAGCTTTCTCTAAACACAGCCTTAAGCAACAGTCTGAAGTTGCTCACTACTTCCAAGACAAGTTTGATTACATACACATAGTGAAGGCGTGATGGGTAGTGTGCTCATTCTATTTCACTGTGAGCTGACTGATGACTAGCTGTGAACATATTTTAGGAAAGTTTGGGTGCTTTAGTCTGGCTTTCAAAGAAAAAGACAAAAAAAGAAAAAAAAACAAAGTTGAAATAATCTTGAAAAGGTCCTGAAATAATAAATGAGTCTTGATCTTCTATCAGTTTCAGGCCACTTAGAGTATATCTTCAATTTTTCTTGGACAATATTACAGAACCAAAGAATAGTGGAGCTTGAAAGGAATCTCTGGAGATCATCTACAGTCTAACCTTCTCCTCAAGCAGGGTCAGTTAGAGTAAGTTTCCCAGGACCATATGCAGCTGGGTTTTATCACAAGAGAGGGGAGTCCACAACATCTCTGGGCAATCTGTGCCAGTGTGTCGTCACCCTCTCAGTAAAAAATGTTTTCTTATGTCAACATGGAATTTCATGCACTTCACTTTGTTTCTTGTCCTGTCACTAGGTGCCCCTGGCAAGAGGCCAGCTTCATTCTTTGCTGAGATATATGTTTATATATGGTCCATATATTCATATATACTTAGATATACTTCAGTCAGCGATATGCTACAAAATCCAGAGGTTCAGATCTGTCAGCTACCGCTTTGAAAAATTATTATTACCTGTCTACTAAACATCAGGATGAGACACTGGAGTAGAAAGAACCAGAGCCATTAGTCCTCCAGCAGCAGTTTACAACCCTAGAATCTGAGATCTTGCAGGGGCCAGCTGTTTCAATAAACTCTAGGAAGGGGGTTTGCTGTCCTCCTTCAATCCATCCCTGCTAAAGTCAGCATTTTGTGAAAGAGATGTCTTGAAAGGTGTTTTTTTAAAAGCTGTAGTGCTAGCTTCTGCAATACTTCACCCTTCTTTTCATACAAAGAGCCAATTAATAAGTGACCGAAACAGAGAGCAGTGGATTACTTACTTAAGCACTTTGCTACCTCTTTCACTGTTGCATCAGATTCATGCTCCCTTTGAAGAAATTTGGTAGCACTTTCTGCCTCAAGGTTGTTCTTATTTTCTAGCTGAGCTGAGGATAAAAATTATTTCCTTGCAGTCCTCAGGTCTCTGGCACATGGGGTGGGATTTATCATCTATAGATACTTATATAAGAGGTATTTGTATTGGGTGCTTTCATATCTGGTAGAGAAAACAATTTGTGAGCCCTGTTGATCCAACTTGTTGTAGACCTCTATTTTGAGATAGGATGCATATCACCCTGGAAGTACCTGTATATATCTGTTTGTAAAAGAAAGGAGTAGACAGCCATTTCAAAGGCAAAATGCTGTTTCATGTGTAGCCATATGGTACAGACATTTCACATTAGGCAGATGAATCCTGATCAAAACTTTTTGCTACCAAGTTGAAGTGGTAACCCTGGTAAACAAGGGACACTATTTGACTTCTGTGTAGAATGAAGGTAACAGCCATCTGAACAGCACGCCAGGAAGAATCACCAAAGATTCTATTACCTCTTTTTGATTTAATGCCAGAACAAGCACTGCAGAAAATGGAATTAGCAGCTATGAAGCTGCTGCTGCAGGTCTCTAAAGAGATAATGGAACATGTAACACAAAAATTTGTGATTTGTTTAAAACTGTATATATACATGTATGTTTCTCCAGTTCTGGGCCAACCAAATGAATTTTATATGCTTTGAATTCCAACAACTTCAAAGAAAATATTCCTATAACACAGAAAATGACTGCTGCTCCTTGCATGCCTGAAAGATCATCTAAATGAAAGTGAGTGCCAGAGGGATGTCTGTTACAAGGACACCTAGCAGGTATATAACTGACCTCAGCTCACACACCTGCATGCTTGCTTGTTGGATTGCTTGAGTCTCTGTTGCTCAGTTGAAACATTTGGACACTAAGGCTTATTTTAGTGAAGATGTTGGTTCTTGTTTTAATCGTTGAGATGGGATGCTTTTCTGCTATTGGATTGCATAAAAGGCAAATATGTTTTTATGAGTGCTTTTCTGTCACAGATGCTAAAACCCTTCCTAAATGAAGGTCTTGCAGCATGGCTCACCATCTTGGCACACCAACTGGGTGAACCATGATGACAGCCTGCTTTAATCTGCACAATATATTGTTGAGTTTATTTGGATTTGTTAAGAAAAACTGCATTATCTGCTTTCTTATTTTGCTTTACTTGATTGCATTACACCATAATGCACGGGTAACCGTAAAAGTCAGGCCAAGTAATAAAAAATGCAGCACGACCTATCCGTAATACACACTCTCAACTTGTATCAGATAGATGCCACAAAATAATGAATCCTCGTTTATAGCTCACTGTAAAGGATTTAACACCTGTTACTTCAGTGGGATTAGGGATGCTTTTCTGCAATAGGATCTCACATATTAAGTACAATGAAAAAAAACCCAGAACCTCTTCAGGTGTAAAGAAGTCTAAAATCAAAACCAGGGTAGTCCAGTTTCACACATGGCAAGAGGAAGGAAGCTCTGTGTTTGTAAGATTCTAAATTTTAACTACTCCCAAAATAGTACTACAGAAGCCTAACTTGCACTCCTATGCAATCACTATACTAAATTATGTCTAGAAGACAAATAGATCCTACTAAGACTAGAGATTTTAAGTAAGAATATGTAGGAATTAAAAAAGAATATTTTTTGTTCTGACAGGTCTTATTTCATGTTAACTCCTACCATTTGCCTTCTGCTCTTGGTCATGTGAATAGGATGATATTGAAAGCCACAGTAGCATGATTTTAAATAATCTTTTTTCCCATCTTCTGCAGCACTCTTTCTTTCAGTACATAACACATATGTTTTCCAGTAGACACTACAACTGTATTTACTTTCATAAAAGGAAAACTAAAGCTCTGACTCAAATTATTAATATCTGAGGTAACTGACTCATAGCAAACTGATCAGTCATAGCATGGCTCATATACTACTTACTTGTATAAATTGTTATTTTTCACAGTGAAGGAAGAAAATAAGATTAGTGTTCCAGTGAATTCTGCCTAACTTGCTGCTGTGATGGTTTCTGCCTTTTTACCGTTTTACATCTTGTACCATCACAACTTTCTGCCTTCAAACTCTTCTGTAAATTGTTTGTCCAGGTTTGCTTTAATTTCTTTTTCTCAGCATCTGCTAAAAGATTTTATGTGGGTTTTTTGAGTGTTTGCTGTGATGGTAGACAGGATATTTATGGCAATGAGGAGGAACATTGTTATATCAGACACATTGGATTAGATCTTAATCATATTTACAGAGATGTGAAAAATGGAGCTACACCTATCAGTGGATGGGAAATCAGCATCTCACCTGTAAGTGTAAGTCAGCAGCAGAATGTAAAAAATACTGATATTTAACATTGACAAAACCAGATCATGTTTCTATTTTGTACATGACAAAGTTAAAGTTCTTAGATTAAAGTTTTGCCAGGCACGGGGAAATTAAATTCAGCTCCCTGAAGTACTACATCAGTTCAAAACAATCAAATAAAAATCCCATATAAATGCCAGAATAAGTACAGAAAGGCATGATAATATAATTGTATTGAAAATAATAATATACTTCCCAATTATGCCATGCTGGAATATTTGTGCCTTGAACAGTTGTAGGAAGTAGGTAAAACAGGACTGTGTACCAACAGTTTTCACATTAAGCTATGTTTTGTTTTATTTTCACAAGCTGCCTGTTCTGCTCATCATCATTAGAAGGGTTCACGTGAGATAGGCCCTGGCTGTGCTTATCACAGAATCATAGAATGGTTTGGGCTGGAAGGGACCTTCAATATCATCTACTTCCAACTCCCCTGGCATGGACAGGGACATCTCCCACTAGAGCAGGTTGCTCAAAGCCCCATCCAACCTGGCCTTGAACACTTCCGGGGAGGGGGCATCCACAACTTTCCTGGGCAACTTGTTTTAGTGTCTCACTGCCCTCAAGTTAAAAAATTTATTATTCCTAATATCTAATCTAAATCTACTCTCTTTCAGTGTGAAACTGCTACTTTTTGTTCTATCACTACACTCCCTGATAAAGAGTCTCTCCACATCTTTCCTGTAGGCCCCCTTTATGTACTGGAATGTCACTATAAGGTCTCCCAGGAGCCTTCCCCACACTCTGCTAAACAAGCTCAGCTCTCTCAGCCTGTCCTCATAACTCTTCTTTTCACTTCTTCTTATTTGCTGCAGATGCTGTCTTTAATGTTCAAGCTTAGCAATGAATATGAGGTGAGACATTTAAAAAATATATTTAAGTGAGATTTTTAACAGTACTTTAGAATTTAAAGGTCCGTTTAGGAATGCTGAAAGGTTTTCAAAAGCACGGAGACTCACAACTCTCACAAGTCCAGTCCTTAAGGGACTTTGAGACACACATTCCCATTACCTTTACGAACCCTAAACTATCACATAGATGAGAGCTTTTAAAAATCTTGTTCCTAGCTTTGCAATTGTTTCTCTAGGGGTTTTCTCATAGAAGTGATCTCTCCATAGCATGGACAGCTTCTATATGTGGATTATATTGTTAAGCACACACAGGGAGTGCTGTTACACAGTTGTTTTAGCTAGTTGTATATAACCCCATGTCATAGAATCATAGAATCATAGAATGTTAGGGATTGGAAGGGACCTCGAAAGATCATCAAGTCCAATCCCCCTGCCAGAGCAGGAATGCCTAGACTATGCCACACAGGAACGTGTCCAGGCAGGTCTTGAATGTCTCCAGAGAAGGAGACTCCACAACCTCTCTGGGCAGCCTGTTCCAGGGCTCCGTCACCCTCACTGAGAAGAAGTTTCTTCTCGAGTTTAAGTGGAACCTCTTATGTTCCAGTTTCAGCCCATTACCCCTTGTCCTATCAGTGGTTGTCACCGAGAAGAGCCTGGCTCCATCCTCGTGACACTCACCCTTGATATATTTGTAAACATTAATGAGGTCACCCCTCAGCCTCCTCTTCTCCAAACTAAAGAGCCCCAGCTCCTTCAGTCTTTTCTCATAAGGGAGATGCTCCACTCCCTTAATCATCCTAGCTGCCCTGTGCTGGACTCTCTCCAGCAGTTCCCTGTCTTTCTTGAACTGAGGGGCCCAGAACTGGACACAGTATTCCAGATGGGGTCTCACCAGGGCAGAGTAGAGGGGAAGGAGAACCTCTCTCGACCTACTAACCACCCCCCTTCTAATACACCCCAGGATGCCATTGGCCTTCCTGGCCACAAGGCCACAGTGCTGGCTCATGGTCATCCTGCTGTCCACCAAGACTCCCAGGTCCCTTTCCCCTACACTACTCTCTAATAAGTCATTCCCCAACTTATACTGGAACCTGGGGTTGTTCCTACCCTGATGCAAGACCCTACATTTACCCTTGTTATATTTCATTAAATTTTTCCCCGCCCAACGCTCCAGCCTGTCCAGGTCTCGCTGGATGGCAGCACAGCCTTCTGGTGTGTCAGCCACTCCTCCCAGCTTGGTGTCATCAGCAAATTTGCTGATAGTACTCTCTAGTCCCTCATCCAAGTCATCGATGAATATATTGAATAATACTGGTCCCAGTACCGACCCTTGAGGCACTCCACTGGATACAGGTCTCCAACCAGACTCTGCCCCATTGACCAAAACTCTTTGGCTTCTTCCCCTCAGCCAGTTCACAGTCCACTTCACTACCCGAGAGTCTAGACCACACTTCTGCAGTTTAGCAATGTCACTGAAAGCAGCAGATTTATCTGCATCTTGTACTCAGCTTCTCATTACCACCAGCTCCTAAGCCAGTACTGGTGATGGTCACTTTCCAGCTGGATCAGTTCCCACTAACCCCAATATAAGACCAAGAGGCAGGGCGTAGCAGCTGTGGTGGGGAGGGGAAGACACCTATGCTCTTCACTGTGGCAGAGTGGACTTCTTTCAAGTTAAAATAAGCATTTAACAATAGCCTATCATTTAACAAGAGCCTTTATCAGTGCTCTGATAAAGCTTCCAGTGTTGTTCATACTTAATACAGGCAACTTTCTGGGTCTTGCATCAATTTTACACTATTATTGCCTTTACAAAAATTATTTCTACTCTCTAACCTTTAAGCACTGAGAAGCAAATAGGATTAGTAAGTTGGAAAGCAATCATTTCAATCTGGAAATTAATTCTGAAACTGTAAGTTAAATTTCAATTTAGTATTCCCACTTATCTGACCTGCAAACTAACTGGAAGAGTCAAGATATACAGCAAAAGAGACTTTTAAAGTCTCTTGTCAGCTGCTTCTTGACATATGGTGCAAGAGGTTTACTGAACAAGAATGTCAGGAATACTCAAAAGGTTAATGGAAGTGGGATTTGCAGAGACATAACTGATTCTTCTAGAACAGGTGAGCAAAAAAATACAATTTAGACAAAGACCTTTAAAGCTCTTTTGCATTTTCATCTTCCTGTCTGAAGGGAAGAAAAGCACTAGTATCTCTCTTAACTTAAATCACTGTAATTTATTGGAAAGATTCAAAACTTGTCAAAGAAAACATTTTCAGACTTAGAATGCGATATCATAATGGATAAAAATAGTCAGTGTGAAGCTTATGAAAATGTATCTGTCATGGCATTGAAGAGCACTTTATAGTTTCAAGAGTTAAGGTTATATGTTTTGGTTTTACTATATGTGGCCCTTTCTCACACACGTGCACAGGCCTGCATATGACCACATTTCTTACTCATTTTTATCACATCTAGTTGAGCTGAAAGTCTTTTTAAATTTTTTTTTCTTGTAAAATTTAATAGGATATATAAAAATACCTTCAGAGAAGGAAAGTGGCTCATGAAAGAGAATTATTCTGTCATCAGGCCACCTGTGATATAAACTTCTCACATTAAAATAAAAATAATGTACTTGTGGTATGTTAAATGCATCTTAGTAGATGGTGGCATTCCTAAAACAGTGCCTGCATCTTTCATATATATAACACTTATTCAGTTACAAGATTTGTCAACACCTTAACACCACAAGTTAAAAGTAGCTTTGTTTGTTGTTAGATTACTTTTTTAAAATCTGTAAATCCTCAAAATAACATGAAGCTCTATTATCTTAAACATTAATTTGTCTGCCAAAAGAGGACAGCATCACATAATTTAGTTTGACGCCCAGCAAAATAATGCAGTTTGACAGAACGCACCATTCAGGGATTGATTGACTGATCTCAGTTGATGTAATTGTTGGGTAAGCAGCCTGAATTTTGATAGAATATTTGATGAGATAAAGGACTGACTAGAAGAGGGTAAGTGTAGAGTCACATCTCTGTCTTATCCCAGACCTAACCATGGACTGGAGAGTTGATATGGCTTCATGTGCCTTTCTAATTTTTTTCTGACTGTGGTTTTTAATGTATTTTCTGCCTGCCTTTTATCTTTGGCATAGAGTTGGGGGAACTTTGCAGTATTTTCCATCTACTTTGTTTTCAGTGATCACAAAACTCATTCTGATTTGCTTTTTCTCAGGAGTTTAACCTCATATAGTTTTCTGTTTCTCCCGTTTCCCACTGCTGTAGCTCTATAAGTTGGACAGAGGACTGGATTTCTGATGAAGAAAACTCTTTGCATGTTATAAGTAGGAGTGGTACTGGTGACCCATATACACATACATATATTCCTGTCTAATAGGAATACAACTTTTTCCTCTATGACATTTTTTTTCTCAATGCCTGGGCAAAATATTTTGTTTACATTGATTTCACATGGCTTTCATTCCCATTCCTAATTCACTCCGGCTTACACTAGGAAAAAAATTACACCCTTGGCCCATTGGGAAGTTTTATTCCTGCTTTTTCTTGGCAGAATATGTTAAGTTACGGCTTTCTTAGGTTTTCCATCTGCATTCAGGATGCTGTTCCTTCACACATTCTCTTTCAAGCCTAATCCAAACAATATTGTTGTAATTCTTTTCAGAGTGGGTGGCATGTTATACTTAAAACTAAACTATATTATATAGTTAATTGGATGTTTGTTTATTTTTGTTTGATTTTTTTTTTTTATGAGAACTTTATCAATTATTTGAAATATGGTATCCACATGTCTATCTACTAGCTGCTACTGATTGTGTGTCTTTGTAGGTGTGAATAATCATGTATGCAACTATGTTGTTCTTCATTTTATCACTGCTGCAAGAAGATCCATTATCTACTCATTATAAATCAAGTTATACCTTCCCATGGTTTCCAGAGACCCAAGTTTTCCTTAGCGAATGAGTGGGCCCCACTAATGAGATCTTCACTCCCAATGTCAGTAGTCAAATTATTTTCACACTAACTGCAAAAAGCTAAAAAAATCCTTACAGCATAAAGTTCAGGAAGGTTTTCAGTCTCAAAATGAGGCCAACATCTTTCAGGCATTTACCACATAACTGTGGGCCAAAGAAACACCATGAAACATTAGGAAATGTAGTTTCAGATTGCCGGCATAAGGTATACTGAACATTGCATCTGTAAGGTTCTTACAGGTTTTAAATTTAAAATTCCATTTAAATGCAAATTCTGCCAATTAAATAGTATCTTCATGTACTTTATTACACTATGAAAGGCCCATCTTCTGCTGCATTTGTGGCTAACACATACGTTTTGGGAAAGGTCTGAAGACAGCTAAGTAAATGCTCTAAAAAATGTCATGTCATTGTACTTAAAAGAGCATTGCCATTGAAAAAATTAAACCCCTCCAGATGTCATCTCATCTAAATTTAACCCCCAGAAAGTTAACCCTTTAATTTACAGTAGTTATTGAGACTATGTGCTGTCCCTGGAGGAAAGTTTGTGCTGCATTGGATCATCTGTCCACTACTAAGAGAATTGTCCAGGACTGGGGAAAAAGTGTTTCTGTCTTCTCAACGGCTGTAACATGAAGGAAAGTAATTAGCATAAATGAGAAGCTCAGATATTGGATGAGATGAATCTCACTCTAATTGTCTGTTGTTCTTTCCCGATGTCTCCCAGGATCAAGCCCTGATTTTTCTGGCCAAGTTACAAATGTAAAGCCACATTTAGTCTGTCTCAGAGATGACAAAGGTTTCTCAGATCTAGCACATTATGTTAGAAGCCATGGGAAGACACTTTTGCAAAATAATATTTATGAGAAAACCCTTGCATAGATTTTTCTTCTGTTTTCTGAGAGATGATTCCCGGCCAAGTCTCTTATCTGTGTCTGTCCTTTACCTAGCCAGCTTGTCAGTGTGAAGTATGGCTTTTATCACCCCTTTTCTGACTCTATGCCCTTCTAAAGAAAACAACAGCCATCAGAGCCAACTCTTCAGACTGCTTTCACCCACAGTGCCTGTAACTCACACAGGAAAGAAAAACTATCTTTATTCCTTTGCAGGACTTTGCATAGGCACATGAGGCTTCCTACATACTTATCCATATATGATATGGCCTGTTCCTTCTAGGAGGTAGCTGCTCACAGTGATCATTATTTTGTTTACTACTCACCGTCAGTAAGAATATAAAATTTCCTGGGCTAATCAGAAATATTTCTTTATCATTTGTGCTTTTCTGCAGTTAGCCTCATCGCCCTTGGATTTAGATAAATTTTTACCACTGTAACTTAAAAAGTTTTTCTGGGTCATTTGGCTGATCTGGGGTACTAGCTGTATATGTGTTTCCAGCCCACAACAAATACAGAATATTTCACTGAAGACTAAAACTCATGCCTTTGCCTTTTCTGGGGAGCAAGTGTGCACACATAACCAGTTACCACCAGGTTCTGCGGGGCTTAGTAGCATGAACTGCATTGACATCCTTCACAACTATTTTTTCACATTACACTGCATGCGCTAATCTCTAAGAAGATTTTTTTCTATATATATGTGTATAATACATGGATATAGAAATGCTATTTAATTTTCTGGGTCTGTGTACTTAGTATATCCAAAGACACAGGACTCTTGAAAGTATGATTTATATATATGTAATAGAAAGTGAAGAACAAGATACATTTTTTAACCTAACATTCAGCACATTAAAATAAGGATTTGCAGCCTCTAGGCTTTCTTTGTCGTTTTGTTGCAATTAGTCTTGACTGCTTTGCAAATTTGGTGGTCATTGTAATGGTAGGTGACACATCCTGAGTGACTTTTCTTGTTTGAAAAGTGAGTAAATCTGTTGACAATGTGCATTCCCCATCTCTCAGCTTTTGAATCCATGTCCTATAGTATGTAACAGCATCTCTGTATATTGCCTTCCTCTTTTTTTGAGTACAGTAAAAACAGAAGACTGCATCTGAAATTAGGTTAGTCCTACTAATTAAAAAAGTTGTGTAGTCTGCACATAAAACACTTTAGTCTATAGAATAAGCTGTTATGACTTAACTAGTTGGAAGCAGCTACCTGTGCTAGATACTATCCACACAGTAAAAGTGTGCTAATTTAATCAAAACTGAATTAAAAACTAAGCTGATTAGGCCAGTATAACCACCAGTATAGATACTTTTTTTCATTCTCTTCATCCCTATTAGTTAAGTTTACTGTGGTAAATTCATTTATAAATCAGTCTTAATTAAATGAGAACTACTTTTAGGTATGTAAATACCAAGTTTATTGTCTCTCTGATCTGGGTTTGTAAGAGTTTTGACCTGAATGTGAATTAGAGAAGCTAACACCATAGGCCCACGACTCAGTAAATCCCACATACACAATCCTTGAAATACATTTCCATTCCTTTCTGGAAACATCTAAATGGCAAAATTCTTTGATATTAATTTGGATTAATATGAACTAGATACCTTAGCAATAATATTCCTGTCCATTGCAGACAAGAATGATTTTAAAAATACTTAAGTTGTGAGAAGAGGGGATATTCAGGAAAGATTTCTGTCAGTATAACCAAGTTCAGTGGCAGCGAAGAAATGAAAAAAAAAAAGTAATAGAGCAGGAAAATGAAGTACATCGTTATTCCATTATAAATGATCAATTTACATTCTAAATATGGTGTGTGGTTCCTTCTCTTTTTACACAGATGATACAGTAGAACTGGAAAAAATACATTAAAAAGTGATCAGAAGTCTGGAAGAGTCACAGTAGCCTGTCACATGCGTAGGCTGGAACTCTTCAGTTTTGAAAAGCGAAAACCCGGGGTGACATGACTGGAGTCTCTAAAATCAGGCATGCCAGGTGAATACAAAGTGACTGTGCATTGTCGTTTCTGTCATGAGAACATGGTTCTATCAAGTTAAACTTGAGAAGGAGCAACATCTAGCTGAATTTCTACAGTTTTCACTGGACAAGGAGGATGCCAAATTTTGTGTGGTTTCTAAAAACAGAGGAAAAATACATGAGGGGCTTTTCAGTGCAAAGTGTATCTATATATGGAAGTAATTTAATTACAAATCATTGAAGATTGTAAGGGTCTTCTGGGAAAATACTGCCATATACTTGCTTTGTTCTCATACTTTTTCCTACTAGCTTTTATCAGAAATTGATTCTGAGCAAGAGTGCTTTTTTGGCTTGACCCATGTCTATTTTTTTCCATTGCTTCCCACCATCCAAAGAAATTTAAATTAAATGTGATCATTGGTTGCAGTCAAGGTAGAATAACAAACAGTGCACTCTGGTTGTCATTAAGTTAGGACAGCCACCAGCCCTGACACCCTGCCCTAGTTCTTATTGCACCCTTTCACCATTGTTTATGATGCCCCTCACACTCTGGATAATTGAGGAGAAATGCAAGTGTCATCATTACTTATCCTCTTTCTGTCAAAGTGATTCAAATTTAAAGGAAGTAATTTTTCTGGCTGCCTTGGATGACTTATACTGAGTCGAGTTAAGAGAGGCAGTATAGTTTTTCTATCTGGTTCTGAGTGGGCAGTTGGGTTGCTTAGTAGGCTAATATGCAAACCAGTGCAAATTAAACTCTCTGAGTTCAACAGTCTTCTACTCCCAGCTTCCTTCTCTGTCTCTTCTCTGAAGATCATATCTGCTATCCCACATGCAGAACGTTCCCTAAAGCACGGCATTCCGCACATTAAAGCAGACTGGATCCATTATTGGTTGCCTTTGAGTTGAGCTTGAGTTGACTGGGGATATATTGTAGAATTAGACCCATATACACATTTAAACCACAGCTGAGTTGAGAAATTAGTCATGAAGGTAGAACTAGTATGCAACAACAGCCTTTATTCAGACGGTTTTCGACAGAATACCACATTATATAAGAGAGAGGTTAAAACTTGGAGGAATGGGACTTACCTTTAACTAGTCTGTGGTAGGACTTGGGATCCCAAATTAATCCATTGCACGGCTGAAATGGAAATAAAGATTGACAGTATTGAAAGAGATGATCATCTGCACCAGACAACTTCTTTAAAAAATCAAAGGTTTAAAACAATAGGTCAGGATGCCTTGCAAAATGGAAAAGTCAATAATCCTTTGGAGAAAAGAAAAACTTACAAAACCTGTTTCTAAACTAAAACCTTTATTTTTTTTTCTAATACCCACTTCCCTCCATATTTAATAAAAATATGTGTTCTAAACAAGAATTGAAACTCCCATCATTATTAGAAAGTTTTGTACTAACCGTGTTCACAATATCACTTTTTTTTTTAATTGCTATCTTAGAAACCTAGGCTCAGTTTAACAGGCAGGCAACATCTGCATGCTTTTGTTGGTGTGTCATTTGTGCTAGTCTCTCCCCTGCTACTATGTTTGAATAAAGTCTATAGGCCTTTTGTGGCCTCTGAAATAGCCATTTCACATACTCCCAAGCTTATAGAGGCAGTGGAACCTTTCTGGGTTGTGGGGTTTTTTGTGTTTTTCCTAAAGTAGATACATGAATGAGGGAAGATGGATGTGGCAAAATCATTATTCACATCAGATGGAGTGACACATCAGAAAATATTGTCAAAGCCCAAGGGAATTACCCAACGTATTGGCTAATCTGGTACCATTTCCACCTCTTGTTGGAGGCAGTTAAGCATGATGTAGTTACTGAGACAGTCACACAGCACTAGCAGCCAATGGATATTACTCTTGTCCCTATAGCCCATGGTGATAACAGTTTATACATTGCACTATAGAGTGTATTTTTTAAATACAGATCATCTCATTAAGTACTTTTGAAACAACCAGGGTATACATTGAGGTTTCTCCCACTGTAAGACGTTGTCAAGTCCACAGGAGAGTACACAGAAGTACCAGGTGCAGGAGGGGAAATGGTGTCTCTTAGCAGGAAAAGGAAGAAGGAAATAGAAAGCTGAGGGAATAGAGACATGATAATGTTGTGTAGATAAAAGCTCGTGCAAAAAATAAAGAAATAAGCAGTCTGCCTCCATACCCAGAGAAAATGAAAAGGTAATGAAATTAAATTCCAGCCATGTTTACTATGAGAAAACCTCTTATCTAAGAGGAACTGAATGTTGGAATAGTCTGCACGAGAAGCAAGGAATTTCCATCAATGAATGTCTGGTGGAGGTCAAACTAGTTCAAGCAAACACCTGCCAAAAATGCATAGATATAGCTAATCTTTCCCTTAGACACAGTAATGGGCTAGTTAACCTCCTGAGATCCCTTCCAACTCTACTCATAACAGTTCTGCAAATACTGACAAGTCACAGATAAACCACGTTTCAAAACTGATTCAAATATCTTTGAAAAGTTTTTCCATTTTTTTCCATAATACATGCATGACTGAAGTGTTAAACAATATAGAATATAGAAACTTGGCTTTCTCATCCAGCTTGCTAAATCTCTTGTGTCTGGATAGCATGCTTTATCCCCTTACCAGCATGGAAGGTGACTGGCAGAAGAACTTGCTTGAGAAACAAAACCCAGAGTCGAGCATTCACCACAGGTTGCATTTTTATTCTATATGAGGGAGGAAATTACTTTATTCTTTTTAAGGAAGACCTTTCTTTGCACCAGAAGCCTTGCATGTACAGTGATACTCACCTGTACTCTGTCTTTGCCTCCCCGTTCTCTTATATAAACTCTCAGATGTGTGACTCTTGCTGTGCTTTCTGAAGCACTGGATTCAGAGGCTAAAAAAGGTAATGGGTTCTCCCTTTGAACAGCAGAGTAAGGTCTGCAGAAATTTCTTTCTCTGTTGTTTTTTGTGTTTGTTTTTTCTTTTTCCCACAAGTCTGCAGAAAACCTATAACAAAGATTTTTATGAAATACTGGTATGAAAGATACTGTGTATGTGGAGACATTCCATGTGAAAAGTAGTAGTAGATTGTAGAGGAATTTCTTGTGGAGCAGAGGCGCGGTATTACTTTAAAGATGTGGACAACCCAGCTTAGACCTAAACAAAGGCTCTGTCCTTGAAGCTGCCTTGGAACACGGGGAGGAGGAGGTTTTATCTGTTTTGTGAGAGCTTTGCGAGATGCTTGGCTGGAGGTGCTGGCCCCGGGGGGAAAAGTGGGGGCGAGAGCCGCTTGCATAGTGGAATGGCACTACCCAATAAAACGCTGGCGCGTGTAAACCTGTAACTGACCAACTCTGTTAAGGGGCAGGCGCGGGGACGCTGCTGAACTGTATAGATTGAGCTGTCCGGAGCAATAAAGGGAGGACGATCTGTAGCCATATTGGTGTGATGGTCGTTAACTTGGCCGGCTCTCTGAAGGGACCTTTCTAGAGTAGATAACATAGTTTGTATCACAGTCTTTATTAAAGAATTTGTGGTGTATGAATTATTCATTGACTAAGTGATGGGGTTGCTATGATTAAAAGGAAGAACTAGTTGGAGAAAGCAAAAAGATGTTACTGTTAAAGTATACTTCTTTTGCCAAAGACCTTCAGATCTACTGGTCTTGGAAATGAATAGATGCAGTTCCTTCAATTTTAGCAAGCTAGCAGTCACTTGTCTTGCAAGGCCTGAAGGCAGCAAGAGATGAGAAGGAATAAGGAGATGACTTGAAGGAAACAACTCAGAAGTGCTAACTGTTGTCTGAGCCTGCCCTGTAAGAAAGTTCCAGAGGCTAGAAGTAACATATTAATTGGGAAGACATCAGAACAAAAAATTAAACCAAACAAATGAGCAAAACAACAACTGCAGAATAATGATGAAAGAAGAAAAAAATTCTATCAAGTTACTAGAAAAGCCTGCTCCATTGCTAGCTGGGTTGCATTTGTCTCTCACGCACTCTTGTGCTAGAAGTGTTCTGGTAGAGAGTGGGCACATCAAGCGGAGGTGACAGTGAGCCGTATCTGGCACAGATTGTGTCAGACATCTTGAACGACCTGTCGTAACAAGCCAACTGAGTCTGTCATTGTTGTGTTCTGTGAGGTGTACTCCTCCATGGGTTTAAGATTAAAATACAAAGATGTACATTATCAGGAAGTACAGGAGGGAGGAGTCTCACAAAGCAAAATGTTATTAAATGGCCCCCCTGCACCCATATGGAGAAATTCCTTGAGCTTGTTTGCTCTCCCTAATCACTTGTGTGCAATATCCAGAATGGATGAATCTCATCTTCCTATTCTGAGCATATTTCAGCATGGGGTTGTGTCATCTTTGATTCTTTTGATGGGTTAAAGATCACACTAAAAAAACCATTGTCTTCAATAAAGTGTCAAATCTGATGCATGCCTCTCCTGTCACACTGACAATTGGCATAAAACCCCACCATGGCTTTTATTGGTTTTTGGTTTGCTATTTTGTGGAGGGGTAACACAGCCATTCTAACAAGAGCAAGTAGGTATAGAATTGGTTGCATATAGGAAGTTTGCAATTTCCAGTTTGAAATTAATCTTAGTTTTTCAAAAAGGCATCCTTTCCACTTCATTTCCATGAGAAATTACTTTAGAAGTTTGTCCCTTGAAATTAATTTTATTCTAATTCTATCCTTTGGTACTCAATTTCAATTAATTTTTCATACCAGTTTTACTGCTTTAGAGTCAGTGTCAGAGCCTGAGTGCCTTGGAATAAAACATTTTCACCCCCAAAGGCCTCTTTTCTTATCAGATTTACTCTTCTATTTCTTTTTTGTTGTCTTTCTTATGATATAAATATAATGTAGACACACTGATCTTTACAGAATTTTCTACTTTTTATGTCTTTGTAATGAAATGCAAGCAATTTTTTTTATGAATAAATGTACCTTAAAGTGTTTACAGTAACTTTAATAAGAACTGAGATAAAATTCCAGAATTTCTGATTTGAAAAAAATGCAACACTTGTTAATAATATGCCAGAAATAAGATTCTTGATCAGAGTAAAATTCACATCTGCTCAGGGAACCCATGCCCTGCATCACTATCCCACAGGTCATGACTAAGTGCTATTTTGGCTGTAATGGCTTATCCTTGGTGCCATCTCAAGGCATATCAAGGATAAGAGGGTCATTAGAGACAGTCAACATGGCTTCACCAAGGGGAAGTCATGCTTGACTAACCTCATAGTCTTTTACGAGGATATAACAAGGTGGATAGATGATGGCCGAGCGGTGGATGTGGTCTACCTGGACTTCAGTAAAGCATTTGACACAGTCTCCCACAGCATCCTTGCTGCTAAACTGAGGAAGTGTGGTCTAGACTCTCAGGTAGTGAGGTGGACTGTGAACTGGCTAAGGGGAAGAAGCCAAAGAGTTGTGGTCAATGGGGCGGAGTGTGGTTGGAGGCCTGTATCCAGTGGAGTCCCTCAAGGGTCGGTACTGGGACCAGTATTATTCAATATATTCATCAATGACTTGGATGAGGGACTAGAGAGTACTATCAGCAAGTTTGCTGATGACACCAAGCTGGGCGGAGTGGTTGACACACCAGAAGGCTGTGCTGCCATCCAGCGAGACCTGGACAGGCTGGAGCGTTGGGCGGGGAAAAATTTAATGAAATATAACAAGGGTAAATGTAGAGTCTTGCATCTGGGTAGGAAAAACCCCAGGTTCCAGTATGAGTTGGGGAATGACTTATTAGAGAGCAGCACAGGGGAAAGGGACCTGGGAGTCTTGGTGGACAGCAGGATGACCATGAGCCAGCAGTGTGCCCTTGTGGCCAGGAAGGCCAATGACATCCTGGGGTGTATTAGAAGGGGGGTGGTTAGTAGGTCAAGAGAGGTTCTCCTTCCCCTCTACTCTGCCCTGGTGAGACCCCATCTGGAATACTGTGTCCAGTTCTGGGCCCCTCAGTTCAAGAAAGACAGGGAAGTGCTGGAGAGAGTCCAGCACAGGGCAACTAGGATGATTAAGGGAGTGGAGCATCTCCCTTATGAGAAAAGACTGAGGGAGCTGGGGCTCTTTAGTTTGGAGAAGAGGAGACTGAGGGGTGACCTCATTAATGTTTACAAATATATCAAGAGTTAGTGTCACGAGGATGGAGCCAGGCTCTTCTCGGTGACAACCACTGATAGGACAAGGGGTAATGGGCTAAAACTGGAACATAAGAGGTTCCACTTAAACTTGAGAAGAAACTTCTTCTCAGTGAGGGTGACGGAACACTGGAACAGGCTGCCCAGGGAGGTTGTGGAGTCTCCTTCTCTGGAGACATTCAAGACGTGCCTGGACACGTTCCTATGTAGCATAATCTAGGCATTCCTGCTCTGGCAGGGGGATTGGACTTGATGATCTTATCGAGGTCCCTTCCAATCCCTAACATTCTGTGATTCTGTGATTCTGTGAATGGTGATGCATATGGGAACGGTTATCATCTCTTGTCCTTAGTTACAACTGCCCTGAATGTCTTTTAGTCTTTTAAAAGTCAGCTTAACGTGGTGGCTGTACCACATAGTGGTCAACTTATATGCCGTCAGCTTTCAACATGTCCGATTATTGATTAGGTCTAGCAGGAGAAACCTCATGGATTTAGATACAGAGATCTCAAGACTTTGTGAGATAAGAAATATTGTGTCACAAAGCAGTCATCATTGAGTTGTTTATACATAACCCAGACTGAGTTTGTGTTGTCTTTTTTCTGAAAGGTTCCTGGTCCAAAAGAAGGCATCTTACAAAGTAAGCTAGTGTTCTGAAAAGTACAGTCTGCACTGTTAGGGGTTAGAGAATGAAGTTTTAGTTTGTCTTTCAGTTTCATATTCAAAATGCTGAAGACACTGCAGAAGTGCCTTAGTCTCACCTTGGCTTTTTGGCAGTCAAATCCTTGTTCCTTTCAAGCCTTTGAAAGGAACCTTCAGATTTCACAGAATCATAAAACAGTCCAGGCTGGAAGACACCTCAGAAGATGATCTGGTCAAATCTTTTGTGGGAAAGGGAGTCTGGATTAGGTTGTCTAGCACCCACTGCAATCCCATCTTGAAAAACTCCAAATCTGTCTTTTAAAAACAAACCCCAAAAGATTTAGTTTGTCCATTGCTTCAAGCCCCAGTTGTGGAGGTTCTGGGTGAGTCTAATAGTGGACTATCATGGATGTGTGTTAAGTATTTAAAAAGATAGAAGAGAGAGAAGAAATTATGGCCTTTGCAGTGCTTGGATAGCACTGATCAAATGAGAAGCTATTCTGAAGAGTTAACAGAGTTCCTATAAACACACCCTGTTTAACTGCACAATGGGGAGGCTTGGTATTAGAACTGCAGAAAATCTAGCAGTAATCTATTTTACTAGTTTTACTGACTTTAAGGTAGCTAATCTCAAGGGCACTTAAGTATTTATTATCTAACCATAAAGCCATGCAAAATTAAAAGTGTTAAAGAATCATTTTTGGTCAGAAATAGAAAAAAGTGAAAGGTAGTAACCAAACCTTAAGTCAACCAACAGTTACTCAGTGCACAGCATGTAGTGAAGTTTGTTAGACTGGCTTCTGGAAGAATTACTTAGGTAATGTATTTAATATATCTAGAGTGCTTTGAAAAACATGAAGTTCTTTGTAACTGTTAGGAATTTCATTTCTTAATTTGTTAATTGTGCATTTATTTATTTTTAAGTGATGCAAATTCCAAAGTAGATATTAAAAAAAAAACCCTGAATAGATTACTTCTTCAATAATTCAGATTTTGTTTCAAGACTTTTTTAAAAACATCTGATCTTTTTATTTACAATACTTTTAATTTCAACAGTTTTGTGCAAATTGAAATACCTTATTTCTAAAGGATTCCTGCTTACGTTGTAATGAATCAATAGGAGAATTTTATGTAGGAAATATGGAACATGCTTGGGGGTAGAGACTTGAGCATTAAAACAGCCAAGTTCTTCTACTTTTTACTTTTGCGTATCACTAAGTAAGGAACCATACAGGCTGCACAGAGATTATCTGAGATAACACAAACATTGAGTATCTTTCTGGAAAGTAATTGCCCTGCTTTCTAGTAAATAGACTTACCGATTAATTAATTTTCTCTCATTATCATTCACTCATTTTCTCATTTTCTTTCTTCTAGAAGCATTAACCATGGGCATAACCAGCGCAGAAGAAAGAAGGACTTTAGCCTTGTAGATAAGTACAGGACATAAGACTCGCTCCAGACAGCACATGTTACTGGCTGGTGCTCTCTCTCTCAGATCAGAGTAATGCGGATGGGTTTTGGAAAATTTAACTCTCAGGGCATTTTTTTGCCTCTTGTGTGATTCCACTTAGCAGCACAACTTAATTTTCAAGTGACTAAAGGTAATTTCTCTCCTCAAAAGCCTTGTTATTTTGAACCTCTTTGCTAATTTCACTAATTAGACTATCAGCTGTTTCTAGTAACCTCTAAAAATTAGTCCAGAGTAATAGGAGTTGTAATGAAAAAGCTGCTCCTAAATATTGCGTGGAATTAGGTATGACCACAAAATTCATGTTTTCTGAATTTTAGTGGTAAGCTGCAGTTTTTCAACAGAAAATAACTTTTCCGGTACACTTTGCCTCCTTCATTTTTCTTTCCCCTCTTTGCTATTCTTTCTCCCAGGTTCCTATTAATTTTCTTCTTCCCCCATCACCCTGGTGTCTTTTCCACCTCTCCCAATGTATTTCAAACACTATTATAAAACCCAGCTGTCTGGCAAGTTCTTTCAAGTCCATTTTCTTGTGCACCACTGATCTGATGTTGACAATAAATTGCTGATGGCTGAGCATGCGGTTTCTGTGAATTAATTAATAAACTGTGTTCATTTACTTTAAATTTTCTCACAATAACAAGGCTCAGAATATGCACATTTTTTTGCACATGTAACCCTGTGTTCCCCTTGACATGGCTATTGTTCCCTTCTATTCTGTTGGCTGTATCTTCCATCACATTTGTGTGCATCTAGATTATAGTCTTGCAGCACGTACAGCAGTCAGGAAAAAGAAATACATACCCAGACCAGAATGTGTGCTGTTCTCCTGTTAATAAAGATTTCCTGTGCATTAGCTGTTTTCTCTGAAGCTTTTGTACCCAGATAAAAGTGGTAGTCTGGCTTGAAGAAGCAAGAGCTGTCTTGTTCAAACATCTTTGGGAATTTCGTTTTTGGGGGGTACCAGAGTGGGAAAGACAAGGGGAGGCTTTGATGTCAATACCCATAAGAGATGTCTACATTGTTATTTTTCCAGGAACATGGCTGATGAGCAGGTGGGCACAAAATGTACTCTTTATCCCATTATCAACACTGTATGCACCATTTATTATCATGTAACTGTCAGCACAGCAAATGAAACTCAGGTTACGCATATAAATGATATACTTTGGCTGGCTGGCATACTGTTGCAGGGAAACAGGGCTTTCTGTAAGCTTTCACAGTAAAAAATTGATATTTTTTACTTCACTCATTTTGCATTGTGTTTTGTGCTTTTCTCAGCATATTTATAGGCAATGTTCATTGTTTCTGTCCTTGCTCTAAGAGCCTTGTTGTAATGATTGGGAAATAGCAATGATACACATCTGACTTTTTGTAGCCAACTGATGGAGACTCAGAAAGGGCACCATCTTATTGTGACTCCCATTAACCAGTGCTGTCTTCATCAGATGAGAAATATTTTGATGAAAACTGGGACTTGTGCATATGAGGACAGACAGTAGATTATTCAACTAGTTTATACCAGATATAGCTTTAGTATTTGAGAAATCTGTGATCTTCAGACTTAGGTTTCAGAGCTAGCTCAGACTCTTGCCCACCATGTTACACCACTAGCCATAGACCTCTCCTACCTAGGGGATGTCTTATACATTGCAGACTTGAAGAAGGCTTGGAGATACCAGCCCTGTAAACATCTGTGCTGTAGGCAGGATTATGGTGGAAGTAAGATCAAGAGGCAAACTGTCAACAATATGCAAAAGCCATCAGGTATTTTGTTCCACACTTTTCTTGAAGAAAATCCTACTTCTCATTCTCCAGATATATCTCCAACCTGGCCTGGGGCAGAAACTAGAAGGTGGTTGTTGCTGTCTTAGAAAAAGATGAGAACAGATGTGGCCAAAATATTCACCTTCTCAAATGTCAGCAGTGAAATGTAGTCTTTCCTTGTATTGTAAAATAAGATGTGGTTTGTTTTGTGTGCCAGAATGACTGAAAACACTCGGGAATGCCAACAGTTTGTGAAGGATTTATGTTTTTTGTATGAACAAATTATTCGAATTAATATCTTGTAACTGACAGTGGTTTTTATTATGTTGTGTGGTTTTCCTTGTCACTAAAATAACAGGCTCTCTATGCTAGGATTTTGCTTGCTCTTCATTTTCGAAGACTGAGGCAGTCTTTCTGCCTGGTTCTGTATTATTTTTGTTTTCATCTGGAATGCAGTTTCTTCTCACCACTTGAGGGAGGAGCTATTTTACAGCACTGAGGTTAACATTCAGTGGAGAACTATAGAAAAAGTGACCTGAAGTCTGAAAATTTAGTTTTCTACTGTTACACTACTTTTTTTTTTTTTTTCTTTAAACACTAGTTGTCTATGTATGATCCCTAGGGCTTCTACAGCGTAGGGTTGTTGTCTTTATTACTCTTTCTGCAAACTAAAATGAAACTATTTTAGTCTCTGGTGTATTGTACTTGAAAAGACCTAAACTATAGTGAAGATATTAACTTTCCGTTGGGACTAGCTCAAAAGAATTTTACAGTAAAATATCTGTGTACTATATTTTAAATTCACATTCTTTCACACAAATTCCTCTTATTTTTAATCTCTAGCATCATGCTTTTTAAATTAATTCCCTCATGTTTTTATTTTATACATCAAACTCATGTTTTAAAAGATCTGAATAAAATAAAAAGTTACCTGAAAAAAAACATCCGAGAAGTCATCAGTGAGAATTTGCATAAAAGAGACTCCAAGTCTGTATAAGAATTTCAAATTGGGTTTGTTTTCATGGAATCACAGAATGTCAGGAGTTGGAAGGGACCTCGAAAGATCATCTAGCCCAACCTTTCTGCAAATCAGGATCACCTAGATTAGGTCACACAGAAACGCATCCAGGCATTTTGAATGTCTCCAGAGTAGGAGACTCCACAACCTCCCTGGGCAGCCTGTTCCAGTGCTCTGTCACCCCCACAGTGAAAAAGTTTTTCCTAACATTTTTGTGGAACCTCCTACTTTCCAGCTTCCACCCATTGCCCCTTGTCCTGTCACTGGATGTCGCTGAAAAGAGCCTGGCACTGTCCTCCTGACACTCCCCCTTGACATATTTATAAACATTTATGAGATCACCCCTCAGCCTCTTCTTCTCCAAGCTAAAGAGATCCAGCTCCTTCAGTCTTTCCTCGTAAGGAAGATGCTCCACTCCCTTAATCATCCTAGCTGCCCTGTGCTGGACTCTCTCCAGCAGTTCCCCGTCTTTCTTGAACTGAGGGGCCCAGAACTGGACACAATATTCCAGATGGGGTCTCACCAGGGCAGAGTAGAGGGGAAGGAGAACCTCTCTTGACCTACTAACCACCTCCCTTCTAATACACCCCAGGATGCCATTGGCCTTCCTGGCCACAAGGGCACAGTGCTGGCTCATGGTCATCCTGCTGTCCACCAAGACTCCCACGTCCCTTTCCCCTACACTGCTCTCTAATAAGTCATTTCCCAACTTATACTGGAACCTGAGGTTGTTCCTACCCACATGCAAGACTCTACATTTACCCTTGTTATATTTCATTGAATTTTTCCCCGCCCAACTCTCCAGCATGGACACAATATTCCAGATGTGGCCTCACCAGGGCAGAGTAGAGGGGCAGGAGAACCTCTCTCGACCTACTAGCTACTCCCCTTCTAATACACCCCAGGATGCCATTGACCTTCTTGTCCACGAGGGCACATTTCTGGCTCGTAGTTATCCTTAATTACAAAACCCTCTGTATCTGCAGTTTTCTTATCTAACATTTGGTTATACCAGGAAATATACCTTCTTTAACGTGTTGTTCCCTACACCCACATCACCTATTATTTGGTTGTCTATTTTTTTCTGGTGGTGAAGATTTCTCTTTTAGATGTGATCTAGCCTATCATGCCTAGCTGTGGGGATCTTTGACATCTTTGCTCTCAAGCAAGCCAGAGAACTTCATTGTGATCATGACACAAGCAGCAATATGATGTTGCCATCTCAGCAAATGGGTCAAAACAGCTATGGCTTCTTTGCCTCACTAAGGTCATGTTGGCTAGAAGAGTGTCATGGATAACATGGCTAAATCCATGTGCTTGTGCTTAGCTTTCTGGAAATTAACAACCACAACACAGCTGGGGTAAAGCCTGCTGTGAGGTGTTTTAGTGAGCATTAAGATCTCCCCTCAGCCTCCTTTTCTCTGGGCTAAACAACCCCAGTTCTCTCAGCAGCTCCTGTAAGACATGCTCTTAACCCTTCCCCAGCTTTATTGCCCTTCTCTGGACACACTGTAGTGCTTCAATGTTCTTCTTGTAGCGAGGGGCACAAGATGCAGCCTCCCAAGTCCTACTGGCCACACTATTCCTGATACAAGCCTACTGGTATCACCTGGCTTAAGAGTCCTTTTCTTCAGTCTCAGAAGCTCACCTTTGACTCCCTTAGTTAATGTACCTATAATATTTGTAAAACATGAATGATGAAAATAAAATTAATTCACTTCTAGAACAAATCTTTACTGCCAAGGAGCTGACCTTAGCCGATCCATTGCTCTATTTTATACTAATGCTTTAAATGAAATCTCATAGTCTTTGCTTTATTGTTTTTTTCAAACTGCTTCATTCTGCACTGATGGCTGGAAAATTCTTTATATAATAACTTTTTTTAATGAAGTGTGTTGCATGGGAACGGATCAGGCTTTTTGAAAAGGTCCTAATTTTTAGAAAGATTAGAAAACATTTAGAGATTGATTAAACCTCCTCTTCAACATTTTCAGTATGAAAAAGAGAAATCTTTTTTTTTTTACTCTTCTGCTAATTTTCCTGCTCTGATACTATTATTTCTGTTTCAAAAAATAAAAAACGTCAAAACCAAAATTACACGGTTTAGAACTAAATGTTTTAAATTTGTTGATTTGCAATCTAGCAATTAGTTTATAAAAAAAAAATCTGTAGGTTTTCCATTTCCTCCTGAGGATGCAAAAATTTCATAACCTGAAAAATGTTTCCTGTTTGGGAAAATCCTCTTTTTTTTGCCAAGTTTGTTTAAGTTCCAAATTCACTGTTACCCAAATCTCAAACATGTTTGGGATCTTTTTTTTTTTTTTTTAATTTTTAAAAAAAAGGGGAAAAAAAAAGGAGAGAAAATGGCTTTGTCTGGTAGAAAAAAAAAGTATTTCATAACAAAATGTCATAAATTTTCCTTGTTTCCCCTAACTACATAGTTTCTACACATGTTGCTCTGGAAAATTAATGCAAATACTTAAAATACTTCAATTTTGAGATACTTTCGTATGCAAACTGCAAGATCGCTGTAGTTCACTGGCTTCACTCAGCCTCCTCTTTAATTTAGTCATGTTTGATTAGGAAACTCTTCACTTCTAATAACTAATTAAAGCTGATATGCTCTAATTATTTAGTTAACTAGATTTTTATTTCATTCTAGTAGGAATACTGTACTCTGGGTTGTTGGTTTGCCTGTCACAGGAGCAGCAGGTCATACAAATGTTCTGATTATTACACAATGTATGAGCTGAGTTCTGCTTTTGGGTATTACAGTAGGTTCGAAAGGCTGAGTACCAAATGAAGCAATAAAGCACCAAATGGAAATCAAATCAACTGGTTTTATATTTCCAGTGACATGAAGAGAGAATTACTCTTGTTCTACTCATACTGAAAAGCAATTACTCTGTAACGAGGATCACAAATTATCATCATAATAATGAATCTTTTCTATGGCTTTAAATGCTTCTAATTTATTACATATATTTGGCATATTATTGACAATCGCTACCTTAGATGATATTACTGGCCATCCTTACAGTTTTGTGAAACAATAAACTGACTGAAAAACATAAAAGTTAAAGGATCATTGGGATATCTATGGCTTTATGAAAAAAAAAAAAAAAAAAAAAAAGAACAGTAAGAGGTTTTCCCAAAGCTTCTAGAGGGAAATGGTGTCTTTAAGGACAGGTCACACCTAAGCTACTGCTGGGAAAAAGGGAAGATTTATCAGCCTTAAAGTACTAAAAAGTTTGTGTATGCTCAGTGCAGATTAGATGGGGTATGCCAGCTAAGTTGAACCAGATGCACATAAATGGAGAATTTCTGTATCACGGAGGAACTTCACCTGCATTTTCCCTTCTGGGGAACGTTGTTCACTTGGAAGCTGCAGAGTTCACAGCAGCAAGAAAGAAAGAAAACCATGATACAGCCATTGGCTGAGGACAAGCAACCATTCCATGAGTTTTGGGGACTGTGAAGCCAAGGGCTACCTAACACTGCGTGCCCTTCACCTTCCTTGGTGGCTTGAGCTAAATGAAACCAATTCTGTTCAGTGATTTTTACTTTCCAGCTCAGTCTCTTCTAAAGGCTGCACTCCCTGAAGTCAGCAGCATGTTTTTGCAGACAGTGTCTGCTATTAGCAGTGATAACACCTGATGTTTACAGTTACTGCCTGGGACTGGGATGCAGAAAGGCTCTTGCTTATACTTATTCCTATAGTGATCAAGGCCACTGCTGGCTCTTGTGTGCCACGCTGGGGGTGCCGGGTAGTAAGAGGAGTCACAGTGAAGTAAAAGGTTGCGCCTCTGGGGGTAATAGGACAGGTGATCAACAGGAGTATTTCATTCCATACATCTCATATTTAACGTATTAAGCTATGGATGTCATTTTCCTGGACTTGTGCAAGGTGTTTGACACTGTCCCACGTGACATCCTTGTCTCTAAAATGGAGAGACACAGATTTGGCAGATGGACCACTCAGTGGATAAAGAACCTGTATCCAGTGGAGTCCCTCAAGGGTCAGTACTGGGATCAGTGTTATTCAATATATTCATCAATGACTTGGATGAGGGACTAGAGAGTACTATCAGCAAGTTTGCTGATGACACCAAGCTGGGAGGAGTGGCTGACACACCAGAAGGCTGTGCTGCCATCCAGCGAGACCTGGACAGGCTGGAGCGTTGGGCGGGGAAAAATTTAATGAAATATAACAAGGGTAAATGTAGAGTCTTGCATGTGGGTAGGAACAACCCCAGGTTCCAGTATAAGTTGGGGAATGACTTATCAGAGAGTAGTGTAGGGGAAAGGGACCTGGGAGTCTTGGTGGACAGCAGGATGACCATGAGCCAGCACTGTGCCCTTGTGACCAGGAAGGCCAATGGTATCCTGGGGTGTATTAGAAGGGGGGTGGTTAGTAGGTCGAGAGAGGTTCTCCTTCCCCTCTACTCTGCCCTGGTGAGACCCCATCTGGAATACTGTGTCCAGTTCTGGGCCCCTCAGTTCAAGAAAGACAGGGAACTGCTGGAGAGAGTCCAGCACAGGGCAGCTAGGATGATTAAGGGAGTGGAGCATCTCCCTTATGAGGAAAGACTGAGGGAGCTGGGGCTCTTTAGTTTGGAGAAGAGGAGACTGAGGGGAGACCTCATTAATGTTTACAAATATGTAAAGGGTGAGTGTCACGAGGATGGAGCCAGGCTCTTCTCGGTGACAACCACTGATAGGACAAGGGGTAATGGGCTGAAACTGGAACATAAGAGGTTCCACTTAAACTTGAGAAGAAACTTCTTCTCAGTGAGGGTGACGGAACACTGGAACAGGCTGCCCAGAGAGGTTGTGGAGTCTCCTTCTCTGGAGACATTCAAGACCTGCCTGGACACGTTCCTGTGTAGCATAATCTAGGTGTTCCTGCTCTGGCAGGGGGATTGGACTTGATGATCTTTCGAGGTCCCTTCCTGACTTTCTGTGATTCTGTGATTCTGTGAACTGGTTGGATGGTCGCACTCAAAGAGTTGTGGTCAATGACTCAATGTCCATATGGAGACCAGTGACAAGCGATGTTCCTCAAGGGTCTGTTCTGGGTCCAGTGCTGTTCAACATCTTTGTCAGCGACAAGGATGAGAGCATTGAGTGCACCCTCATCAAGTTTGCCGACGACACCAAACTGTGTGATACCGTGGACTCACTTGAGGGAAGAGATCCCATCCAGAGGGACCTTGATAGGCTTGAGAAATGGGCCAGTGCAAACTGCATGAGATTCAACAAGTCTAAGTGCAAGGTCCTTCACCTGGGTCGGGCCAGTCCTAGGCACAAATACAAACTGGGCACAGAGTGGGTTGAGAGTAGCCCTGAAGAGAAGGATTTGGGGGTGTTGATAGACGAGAAGCTCAGCATGAGCTGGCAGTGTGCTCATGCAGCCCAGAAGGCCAACTGCATCCTGGGATGTATCAGGAAAATTGCAGCCAGCAGGTCAAGAGAGGTGATTCTCCCCCTTTACTCTGTTCTTGTGAGACCCCATCTCGAATACTGCGTCCAGTTCTGGTGTCCCCACCGTAAGAGGGATATAGAACTGTTGGACCACGTTCAGAAGAGGACCGCAAAGATAATCCAGGGGCTGGAGCACCTTTGTTACGAGGACAGGCTGCGAGAGCTGGGATTGTTCAGTCTTGAAAAGAGAAGGGGAACCTAATAGCTACCTTTCAATACCTGAAGGGATCCTACAGGAAGGCTGGGGAGGGACTTTTTACAAGAGCGTCAACTGATAGGACCAGGGGAAATGGATTTAAGTTGAAGGAGAATAGATTTAGATTAGATCTTAGGAAGAAATTCTTCAGTATGAGGGTGGCAAGCCTTTGGACTATATTGCCTAGAGATGTTGTGTCTGCCCCCTCCCTGGAGGTGTTCAAGGCCAAGTTGGACAGAACATTGAGTAACCTGATCTAGTAGAGAGGCATCCCTGTCCGTGACAGGGAGGTTGGATTAGATGATCTCTAAGGTCCCTTCCAACCTAGGCCATTCTATGATTCTATGATTTAGTATAAAATGAGTGATGACAAGAGTCTCTTTTTCTTCAATGACTGGCATCCAGGGAGGACTCCATCAGGTCTTCTGTTTTTAATCCTCAGCCTGAGTTCCCGAATTCAGATTCCTCTATCCAGCTCCCTGTCACCGCTGAGCCTGGGGCTTCCCCAGTGCCGCCTGCTCTGCAGTATCAGTGGGGGTTGCTATCGGCGATGGGGGAGTTGGGTTCGATATCAGACTTATATATAGTTGTATATGGTTCTTTATTTTTATCATTTCACTATTCTATTATTGTTTCATTAAAGCTATTTTAGTTTTCTTTTCTAACCCATAAATCTCTCATTCCCTTTTCCTTCATGTTTTTTTCGGGGGGGGGGAAAGGGGTTTAGAGAGCGTCTGTCTGTGGTTTAGTGGCTGGCCCAGCCCTAACCCACAACACTGGTTAACAAGGGTAGGCAGGTTTATGAAATCCTTGCTTTTCATATAATTGTAGCTACCCTGGGCTGAGGACTGGATGAAGAGGGGTATCTCAGTAGCAGACCTTGTGCACTTTGATACCCCACAGACTGTGAGGGGCTGAGCAATCTTATCTGCCTTTTCCAAACACATTAACAAAGGAAGATAGATGAGACTACACCTAGAGCATTATATCCAGCTCTGGAGTCTTCAGTACAAGAAAGACATGGACATATTGGAGTGGGTGCAGAGGAGTGCCATCAAAATGATCAGAGAGCTGGAACTCTTCTAGTATAGGAAAGGTTGAGAGAATTAGGGTTGTTGTGTCTGGAGAAGACTCCAGGGAGACCTTATTGCAGCCTGTCAGTACTTAAAGGGGGCTTGCAAGAAAGATGGGGATAGACTTTCAGATAGGACCTGTAGCAATTGGGGAAGGGCCTGCCCCTGTTGAACCTCGTGTCTTGTAAGTGTGGGCATAGTCTGATTTTACTGACTGCTTTTAGGTGTGCTGTAATTAGAAAGCTGCATAAGCAGGACAAAACATTCTGATCACCTACTGAAGCACTGGAGTAGAATGCTAGCAGTTCCCTTTCTTAGATCTCAGGAGACTAACTTAAAAGTAAATTGAAAATACCTTATTAAGGGGAATTCTTACTTTACTGCTGCAAGTATTTTGCTGTATAGCAAGACAGTCATCTGAGGTGCTTGCAACAGGTAGAGGTAGGAACAGGACAACTGAGATGACAAACTATGTTCTGGGACACCCTGAAATGGTCTCTGAATGGCGCTCTGAGAGAACAGAGAAGCTTCTTGCCTATGAGGTCCCTCTGCCCACCATTCACAGGTCGTAAGCTGAAAAGAACAGGAAACGCTGTACTTACCAAGGCAGTAAAAGATTTCTATCAGGAGGTGGGATTCATCTATGGTGTGGGAATGTGTGGTGTAGAGGCATGAAGTAGTACTGTCTTTAGAAAGAACTAACATTGTACACCTGAATGTGACTTCTACTTATGTGGCAATGTAAACATGTACTAATATTTTGTCCTGAAAAATAACTATTATTACTGCTATTACTAACTCTAATTAATAGCCACAGATATAGTTTGTCCTTGAATCCTGGATGAGTGTTGTCTTTTTTCATGCAGATGTGATTTCAACTCAAAAACTCTGCCTTACACATAACAGACATACCACCTCTAGCAATTTTGATTAACTCACCAGGTGTCTGATTCCATACAACATCTCTGAAAACTAGCCAGCAACAAAAAATAAATAATCTAACAGGGTAAAAAAACACAGAGTGAAACACTCCTCTCTGCTGCAGTCCTCCTTAAGGACCATGCCTGGAGCAGTTGTGAATACCTGCATCTCCCATGGACTGGACTAGGACTTGCAGGAGCATAGCACCACTCAGGATCAGCAAGCCTGGCCCATTTAGCTGTATCATCTGCTGCTCTTCTGCTGATGTGAAGAAAGGCGCCCTTTTCAGCGCCTTTCTCAGTGATGGTATGACAAGACCTCAGATGTTCCTTGGGAACATACTCATCTTTCTTCACGTTTTCTGTTGGCATTAGGTATGTCACAAGCAGAAGTAAACTGTACCACTAGAGCCTTTCTTACACAAATTCAGAGGCAACACTACTCTGCAGAGGCACCATGATAACATGAAGAGAGCAGGTGACACATTTTACAAGCCAGTTGCACAGGCAGAGTGCAAACAACATATTTCATACATGAAACAGATGATTAATGGCTGTAAAGCAGTTTCTGAAGATACTTAAAAGTTTGCCCTTTTAAAATGCTATCCTAAGGATGTTTGAAATAATATTTTCATAAAAATAGCAACAGTTATTTATAGATTAATTTGTAGAGTATTAGTTGTACTTTGCCACACTGTTGGAAGATGATGAGCTTCTCAGCACAGCCATTCCATCTCTCTTGCCTGGCTTCTCACTTCTGTCATGATGGGGGAGTACTAGGATGGAGCTGGATGTTTATGAGGGAATGAGACAGACCCCTACTCTCAGCCATAACCCTAGAAAGCCTTGTAGATGCACCCTAAGCTTAAGAATATCACAGTATATGTTGATACCATGAGAATATTTTCAGAGTCGGGTTCCTTAGTATCTCTGCCATGGGAAATTCAAATCATGATGCTCAGTCATACTTCTCCATTCTCTCTTAGCTTATTTCAATGTCAGAGTCAAAACTTAGTGATTCATGGATACTTAAAAAATAAAAATAAGACAAAAGAAAGTCTCAGGAACTATATGAGCCAGGTACAATGTAGTTCGTGTTGCATGATATACTTCTATATTTACTGTAATATGTCATTATACAGGTCTGAGTGTTAGCCTTCCTTACCCATAACTTCTCAAATACTGGCTTTTATGCATGTGTCTCAACGTTTATTCCAGAATAACCCCCTAAAATCCATTAGGATTCTCAATTCAGAGCATTAAAGTTAGTTGCCATCAGATGCTGGTAAAGTTACTGTTGTGATACTATTAATTGGTCATTATAGTGTTTGTGTGCCTTGACACACACAGAGATTGCTGCATGAAAGGCTGACATGTTGATCCTCAGGTGAGGCAACCACAGACAGCCTTCTGACCCTCAGAGCAAGAAAGGCACTATCTGTAAAGAACCCATCATTGCAAAAATCAAGATGACAGTGTAACATTTCCAGGAAGTATGCCCAGGGAAGTCAGGCAAATGTCTGGCATGTTGAATGCAAAGCTGATGCCTGTAACCCAGGCTATGGCATTTTACAGCAGAAAATGTAGCGTGTGTCACTTCGCTGACATGTCAGCCATATGTCCCAAAATTATCCATCAGCATTTCACCATGTGACAACAATCTGTATCAATTGGGTTTGCAGGGTGCTCGGGCTATTTGGTAAACAGTTTATCCGTGGAGAGCTCAAAGGAAAGCTAAGCTGTCTGTGCTTTGCGCATTCAGCTAATAGGTATTTTCTTTCTCATATAATGATGGCCTTAGTTTTCTGCTGTATTCTGCACCTGGTAAAGAAACCCACTGCATGATGGGACTGTGCCAAAGTTTAGGACTAGGCCATTCGCTAAACTTCAACGGATGCTCTTTGGGATCCCCTCACCACCTTCCAAGGGAAGGATAACAGGAAAACCAGGGAGAGAGGCTTTAAGGTTGAAAAAAACTTAAAGCAGTTTAATGAAGAAAACCCACTAACAGTAACAATGAAGATTTTGAACTATACATATATATATACACAAGTACGTAATATACTCAAAGATGTAAGAGAATATGGTAATACAGGACGCACGTCTTCTGGATGACAACTAGGTCCTGAGCAGAAAAAAAAAAAGGTCCCAGACTGAACTTGGCAGCAGATGGAAGCACCCAAGCACAGAGTCACAATAATAGTTGAAAAGAAACAGGAACAGAAAAGGAGCTGAGCCTCTCCCACACAGGGTGGGGCGCCTGGGAAAGAATCTGTTCCATCAAATGGTGCTCCTCGGCAGCATAAAAAGAGAAGGCAAGAATCACCAGCAGCAAAGGGGAGATGATGAAGAGCCAATAGCAACCCTCATACCACAGCAGGCACTAAAGGCCCCGGAGATCTTCTTAGGGTCTTTTATACTCAACATCATGGGAAGGATGCTGTGATTGGTCCATTTGGGTCAACCAACCCAACCTTTCCTCCCCACGGGCACAGATGCCTGCCCCTCCCTGCCCCCCACCATGATTCCTGCATGTGCCAAGCAGCCCCAGAGAACTTTTTTCCTGGTGCTCTCAAAACAGGACAAAAGGCAAGAATTTGTATATGGTAGCATGGTTCAAAGAATTAGAAGTGATTAACGCCTGCTCATTAGAGGAAGTGTTATGTAAACTTGGTTTCCATCACAACTGCAAGTAGTGTCTCCTATAGGAGGAAAGATATGCTCTGCCTTAGCTTCCCATTTCTTCAGCTGCACACAGGTATGCAGACACCTCTTTGCAACAGTGACTTTTATCACTACTGTCATCAAAGTCCTATCCAAATAATTTCACTGCCTGTTAATCTGTTATCATGCACTGGCAACAAGATATATTACCTCAGTGTTTATTATGTTTCCTTATACTATTTTTTGTGCTCCTGGCACCATATGCTGTTCCCTTTTAAGAAAGCTCATTGAGTTTAATCCAGCAAAATTCCCATTGAAATCAAGGTTTTGTGTGACCAGAGCAAGCAGGAGCCGTGCCAGCGTTTTCCGCTCAGACGGCACTGTAAGAAAAGGGAAAGGTGACTTACTGTAGTTCTAGATAAAGAGCAGCTCCAAAAATTACATACGACAAAAAATGGAGAAAATAATACCAGCAAGAGGGAGAAAAGCCTGTCTAGTTGAAATCTTTCTTAGCTCTTTGTCCAGCACATATGATTATGTTTTCTAGCTTCCTTTTTTCATTTTTTTTTCAATTTTGACAATGCTGTCTTGACCCAGGCTTGTTATTTCTCTTTCCCATTCCTGTTTCTTCATCTTCTCTGCAGTAACCTTTTTTAATGAGATTTAATCAATTTTAGGTCATAGATGAAGTGACAGCGGAGTTTCATGTAAAAATGCTCTAAGACAATACTGTCTAACACAGTTCTCTGCGACTTAATGAATAAATCATCACAATAAAATGGTAACTCAAGCAAAAGACTTTCAACACAAAATTTCCATTGTAAATACTCGTCGTGTTCACATTGAAAAAGTTCTGCATAAAACTTGGCGGGGGTGAAAGAGGACAGGAAATGGTTTTTATCAGCATTACAGGAAAATTAATACTTTTTCTTAGGTGAGTTTTTTTTAATTGACATCAGCCAGACTTTTATGCTTTGTTGCTTTAGGTTCTGTAAGTTGTGTAGACCAATGCAAGACAAAGTATAAACAGCATCAAATCCAAATAAGGTTGAATGTTTGCTTGATGTTGATTGAAATTGCTACATGAAGTGCAAATTGTTTCATGTAGGTCTTTAATCCTGAGTGAAAAAAAGCAAACAAACAACAAACAAAGAAAAAAATTCCCAAACAAAACTAGTCTACTCTGCTCATCTTGACACTAACTGTGTGCCAGACTTTATGTATTGGACTCCTGTAACAAAATCATGACTTCAGTTACATTAATGGGAAAATTCCATAAACTCATCAAAAGGTAAAATTTGCCCATGGAACAGTTTCACTGAAGCTGATCTGAATACCCGTTTCAAAGTTGGTTAAATCCGGTGCTGCTGTGTCTGATGATTTAATGTCTAGATTGTTCAGATGATTTAACATCCAGAGAGACCTTTCTTTATTATATAATCTGGTCTCCATAGTCAAAACCCCATAATTTATTTTTAACCTTTGAAACTGGAAACTATTTTTAGGCAGTTTTACCAGCTTCGGTGAATGCAGAACTTCGTGGTTTGTTGCAACCATTAACCAGTCATCATTAAAAAGTCATCACCCAAATGGAAAAAAAAAAAGAGCTTTAAACAGAGAAACACATTTAGTTCAATGAATTGGTGCTGGATGAAAAGGCTGACAGTTGCAAGGTGTTTTGCTGGTTCCAACTTGTTAACAGAGTGTTTGCCTCAAGTAGTTAACAACAGCATACCAAGAAGTGATGGGGTGCTGGCAGTTTCGCAGTTGCTAGTTAGTTGCATTCCAGCATCAATAGTGATTTTTTTTTAACAGAAGACTTCTTCACAATGGCTTTGCCAAGTGACTTGCTTTGAAACACTAAACTTTATAAGCAGTTTCATTTAAATAAATGTGGGCATAATAAATTAAATGAGAAATCAAAGAAACTGAATTGTTCAAGTAGTTGTATAAAAACAAAGTGACAGAAAATCAAAGTGTGCCTTCCTCCCTTTATTTTCATATCAATTTCAAGGAAAAGCAGCAGCAAATTTTTTTGTTGGTTTTCTTGCTCATAAATTCTCAATTTTCCTTAATGATTAAAACCTTGTTCCATTGTAAACAGAGTTGGTTTACTTATTGGAAATTTAAACCAATGGAAATAAATGGATTGTTCCTCTCAACAACTAAATTTTGAGAACCCGCATTTTCTGTGCTAATACACCCAAAATCTTTTTACCAGTCACCTGCTTTAATTCATGAAACAGCACATACTCTTTATCTGTAGGACCTACATCAAAGAAAATATTTACATTAACATGAGGTAAAACTGAAATGACTCACTGGTAAATATCCTAGCTTTGTGTCAGTCTGCAATCAATAGTTGCACAGATCCTGAAATGGCAGAGACAAGACGTTGTTTATATCCTTTCTATCAGGAAGGAGAGTATCCAAAGGACTCATCTGGAAAAGGAAAAAATGTCCAATCAGTCTCGGTGCCCTAGAAAATACAGCTACACCCAGAAGTATACAAAAAATTAAGTCCCCTTCTGTTCTGTCTAGTTGCTCCATCTAAATGTTTTGTTGGCCCATTTACAATGGTGACAAGCAGCTTTAATTAAGACATTACATTTGATGTTTTTCTAATTATTGGTTTCTAATTATTGGATTTTTTTCTTGGTTCTATCCTTTGTTTTTGTATGATTGCTTCCTCCAGTGTAGCCTCACAATGCATCCCTGTTATAAATGCAGTGTTGGTTGTCTAAGTAAATTTTCCATTACTCTGTACAGGTGGATGTCCTACAAACTCCATCTTTCTTCATCAATTGTGTCCACTATTTTACCATCCATATGCTAATTGTAGTGGGAGAGGGTTCTCCCTCACACAAATGGGAAAGGCTTTAGGATACGTCCTTTTACCTCTCTTTGGAGAGGCCTCCAAATATTTCTATTTTTTTGTAGTCACCACTAAGCTTATTGTAATCACTACTGTAGTTATTCCCCTGCAGCTACAGATAATAAATATGAAGATCCTCTTTCCCCCTACTTCACAAAAGACAGCATAAAATAGCATGGTCTTAGTATCAAATTACATTAATACTCTCTGCCATGTCTGTGCAGCAACAAATTGGGAAACTGAAAACAGTTTTTACAAGGCATCCATCTTTCAGCCCATACTGCAATTAAAGGGCCTTTAGCTACCCATTATATGATATTTGCTTCCTGTGTATATCCACACTACAGGTGGAAATGGATCATTGTACCCACCTGGCAACTCCAGCAGTGAAGGTAACACAGGCTACCTTCAACGCAAGTTGCATGAGTCACCTGTGGACTCACCCATCAATAGCTGCTGAACTTCTGCTGGCATGTCTAGCCCAAGCTGACTAGATAAAGTTTCTTTAACTTGCTCAGAATTTAGCACTTGGGAGTCATGCTACCTCTCTAGCATGCAGGGCTATTCCTTACTATGCAAAGAGTTACAGGATAGAGAAAGAGCACACCTCCAGCTTAGGTCTTATAATCAGACACATTTTGTTTCCTTGAAGATGCATGGTCACAGAATCACAGAACAGATGGGACTGGAACAAACCTTGAGATCATCTGTTCCAACCTCCCTACTCAAGCAGAGTCACCTAGAGTCAGCTACCTAGGACCATGTCCTGACAGCTTTTGAATATCTCAAAGAATGGAGACTCTACAAGTTCCTTTGACAACCAGAGAAAAAGTGTTTCCTGATGTTCAGAAGGAACCTTTTGTGTTTCAGTTTTTGCCCATTGCATCTGGTCCTGTCACTGGGTGCAACTGAAAAGAGCCTGAGATCTGCACTGATAGGAATTCTGGGGAGGGGGTGGAATCATCTCTTGTTTCCAGTTTGGCAGAAGTTTTGATTCTGAGGTTGAAATTTTCCCCAAGGAGGTTTTTGTTTGTTTTGAGCCTTCAAATTTGTTTGGTTTGAGCCTGCTCTGGCAGGGAGATTGGACAAGATGATCTTTCAAGGTCCCTTCCAATCTCTAGCATTCTGTGATTCTGTGATTCTTTACACAGTCCCTCCAGCTATTTATATAAATTAATAAGTTTCCTCCTGAATCTTCACTTTTCCAGACTGAACAGTCCTAGCTCTCTTAGCCTTTCTTCATAGGAGCAATACTTTAACCATTTTTGTGGCCCTTTGTTGAACTCTATCAGGTATATCCATCTCCCCTACCACCTGGAACTGGGCACAGCATTCCAGGTGGGTCTCACCAGTGCTGAGCAAAAGGAAGGAATCAGCCCACATGACATGTTGGCAACATTCCTTCTATTGCAGCTCAGAAGGCTATTGGTCTTCTCTGCTGTAGTGGCACATTGTTGGTTCATATTCAACATGGTACCCACCAGGACTCCCAGGTCCTTTTCTGTCAAGCTGCTTTCCAGCTGGTCAGTCTTTGTGTATCTCCCCTGACTGGAGATCCTTCTGACTCTGCTTAATTTATAACCATTTAAATCAGTCAGTGTTCTTCCTTTTGTAATAATAGCTTCCTCCAAAATTTTTTAACCTACTCATTTTCGTTGTCTACATTACTTTTCTGGTTAATAAGAACAATTGTGTGAATAAATCTCTCCCTTCTCTAAAGGTATACCTGCTCAAGCATCTTTCTAATTTCTTTTCTTGAATAATTATCTTTGATTTATGGTGTTCCACTGCGGAATTATTGGTGTGATGATGATGAAGTTTGGATTCCTGGAGAGGCTGAGTAAGCTTTTAAGTATTTATGTCTTCACATATAATCCCAAAACCTGAGGAATAGAGAAAAGAGAAGCTTGAAGTATTTTCTGTAAAGAAAGTTTAAAAGAAGTTTTCCAGGGACATCAGTGAATTTTGTGAAAGGCTAGTATTTGGTTGTTCACAAGTAAAAGTGTATGTCCAGATTTAGATTCAAGAGTTTTTCTTTAAATGTGTTGTAAGTAATGCTAAGATACTTAATGCAAAAAAAATTATCATGAAGACTTTAAAACGGGGGATCATCTAGTTCTGCATTGAAGCACAAACCTGATACTCAAAATTGCTGTGTTCAGCAGTTCCTTTCCTAGCAGTCCTCATATTTACCCACTAAACAAGCACTTTGGCATTAATATTTTACCCCATGCATGGACTAACAAGTAGTCTTCTGTAAGCTATACAGATTCATCCCAACTATGATTACTTGAAATCTGGAGCAATGTGCATTTATATCACAAGCTTCACTATGAAGCATTTTACCTTATCACCTAGGAAACTACATGTGGACATTTTTTATAAAGTCTGTGCTGCAACTGAGGCCCTTTTTTATAGTTGATCTGTTTAAGTTTGTGAATCATAATAAGAATTTGATCAAGATACTTAACTGATGCTAATTCAGCATGGTCTCTGCCAAGATCTTGTGATACAATATCAGAGTACCACAGTATCACAATATGCTGGGGATTGGAAGGTACCTCAAAAGATCATCTAGTCCAATCCCCCTGCCAGAGCAGGAACACCTAGATGATGTTACACAGGAAGGCGTCCAGGTGGGTTTTGAATGTCTCCAGAGAAGGAGACTCCACAACCTCCCTGGGCAGCCCGTTCCAGTGTTCTGTCACCCTCACTGAGAAGAAGTTTCTTCTCAAATTTAAGTGGAACCTCTTGTGTTCCAGCTTGATTCCGTTACCCCTTGTCCTATCATTGTTTGCCACCGAGAAGAGCCTGGCTCCATCCTCATGACACTCCCCCTTCATATATTTATAAACACTAGTAAGGTCACTCCTCAGTCTCCTCCAAACTAAAGAGATCCAGCTCCCTCAGTCTTTTCTCATAAGGGAGATGCTCCACTCCCTTCATCATCCTAGTTGCCCTGTGCTGGACTCTCTCCAGCAGTTCCCTGTCTTTCTTGAGCTGAGGGGCCCAGAACTGGACACAATATTCCAGATGCGGTCTCATATGCCTATATAAGAAACCTTACAGCCAGATTATAAATACTTGTACCAGTCTTGAATATGCATACAACCCCTTTATCACTGATAGTCAGAAAACATCTTAATATAATCTTAAGAAAAGATTTCAAATATTTTTAATTGCTCTTACTTCAAAACAAGGCTGCAGAACCAGTACTATGTAAGTATTTGTGCCTTTAGAGACCACTTTCTCTATGGCCTCATAATCATTCTTCCATCCTTCAAAAGTACTAATTTCCTCTGTTCATATTGCAGGCTTTGTAACAAATTTAAACTACAAACAAAGCAAAGTGTTCATGAAAAGGGTATTAGCTGTATAAGCTAAAAATACAGAAACTGAATATATGATTTATGCAAATTATGGAACTGTAAGTGCTTTCCAGATTAAGCCACTAATGTGTAAAGTAAACATAGTAAAATGTTGCAAAAAACCTTCTTAGAGTGTAGTATGAAAGATACTGTATAGCTGCTGTATCAAAGGCTTTATTTCTGTTTGTGTGACCCCTGAAAACAGGCAATAGTGTTCTTAAGGCTGGAGAACCCTCAGCAAGGAATCAAACATCTGACACTCTCTTTGTGTTGTAGATTGTGATCTCTTCTGGTGTGGATGTATCACTATGCTCTGTTCCGTTTTGTTAATTTGGTAAACACTAATTTATTTTAAAGGTTCTTAAGATGATTCTAAACAAATCTCTTCATGACCATTAAAGGACCTCTCCTCTAGAAGCAATTGTGATCTTTCTATTTGCTGGGACGCAGAATTGCTGCTGGGCCTCTGCCAACACAGAACTGGGCACTGCACATAAAACTGCTCTCTTCTTGGACTTCACACTGTGAGGATAACATCTTCTAAAGTTCTAAATAATGAGCAATATGTAGTTATCACATCCCACTAGATTCTCAACTGCCCAGGACATTAACAAGATGGTGAAACCTCCTCTGTCAATCCTTGAACATGTATGTGTCCACTCATTCATTATCAAGATAATACTCTGAGCCTACGGTCCTAGATCCTGGTGGTAGAGCAGCAGATGCCCCTACTGGTCCTTCTCTTGCCCTTCTGGTCTTCTTTTACTCCAGCTGGGCAATGAAGATGTTACTAGTTAGAATAGTGACAGGTAACACTGTCAAGATGAAGCTAAGGCTCTGACCATCTTTCAAACATTCAGGCAGAGGAAGAAATCATCTGTGAAATGGACTGGCTACACAGGGGAGTACCTGAGGAGTTTTTCTCCACTTTTGGCTGTAGTCAGGCAGCAGCAGCAACTTATGCTAAGAAATGGTGATATTTTGAAAGTTGTTTTCTTCTCACAGCAGAAAGGAAAATGACATAATTGCAGGTTTTTCTGTTTGAGATCATTAGTAGCTCTTCTAGGTATGCCAGAATGTCCCATGTCACAGTAAAGAGAATTATTTTGTTGTTATGTCCAAAAAAAAAAAAAAGGAAAAAAAAATGAAAAATATTGAAGATGAAATTTGAAAATTCAGGGTGATATATTTCTCATGGAAAGTCAATTTGATCCCTTCTAATATCATCAGGATTGAAATACTAACTTTAAAACAATCCTTTAATGCCTAACTGTAAAGTTGACCAGGCTTATTCAAAATGAAATAGAGTCAATATTTTGGCTGAAACTCAGGGAAAAAAAAAAAAAAAAAAGAGGGTTTATGACCTTTGGAAGATACAGCAGGTGACTCAGGAGGATTACAGGGACATCATGAGCTTACACAGGGAGAAAATTAGAAGGGACAAAGCCCAACTAGAACTTAATCTGTCTACTCCCATAAAAGACAGTAAAAAATGTTCATATATATACATAAGCAACAGAAGAGGGCTAAGAACAATCTCCATCCTTTACTGGATGCAGGGGGAAACATGGTGACCAAGGATGAGATAAAGGCTGAGGTACTTAGTGCCTTCTTTGTCTCAGTCTTTAAGAGTAAGTCCAGCTCTTCTCTGGGTACCCAGAAAGCTGCTTCCTATTGTAGCTTAGTCATGCCTTACCTACCCAGTTAATATCCATAAAGAAGTCTAAGTCAAAAATATTCTGGATAGCATGGGACTCTCTTGTGTTGGCATGTCTTGAATGCAAAGGTAGACAAGGTCTTTGTCTAAAATACATTTGTGTGCACCATACACATTTTTGAAAGATCTGTCATCTACAAAAACGTGTGCATGAGGAGTGAGATGATTGAATACCTAAGATGTGGCAACTGCAGATACCTGTGAGTAAGGTTAGATTATGGACAGACATTCCTTCCAGGGAAAAAAAGATTTCAAAAAGGACTAAGGAAACTGAAAACAGTGTATTAAATTGCAGTGAGACTGCAAAATCAGAAAGAATCAATATGTTTGCACAATTACAAATAGCTATTTCTCATTATCTTTTTCCAACTTTTTATTTTCCTGGCTGTTATAAAGCTTCTTAAATGTCAAGTTTAAGTACAGTGATTATCTTATAATAATCAAATTGCTTTTAATTTCAGAATAAGCTTTACTGACTGAATGTAAATTGAGCATTTTAAAACTATTCCTTTGGAACATTCATTAAAATATGCCCCGTGAAGTCAACTTTTAGGCAGTAAACTATAGGAACTATCATCCATCTGACATTTAACAACTTTTGATCATACATTGCTCCATTCAGTACTGTCAGGAAGAATTTATACATGTTATATAAGATCATGTTTTACCAAGCTGCTGTTTGATAAAATAGATTGAGTATATCACCAGGTTAAAAAAAAATGCACTGAAGTTAAAGAAAAGAAGGATGTCAATCTTAAAAATTTTATAGTGAACGTAGAATACATTATATACTATCTGCTTTCTAATTGCCCAAAAAGTACAAAAGAATAAAGGGCTGTGAAGAGCTTGCGCAGGTGTGAGAAAAACTACTCAAGATTTTTTCTCGAAAGTCTTCATTGCATATGATTAAGTAGTCTGTGTGGAAAACAGTGTTCTATACCCTTTTCTGCAAACTCTGGTGATATTTTTGTAGCTGACTTCACAGACCTCTCTCAATAGTCCTTCACTTAATAATTTTTCCCCCTTATATTTCTTTCTCCAGCCATTGGCTGAAACCTTTGTGCTATTTGACCTTGTAGAAACAAGTACCTATAATCGCCGTCAACTTGATACCTTGAAAGTTAGCCAAAGTCCTGAACATTTTGTTATTTTTCCCATGGTCAGACTTGGCTTGTTTGACCCTACATTCTACTGAAGCCAGAGAACGTAATATAAGGAACAGCAGCATTCACGCCCAAGTAGCAGTTTGCGTTTGCAGATGAATTAAATGTAAGATTTGGCCTCTGCACTATATAGCAGGACAAATTCTTAAATTTGTGTGTTCTTCCTACACAAATGCTCAATATTTACAAGTGTCAGGAACAAAACCAAGATTGCTTTCTTGTTATGTGACTAAAACACATTGTGTACAGGTGCAGCATAAGCTTATTGAATCACATAACCTCTGGCAATTCTACTTCACAAATAAGCATTTAATAGAGAGTGATAGAAAATGAGTTGTTGTGTTATGAAGTTTAACCTTGTAACCCTGACTTCTGGATACAGTGAAATATGACTTGTAGTGCCATTTAATTTCTCACTAGCATATTGCCAAGAAATGGAATGTTGTCACTATAATCTATTTGAAGTTAGCTTCTGTTTTCCAGGAAACTGTGAAAAAGACTCAGAGAATCCATCACATAGCTGTTATTTTCTGTATTCTCTGACTTTTGTCAGATGATATTGGAACAGATATGGGACTTCTGTTTCCCTAGTCCACCTACTCCCACCTAAAATGGGAAATCTTTTTAGATTAACCTCATAGTTAAATATACAGCTTCAAGTTGGAAGAACAAAGGAGGATTTTAGTAAATGCTGTTGAAGAGGAGGTAGCTGCAGGAGCAAGAAATCAACTCCAAGGAATAGCGATTCTGTTTTCAAATGTTTCTATTGATAAAGAATGAAGAACAAAACCACAGAAAAATCATAATTTGTATGAAAGGTCTCTAAATAAAATATTTTTATCCCTTGAGATGTCAACAGCCCTTCAGAACTTGATGCCTCTATATATGGGTATAGGAGTATTACATATAGTTATACATTTTTAATATCCATAACATAAGAATTCATCTTTCTGATTACATCAGAGTGCTTTAGCATAATTTGCTGAGACAGGCACAGAAATATGCTTGACTACAGACAATACTTTGAAGCCCCAATAATTGACTACTAAGCCTATGATTAATCAAAAGGAGATCATAAACCAGCATGATACAATAATTGAAGTGATTTTGATGATGTTTGAGGAAGTAACTTTTTAACAACTTTAACATTCCTCCGGGCCAATTCTGCCATCCTTATTCATGATGAGTACTATTTTATTCCACTAATAGCCCTGATCTGATTAGTGGAATTCTGCAAAAAGGGACACATAACAGTGTGAGCCAATAGGACAGAAATGTGTCCCTGCTTTACTGTGGTTTTATGTTTATACGCTTATTTCTAACTACTTGGGGAAATGATTTGTTGGTATTGACTGGTTTTGATACAAAAATGCAAATTAAACCTAAGTGTATTTTTCAACAATCTACTTCTTTCACTAGGATTTCTCTGCATCATGAGGATTGCAGTCTGACTAGGTATCCATATGATCTTCATCAGCCTTGTGTTTAAGGACTGAATAAGAATGAATTCTCAGAAAACAAGTATTGCTCTCACTTGATAGCCAAGGACCTTAGGTGAACACTAGATGGAAGATTTGAAGGGTAAAAGAAGTAATGGGAAAGTCTAGTGTCCTAGGCTTCAAGAGGAGGCAATTTTCTTTTTAGTTATAGTTCTCCATGTTGAGGATGAAGTGCATTAAAATGCTTATTCACGGGGCTTTGAACATCTTTTTTTGTTTTTTTTTTCAGTCTACAAGTACAATCTATTTCATTTTTATTAATCTGCATCAAATGACATACTTAAAAAACATGAACTTCTGCTATTATGTGTTCACTGTCTTTCTGGTAGTTACAGTTTTGCTATAAAATACATGCATTTGAAAATAACCTTGGTTTCTCTCTTGTTTATTCTGAAGACTATATGATGACAGCCTAACATTCTCTCAACTGAGCTTTGCACTGTAGACTTTATTATCAGAGAGATTTTATTAATAAATGTATTTATTCATAGTTGTCTGATCAAATAGTGCTTTTTAAGAGGCAGGAAAGATTTTGAAGTGTGATAAGAGATGAGAAAGTGAGAAAATAAGTGTGACACTTGAAGAAGCTGATAGTTTAATGTGAGACGTAAGCAACAGACCCTTTCACTGTGCAGCTACAAGGAACACATTGGTCTCTAGATTGTCATATTGGCCTCTTGATGCCTTTGCCTGCCTAATGTATCAATTTACTCTCTTATGTTATTATTATGTTTTTTTCTTTTTAATTCAGTAGTGTGTGTGGAAAGGTAGAGAAAGATCTCAGTTTTGGGGGTGCCCTCTTGGGGATCACCTGTGTTCCTCTCCAGCACACAGCACGGTAGGGGTATGTTGCAAAAGGACATATATACTTCTATGAAAATTCAACTTTATTTTTGTGTTGTGTTGCCCCTAGTATCAAGATTGTGGTGGTTTTTGAGTGATAATTGCCAGCAAGTCGGGCCTGATGGTAGCATTTCAGCCAGCTCTACATCTGAAACATATCCCAAAAGACTACTTATTTATTCACTTAGAGGAGTCAAATGCTGCAAGAGAATTGATTCTGGCACCGATTCAGAAAGAGTCTGGCATTTGAAAAATCAGTCTTCTTTATTTCAAGTCAAGAGGCAGGTACATAAAACCTGAAGAGCCGTTATGCTGTTCAGACTGAGGCCCTGATACATCAGTGAAACACATTTTCCCACCTTGTCTTGGGCAGTGGTGAGCAGCCAGCACTAGCCACAATATCAACCAAGCACAAACAGCAGCAGTGACTCCCTTGCAGTTTCTGGCTGTCAGCAGGTTAGGGACCACTTGTTCTGGAGGCTGCGTTCAGAAGAGCAATGAAGAAGAGTCCATTGTCTGTGCTCCTTCACTGCACAATATTGTTACTTTATATATTTTTTAGTGTAGCGGTTTTTTACTTAGGTCACTTACAGTGAATACAGTGCAACATACTATGATAAAAACTTCATTTTAAAAAAATGGTGGAGTTCAGGATCTCATGTAGCAGAAACAAAATAGCAAGCAGAATTGCAACCCTGGACTTTGCCAAGGCAAACTTCGGATTTTTCAAACAATTACTCGAGAAAAACCCATGGGCAAGGCTGTTTGAAGGTAAAGGGGCCCAAGACAGTTGGTTAGCGTTCAGGGACTGCTTCTACTGTGCTCAAGATCAGAACATCCCGACACGTAGGAAGTCAAGGAAGGGAGCCAGGAGACCTGCGTGGCTAAACAGGGATCTGCTGGGTAAGCTCAAGGGCAAGAGGAGAATTTACAAATCTTGGAAGACAGGGCTGGCCACTTGGGAAGAATATAAGGCTGTTGTCCGAGGACGTATGGAGGCAAGTAGGAAAGCAAAGGCCTCCCTAGAATTGAACCTGGCGAGAGGGGTCAAGGACAACAGGAAGAGGTTTTTCAAATACGTGGCAGATAAAACTAACACCAGAGGCAATGTAGGCCCACTGATGAATGAGGTGGGTGCCTTGGTGACAGAAGGTACAGAGAAGGCAGAGTTACTGAATGCCTTCTTTGCCTCTGTCTACTCTGCCGGAGGCTGTCCTGAGGAGCCCCGTTCCCCTGAGGCCCCACAGGAAGTCAGGGCAGTGGAGGAGTTTGCTTTAGTCGATGAGGACTGGGTTAGGCACCAGTTAAACAATCTGGACATCCATAAATCCATGGGTCCAGACGGGATGCATCCACGGGTGCTGAGGGAGCTGGCTGATGTCATTGCTAGACCAATCTCCATTGTCTTTGCCAAGTCTTGGGAGACGGGAGAGGTGCCTGAGGACTGGAGGGAAGCAAATGTCACTCCAGTCTTCAAAAAGGGCAAGAAGGAGGACCCGGGTAACTATAGACCGGTCAGCCTCACCTCCATCCCTGGGAAAGTGATGGAATGACTTATCCTTGGTGCCATCTCAAGGCATATCAAGGATAAGAGGGTCATTAGAGACAGTCAACATGGCTTCACCAAAGGGAAGTCGTGCTTGACTAACCTCATAGTCCTTTACGAGGATATAACAAGGTGGATAGATGATGGCCGAGCGGTGGATGTGGTCTACCTTGACTTCAGTAAAGCATTTGACACAGTCTCCCACAGCATCCTTGCTGCTAAACTGAGGAAGTGTGGTCTAGACTCTCGGGTAGTGAGGTGGACTGCGAACTGGCTAAGGGGAAGAAGCCAAAGAGTTGTGGTCAATGGGGCGGAGTCTGGTTGGAGGCCTGTATCCAGTGGAGTCCCTCAAGGGTCAGTACTGGGACCAGTATTATTCAATATATTCATCGATGACTTGGATGAGGGACTAGAGAGTACTATCAGCAAGTTTGCTGATGACACCAAGCTGGGAGGAGTGGCTGACACACCAGAAGGCTGTGCTGCCATTCAGCGAGACCTGGATAGGCTGGAGGGTTGGGCGGGGAAAAATTTAATGAAATACAACAAGGGTAAATGTAGTCTTGCATCAGGGTGGGAACAACTCCAGGTTCCTGTATAAGTTGGGGAATGACTTATTAGAGAGTAGTGTAGGGGAAAGGGACCTGGGAGTCTTGGTGGACAGCAGGATGACCATGAGCCAGCAGTGTGCCCTTGTGGCCAGGAAGGCCAATGGCATCCTGGGATGTATTAGAAGAGGGGTGGTTAGTAGGTCGAGAGAGGTTCTCCTTCCCCTCTACTCTGGCCTGGTGAGACCCCATCTGGAATATTGTGTCTAGTTCTGGGCCCCTCAGCTCAAGAAAGACAGGGAAGTGCTGGAGAGAGTCCAGCACAGGGCAACTAGGATGATTACGGGAGTGGAGCATCTGCCTTATGAGAAAAGACTGAGGGAGCTGGGGCTCTTTAGTTTGGAGAAGAGGAGACTGAGGGGTGACCTCATTAATATTTACAAATATATCAAAGGTGAGTGTCACAAGGATGGAGCCAGGCTCTTCTCGGTGACAACCACTGATAGGACAAGGGGTAATGGGCTGAAACTGGAACATAAGAGGTTCCGCTTAAACCCGAGAAGAAACTTCTTCTCAGTGAGGGTAAAGGAACACTGGAACAGGCTGCCCAGGGAGGCTGTGGAGTCTCCTTCTCTGGAGACATTCAAGACGTGCCTGGACACGTTCCTATGTAGCATAATCTAGGTGTTCCTGCTCTGGCAGGGGGATTGGACTTGATGATCTTTCGAGGTCCCTTCCAATCCCTGACATTCTATGATTCTATGATTCTATGATATATAAAATGTGTATATAGATATACAACATACGAACATGTAACAAAAAAAACCCCTTATTCTGTGCCAGGATATTAACTGTGTATTCCCATAGGATGCACAGAACACACATATGATCCCCTAAATCTTTTCTATGGATGACATTGCTCAAAAACCCCTAATATATATGGAAATTTTCACCTCTTTTTTACAAAACTCCAAATTCCCCAGCCCATACATGAGTTCTAGCTCTAGAATGTGTGACTCTTGCACTGCAGACAAACCCCTGAGCCCACTCAAGGACTCGGTCTACTCCTTTACTTTTTTTTTCCCCAGAGACTAGCCTTTGACAATCCAACCTCACTGAAATCCTGTGTGCAGGAATGTGTAACTGCCAGATTTGCCCAGCTGCTCTTAGCACTGGTATTTCAGCACCTTGCTTAGGTGTGTGATGGTGGGGTGTCCTCACACTCACTTGTGAACCCAAAAGACTCTCATGATCAAGTCCCTACTCCCATTCACATCTCTCACATGCTTTCATGTACTTTACATACAGTTTGGGTCAGTATTTTGAAGTCACCTCCTGTCTAGGCTAAAGGCACAGATCTAGATGTAACATTTTCCCTGTATCTGGGACCACTATGTTTGGAAGCAGAAGACAATGCAGACAGACAACAGAACCACTACGAGTTTAGCAATCAGTTAGATCAGAGTAGGACAGTGAGAAAATAAATACAACCAGATCTTAAGAGCACCTTCCCCCATCCCCAGTTCTTCCCAACTACCTTCTTCCCCACAGTGGGGTAGGGGATGGGGATTATGATCTGTCCATTATGCATTGGCCATGCTGCTTCTTCCTCCTCAGGGAGAAGACTCCTTGCAGTCTTCCCCTGCTCCAGTGTGGTGTCCCTTTCATGCAAGTCAGTCCTCCTCAAATTTCTTCAGCATGAGTCCTTCCTTCATTGTTGCAGTTCTTCCCAAACTTCTCCATCACAGATCCAGCCCAAAGGCTGCAGTGCTCCAGTGTTTCAGCATGGGCTTCCCTTGGAGTCATGGCATGCTTTGAGTGCAGTCCTCTGCTCCAGCGTGAGGTCCGCCATGGGCTGCAGTCTGAGTTCTATGCCAGTGTTAATTTCTCTGGGCTGCAAGGGCTCAGACTGCCATCTCTCCATGGGCCTCAGTGAAATCTGTACTTCAATGCACTTCTCCCCTTTATTCCTCACCAACCTTGGTGTCTGCATGATTGCTCCTCTCACCCCTCCCTCCTTTCAGAAACAAAGAACTCTCCAACAGGAAGGAAAGTTACTCCACAGGTTTTACCTCTTAAATATGTTGATCTCAGAGGCACTGATTGGCTCAGTCTTGGCCAGAGTCAGGTCTGACTTTTACCTGGAGGAGACTCTGGATGTTTGTGTAGGAGCCACAGCTGTAGTCCCCCCACTGCCAAAAAATCTGGCCAGACACAAACCCAACGTAGTAATTGATATCTCTATCCTTAAGTCAACCCATGAGCCTTTAATTGTATTTTCTCCTCTTGTCCAGTTAAAGAGGCAGAGTGATACAAAGGCTTGGGGGCACTTAGTGGCCAGCCAATGTCAACCCATCACATCATTCAATACTTAAAGGGGACTTACAAATGTCAGATTGTAGTGACAAGGAAAGCTTATAGTGACAAGACAACGACAATCGTTTTAAACTGAGAGTGGGTAGGTTTAGACTGGATTTAAGGAAAACATTTTTTACAATAAGGGTGGTGAGACACTTGAACTGGTTGCCTGGAAAACTTTTAGATGCCTCATCACCGCAAGTGTGCAAGGTCAGGTTTTATGGGGCTTAGAGCAACTTAGTCTAATGAAAGATGTCTCTGCCCACAGCAGAGGGTGAAAGACTAGACCATCTTTAAAGATCCCTTCCAACCCAAATCATTAAATGATTCTATCATTTGAAAGTATGGAAATGATGGCAATGGGAGCCATAAAAAAAAGAAGAGATAAATAGATAGTATTAAGAGATGAAGCCTGTAAAACTATGCCTTTTTACCCACCTCACTCAAAAGTTTAATTTGCAATTATCAGACAGAAGTTATACTCTCTTTTGTGAAGACAGAGAAGAAACTGTTCAGCTCTCTAGGTATAGACATCTGTCCCACTTACGTCCTCTAGGGGATTCCACGTGGCCTCCAGCAGTTCCTCCAGAGTTTACAGGTCTCTCTGAAATCCATCTGCAACCTTCTGAAGACATCTGGATATCTAAAGGTGCTACACACCTATATCTAGTCACTCCTAAAATATTCTGACTGTGCTTTACAGGCCTCAGATAATTTTCCCTGCTCAAATGCCTCTCTCTCTTCCAAAAATCATCAAAGTCCAAACTGTTTTTTTGACCCTTTACATAAAAAAAATGAGTTATTCTGTCATGAGACAAGATCAACACAGAACGATTTCTCATGATGTGAGTGAGGCTGCAGCTGGAGAGTGAACACCTTGCCAAAAACAACAGTTTGCAAGTCATTTACAAGCCAGTGTTGATCAGAGATCAGACTAATGCAGAAACTCATGCTAGTTCTGATTGTTCCTAAATAATCTACACTGAGAATAGATGCTAAACTTGATGAATTAGAATGATAATGGATTCCATGCTAAGCTTGATAATGTGGTTAATTCACTGTCAATGCTATTTTAAAGTATCGCAGATATTTTCTCTGGGGTAATACACAGCCACTGGAGACATACCATACAGATAATTCAAATTATCTGCTTTTATTACAGAAGATCTTGTGGACAGTTTACTAACAGTGCCCTGCCAGCCATTTGAACAATGGATGCTGGCCAGAGACAGCTATTTAAAATGGTCAGGCCTGAAAAAGCATAATTAATCTGCTGAGCTATAAGCATGTTCCATGGTCCACGCCCTTTCTCTGCTGTGTAGAGAAATGAGACTTGCAAAAGATGTTTAAGCATCATTAAGTCCAATTACATTATAAGTAGGACAGTCTGTTAAGACTCTCTTATTCAAGCGTTTTCCCTCTTTCCTTATTCACACAAGGATATGTTATGTCCTAATTCTCCAGGTCCTGAACAGAATGTTTTCATATATAGGTAGAGAAGTAAAGGTTTCTTTGCATAATACATCATCATGTCTGTATTACTAATACTTAAAATGACATTTACATTAGTAAGCAAGCTGAATAATAAAAAAATTACAAATTTAGACTCCTAAGAAACAATAATTTTAAATATAAGTTTCATGAAAAACATTTTCATTTTTTATTCATAAAGTGATGACAATTAAAATGAGCAAAATTTAGTAACTAAGTGTAAGTGGTGGCTTAAGCAAAGTTGAATGTCATGACCTAGAACAGCTTTTTTATAGTAGTAAATATGCATTAACACTCTTGTTAACAGTCAACACAAATGTAGGTCAATCTGTTATCTGTGGTGGACTGAAATCTGAATTACTTCCATAACCCTAAGGTGTAGGTGATAATAGTACGGAAAGCACACCCTTACATTTATGAGACAGCTTCTGTATGACACAGAGTGAAACAGAAGTGGCATACTTGCCTTGATGTGACTTCAAGGCAGGATGAGCTGTTTTTGCAAAGTTTAACTAGTTGCAGTCTTGGACTTCAGAAAAAGTCCAGAATAGGATGAGTAAGTATAGAATGAAGAACAAGCAAGGATGTAAGGGCGTGAAGGGAAAAGACCATATTTTGAGTGTGAATTTTTACATTGTGCTCCTGAGTTGTGCAGTACAGTCATACCAACGCTGCCAAAATAAGGTTCTTTCTACATTGTACCAGTGTAGAAATTAAAAATAATTGACTTTCATTTATTAAACAACTTTTTTTCTTGATTAACTTGAGCTGGTATTAAAGTAAACACTCTTTTTCTCCGCCACTGTGGATGAGTTTCTGGTATTCATGCTGGCTACTCTGAAGGCATCTGAGGCATCCGCATTACAACTGAGTTACTCATCAGAATGTGAAGTAAGTATTTCTGCAATTCCGGGCACCATCTGAAATCCATGCCACACTCTGACTCTGGTGTCTTAGCTTTGAGCCCATTTATTTCTTTGCTATTGCCAAATCTACATGAGAAGACCCAATTAGCAGGCCTTAGCCAGAAGATGCCTCTAGAAGATGCCCCCTCAGGAGATGGGCAAGGTGGTAATTTTGAAGAGGTCTTCAGACAAGTCAAGGATTGCTTTGCACCTGGATACCTCAGCTTGTAAAGTGACTCAAATGTGAGCAGTATTTCAGAAAGGACAGTCGTGGCCAGCTAGGTGTTCATCATTGGGATTGCATGTGTAATGATTTCAGCAGTGGTCTGGTAATTTGAGTTTCTTGCTTTTACATATGTTTGTCATATTTTGGACTCAGGCGGCTTTGCAGCTGGAGAAGTGATCTAAGGAGAAGTTAAAAAACTACAACATTGTGTAATCATGACAGTCCAGTATGAGATCATGGCAACAAGAATGAAAAATCCTCAAGAACAGAAGGCTGCAATTACCCACTATGTGGCTAACTGGTGTCCAAACAGAATTAAGCGGAACTGTAGCAGAATGTAAGGTTAAACAAGAACTTAGTGATAGCTGATAGGATGAAGATAAAACCTCTACACAGAATCACAGAACGTCAGAGGTTGGAAGGGACCTCAAAGATCATCTAGTCCAACCCCCCTGCCAGAGCAGGACCACCTACAGCAGAGCACACAGGAACATGTCCAGACAAGTTTTGAATGTCTCGAAAGAAGGAGACTCCACAACCTCCCTGGGCAGCCTGTTCCAGTGTTCTGTCACCCTCACAGTAAAAAAGTTTTTCCTCATATTTTTATGGAACCTCCTACTTTCCAGCTTCCACCCATTGCCCCTTGTCCTGTCAGTGGACACCGCTGAAAAAAACCTGGCTCCATCCTCCTGACACTCCCCCTTGACATATTTATAAACATTAATGAGGTCACCCCTCAGCCTCCTCTTCTCCAAACTAAAGAGATCCAGCTCTTTCAGCCTTTCACAGAATCACAGAATGTTAAAGGTTGGAAGGGACCTCAAAGATCATCTAGTCCAACCCCCCTGCCAGAGCAGGATCACCTACACTAGAGCGCACAGGAACGCGTCCAGGCGGGTTTTGAATGTCTCAAGAGATGGAGATTCCACAACCTCCCTAGGCAGCCTGTTCCAGTGCTCAGTCACCCTCACAGTGAAAAAGTTTTTCCTCATATTTTTCTGGAACCTCCTGTGTTCCAGCTTCCACCCATTGCCCCTTGTCCTGTCAGCGGACGCCGCTGAAAAGAGCCTGGCTCCATCCTCCTGACATTCCCCCTTGACATATTTATAAACATTGATGAGGTCACCCCTCAGCCTCCTCTTCTCCAAGCTAAAGAGATCCAGCTCCTTCAGCCTTTCCTCATAAGGGAGATGCTCCACTCCCTTAATCATCTTTGTGGCTCTGTGCTGGACTCTCTCAAGCAGCTCCCTGTCCTTCTTGAACTGAGGGGCCCAGAACTGGACACAATATTCCAGATGCGGCCTCACCAGGGCAGAGTAGAGAGGCAGGAGGACCTCTTTCGACTTACTAGCTACTCCCCTTCTAATACATCCCAGGATGCCATTGGCCTTCTTGGCCACGAGGGCACATTGCTGGCTCATGGTCATCCTGCTGTCCACTAGAACCCCCAGGTCCCTTTCCCCTGCGCTGCTCTCCAGCAGGGCAGTCCCCAACCTATACTGGCACATGAGGTTATTCTTTCCCCAGTGCAAAACTCTACACTTGCCCTTGTTGAACTTCATAAGATTTCTCCCCACCCAGCCCTTCAGCCTGTCCAGATCTCTCTGAATGGCTGCACAGCTTTCTGGTGCGCCAACCACTCCTCCCAATTTTGTATCATCAGCAAACTTGCTGACAACATTCTCTAATCCCTCGCCCAGGTCATTGATAAATATATTAAACAGCACCAACCCAAGCACTGACCCTTGAGGGACCCCACTAGACGCAGTTACCTTAGATAATTATAATAACGAAAAATACACCACTAAGAGGAGACTTTATGTGTAAATGTAAGAGTACTTTAGTATAATGAATCAGACAAGAGTCAGGACATGTGGAAATGAACTTTTGCTATATAAACACAGGTGACCAATCATTTATTTTGATCTTTTTTTTCTTTTTCTCTTTAACATGTTGCGTAAAAAGCCTCTGTGTTTCCTAAGAGGTGTGCTAGCTCTGTTAGATGCCTGGCACCTTATTCTCTGCAGAACTGAAATAAAGACAAATGTCTTGACTCTGTGTTGATTTGCTCTTGGACATTGAGTGAAGAGTCCTGATTTAGGGACAACAGAAGCACCTGTCAGGGAGTTCACAGAGAGTTATTTTACGTGTCTCAGAGCTGAAATCAAATAGCTTCTGAATATGGCCCTAAGCTGTTCTTAGTGTCATTTTCCTTAAAAGGACCCACAGTCATCTTGAACCTAGCATCAAGACCCACTTGAGGAGCTCTACTCAAGAGAATACCTTGCTACCTTGTAGCAGGGTTGGGCAAATTAATGTTTGTAAAATGTCTGCAGTGCTCTGGAGGAGGGGAGTGGTGTGAGCCCGAAGTAGTATTAATATTCTCTCTGCAGGGGACTTTGCACCCTGACTATTATTAGTGTCTCGATTGGTTCTTCCAGTTCTGCATTTTTCTCTCTCTCTCACTCTCCTTTTTATATCATCCTATTTAGAATGCCAGTAGACCGGATCCTGAATTGAATGATAATTTACAGTTATTTCAAGGTAAACCCTTTGTTCCATACCTAGAAACACTGTGCATATCATTGGATATCTTTTGTAAAACAGCAGCACTATCTCACAGTAATGGTAGATCAGATTTTATTTATATAAATCAGCCCTCGGATCATCCAGGAACAAAACTGCCATCAGGAATTTATCTTCTGTGAGTACTCTTTAGAATGGGGAGAAAATACCAGGAACATACAGAAGGCTAAGTAGAAGGAGAAGCACTATCAGCAAGTGAATCCAACAACTCAGCTTGCTTCCTCTGAAGAATATCCCTAAATACATGATTTCAAAAGAAATTTGATCTATGAATAGAACACTTTGCCCATTAGAGAGGTTTTCCCACTAATATTTCCTTCCCTGGCACCCACGTCACAGGCAGCTCCATGTTACCTGCTTGCTGTTATCTATGGAGTGGCCACATTTGCTGAAGTTTTTTATCTTGACTGATATCCTTGATAGTACTCCATTAACCCTTGCCAAAATTAATAAGTGCTGGTGGACTTAAGGTACTATTGTTATGCCTAAGCACATGCATAGTTTTAAGAGTGTGAATGAAACCACTGAACTTAATGGGATTAAAAAAGGAAGAGAATGTTTTCTAGTCGACAAATAGGTTACAAATGAGAAGCTAATTTTAGAATTATTTTGGGAAAGCAAGTAATTCTATGACAAAATCTAATTAACATCTGTGAGGAATTAGAGGAGATTTATAGAATAACAGTTCACACACTGTTCATATTTTAAAAAACAATTTGGTCTGAGTGTAATTATAAATAACCTATTCTTCTCATTAATTTCCTACTTGATTACTAAAGCCATTTTTCAAGCATAGAGCAGAAAGAAACCATTAGAAACTGTTTACACTCTGCAAATGATAGCAGAAATTATAAAGGAAATATGTATTAATGGATAAAAGGACATTGATCCTTGTGCAAAAAAATGTTGTGCCAGAATGAGATTAAATTGTGCTGATTATTTTAATACATAATCTGAAATAAATAAATCAACCACTGACCAGGTCAGTACAATTTGTTTCTCCTGCTTTTGCAAATAATTTTCTTCTGTCTTGTCTGGATATTATTTTTCACCCATAATACTTGTTAAACTGTCTTTTTTGTAAACCTCTCCTTTAGGCTTGGTAATTGCAAGTTATGTAAAACTGCTAAATATATAACTGTTGAATTCTTATCTAACTTATCTTATTTAAACATACTTGAAATACAAATAAGATGGTATTGTTTAGTCTTTTCTTGCAAACCTTGAAGGTAAACCTTTAAAACAGTTCATAAATCACAAAATTTCTCATCCTAGCGGCTGCATGTGAGAACTCAACCAAAACTGGCTATTATTTCCATAAAGCTGTATATTTATATATTATCTATCATCCTGGTATAGTCAGGAAAAGTTGGGCAAGTATGAAAATTCCTCTCTGTTCCACTCTAAAGTACCAGCTGAAACTGATGGTACCAAAGTATTCCCTCACGATTCGCGTTTGCAATGGAGTGATAAACTTTTTGCATTCTTTGTAAGGTCAGTGTATTTTATTAGGACCTTGTTTTTTGTTTTCTTCATATCCACAATAGCTGGTTAAGCCACATGTGGGTACTTCTCTTCATATACAACATATTGCAATCTTGTAGAGTTTGCTACCTCCTAATTGCTGTACAGTTCTGTACATTTCATTCTCTTAATGCCTGTGCTACCATATTATTTTGCAAAGTGTCCATTATCTCAGAAAGTCCTTGTTCACTTCTTTCCCTGGCATTACATAGGAAAGTTATTGCCTAGAAACATTATGCACATTATCTGGAGCATAAAAAGGTTTTGCTTTGTCTTTTAGAATCACTTTCATCCTCCTTTTGTTGTGATCTTAATTGTGAAAAGTGAATTGGAAGTAAGTGAGGATACCACAGGTTTTTGGTAAGAAAGATCTCACATGAATTTTCTCTGTGATGCATTCCCTTCCATGTCCTCTTATGAGAATTGAAATTCTCTTATGAGAATTGAAAACCTATTACATTTGCAATGAGCTTCTTTGTAAAGGTATAAGTTCACAACAGAAGAAAAAACACACAACAAATAAAACCTTACTTTGTCTAGAGGTAAAATTTTCTCCCCTTCTTCCTCTCCAGCAGGAAAAAAAAAAAAAAGGCATGAGAAATCTTCATAAAAAGAATCAAACATTCCAGAAGAAATCAAGGAGGGTATCATTTTTCAAATCTCTCTATTTAAGATGCTATTGGTATGAATGAAAATGTTTAAGTTAATTTTAGATATCTACAGTTAACAGACAACTATATTTGTTCAGCCACTCTTCTTTCACATTTTTGTCAAATATATGATTGGCTTTAATACTTTAATATCTGCTTTGATCAGATAACTCTTTTGCTAAGAATTTAAGAAATGCCCAGGTAAGGGGGAGTTTAAATACGAGCTTAAAATCTGACCCATTCTAAAAGTTAATTGTGCAGCTTAATGTTTTGCAAAGTCACTCTTTTGCATCCATATGGGCAAAGTGTTTAGCATGGTTTATGTAATTCCATTTGGAGTACAAAGCTCTTGAAATCTTTATTTTCTCCTTTTGTTTTTTTCTCATGGCAGGAGAAGCTCTGGCAGAAGTTCGTGAGTTCTCTGATGTTGCTGAAAATCCCACAGAAAGCAGAACTGAGCCATTTTACATTGGTGCATTTGGGGAGGATGGATGTAAGCTTCACCAGGGAGCTCTAAGATCGCAGAATCATAGAATCACTGAAGTTGGAAAAGACCTCTAATATCATCAAGTCCAACATCAGCCCAATACTATCATAGCTACTAAACTATATCCTGAAGTGAAGTGCCATGTCTACATGTTTTCTGAACACCTCCAGGGACGATGACTCCACCACTTCCCTGGGCAGTCTCTTCCAATGCCTCACCACTCTTTCAGGAAAGATTTTCTTTCTAATATCCAGTCTAAACCTTCCTTGGCACAACTTGTCCATTTCCTCTCAATATCCCATTTCCTCTCATTCTTATTTACTCAATGTCGTAACTACAGTGGGAAAAAAAACCCAGCCAATCACCAACCCATATCTCCCTGTTCCTCCACCACCCTCCTTATTATCATCTAGACTAGATAATAACAGAGAAATGGTTCAATTAAGTCATCCTTCAAAACAGATTGAAAATCACAGGCTATGAGTAGAAATGCCTGGTTTCTATCACCACAGTATTTTAAAGGCAGGCATTTAGTTAAAATGCTACTTAAACTTCAAGATGTGTGTTTTGGTTTGGCCTGGCCAGATTTCAGCAGCGGGGGGGGACCTGCAGGGTGGCTTCTGTAAGAAGCTGCTAGAAGCTCCCCAAGATTGATAGAGTCAATGCCAGCCGGCTACAAAGAGGGACCCGCCGCTGGCCAAGGCTGAGCCTATCAGTAAGGTGATAGCAGAGGAACGCCTCTGTGAAAAACATATTTAAGAATGGGAAAAAGAACTGCGCCATCACAACTGGCACAGAGATGGAGTGAGAATCTGTACAGACACCAAGGTCAGTGAAGAAGGAGGGGGCGGGGAGGATGAGCTCCAGGCGCCGGAGCAGAAGGAGTCCCCCGGGTCCGTGGTGAAGACCATGGTGAAGCGGGTTGTCCCCCTGCAGCCCATGGGCGAGGTGCAGATGTCCACCGTGAGGATCACCGCGTAGATGTCCACTGAGGATTCCACGCCGTGTGGGTGGATGCCTGAAAGGGGACTGTAGCCCGTGGGAAGCCCACATCAGAGCAAGTTGCTGCCGGAACCTGTAGCCCGTGGAAGAGGGAATGCCCACGCTGGAGCAGGTTGGCTGGTGGGACTTTTGGGACGTTGTGGGTGGCTCACGCTGGAGCAGTTTCCCCGAAGGACTGCACCTCAGACTCACGAGGGGTGGGCTGCCCCTCGTGAGGTGTCTCGCGCTGGGCAGTTTGTGATGAATTGCCCTTCGTGGGACGACTCACACGGAGAAGAGAGCGTGAAGTTTGTCTCCCGTGAGAGGGACCCCACAATGGCCCTGGGGAAGAGTGAAGAGTCCTGCCCCGGAGTGAAGAAGCGGTGGAACCAACGTCGGATGAACTGACCATAACCCCCATTCCCTGTCCCCCTGCGCGGCTCGGGGGGAGGAGGTGGAGAAACCGGGATTGATGTTAAACCAGGGAAGAAGGGAGGGATGGGGGAAGGTGTTCTGTTTAAGATCTGTTTGCTCTTTCTCACTTCTCACTACTCCTCTCTGATTAGTTCTCTTAATAAATGTACCTAATTTCCCCAAAACTGAGTCTGTTTTGCCCGGGACGGTAAATGAGGTTGATCTCCCTGTCCTTATCTCAAACCCTGAACCCTTGGAAATATTTTCTCCCCCTGTTCAGTAGTGAAGGGGGGAGTGAGAGAGCGGCTGTGTGGGTACCTGGCGGCCGGCCTGGGTCAACCCACGACAGTGTTAAAGTCAATCATATGTGAGATAAAGGTGGGGAGGGGAAAGGAAGTGATTTTTACAAAACAGGAGAAGAAATATTTTTTCCATCTGAAGTTTCAGATTGTTTTGAATTTCAGTCTAATCTAAACAACTTTCACCACAATTTCCAATTAATCAAACATCCAGTGCTCATCATCTAACACATTCTAAACACAAAAGAACATCTTTAGGAATGATTCAGCAGGTGACCTTTGTCAGCTCTTGTGAGTAATCTCCTTTTCGCTCTGAATGAGGAAATCACTCTGAGCAACACCAGCTGCCTGCAGGGATGTGAGAAGAACATCATTCTTACATTTCCAAAGAGGGTTTGGATTATGTAGTTTTTTCTCCTTCCTACATACCTTCTAATTTATTTTTTTGTTGTTATGATTAACTTTTTATTTCTTTTGGTTATTTGCAGTTCATTTTGATTTTAGTTTGTATTGGATCTGTCCATCTGTTTCCCACCACACACCAAAGAAGGACAACCGAGTGTATTCTCACTCTCAGTAAAACTATACTCTTAACTTTTCCACTATGTGATAACAATGTATGATCTGACTTATATGAGAAAATAAAGACTTTGCAACAGTACTGTTTCTGTAAGCTCTTAACCAGGGTTTGAAAACTTCAAAAACAGAAGGTGGGTCACATCATTATCATCTTCTTGTAAAAATTAGGCCAGTTGTTGCTTTGCACTAGTGACTCCATTGGAAATTTGTAGGGAAACACATATTTTGTACATTTAGACAAAGTGCTGCATGGTACAATCATTTGTTTCACTTTGGCCTCTCGTAAAAACAAGCAAAAAAGAAAATACAGTCTTACAGAACTGTTCAGAAGAAAGAAAATGGTATATCATCAGCCAAGTTGTTTTGTCTGGACAAAGACAGCATTGTTCCATCAGTTTTCTTAGTTGGATTTGCTTTGCTGTGCTTTTTGTAGTCATATTTAATTAGTTTTCACATCATAGAATTGTAGAATAATAGAATGATGTGGGTTAGAAGGGACCCTAAAAATCATACAGTTCCAGCCTCCCTGCCATGGGCAGGGACATCTTCCACTAGACCAAATTGCTCAAAAATCCATCCAACCTGGCCTTGGATGCTTCCAGGGAGGGGGCTTCCACAACTTCTCTGGGCAACCTGTTCCAGTGTCTCACCACCTACACTGTAAAAAATTTCTGCCTTATATCCAATCTAACCCTTCAATTTAAAGCCTTTTTCCCTTGTCCTGTCACTACAGGCTCTGCTAAAAAGCATTTGATTTTCTTAACAAGCTTCCTTTAAGTATTGAAGAGTCAAAATAAGGTCCCCCCAGAGCCTTCTCTTCTCCAAGCTGAACAACCCCAACTCTCTCAACCTTTCTAAATAGCAGAGGTGTTCTAGCCCACAAATCATATTCATGGCCCTTCTCTGGAGTCACCCTAGCAGTGCCATGTCTTGTGCTGGCAACCCCAGAGCTGAATACAGTACTCCAGGTATCTTCTCACGAGAGCAGAGTAGAGTGGAAGAATCACCTCCATCCTCCCACTTGCCATGGTTCTTTTAATTCAGCTCAGAATACAATTTGTTTTCTGTGCGTTAAGCACATATTGCTGTCTCACATGTAATATTTCATCCACCAGCTATCTCCAAGTCCTTCTCCACAGAGCTGTTCTCAATTCATTCATCCCCCAGTCTGTACTGATAGTGAGGGTTGCTCTGATCCAAGTGCAGAACCTTTTACTTGGCCTTGTTGGATTTCATGAGCTTCACATGGGTCATCTCTTCTTGTAGTGGGCTACTTTGCCCATTTGTGGAGTTTGGATCTGAATTTTGCACCTCTTTTTATACTAGAGATGTTTTATTTTGTGCTTGTTTGCTTTGACCTCAGGTCTAATGTTTTCAAGATGTTTCTGGGTTGTGTGATTTTTCTGATGTCCAGAAGATTTTGAAAATCTGAGGGCTTTTAGGGAGATGAAGAAAGTTTGTTGCTAAAATTATGAAGACACTCTATTCTTATGAAAATTTGTGACTCAATTAATTCCTATATAGGATTTATAGATAGTATAACTTTTAAACATCTCATATTTATCAAACATTCTTAGTAATGCCTGTGAAATATGTCTAGATTAATTATGAAAATGAAGCCAGTGATGACTCTTGTGATAACTGTTGGTGAGGTGGTTCTCAGGGTTAAATCATGTCATACTTAGAGTTTTAAAATGGTTAAATCAAATATTGAATACAGAGACACATTCTCCTAAGGATAAAATGTAGGAATGCATTTTAACATGTAAGATAATTTATGTAGTTAATTATTTTTAACTCAGCAGAAAAAGCCTCACAGACCACCTCTTTTGGACTGCATATCTCCTACTGTATCACATAGATAACCATACCTTAGGTTCAGCAACTGTCTGTAAACCTGATAAGCAGGCAGATGTCAGTGCTAGAGGAGCTCCCTTTCATGAAATTTTGGGACTGAAAGAAGATGCGTTAGTTGCTCCACTGATAAAGTCTTGCATAAAAGGAAATGATTTCTTTTGCTTGAAACAAGGAGCAAGTGGGCAGTCACTTTAATCCAGTCTTACAATAATTTATAACTCAAAAGAAAATGAGAGAAGATGAGAACTTGATTTATATACACTGTGTGCTGTTTGCAGAGATAGGCAACACAATCAAATGCCAAAAAAAAGAAGGTGTCTGTGCAGTCAGGCCTGCACTCTAACAGAGTTAGCATAAGTGCTGGTCTGACTAGCTGTTCAGAAGAAGTGAAGGTCCTTACAAACTGTATTCTTTAAGGAGACCAGGGTAATGAGTCTTGAATGTTTTAAAATGACTCATATCCCTACAGTGGAGTTTGACAAAGATTCTGAACTCACCCCTAATTCCCACACTTCAAACTCAATTTTCACAAAGAAAAGTTTGTTTAAATGGACGGTGCAATTTTTTGCAGTTCTTGACATTCCAGAATTGGAAGTCAGACTAATTTTGACAGAGACATGAATATAATCTTTTTTTTTTCAAAAATAACTTATTCTTCTAAGTTACGCAAGGACATTTTGGAAATGTGATCCTTGGACCCATCAGATGAGTAGGATGAGAAGTGAACATTTTCTTTCTCCATATTTCTTCATGATTAGTGTGTTCTGTACAGTGTGTTATCTGATAACATAAGTCTGAAGTATTATCCCAATGCTCATTTTTGTCTGGTCATTTATCCCCATGACTATTAAGTGTGTGCAATGTATAATTACAAACAAAAGAACAAACGTTTTAAAATGCGCTAAGTAGCTTTGGATTGTTCCTGCTCATAAAAGAGGCAGGTGAAATAACAAATTAGTTTTACTTCTCCCTTAGCAAAATGTCATTATCTAGAATATCTAAAGGGGAAAAATTGGAGGGATATAGTTATAGCAAAGTTATAACAAACTGAAATGATACTACAAACAGACTGTCTAAGGGCTGTATTGGGAAATATTAATATTTAAGGATATTCTTCAGGATTTTTCCAGCAGTTCAGTGTGAAACATCCTTGTCCACTTAATATAAATTATTTAAGATGTCAATATTTTGCCCACATATAGAAATATGTTAATTCACTGCAGGGAAATCAAGGGTAAATGTCTTCCCATGCTCACTGCACTGCCAAACTACTGCATTTCTAGGAGATATTTCAGGCATAGGAGAACTCACAACAGTTGCATACAACTATATTCCAGGTTCTAATACAGCCTTGACTTTTAAAATTTTGCAATGAGAATTTTAAAATTTTGCTGGACCTTGTTCTTCCCAGTAAGCAGGGGCTGGTGTGCAACAGGAAACTCAAGGACAACCTTGGCTGCAGTGACCACAAGATGGTCAAATTCAAGATGCTTAGGACAACAAGCTCACTAACCTGGACTTCAGGAGTACAGACTTTGAACTTTACAAGGACTTGCTTGGTGGGATAGAGCCCTGGAGAGGAGAGGGGCCCAAGAATGCTGGTCAATATTCAAGGATCACCTCCTCCATGCTCAGAAGCAATGCATCCTGACAAAGAAGAAAGCAGGCGAGAATGCCAGGAGGCCTGAATGGATGAACAGGATGCTCCTGGACAAAATCAGTTGCAAAAAGAAAGCCTACAGAGAGTGGAAACAAGGACAAGTAACCTGAGAGGAATACAAAGAAGTTGTCCAAGCAACCAGGGATCAGGTTATGAAAGCTAAGGCCCAGACAGAATTAAATCTGGCTAGGGACATGAAGGATAACAGGGAAAGATTTTACAAATACGTCAGCGACAAAGAAGAATAAGGAAGATATGGACCTGCTCTGGAAGGAAACAGAAGACCTGGTCATATAAGATATGGAGAAGGCTGAGGTCCTTAATGACTTTTTTTTTTTTATTGTCTTGGTCCTCAGTGGCAAACTACACTGTCAAAGATGCAGAAGATGAAGACAGGGGCTAGGATAACGAATATCCACCCACTCTAAGAGAAGATCGGGTTCAAGACCATCTAATGAACCTGAAGATCCTCAAGTCCATGGGACCTGACAAGATCCATCCGTGGGTCCTGGAGGAACTGGCAGATCAAGTAGCTAAGCCACTTTCCATCACATTTGAAAAGTTAAGGCAGTCTGGTGAAGTTCCCACTGATGGAAAAAGAGGAAAAATAACACCTATTTTCAGAAAGGGAGAAAAGGAAAACCCAGGGAACTACAAGCCAGTCAGTTTCACCTCAGTGTCCAGGAAGATAATGGAGAACCTCCTGGAGACTCTTCTAAGGCACATGGAAAATGAGGTGGTGGTTGGCAGCAATCAACCTGGCTTCACCAAGGGTAAATGCTGCCTGACAAATTTGGTGGCCCTTTATGATGATGTTACAGTGTCAGTGGATAAGGGAAGAGCAACTGTTGTCCTCTTCTTGGACTTGTGCAAAACATTCGACACTGTCCTGCACAACATCTTTGACTCTGGATTGTAAAGATGCAGATTCAATGGACGGACCACATAGTGGATAAGGAATTGGCCAGATGACCACTCTCAAAGAGTCGTAATCAATGTCTTGATGTCCAAATCGAGACCCGTGACAAGTGTTGTTCTTCAGGGGGTAGACAGTTTGTGGCAACGCAGGACACAAAGCAGTAGTCACAAAGAGCATGTGGTCTGTAAGTTTTGAAATTCAAGCTTCTTTGTGTCCTATATTGCCCTTCTTCAGGCTCTACTATGCAGGATAAAAAGGATGGGTGTGCCATGTATTTGACAATCTGGTCTGTGCTTACTCTATGGATTTCTTCCTATCAGTCTCTTTATGGCTTCATCCAAATAGTTGAAACTTTGACATGTCTATAATGCTATTGTTTGATATTAGGGAACCAATCTTCATTATATTTGCCTGTTGGGTAAGAGAATTTTAGCTTTTACTTGTCTTAGTTCTGCACATAAAACTTCCACTGGGAGAATAACCAACAATGAAATGCAGGAGGCAGAGAACAGTACTTCAAGGAAGGTTCAGGGAAGGGTATGGGACTAGTGTGAGCAATAAGGTGAATATAAGTCGACAGTGTCTTGCTTTTGGATGACATGGGAGAAACTACAAATACTATCCTGGGATGTAGAAATGCCAGAATGGGTAATTTTGTATAAACCTGTTGAGGCATCAGTGCTAGGGCTTTTTACACCTGTGATCATCACACTTAGAGAAAGATTTCGAATGGTTGGTGTGAGAACAACAATGATCTAGAAAATATGACCAAAGAGAGATACTGGAATTGTCTCATCTAGATCAGAGAGAAAATTGGAGAAGGTCATTGGCCTTCAGGTATTGAAAGAAAGCTTAGAAAAGTAAGGAAGTTTAATCTTTTTCTATCCTCATTCTGTGGAGAACAAGGGGTAGCAGGCTCAAATTAGAGCTGAAGAGCAGAAAGTAGATGTTAAAAAAATATTTTCAGTTCTGAAATAGATTGCCTGGGATGCTTTCTGATTCTGTCATTGGGCAGGTTTAAATTTAGTGTTAGAAACGTATCTTTCAATAATAGTTGATATAGCCTTGAGCAAAAAGGATAGGTTAAGTGACATCTAGACAGCCTATCCAGTCACTTTTTAATGTTGTTTCATTTTCTAGAAATTCAGAATGAAAACCAAGGTCTGCTTTTTTTCACCCATCTACACTATTAATGCTCTGTGGGTGCTGTCTTTCACGGTTTGAAGTGTCCTGTGTTTGGTCAGAGTAAACTCTTAACATTATTCAGTTTCCACCTGCTCAGCACCAACAAAGAAACTTTTTTTGCAAAGAGTGGGTTAGATTTTTCAATATTTAGCTCCGCAGAATGCCTGGAGGATTTCCTCAGGACAGAAACAACACTTGGCAGATTTAGTGGAATTTCCCTGGAAGAAGAGTAAATATTTGACATCTCCCCACAGGTAATGGAACTGATCTTGACAAGCTGTTTACCACCAGTTCTCTAGATGCTTGGTTCAGCTCAGGATAGAAGTTTAGAAAAATAAATTTTATTCCTCTTAAAAAAAAAAAAAAAAAGAAAAGAAAAAAGTGCTGCTTCACATTTATCTGTTCAGTTTTATTTTCTCACCTGAAAGACAAGTGTCTACATAACTTCTATCTTATCTGAGAAGCTTATTATGGGATGTGCTACTGAAGAGCAGTGTAAATAATTAACCAGCTCTGTATCACTGCATGTTAGGGTAGAGGCTCTTTCTTGTCAACTTGGGAGAAATGGGAAAGCTAGGGAAAGTAATGCATGCTCCTGTTTATTGCAAAAAGTCAGAGTCTGCTTATATTTGAGTAGGAAAATTCACTTCAGGTTAAAATATTTTTAGATATGAATAGTTAGTATCATTCTAAGTAGGAGAAGTAATTGTGATTGTGACACTTATGAATACCATCTCAGAATAGCTTCAGAATGAGAAATCCATAGCCAAGTGAGCCACTGGGGTCACTGAAGCTCCCCTGGTCATTCTAGCTGGAGAATCTTACCCTATTTGAGGACCTGCTTGTTAGTGGCACTGAGAATGGAGCTTGAAAAGAATTGAAATATCAAAACTTTACTGTTTTAGAGATGGCATTGTACCCCTTTCTCATGTATTTAACATATTTTGAAAGTTTTACCCTGGGGAGGGAAAAAAGATGAAAGTTCTTGGGGTCATAGATGTCATCAGACATGTTCTGCAGCATGAATTATGTAAACTGACTCTTCCACTTTTACTTGAATCTTCAAAATTTATGTTTTACTGAGTTTAGCTCCTGTTATACATTGGAGATGGTAGAACTCCAAAGGGATGTTCTTATAAAACCTCTCTCTTCTTTAAGGCTTAGAATTTAATTCAGTGGAGATCCCTAAAAGATATGATTTTGAGCACTTGTGTTTAGATCTTATTCAGTTGTTGCAATGGAGTTGACATTGTTGACATTATTTGTATTATCCTGTGGACTAATTTGATTAAACATCACTAAATTAAATTAGAAGAAAATAATTCTTGCAATTATTTCAGCGACAGAAGTGCACAAATATGAGAATTCAGAGAAGCTCTGAAAACCTGGGTAACCAGTATGGGTTAAATGCATATTAGTGTGGCAACAACAGTCTCGATTTCCCTTGTTACTCTGTATGGTCTGCCTAAGTGTTCTAGAAAGACTATTATCCTTGATTAGTTTGAAAGCACAGATAGTTCATTACCCTTCAGGAAGCCAGAAAATGTTTAAAAGCTTTTAATAGCTCTCATAAAAGGAAGACTAAAATTAGAGGCCACCATAAAAACACTGAATAAGTGACTGATGTACTCCTACCAATGGAGTTTTCAGAGTTATAGATTGACAAGGAACAGTAGCAACAACTGGAATTATCTTCATTTTCATGGCGTGCATCCTGTATGCATGAAGAGATGCCACTGATTGTGCTTGGATGCTGCAACCTGAATCTCCTTTCCACTAAAGAGGAATACCAAGAAACCTCACAGATATAGAGAAGGATTATAGAAAAGCTTATTTATATTTTGTTTGCACAACATGATGAGTGTCTCTTATGTCTCATTAAGATAGTATCTTTGTTTTATTCTACTTTAAGTGAGATTAATTCAGTCTTTCATTGTAGCTATGCAGTTTCTCCTTAAGATAGGATGCAGTTCCTTCAAAGAGTTACCCTTTCTTCTGGTTTTATGAGTCTTCTTAGAAATGAGATGGAGAAAGAACTTGCCCCAGGTTTCATTAACTGTGTGCAAATCTTACATTACCTTCCTGATTCTTTGCTTTGTAAAAGAAACATGAAGGGAAAAATCAGAGGAGTGAAAGATGTTGTGTAAGGAAAAAGCAGGAAGAACTGGTTTTGGACAGCAGTACTTTTAGATAATACTCTTCAGGTTTTGGAATGCCCATTGAGTGAGTGTGTGATGCTAGCAGTAATTTCTGAGTTCTTCTCCATGTGTTGTCTAGAAGTCTTAACTGCTCCCAAAACACATGGACCTCCATTGGAGGTTCATGTTCATGTACAAAATAGAAGTGGCTGGAAGCTGGAACGAAATGGCTCTGAGCACCCACGTAAAGAAATCATAATATTTCAAGCTTGGAATCTGTGACCAAATTCAGAGTGTCCCTGTGGGTACCACTGTGGAATTGCCAGCATCCTTCCCTATTTCTGAGGAGAGCAAAACTTTATTACATTTACATGTGATGCCATATTTACTCCCACCTTCCTAACAGTAAGCATATGTCCTTGTCTATGTAATGCAGAAACAGAAGGGAGTGGAAGAACATACTGCATGCACTTAAACATTGTGCAGTATGTTGGATATGCAGAACGCCAATGTTGTTTAAATAAATTACATCTCCAGACTTACAGATGGATGAGTAAACTCCTTCAGGGCTTCCTAGAAATTATATTTGTATATTTTGCTATGAGGTCACTACAGTGGTAGCATTTTTGAGACAGAGATATGGATGCCTGGTGGGCTTGAATCACAGTTAAATAAAAAAAATAAATTAGTTGCTTCTAGGCTTGGAGTCCCAGGACTGTTTAACTTTTAGACTAAACTGAAAATCAGGCTGCTATGGGTTGCTGCCTACTTAGTGAAGTCTTCTTACATGAAGATCCACAATTATGAGGCCAAATTCATTGTTACCCAAGGAACTGTAATTCCTTCTATTGACCTAAATGGCGTTATGTATGTGGGCCAAAATGAAGAGTAGAGGAGTAGGTTGGTAACACGGAGAAGTAGAGAAGCAGGGAAGTAGGTGAAAGATCTAAGAAGCTGTTTCCTGTGAATCTAACTATAGCCAAAGGGAAAGGAACAGAGGACTTACTGTCATGAATCTTGTGAATCAGGATGTATTACAAGTAGTAACACAATTCATACAAAAAGCCCAGAAGGGCACATTTATACTGCATATTTAACCAATGTGAATAAAACCTTAACTCAGGACAGATATCCACTCCAGTAATTGCTAGTCACACAATCATTTTTCAAAGACCACAATATAGTATCAGAGATATTTTTTCCTGTCTTCTGCTAGTGAATGCTACTCTGGGAATGTCAGGCAAACAGTCTTTCAAAGTCATATATATGTCAGCCATGAAGTGAATGAGGCAAAACTGTGAAATTAATTGAACTTCGTTTCACAGCTGATCAGTCATTCATTTGTCGTCTCCCCCTTTGGGATAAAAGGTGTGGACTAAAATAGGAAAGGAAGGAGATGCCAGCCATCATGTTCCATCTATTGGCCCTGCTGGTGGAAGCATCACTGAGACCAGTCATAACCCACCAATGCCGTAGAAACATAATTTTGAAAATGAGGTGTTTGCAATTATTTTATAGCTGAAGAAGAAAAAATGTTCCCGCTGCTTAATGTAACTGAAAATTAGTGTAGGGCTGAGCATCATAAGAATGAATTAAGATGTTTTTCTTCATTGTATTTTAGACATAAAATTAAAACATGGATGATCCTTAGGCCTGAGATTACCTGATGTCATAAAACATGATGACACAAATATCGCTCGCTTACGTCACTATAAAGTTGAGTTTATAGTGGTGTAATCAGTACTACCATTTATGCTATCTAAGCTCAGCATTACTAATTTTATCACTATAAAGCTGTTTTATAGTCATATAAACAGTACAGATAATGCTGTCAGGCATCAGTGTTAATGCTGCAAATAAACCTACAAACACTTTATCCAGGTATCTTTTATGGTGCTCGTATGCACACAGTAGGGACAAGCTCACCATTGCAGTCTGTGATCTTTTGACCAGTTATTTTTATCACTGGAGGATGAGACAAGGGAGTGCCCTTGCACTTTCCTCTGGCTGAAATATTTGTTACCATATTTACTTTTCACAATGGTCTACCTATGTCATAAATCACTATCGCATCTCCAACTGGGGATGTGCAGCAAGTACATCTCTAAGGGAAGGTCACACTCGGGGGATCTGCAAGCAGGAGAAGTTCAGTTTCTGGATGAGGGGCTGGTATTATTCTGTTGCTTCTCTTTTTGCTGGAAGAGATAATGGAAGTCTAGATGGGAAAGTAATAATTTCTACTAGAGAGCAGATTGTGGTTTTGTTGCATTCTAAGAATAGCATAAAGTAAAAAATGAAAAAGCTTCTCTGAGAGAGTTAGTGTTATGCCCTGTTGCCAGCTTATTGCCTCATCTATTGCCTCCAATAAGTTTCTTGGATGGGAGATGACTTCAGACTTGTAATGGAAGAATAAAAAGGAAATTCTTGTCTCTCGTGCAGTTTTACTGTTAATTTGCAACTATTAGTCATAAAGTTGGCTTAAAAGAAAAAAAGTGTCCAATGACCATGAGACTATCATAGGTTATATCTATCCAGCAGCAAAGACAGTGGGAGATTGCAAGGGTGCATATGATGATTTTATGGCTATTAAATTCAGGACTCATGATACTGTTGCACATGCAGTGTGCTTATATAAACCTTATTTTCTGTAGAACACGAAGATTAATGAGATTACAGGGAAAAGCAAGGAAAAAAAACCACAACTGAAACAGGGCAGTCTGCTACAGGTGTTGATTAATCTTGCAGGAAGTCCAAAGTTTGTGTTTTAAGGATCACCACATACTGCGGGAAACCTCAGGTTTCTTCCCCGGTATTCACAGAGAAGCATCTGTCTTTTGAGAGGCTTTCCTCAGTTTCTCCCAGATGCTCACAAGTGCTGCAAGGGCAAACCAAGGGGGACACTGGTCTCAGTGCCATGTAGCAGATGGGTACTAACAGTGCAGTGAGGATGGGCTGGCACCACAATCAAGATACTTCATCATTGTTGGTTCTGGCTATCAGGAGGAAGATCAGGTTGAAGCAGGGAAAGAAGTGCTCTGAGAGCCCAACACAGGTAAGGAGACTCAGCAGAGATTATTGTCTCTTATCATGGACTGTGCCAAGAAATTAGGATAACAGCTCAGATGAGACATTTGAATTTTCATATAGATAAAATGAGTGAGAAGAAATCCCCCCTTGCTATCTGAATGGTTAAAAAATTAATAGAACCATGGAATTGTATTGTTTGGAAAAGACCTTTAAGATCATCAAGTCCAACCATTACCTAACTCTATCAGGCCCGCTTCTAAACCACATCCCTGAGCACCACACTTAGTTGGCTTTTAAACACATCATCATCATCATCATGGCTAGGTTTCGAGAATGAAGATATGGGAAGGGCTCTACTCACACTTGCTACAAGTGCGCTGATGACTAAAAGGCCAATGGGGGATAGGCAAGTCCAGCTGCAAAAGGCACAACAGAAATTCTCCTTAGGCGGTATTGGCGAGGCGCGGTTCTTTCTGTGTTGTCTTTTCTCCTCAAGACTAATCCTACGTGTGTTCTCAAAGGAGGCAGCAGCGTTATGGATGCTGCGTCTCCACGTCTCCCAATTGGAGGCCAGAGTAGACCACTGATGATAGTCAATATGGTCAAGACCAAGGTATTGTTTCAGGGAGTCCTTGTATCTCCTCTTTGGGGCTCCTCTGTTGCGGCAGCCGGTGGCAAGTTCACCACAGAGCACAAACTTAGGGAGGCGGTGATCCTCCATCCTAGAGACGTGCCCTGCCCAGCGCAGCTGTGTCCTCAGCAGCATGGCCTCAGTACTGGTGAGCCCTGCTTATTCAAGGACAGTAACATTTAAACATACAAGGATGGCAATTCCCTGGGCAGCCTGTTCCAGTCTTTGTAAAGCCTTTCAGTGTTGAAGATTTTCCTAATGTCTAACCTAAACCTCCCCTGATATAACTTGACAACATTTCCTCTTGTGCTATCCATTGTAACTTGTGAGATGAGACTGACACCCACCTCTCTACAACCTCCATTCAGGTAGTTATGGAGAGCAATAAGATCTTTCATCAGTCTCCTCTTCTCTAGGCTAAACAACGCCAAGTGTCTCAGCCACTCCTCGTAAAACTTGTTCTGTCACCAGACAGAAAAAGTTGTTTGTTTGGATCCTTTTGCCACATTGAGAAAGGCGTTCTCCCTGTGTTGCCATCAGGCCTGATGTCTTGTTACATAGTGCATGGTCAAAGAATCCAAAGTCCTGCCGATGACACCAGTCTTAGAGTCAGGCATTGATCTGCTGTTTATTCCCTTATCAATCCTTGCAACTGGTGGGACAGAGGCAAACATTACCTGTTCTCCTGATCCCTTAACCAGCCATCCCAAGGCACTGAAGTTTCTCTTTGTTGTCCTAGGACTTCCTGTTGTAATCTCATCACTGCCTACCTGAAAACTTGTTAATAGGTAGTAGTCTGAGGGCTGAACTAAGGTAGGGAGTTTTCTCTGTGCATCCTTTACCCTGGCCCCAGGGAGACAGCGAAATCTCCTTAAGGATTGGGTCTGATCTGCGTGTAGGACCTTCAGCTCCCTTCAGAAGCAAGTCTCCTATGACAAGGACCTGTCTTTCTTTCTTTACTGAACATGTTTTGATGCACGGTGTAGTCCATCTTAACCTTGGTGACACCTCTAAGCTAGACAAGCTGTCATCTTTGTCATTATTTGGTTTCCCTTGCAGAACATCATAACTGTTTCGCAAGGGCAGCTGACAGGGTGGAGCCGTTACTGGGGACACAGACCTGCCACTCATGGTGCGTTGGGCAGGAACTTGTTACCAATGTTCCCTACTCTCTAAGTCATCACATTGCCGTTGTTTCCTAAATGTTCCTTTGAATGTCACCGTACCTAGCCAGGTGAAGAGAGCAGGGGGAATCCCCCAGGTCTCATGTCTTGTGTTCCTGTTGGGTCTGTCCCAGGGAAGGTGCGACAAGATCCTGATAATCTATCTTTCTCACACACGCTGATGCTCCTCAACCTACTTACCTCCTCTCAGAGCTCTTCCACTAAGCAGAGGAGTTCTTCTATCTGGGCACATTTCCCACAGGTGTGCTCATCACTTCCATCCTTTACTGGCAGGAAACAGAACCTGCACAAGGAGAACCTAGAGGTAGTTGCAACATTGGTCCTCCTTCAGCCCAACATTGTGATGTACACCAGCCTGGGGAAGAGGAGATTCCCAGCACTCAGAGAGGACACAGGTGGGAGGAAGTTGTAACTTTCTCAACTGACAGTACACCCACCCTTCACTTTGGCAATGTAATTGAACTCTCAAACTTTGCTTTAGAAGACTCAGACTGTCTGCAGTTCCTTCCTGTTTCAAACTCTGCTATGAAAAATTGGATGCCTAAGAGGAACTGTAGAGGAAAAAAAAAGATCTCTGAATTCAGTGTCACTACTGTTTGACGTGTTTCACAAAATGTAAGATATAAAATGACTTTTTTAAACTCTCCCTCAATATTCTGGGTTTGTGTTCTTCTTTATATCAGAAATGTTGGTGGTAGTCAAATAAAAGAATGTAAAATTTTAAGATACATGTACTACATAAAAGTGGAGCTCTTAGAGTCAAACTTACAAACGGCAAGGGCAGAAAGCTTAAGATCTCCATATTCAAGATTTTGAAACAATGCAATGCTCTGTATTAACCTCCTACTCCAATTTTAACCAAAAAGGGGAATGTCCTACTCAGACTGATTTTGGAATACATGGGTAAAATGCGATACAGCTAAAACATACTCAGGCTGCGACCTGAAAGCAGGATGAGTTGCTCAAGACTTCCTGGTGCATGTTACTATATGTGAGGTTCAGCTAAAAGTTCAGGATGTTTATTTAAAAATCCTGAATGGGATGCTGCACAGACATGGTCCCCACGGTGCTCTTTACAGGGCTGTGATCCTCTGGAGAACTCAGAAAAAAATAAAGAGCTATAATGCCATGTCTCTGTGAAGTCCATGGTAGAGGACTTTTCATTTTCATTTTATGATTATAAACATGGAAAAAGAGCCTTTCACTGGAAAATGAAATTGGCTTTTAGTTTAGATTCGTTTGCCATATTTTCTATGATATGTATTTCAAAATTTGATGAATGTAATAAAGGTAAACCCAATATTTTTTATTATTGACTTTTTTTAGACTAACAAACTATGCATAGAAGGGAATATATGTAATCTCTTGATTTGAAAACAGGCTGACACACAACACGAAATTTGCCTTAGGTGTTATATTTTTATGTTAGCCACCTTGATTATTCTTTCTAACTCAGTGAAGTTAACTGAAAGAAGTTCCCTGCATACAGTTTAGTCACTTACCCAAACATGAAGCACTTTTTTCTTAAAGAGTTCAGTTTTTCTCTTCTGAAATGAGTAGTGATTCTTTGAGTTTAATATGACTTACCATTGTTACGCCTGGAATCTGTGTCCAGGATTTTTGGTCTGGTTTGAATGAAATGAGTTCTTCAGACTGAGACCAGAATATTCATCTTCCCAAACAGATGAGGAGAGAGTGGTAATGAATTACCTCATACAATTAAAAGTTTTGAATTTTGTTAGGAAAAAGAAAAATATTATTATAAATAATGCAAATATCTGTACATTTAAATACCTTAGGACATCAATCTAGTGCTTTGAAGACCAAGAAACACAAGCCAAAATTACATAAGCAAGCATGATAAAATCAGATGGTTATAGGACATCAGAGAGCAGAAGGCAATTTGTGCACCGTGAATCCAGATTGATCTCTACAGTGTTACTTCAGCTGCGTGCATATACCTACTCCGCAGTAATGATTTGTAGACTTTATTAAGAGTCTTTCATTTGGGAAAATAAGTGTTTCTGCAACTCAACCTTTGGTAGAAACTGTCTTTTTATAGCTTGTAAAGGAAATATATATGTTAGCAGAGTCAGTTTCTTCATTTTTCAAGAAGCAATATTTTGGTGTGTTTTATCTGTTTGAAATAAAGTTTCTTTAGCTGCTGTAGTATTAAATGAATCCTTGAAAATATGGTCTGAAGGTAGCCAGTGCAATTATATATATTTGAGTATGTCATGAGTGTAAAGCAGTACCTGAAAATAGCCCCTTTCAGCTTCACATATTAACCCAGATGCCATTGATGATGCTTCAAACTTCAGCATTAACTCCTTACTTGTTCATTGAAACAGGGAAAGGAGACAATGGAAGCAAAACTCTCTGTGATCTACTCCAAGTGAAAACTCTCACTTGGATGCTGCAGGAGAGTAGTGCTTGATAGATATCCACACTTAATATCTTGCCTGGCTGGAGAAGGTAGGACTTAAATGCTCAGAAAGATAAGAGATCTGCTGAAGAAATGGTAAAAACAAAAGAGCACCCAGAGATATTTACTCACTTCTTGAATATTCAAGAGTCCATAAAGAATATCTAAGTTTGATTTCTTTGAGGATGTCCCATTTACTTAGTTTGGATAAGCAGGCAAAGATAAAGCTGCACATTGTTTCGTAATTCATGCCTTTATCATCTGTCACTGGTATCTCAATTTCTGACTTTCACAGATCAAGACATAAAATGCGGCACTGAGCAAGTACATTATCACGGGGATCAACTGAATAGTTTCTCCTTACCTGATATTTTTCCTCATTGATAGTCAGACTCTTTTGGGTCCCATAGGTGTGAATAAGGGTTCCAGGATGGGGCTGATTCAGGTGGTACACAGGACTAAGCAGACAGGACTGTTTGCTAAGGTCTTGTGTCCATGAGCATTGTTTTCTGAGGGAGACTGAGGTCAGGAGCCGAGGTAACACGAGGTTGGGCAGTTTTGTAAAGTTTGAGTTGGCCTGTTATCCTGTTTGGTATTTGTGAAACATGCTGATTTTTGCATTAAAATATGCAACATTTTCTTCTTTGCTGAAGAGGGTACCTTTCAATGTTCAGACAAAAGTTGAATGTCATCCCTTGAAGATAAGGTCTCTTCATCATAGTGTTTTTAATGTACTAGATAATAGCTAAGCAGTTCTGAGTTTTACATAAAAAAAAAATGAATCAGAAATCCCACAAACCCCAGCAACCTCTGCAAACAAAAACTTGTTTTCCCTCATCACTGCAGTATTTTTTTTTTTTGTCAAAACAGTGAACAAACCCCCTTACACCAGCAAAGAAATGTGAGCAGAAAATACCTTATCAACTTAGCTTTGGTATTCTTTTCTCTCTATCAAGTGAATTCTTTTTCTAAAGTGCCAGAAAGTGCAAGGGAGAAGGCTTTGTGCCCCATGCTGTCATGCTGAAAAATCAGGTCCTTTCTCTTGCATGGCCAGCTCTAAGCTGACTGTTACCTTTCTCCTTTGGGGATTGATCATGACATAGGCACCAGAGACATTCAGCACAAGGCACTTATTTCTTTATCCTGACTCAACTGCCTCGGTTTCTTCCTGCTGCTCCATCAGTCTTCTCCTCTACACAGCTTTTGATTAGAGTGATACTTGACGCTCTTTCCAACACTCTCTTACTCTGTTCATCTTTACTTTTCTTTTGTTCACTCACTGTCTTTGTTGGTTTACTCTGTCCTTGTTAGCAGTGATGGTGGGGGGTCTTTTGCCTGTGCAGCTGCTCCCCAGAGCCAAGTATTGTGTTGTGTCTAATTACTCTTTTAAGCACACTGAGATGAATCAGTTGACTTTCTCAGGCACTCTGTGCAGTAAGAAAGAATTCACAGCAGCAGGTGAGCTTCTTCACATAGGGCTAAAAAGGTGAAGCCAGGAGCTGATTTTGCTCAACACAGTTGAAGAAATCATGTATAAGCAGAGGCACATACAGACACATGGGTTTGAACATCTGCAGCCCATGATCTAAAGACATATTTTCTGTGGGGAATTGTGAATCTGATTTCAAGAGGGTTCACATGAGATTGTTCCATTTCAGTTTTTCATTAGTCTTTTCATATGAGTATTGTTACTTAACATTCTCACTAACTCTGCATGCTTAAGGAGTCAAGGAATTGTACAAGAAAAAAGTGAAAAGCAATCAAAAAGGAAAGTAATTGATTAAGTAAATTACCTGCGTAAAGAAGGCTATGGTCTACAGGTTAAGAATAATGAGGTGTAGGGGTGCTGAGCAGCTTATATATGACACCCTCATCTAACTGCGTTGAAGTGGGCAAGGACATGGGGTTTAAGGGACAGGCAAGATATGACCATGAATAAGGGACAAATCAGAAATTATCAGCTTTTTCAGTCTGGCATTGCAGACAATTTCCCTTTTTTGAGGGGGGTTGATGTGAGAGAAAGGGAACTAAGTAGATCTTTTTTCCTTTTTTGTACGCCTACATGAAACATGAAGGATATATGTTCTTTTCTCATTGATACGAAACTCATGGTCCCTATTTTTTTCTCAAGATAAATTTGAACATACTTTAATTTCTTCTAGTGTTGTGTTGGTTGTTTGTTTGTTTGGTTGGTTGGTTATTTTTTACTATCTGTGAAGCATCTCAGTTCTGTTGTAGACTTCTCTGTGGCTGTAACCATTTTTTGTGTCTTTGACTCTAGAAGAACTTTAAGCAATTAACCATGCATCTGTAAGTTGGTGATTGTGTTAGTATGGCTCCGCAGTCTGTCTTGCCTGAGAACGGACTATATAGGTCTTGTTGGTCAGTCTGTCTTGCCTGAGAAGGGACTATATAGGTCTTGTTGGTCAGAAAGCAGTCATCCTGAACTTGGAACACTTCTATGATTGTTGCCTTGTTCATCACCTTCAGAAAGCTCCCTACTTTACCCTTACACCATGAACATTTCAGTCTTTTTTTTCCGTGCCTAACTGAGGAAGGACAGGCAATGGAAGTCTGCGTGAGTTGTTACCAGCAGGCTCACAAACCATATGAAAATGTAATATCTAAGACATAAAAAAAAATTTAGAGTCTTCCGCTACTGATCAGAACATCAAGGGCTGGGGGAGTAGCACATACAGTCCCAGAGGCTAGAGTGAAATATTATTCCTGGGAAAAACTAGGGGAAACCACTCAAACCAGAGCTAATGAAAATGATTTCACTGGTAAGAATTTTCTAAGATTACCCCATCTCACTCTTACTGCGCTCCTTGAGCACCTGCCAAATCAAACAAAGACTATAGCTGAACTGTGAGTTTTCAGGAATTCCCTGGCACTTCTCTCTATGAACTCTCTGGAACATTTCAGAAAAACAGTAGGTTGGTTTTGCCTGTCACTTGCTCTGACTTGACTGGATAGTCTTACCGAGAGTTAGTACAGTCCAAAATAAGTGAATTAAACTAGATCATTGGAATATGTGGACATTCTCACTGTGTCAAAATACATCATCTCCTTTGAAAATCTACTGTGTCTTCGGGTGTCACTGCTGGCTACTGATGGAATCACAGATAAAATACCAGGCTGGATGCATCTTTGCTCTTATTCAGTGCAGTTAGGGTTATGCCAGAAAGCAGAGTATGAATGTGAAGAAGAGGCAAGCACTGAAGTAGACAACCTAAGGAGACTGTGTATTCTTTCCCTAAAGACCTCCGGTGGCAAACGTATGCCAGGTATAGTTCAGTCTGCCTGGAGAAGGATGAGTTGACTTATGAAAATTCCTTCCAGACCTGCAGAGAACGACCAAACATAAACACAGCTCCACAAAAAAATGTCCATTTTGGGAGGGATTTTCAGATATGAGTTACCTAACTGTGCCATGAGACTGTCTACTTACATTATGTTCAGATCACCATACCTCTCACTTGTTTCTGCATTGAAGAAATACTTTCCACTGAGGAAAACTCTCCTAGGAAATAATTTTGTAGATTAAAATGTAATCAATACAACAGCAAGCAAGCTTTTGTGTAGTCTGCTGAACTCGGGAACTTCTGGCCAGCATGTGAGGCTGTGGCAGCAAAACGGAGTCTGACAGCTGGGCTGGACCTTTGATCTGGGCAAGATGTTTATATCCACATCAGTGAGAAGAGAGGAAGCAGAGCACATGTGCATGTCCACAAAGAGAGCAGCTAAAGTAGTCATGTCAGCTGCACTCAGAATGCACAACAAAGTCAATAGCTCAGTGATATTCTTCTGATGTCAGCATCACAGGGTTGAAACATGGCCAACCGAGAGTAAAAGATTATTACAGATGTTACAATCATTCCAGCACCACTTAGCACAAATGGGAACCAATTAATCTTTGCAGGATGTCTGCAGAATACGTATGAAAAATTAAATCGTTGCCTTGCTGAAATCAGTTAGAGCTTTATTTCTGACTTTACTGGAGCCTGATTGCACCCTAAAAATACAAATTTATCTCTGCTTTGTCGATGGTTTAGAAATAAGTGTCAGTGGCTGGGCATAAGTATTGGATTCTGTCCTAGAAAGGGATTGATTTCTCTAAATTTTCAACACAGTTTTGTTTATATGCCTGCAAAGAGAGGTCTTCATTACAAATTATTTGTATTTTCCTTGGAAGCTTATTATAAACCCACAGGTGAAATTTAAGGCTTATGTATTCAGCTACTAAGTATGTAGATTCACTCTTTTTACTTTTTCCTACAGACATAGTGGTAAGATGCTGATAAAGGGAAAAGTACCTGTTCAAGTTGAGATATGGTGATTGTGAATTTGAAAATGGGAAATAATTAGATTCCTTTTAAAAGGGGAAGGAAGAGTGTATGAAAAAGCAAGGTATATGCACAAAGTGAAATGTCCTCTGGGATTTCATCCCAATCAGTTGCTAACTTTATCAGACTCCTGGACTTCCTCTTGCACAGATTAATATTTTGTAGTGGAAATTGGAAACACCTGTTATAGAATTTTTCAGGTGTTAGTTTTTCCCTTGCTTTTTCCTTGCAGATTCAAAGCCTGGTGGAAATTGTCCCTGAGACCTCCAGTTTCTAACCTTCTGACTGCTACTCATCTGCTCACATCCAAATGCATTTTAAAATGACACCTATAGCAATGTAGCATTTGTGGATATTTTTACCTGTATCTCAAATTCAAAAGACTGAAGAAATTTCAACAGGCAGTGAATTTCTAGTGATGAAAGAAAGGCTAGCATTTGCCTTTTCATGACTGTGCTTGACAATGAGTAGTTTTATATATGCTTATGTGTTTATTTACTGATCCCAAAGGCATTCGTACAATACTACACTCTAGATTTTCAGATTTAAAAAGCAACTTTTTTTTTTTGATCTGATATGTCTACAGAATAATTTTATTCTATTTAAAGCTAAACTAGGATTTCTTTATCTTATAGAACTGGCAAGTTCTCTAGCCACTGTACATGTTAATGGTCTACATCATCATATTTCTGGAAGGAAATTGTTGCTCGATTAAACAGAGGCTTTTGTTCTGACACAAGCCACCTCTGTTCTTGGGCAGTAGCTATTAATTTTGTTGTGTTACTTAAAATTGACATGAATAGTTGTTTTCTGTCCATTCTGTGGGTGCTTAATTAATGTTTGCAAATAATTTTCAAGTTACTAAGACTGCATTGATTACATTTTAATCTACCTATAATTTCCTAGGAGAGTTTTCCCTCAGCAGAAAACATTTTTTCAATGCAGTAATTTACCATCAGTATTTGAGACAAGTAAGAGGTATGATGATCTGGACATAATGTAAGTAGACAGCCTAATGACACAGTTAGACGACTCATAAATGAAAATCCATCCCAAAATAGGCGTTTTGTGGAGCTGTGATTATCTGATTTTTGACTGTCAAAAAGGCATTACATATTTGATCATGAGGACAGTGGAACATGTGTTTATGTGAGTGCATCTGTGTGCAAAATGCCATCCATTCCCAAGGACCATGTTGTCATGCCCAGAGAGATTATCCAGAAGTGAATATTTTTCATGAAATGGACAAAATACCTATTCCATTGTGTTGTGCATCTCTGGCTTTCCAAATACTAACTAACCAACCACAGTGTGCCAAATGAATGAATAGAAATGCTTTCCAATGCTGGAAATACAGATCTCATGAAACACAGGACATTTCATGCTCTGCTCAAAACAACAGGGCTGTTTGCGTAAGACTATTTGAATTTTCTCCTTGTTATATTTAAAGCAGTGCAACAGCAATATGAGATAGTAAATTTTAGAAAGGTGATACTGCCTTTCATATCCTGTGACCAGAGTCTTTGCTTTTCATACCAAATCTTCAAGGTCAGAGCATTTGACCACTGTTGAGAAGAGTTTTCTCAGATTAGTACAGCATCAGTCATTGTCCTGTTCAACTTCTCTATTTCTCTGATTCCATGGATTTCCACCTGTCTGAGTTACAGCCGTACTAAACTGGGATCAAACAAGAGATAAACCAGCTCTTTTCAAGGTCAATTCCCTAATTATAGAAAACAAAATGAGCCAACAGCATACACTTGTGGCCCAGAAAGCATCAACAGATGTGTGACTAGCAGGTTGAGGGAGGTGATTCTGCCCCTCTATTCTAACCTTGTGAGAGCCCACCTGGAGTACTGTGTCCAGCTCTGGAGCTCCCAACACAAGAAAGACATAGAGCTGTTGGAGCGAGTCCAGAGGAGGGCTACTGAGATGGCCAGAGGGCTAGAATACCTCTCCTATGAGGACAGGCTGAGAGAGTTAGGTTTGTTCAGCTTGGAAAAGAGAAGGCTCCCAGTAGACCTTATAGCAGCCTTCCAGTACCTGAAGGGAGCCTATTAGAAGGCTGGGGAGGGACTTTTTACAAAGGCATGTAATGATAAGATGAGAGGTAATGCGTGAAAGCTGGAAAAACATAGATCTGGACTAGATATAAGGAAGAAGTTCTTTACCCTGAGGGTGGTGAGGCACTGAAACAGTTTGCCCGGGGACGTTGTGGATGCTCCGTCCCTGGAAGTATGCAAGGCTGGGCTGGATGGAGCATTGAGCATCCTGAACTAGTGGAGATGTTCCTGCCATGGCGGAGGGGTTGGAACTATATTATCTTTGAGGGTCCTTCCAACCCAAAACATTCTATGATTCTCAAATGTAAGGTAAATTGTCTGTTTTTTCAAAAGCCTTGTATCCAAAACATGCTGCTTCCTCACCTTTAACAACATTGAAACAAATAACTTTTTTATTTTATTCTTCTTCTGAAAACTTACTGAGGAAATCTTATTGCTCTCTACAAGTACCTGAAAGGAGGTTGTCACAAGGTGGGGGTCAGTCTCTTCTCCCAAGTAACAAGCAATAGGACAAAAGGAAATGGCCTCAAATTGCACCAGGGGATATTAGATATTAGATATTAGGATTAGATATTGGATATTAGGAAAAATTTCTTCATTGAAAGGGTTGTTAAAGACTGGAACAGGCTGCCCAGGGAAGTGATTGAGTCACCATTCCTGGAGGTATTTAAAAGATATGTAGATGTGGTGCTTAGAGACATGAAATCACATGGTCAACCTGGCAGTTTCAGTTTATGGTTAGACTTTTGTTTTCCAAACTAAATAATTCTGTTATTCTATGTTTCTATGGCATTGGTATAAAAGTGATGTTTTGGAGCTATAGAACAATTATGCTACCAGTTCATCCTTGGTAACCACAGATTACCCTGCAGCCCATGGTGAAGATCATGGTAAGGCAGGCTGTTCCCTTGCAGCCCATGAAGTTTGATAGTGGAGTAGATATCTACCTGCAGACCTTGGAGGACTACACATCAGAGCAGGTGGATGCTCAAAATATGTTACGACTCCATGAGAAGGTCATGCTGGAGCATGTGGACCTGTGGAAAGAGAAGCCCAAACTGGAGCAGTTTTGCTGTCACGACCCGTGACCTCATGGGGGACTCACATTGGAGCAGTCTGTTCCTGAAGGACTGTACCTCATGGGAAGGACTTATGATGGATAAATTTGTGAAGGATTTTCTCCCATGGGAGGGAACCCACACTGAAGCAGGGGAAGAGAGGAGTCCTCGCCCTGAGGAGGAAGGACTGGAAAAGGCAACATCTAAAGAATCAACCTCAGCCCTCATTCCCTAGACCCCTACACTGTTCATGGGCAGGAGTCAGAGAAATCAAGAGTAAAGTTAAGCCCAGGAAGAAGGGAGGGATGAGGGGAAGATTTTTGTGGTTTTTTTTTAAACTTAGTTTTATTTCTTATCGCCCTTCTCTGATTTGCTTGGTAATAAATTAAAAGAATTTCCCCAAGTTGAGTCTGTTTTCCCTGTGATGATAATTGCTAGGTGATCTTCCTGTCTTTATGTCAACCCATAAACCTCTTGGTATATTTTCTCTCCCCTGTCTAGTTCAAAAGGAGGAATGGCAGAGCAGCTTTGGTGGGCACATGTCCTCCAGACAGGGTCAAATTACTATAATGGAAGTAGAGACATTAGCATTTACTGAGTAGTAATGGAAGTAGAGTCTATATGAATGTCTGTCTGGGAGGAGAAGGGAAAGGGCTGAGCTCAGTGTATGACCTCATGCTTTAATTTGACAGCAATTTCAGCAAAACTGAGATTTCACCTCTCAGAGCTAGAAGGTTGTGCTGACCATGTCACATCCTGTGGGCAGAATCAGCTCAATCTTAATGGCTTCAGGGAAAGGTTCATATGAAAAGCTTGCAGAGTGACTGTCAACTTTACAAAGAACTTTTCATCTATCTATAGATATGTAAGTGAATGACTGTCCACAGCTAAAATTGACTTAGAAGAAAATTCCATGGAGGTGTGTACACAAATCAGATTGGACAGCAATGACACACATTTTCCTAAACCATCATAGCAGGATAGCATGAACAAATGCTACTATAATTTAATGGAAATTTCTTATGTTATGGTTACTAAGCAGAAACAAAAGCTTCCATTGGTTCAATAATACTTCAGGTTATATGTATGTGAAGGCAACATAATGAAATGTTTACTCTTGAGCTTTCTCCTATCGTTTACTTCCCCTGACTTAAATTTTCCTCTTCATCGGCCACTGCCTTTCCCCTTTCCTGACTTTGTGTTGAGGGTTAGGACTGGGCTGGCCATTAAGTGTTGACAGATGCTCTCTAACACCTCTAACAGGGAATAAGGTAGAGAGACTTATGGATTGGAAAAGAAAACTAAAACAGCTTTAACAAAACAGTAACAGTACTAATAAGGAAATAATGAATATACACAAAACCAATATCGAACCTGACTGTTGCCCACTGACAGCAATTCCCACTGATGTTGCAGAGCAGGCAGGCACCAGGGAAGTCTCAAGCTCAGCAGCAGAGGGGAAATGGTCACAGGAGCTGGATTTAGGAACTCAGAATTGGGATCAAAGGCAGAAGACTGAACAGAGTCCTCTTTGGACATTGGCCGTTCAAGAAGAGAGGCTTAACCTCTGTGATCCCTCAGCTTTATACTGAACATGAGGTATATGAAATGGAATACTCTTGGTGGTCACCTGCACTGTCTGTTTCTCCCTGCAACTGCAACCTTTTACTTCCTTATGACCCTTTTTACTTCCTGACGCCCCCAGCATGGCACACAAGAGCCAGCAGTGACCTTGGACACTACAGGAGCGAGTATCAGCAAAAGCCTTTCTGTATCCCAATCCTTGGTAGTAACTATAAACATCAGGTATTATAATTTCTAGTAGAAGACACTGTCTGCAAAAACATGGTGTTAACTTCAGAAAGTGCAGCCTCTTAGAAGACACTGAGCTGAAAAGCAAAATCACTGAAAAGAGCTGATTCTGTTTAGCCCAAATCAGGATGGTGCGGAACATATGAGATGTTGGTGATGTCATTCCCACATGGCATGCTGTGTTCTCTCCTGACCATCTTCTATAAAACATAGCTTTTTAAGTGTTTAAAAGCGTTACTTCCTTTTGGAACTCATGAACCAAGCTAACTTGGTACCTGGAAGACATACAAATGAAAAAGTACTGGGAAAGCAAATGGAAATTAGGATATTTCAGTTTTAGATGAATCCAAAGAGATGTATGAGGAGTTTATAAAATACTGTCTTGGAGAAGATGACCAGACACTTAAACTTACCCTTTTAATACAACCAGAAACAAAATGGTGTTAAGTTGCAAGGCCACCTATTTAGAGATAATCAGATGATTTGAATGTTAGAAAGTTAACTAGAAGCTCAAGAAACTATTGAATCAATAGCATTCAGATTAGATACTTTTCACATGTTTAATATATTCACAATTATATCAGACAGGGGTCAAGAACAAGAAGGAGACTTACATACACTTAAGTGTTAAGTTACCTCTAAGTAACGAAGACCTAGGAGAAAATGTAAACTTATAGGCAAGCTACTTCACAAATTGTCTTAAAGAACATTTCCCATCTTTATTTATGACAGCCAGTACAAGCCTTTTTGAGAGACATGGTAGTTCAGTAAATATCTCTCTGCACCAAGCCAAAAATTATATTTCTTTTCATCTTCTCCTCAAACCTTCATACATGGCCATTTTGGCCGATTTCTGGGCAGATTCAGGGAAACTTTGCAACAGAAAGCTCCAGACTTTCATAAAAACGACCAACATCCTGCTCTGTGTGCTTCTGACTATAAGTCTTTTCCGAAAATATACGTGAAAATCCTGTGGTCTCTAGGACTGGATGAACCCTCAGGCTGTATGACAGCCAAAATATGAAAATTAGAATGCAATCCAACTGGGGTTACTATATAGTCCTCTATTTAAGAGCCTCTATAATCTTTATTAACGGTGCTGTGATATTCCAGCTAGTATACTTCCAACACCATTTGTGCTCAGTATTGTGCAAAATTATTCTAAATAGTATGATTTTTTTCCAGACAATTTACATGATAGGACCCACTAGACGTATTTTACATTTTACCAGTGTCCCTCTCTCTGTCCATATTTATGCACTCATTTAACTAGTGTGCCTGTCTTCTTTCATTTTTTTCTTTTTTTTCTGAAGCCACATGTTGAAGTGAAAAAGTCTTCCACTGTCTTCCTTACAGTTAGTAACAAAAAGAGACAAATCCACAACAGAGCTAAATTTTATTTTTTGTGATGAAGGCAGGACTGGAAGATGCTTCAAAGGCTGTCCACTACTTAAACATCTCAGTGTCATTCCTGGTAGGACCTTCTTATAACTGCAGATGAAGAGAAATGCAAATCCAGAGAGGCACACTGCTCCATGGCAGAGGGAGGCTGGAACTTGCATCTGATACCCACCGTTGTGGATCCCTCATTAGACCAATCACTTCCCTCTGTTGCAAAGGACTGAGTCTTCCGTTTTGCCTGTTGTCTGAATTTAACAGGAGAGCATTTCAATTACCTTCTGCCATATTTAGCTTTGTGCTTCCAACTCAAGATGTTAAAATCCTCTTTAAAAGGGTTATTTAGCACAGTGTGCCTATGACAGACATTGAAAGAAATTGAAAGGGAAATTGTAACGGTGAATACTTTTTGTCTAGTTGGAATCACCATCGTTACAACTAATAGCTTGGGAAGTCGTTCAGCTTGGTTGTCCATAATGAAGAGCGTTCAACACTTTCTATGTCTCTAGAGGCTTTGTTGTCAAATGCAAGTTCATCAGTAATATTGGAGCACTGTGGAAATCAAAGAATAATGAAATGTTGATGGATGGTTCTCTCTGTGAAAAATATCGTTTCTTTCCATTATTTCAAAGTGAAGGGACAAGTCTATACAAAGTCTATTAGAAGAAATTTTTCAATTGGAGTTGCAATCCTAAGGCTGGCAGGTGCAGAGGCTGGATTTGCATCAGGTGAGAGTCAGCAAGGCTTCACTGAGCTGGGTGCAGATTTTATTACTGGAGAGCAAATGGGCCACTGGCCGAAAGAACTCAGATGCTCTTGAGTGTATCTGCTCACTTTGCTCCCAGCTCATGTCTGCATATCAGTTTCAGCAGCTTTTCAGAAGGTCAGCTTCACTGATGCTGTGCCACAGCAGCCTCCTCTTCTGCTAGTCACATTCTCTTCCTCTGGTGTCTCTTCATCCGAACTCAGAACTGCTCTTTTTCCTTTCTACTCAGCACGTGGAGCATTTGACGAGTAGCTGGACCTCTTCAGGAAGTTGCCAACTCTGACACCAGTTCTTGAGCCAAGAGGTTTCACTGCAGCAAGGTGATGATAACAGCTTTGCATTACATTTTAGCCACAGAGTGGGAAGTCTCAGTCTCCTTAGGGTTAGAAAAAAAATAAGAATTCTGCATCCTCCATGGAGGTGAAACTGAGGAGGATAATTGACCTTTGCCTTAAGCTTGCAGCATGGATTCCTGTGATCAATTCTCAAACAGCCCACACTGATTCCTGGCTGAACGCTTTCACTCTTCCCTTATATCAGGCCCCGTTTTTTGCCGTATGACTCTTTCAGCTAAATATTTTCCTTATGCTATAAAAGAATCAAGTGAGGAACTCATACAATGAAGGAACAGAGGGAGGCTAGAAAAATCCCACTATGGGGTTTTTCATTTCTATGACTGAAATACAAAGAGCTCTGGCTTACATCTTCATCCTTATCTACTCACAGCCCCAAACTACAGCAATTTTAGCATTTGCCATTCAGTTGGCTGAAATCCAGGAAAACAGTTAACTTCTTAAAATAACAGTATAAAGGTACACTAGTCAAGACCAAAACCAGATTTATCAGACTTACTATGCAGTTAGACCAGGCACATGTCTACAGCGCAGATTCCTTTCTTATGTGGGACTAGTGTTTGTACAACTTGATGGCTTTTTAAGCCATCCTTCCGTAACTCCAGAAATGAGTCAAATTCGGCCTCTGTTTTTACCTGCCAGCAGTCTCATGGGAGTTGCAGCTTGAATTTGTCATGCTTCTTATAAGGTAGGTATCCCACCATGAGCTTCTCTCTAGTCAGCACTACCCTTGCTCATGTGCATGGTGAGAGATTTGGCTACCCAGGGTCATCAGACACATCCACTCCTATAAACCTTTGCATTTCCCAGAGAGGGATTCAAATTTCTGTTATATTTGCAGCTGAAGCAAAGATGAAG